>CM062805.1:1043330499-1044550499 GCA_031772625.1 Pinus tabuliformis | reverse complement strand
AAGTAAAAATATGTCTATGCTATTTTGAAAATGTTGAGATTCTAGGTCTGATCTATTTTCCCTAGTGATAGATGGGCCCAAAACACCATGGCTTTATATGTATATCATGTTTTCAAGAAATACAAATATTTACTGCACAAAAAGAAAAAACATTAATAATCTAAAATAAAATTTAAAAAAGGATTTGACATAAAATTTGAAATAGAAATTGAAATTAATATTGGCCACTAAAATCAACACATTGATTTTAGTGTACATGTGCTCATTCCAGTGTACATTTTTATCTTCTTTTTTTTATCATAAACACTAAAATCAATGGATTCGAAATTGAATATAAATTGAAATAAAATTATCAACTTAATTTAAATAGAAATAAACATAGAAATTAAAATAGAAATTGACATGTACATTGAAATCAACGCATTGATTTCAATGTACTTTTTTCATCATTTATTGATCAACCTGTACTGAAATCAAAGAGTTAGAATTTGGAATTGAAATATAAATTATTATTGAATAGAAATATAAACAATAAATGAAATTGAAATTGAAATTGTCATATACACTAAAATCAACATTTTAAAAATTCACTACCACACTGAAATAAAAAATAATGTATATGTAGCCTAAATAGAAATATAAATTTACTTGTACACTAAAATCAATGCGTTAAAGATTGAATAGAACTAAAAATTGACATGTACAATGAAATCAATGCTTTATAAATCAACACTTAGAATAAAACAAAAGCATTTAGAAATTTACATGCATGCTAAAACGAGTGTAAGTGCATTGATTTCAATCTATATTTTTCATCATTTAACATTGTTATTTTATTTCTATTTAGCCTGTTCCTCATTAACTTTGGAAATATACTTATGAATAATACTCCTTATGTTTTTAACAATTTGAAGAAACCGAGTAGATTTAAAATGATAAGATTCGTGTCAAACATTACATATACATAATTTAAAATTTTACAAATTGTGTAACTATATGAAAAACTTAACAAGATAGATCGACATTGATCATTCATGATAATACTCTTATGTACTTTCAACCAATTGAGGAAAGCGAGTAAATTTCAAATGACTAGATTAATCTTATATGTTTGCATATACATAATGTTGATCATTTACAAATTGTGTCGCTATAATAAAAATTGAGGAAGATCGATTGACATTGATCCTTCTCAATAATATTCTTTATACTTTCAACCAACTAAGGAGTGAGTAAATTCAAGTGATTAGATTAATCTTATACGTATGCATAATGTCAATTATTTACAATTTGTTTATGATTACACACGACTAAAACTATATGATCACACATGACTAAAACTAGCCTAGATCCATCATAACCCTGAATTTATCAAGAGTTGAGAGGGATCAAATCTCTCGAGGTGCAAACATTTCCTCAAGTTTTTCATTCTAAAAGAGATTGCACCTAGAGAAATTTGATCCCCCTTGGTGCTTGATAAATCCAAGATTAAGATGGATGTGGGTTGATCAATAAAATTTCTCTCTCTACTTGGTAAATTTGAAGTTAAAATGAATCTAAATTATAAAAATAAAATAAATAATATGCATTAAGCAAAAATATATTCAAATACTAAACCATTTAATTTAATAATAAAATTTATAAATTAAATAAAGGGCTACATAGTAGCTAGTACCTGTCGTTTAGCTTAAATATAGCTTAATGAAACAAAATAATAACAAAGACAAAGATTTCATCACAAAAATCAAACAACTAATAAAATATGGAGTTGTCTATCGAGGCGAAGGAATTGCCCGAACGGCCAAAAGTCGCTGGAATCCGGGCAAAAAAATTTCAAAAAATATTGTAGAGGCAGTGTATGAATCGTGTTTTTGATGGTGGAAATGGATTCAACACCATCAAAAACATCTAGAACACCTAAAATTTTGAAGTTTAACAACTATAACTTGGATTTACAAAAATCCTTGCCTGGTTTTCTCTAAATATGACCGGAATTTCAATAACTTTCTCGGCAATTCCTCCAACTAGTTAGACTACGACATAAAATATTATATTGTTGAATGTCATCACCAAAAATTAAGAAATATGATTAACTAATATTGTTTATATTAAAATACATATATCTATATGTGTGAGTGTTTTATTTATATTAATATATATAATTGCCTATAATTAAAATTATTAAAATGTGTTTTTAATATAATAATAAGTCACCTTAATTGAAAATATTGTGAAAAAAATATAATCATGAAAATATAAATAATAATAAACAAAAAAAAAAAAAAAAGGAAATAAAACAAAAAATTAGTAACTAATAGAAATGGAAGTTACTAAACAACCCATAATAAGACCTCAACCAATAACCCTACAAATAAATAAATTTCAATAATAATAAAAATTAATAATAATTGAATTCCTAAAGTTAAACTATGGATAAGCCTCATAATTTTTTGGTCAAAGACAAACTAATACAGAGTGAAAGAAAAAATTGAATGTCGACACTTATAATAACAAGAGCTACATGGAAGCTAGTACCTACATAGTAGATAGTCCATGCCGCTTAGCTTAAATATAGCTTAATTAAAGTAGAAAATAATAAAGACAAAGATTTCATCACAAAAATAAAACACCTAATAAAATGTTGTATTATTGAATGTCATCACCAAAATTTAAGAAATATGATTAATTAATATTTCTTATATTAACATTTATACACTTTAATATATATGTTTATTTTTAATTTTTTACATATATCTATGTGTTTTATTTTATGTATGTGTGTGTGTGTGTTTGTTTAATATAATAATACGTCAGGCTTAGTGTTGATAGTGGAGGGACAACTTAGGGTTTGTGCGCTCTCCGCGACCTCCCCTCGTGCAGCTGGTTCAGGTCTTCGGTGCCCTGTCAGCCATAGCGGATCCGCAATAGCATCCTGGCACCCACTCCTTCAAGGATATGGTCTTTGGTCGGTCGCCAAACCAAGCTTCAGTCTTCACAAAGTTTGCCTCCAGCTCCAACATCTGTTCACCACCAGGAGGAAACTCTCACAAAGAAGAAATCACACATCCACAGCAAAACGAGCTGCCAAAGAGGAACGAAGACATAGTGAAAAGGATATCCAAGGATACTCATGCAGAAAAAGGCAAGGCCGCAGACTCGCCCTTCCCTACTAACGTAAATCCTTCAAAATCTCAGGAGCAGTCGTAGGATCATGGGAAAAAGGCTAAGAATAACTACAACCCCAAAGCCATGAAAATCCCAGAACTGGAAATCCAAGACCGCGGGATAGCTGAATACAGAGAATACATGCAGGAACACACAGTTATATGCAAGTTCATGGGCATCTGGCCAATTAAAAGAGCCCTGAACTAGTGGATTCAAAGCAAATGGATACCCAAAGTGGAGATCAGACTTCAGTTGGGCTCCAAAGGGTTCTTCACAGTCATCTTTGACCTCCTAGAAGATATAGACAGAATATTTGAAGGACTCTATTTCTACAATTCAACCGATTTATACATGAGATTTCAGAGGGAGAAATTCACACTAGAAAAGAGAATTTTACTAGGGTTCCAGTCTGGGTACGCCTCTACTCCTTACCAACTGATTATTGGGCTCCTTCAGTCTTAAAAGGAATATGAGACCAACTGGGGGAGTGCATCAAAATGTCTGAAGGCACTAGAACGAGTCACTGCTTTTCCTACGCCCAAATTTGCATATATATAGATGTCTCTAGTGCCTTGCTAGAAGCAATTAAATTAATCTTCAGGGATGAAGTCTGGCTGCAAAGTATAGACAATGAACATATTCCCTTCCGATGCAGAAAGTGTCATGAGCATGGGCATCTCTTCCTAGACTTTCTAATGAATAAAACCCCTCAATCACAAGAGCAAGCAAGTAAACGAAAAGATAACGAAGGATTTACTAAAGTCATCTCTAGGAACAAGAACAACAGGAAAAAGGCTATCCCCAAGAATAACCTATTTAAAGAAGCAGGCCATAACCAGTTCAATGCATTGAACAATACCCAGGAGTAAATGGATCCTAATGAACTGACAGTAGATGAAGCGGGAGAGGAAGAAATGATCCCAGTAGACAGCGAACACAATGAGAGGGATATAGGTTATACCAAAAGAGCAAAGGAGCATGTGCAAGAGGATAAATAAATGGAGCAAATAGAAACAAAGGAAACACTAGAGGAAAACGCTATAGAGGAAGCATTGGAGGGGGTAGACCTTGCAACAATTGTAGAGGAATGGAAACAAAAAGGAATAAATGTTATATCAGAATAGCAGCTACAAAAAATCGAAGGAGCTTATCTCCTCTAGGAAGAATTAAAACTCAAAGCTCACTGTCCAGCACAAGAAAGCACAGTTTCAAAGGGAATATTAGCAAAAATTCCAGTAGAAGGACTCAACCTCAAAGCCTCAAGCAGAAAGCGAGGTCTAAAGACCAACAGTCAACTCCTTCAAGAATTGGGCGCTAAATTAATCAACGAAGGAAAGGTAAGGCTCTGGCTCTATACCCATCTCCATGTCAATGAATTGTATCTCTTGGAATATTAGGGGACTGAACAGTCCTGGGAAGAAATGTATCTTAAAAAACATAATCATGTCTGATCATCCTAACATCCTGCTAATTCAAGAAATTAAACTTGATTCGACTCACCCCCCCCCCTTCTCAACTCGTGCTTCAAGCCTTACAGCTCCTTGGCCAATACGGCTACAGGTACAGCGGGGGGCATAATGACATTTTGGAAAAACTCTAAGTTCATCCTCATTTCCTCACTGGCCACTCGTGATTCCATAACAATGATGCTGAGAATCATAGGTACCAATGAGACCATTTGCATAACTAATATTTATTCCCCACACAAGGTGACAGACTGTATCAAAATGCTCCAAAACATCTCCAATCTCCTTGACCCTCTTCACCATCCGCTCAAAATCATAGCATGTGATTTTAATATGATAACTAACTTGTTTGAGAAGAAAGGAGGTATCTGGAAGCTAGATAAGGACTCTGAGGCTTTCCTCACCACCATTGAAAACCTCAACCTCATCGACATTCCCACCAACAATGGCTTATTCAACTAGAATAACAAAAGAGGAGGAGACTGTCAAATAGCCTCCCGTTTAGATCGCTTCCTTTTATCTGAGACAACTTATATTACCTTTTGGGAAATGGAGGCAAGAATCCTACCGCAAGCAGACTCTGATCACAAGCCAATCTCTCTCAAGATTCAAATTTCCAATGGTCCGAAAAATAAGCCTTTCGTATTCCAGGCCTTCTAGTTGGATCACTAGGACTTCATGGAAAAAATGAAAAAATGGTGGACTTACACTCCCATCAGAACAGAAAACAAAATGTACACTTTCCAACAAAAGTTAAAACATATCAAAGAGGAAATCAAAAAATGGAACAGAGAAACATTTGGCAACATCATCACAGATAAAAAAATATTGGAATACCAACTAGAACTTCTCTAGCAAAACATAATTGAAGAAGGGCTAATGAAGAACAATAAGCAAGAGGAACAATGACAACAACAAAGCTGGGAGGAAAGAGCCATTCAAGAAGAAAAGTTGTGGCAACAAAAATCTAGAATAAATTGGTTGAAATGTGGGGAAAGGAACACAACCTTTTTCGATAAAACAATGATACAGCACAGGAGAAACAACAAAATTCTGGCTTTGAAGAACCAAGATGATCATCTCATTCACTCTCAATAGAAGTTGGAAACAGAGCTCAACCACTATCTCAGCTCTCTTATCAAAGAGCCAAGGAATGACCAGGATCAGGACATCAAAAATATCACCAAGCATATCCCCGAAATCCTCATGGAGGACCATAACAAAATGATCCCAAGGAAAGTCTCCCTCCAGGAAGTGGAAGATGTGGTCATGGGAATGCCCAATGGCAAAGCACCAGGTCCGGATGGTTTCACCATTGATTTCTACAAAGCTTACTGGCCTATCATAAATTTGGAACTACATGCCCTTGTGGAGGAATCTTGAATTCTAAAGTCTTTCCTTAAAGCCCTTAACTCCACCTTCCTAACTCTGATTCCCAAGGGCATCTCTGTAGATTCCCCAGACAAATTTAGGCCCATAGCCCTCTGCAATGTCATATACAAAATAATCTCCAAAGTTCTCGTTAATCGAATTAAAGTCATCCTCCCTCTCCTCATCTCCCACCAACAGTATGGCTATGTGGAAGGAAGAAAAATCATGGATAGTATCATCCTCTCTCATGAGCTTATCCACTCTCATAAATACCCAAAAAAACCTGGTATGATGATTCAGCTAGATATGTCCAAAGCGTTTGACAAAATTCGCTGGAACTATATGAGACAGGTCATGGCTGCGTTTGGGTTCCACAAAGAAATCATCAATTGGATCATGGCTATGGTGTCGGGAGCCTTTTTCTCCATCCTCGTGAATGGATCACCTTCACAACCCTTTAATCCTTCCAGGGGTATCAGGAAAGGGGATCTAATCTCTCCCTTCCTCTTTGTTATAATGGTTGAATGGCTAAGTCGCTCTATCTCTACTGCCCTATAAGAAAATAAGCTCTCTGGTCTCCATCCCTATGCCTCTGCCACCCCATCAGCACACCAACAATTTTTGGATGACACCCTTCTCACGGGCCTCCCATCTATCAAAGAAGCCTCATCTTTCATGTCCATTCTGTCAGACTTCTCTACTGCTTCTGGAACCTCCATCAACCCCCTGAAATCCAAGTTGTTCTTTTTTAATACTCTGCTGCCCATTTGTAGGAACATCACCAAACTCCAGGCCATTCCCATTAGTACCCTCCCCTCCACTTACCTTGGTGTTCCCTTTACAAACAGGCCTCTCTCACGGGCCATTTAGGAGAACCTAATTAACAAGATGGAGAAAAGAATTTCCAACTGGACCTTCAGATCTCTCAATTTGGCAGGTCGTCTTATCCTGGTCAAATCAGTTTTACAGGCCATCCTACTTTACTTGTACTCGGCTCTGGCAGCCCCAAAAGTGATTTCAAATAAAATCAGAAACCTTCAGAGGAGCTTCTTATGGAGAGGTGCAAAGGTGAAACAGAAATGGGCTCTGGTAGCATGGGAAAAAATTTGCAAGCCCAAAAAAGATGGTTGTCTTGGTCTTAGAGACATAGGCCTCTTGGGAAAGGCCCTAGGAGCCAAAAACTTATGGAGATGGATTACAAACCCCAATTCCCCTTGGGGAATCCTATGGAAGGGAAAGTACACCCCCTCCCTTTTGCAAGAGCAAATCATCAGGCTTAATGGAAATATCAAAGGGTTAGTCATCTGGAACTAAGCATGGGAGAACAAGGATATCATTCAAAATCATAGTTTCTGGGAAATAGGCAATGGGAACAAGGCTCTTTTTTGGGAGGACGCCTGGCAAGAAAGGCCAGAACTTGATCAGGATCATTATCACCAAATCAAGGCTGATATGCAAAACAAAGGGAAGATCAAAGTCAGCCAGTACTGGAAAAAGAGTGACGAAAAGGATAGATGGAGAATTTGGATGGAACAAGAGGAATGGACTCCCCATATGAACCCCCAAACCTGGTCAGACATCTCATCAGAATTACAAAAAAGACAAATCCTCCTTGACTTTGTCGAGGATCAACTGATATGGGGGAAAAACTCAGCTGGACACTTCATTTAAAAAAAGCCTATAGATACATAGCCAAGCACGATCAACTTCAACCAAAACCGAAGTGGAACGCAATCTGAGACAGGAAGCACTGGCTAAAAATAACTATCTTTCTATGGTTAGTCATGCATAGAAAGGTTTTAACGTGGAACAACTTAAGAAGAAAAGGCTTTATTGGCCCATCAAGATGCCCTCTCTACTAGGAAGAATAAGAAACCCCCAATCATTTGTTAAATGTATGCCCTTTTGCGTCCAATTTATGGGATTTGATTTCTCTGGTCTTTAACAGCTCTAATCGGGACCCCTCATCTCTTCAAAGTACCATCACGAACTAGAGATCTGTCTTCTACTCACATCCTTTGGTTAATCGCGCATGGAATTTAATTCCTAGTCTAATCTGCTGGGCTCTGTGGAAGGAGCGCAATGCAAGAATCTTTCGCGACATCTCCACCCAAGAGGAAATCATAATCTCTAAGATCAAAAGTGCGCTCTGGTAAACAGTGAACTCTCTACCCACTCAAACTGTCAAAGCCCGTACCACCTTCTTCGAAGAGAGACTTCTCACAATGTTGGATCTCCTTTAGATCAAGGTTCGCGAAGTCACCCCCGTCCCCAGGCTCGAAAACAAAAATAACACCTAGAGGCCGCTAGAGAAAGGTACCTTCAAGCTTAACTACGATGGTGCAGCTAAGGAGAATTCGGGCCCAGCCGGTTTTTGAGGAGTCTTCAGAAACTCTAAAGGAGAGATAATTTGGATATATGAGGGAAATATAGGTTCAGCCACAAACAATGCCGCAGAACTTCATGCCCTCGAAAATGGCATCACCACAATGCACAACCTAAAGCTCAATCCTCTAATTGTTGAAGGAGATTCCACGCTGGCCACTCAGATTGGAAAAAAACTTCAGCAAGGCATCGAGGTGGACAAAATCTCGGAAAACTGGCGCCTAAACAAAATAATACAACGGATCAAGCAGGGAATTGACAGCATGGTAGACCTCCACTTTCAAGCAATCAGAAGGAATGGAAATAAACTTGCGGACAGACTGGCGAATGAGGGTACGACTAGTACCCTACGCCTAAAGTCCCAAGCGTGGCAGGAATTGGAGGAAGGTGAACTTCGTCAAAAATGTGCAACAATCAATGACGAAGATAACCACTCTACCGAACAATAACTGTTCTCGTACCATTCATCATTTCAAAGTCAATTCTTTGCTCAATTGGAAGGACAGGTGGATGGCGCATGAGCACGAACTCATCCTTGGCTTGCCTGAGTCTAGAGCCTGCAATGCCACCTCCCATCTCCCTTGTGTTACCACTACCTCCTAGTCACATCCTCTCTACTCAGACATTCCTCCTCCGCCCTCCTTCAGATCTTCACATGCTTCACCTTCCTGCCCCCTCTCCATGATCACAGCCTCCCTCCATCACTCGACTTCTATATATTTACACCTCCCCTTCTCCCCCTCATTCTTCTCTCTGCCTTCATCCCTCTCTGTTGGTCCTTCGCTCTTTGGTTCCCCTTGCTCCCTAGCCCTTCTGCTTCTCTCATGGCCTCGAAGAATAGCTCCACCCCTGGTTCTAGTTGGGGAGGTGCGTGCAGTCGCGCAACCTCCCATTGGCAGTCCCTAAGCTCTACCCTTACCTCTCGCGCAGAGACTTCTGCTAGGCGCGCAACTTTGTGCTACGCAGCAGCGGTTAATCCGAAAACTCAGCAGTGCGTTTTCGAATTAGAAGCCCAAGCAAATGTTCTCCGTAGAGAGGTCACTACTGAGGATGTTAACGCCGACTTCACCTAGATTATGGACCCTGCTTTCACCCGAGCGTGCGAAAACCTCTATGCACGTACTATCGAAACATGGTGGCAAATGAAAACCATCATGGGGTTAGCAATGTAGGAGCAGGAGGAGTGCACCAAGGCTCTGGAAACAAAGATTGACCAACTGACTGAGAAGTTTGTGATGTATGTCGAAGCCATCCACCACTGTAGATTCATTACTCGGGACGCACCGCATTACATTGTTATCAAGAAGAAGTCGATGACGAAGGTCCATTCGACTGTTGAAGGATCCCCAAGCATCAAGAAAGAGGTCGTTGGGTCTCTGCAAGTCGACAGATCACCACCGCGCAACAGGAGGGAAGCTCTCAGGAGACTCCCATTCGTCTGGATGAGGATCTGGTCACCATCAACAAGGAGTGATGTCGTCAGCTTCCTTTTTGTTTTTCTTCCTCCGCGAAAGGCTTTCTGTCGTGGAGAAAAACGACTTTTGCTTGGTCGGCCTCGCTAAGGTTTTCTTCTCTTCTCTCGGCTTCTATACTCTCAATTTTGAGAATGTTGTAAAGAGGGTACCTCTCGGTTTCCACATTTGTACTCAGAACCCTCTTTTGTCATGGTCGTACTGTAAAAAAGACAATTCTATGGCCATTTCAGGGATCTCGGTTGGGTCTTGTGTCGGGCTCTCTCTCCCACACAACCCAAATTATGTAATCTGTCAGTTTCCTCAGTAATATATTTTATCTTATTCCAATATATATATATATATATATATATATAAGTCAAAATATGGAGAAAAAACTATAATTCATGACAAAAAAAAAAAAGGAGGTTAAATAACAAGAAAACAAAAAATTAGTAACTAACAAAAATGGAAGTTACTAAAGAGCCCATAATAAATAACAAAAATTGAATTCCCAATGTTAAACTATGGATAAGTAGCAAATTTTTTTGGTCAAAGACAAACTACAAACTAAGTGAAAAAATTATAATTCATAAAAAAAAAGTTAAATAAAAAGGAAATAAAACGAAAAACAAAAAATAGTAACTAATACAAATGAAAATTATTAAACAACCCATAGTAATCACTTCACAAATAAATAAATTTAAATAATAATAATAAAATAACAAAAAAATTCCTAATATTAAACTATGCATAAACATCATTAATTTTTGGTTAGAAGCAAACTATTACCTAGTCAAAAACAAAACTAAATAAGCTATACATGCCCATGAGAGATATAATAATTCTCTTATCTTGTTTTATATATAAAACAAAGTAAATAATGGTCACTTATGCAATACAATGAATACACTAAAAATAAATAATGTATAATTATGCAATACAACGAATATTATGGACTTAAAAGTTTGAGTGCGATTAAAAGGATTGAAATGAAACTCCAACCATGCACTTTACTTGTCTACTTTGAATGTGTGCCAGAATTATTACCAATTAACAATAGATAGGAGGCCCCCTCGCATATAAAACAATTTATTTTTACATGTTCCCCGAACCTTCTTTTAAAAAGCAACGTGTCTCCGACATCATTTAGTCATAATACATCAGAAAGTTAAGATTATCAAACCCTATTCTATTTTCAAAGTGACAAAAAAAAAAAAAAAAATTAAGTGCCATCCCATCGCTTCATGTTCATAGTGTGCCTCACATAAAGATGTGTAATTGTTACTCACCGTGCATGGGCATCATAAAAGAAGGGGAGAGGTTATGAACATACAAATTTCATAAATTTTTGCCTCCAGTGCACGTGTCTAATATATTTTTAGAAAAAAATTGTGTTTTTAGTTCTCCGATTTTATTTAAGAAAGGAATTGTCTATATGTGAGATTTTTTGGAGTTTCTAACGGATTTGTGGTTGGAATCCGATGAAAAATATGTTGTCAAATTGATTTGTGTTTTTTAAATTGGTTAATTAACTGCATATATGGAATCAACACCCCTGAAAAATCCCAAAGGCACTTCGATTGTGAAGAGTTCACTCGTCAAACTTGTGATTTCAATGAATCTCTACCAGATTATAAACAAATTTTACCAGAAAATAAACTCGAAAACTTTTCAAAAGGTCTCACTTATAGACAATGCCTTTTAGAAAGTCGTAATCTAACGAGATGTTGTTTTTGCTCAGAAAGCAATGGAAATTTGCTCGATTGTAATAAAATATAGTGAATTTTTTTGGATATCTGAATTACAATTGTCAAGATTCAAGATTTTGGTGCCCCGAGAGTTTATGATCATGTCGAATCCATTTCCACCATCAAAACATGATTCAAGCACTTCTACTGTTAGACTTTTTGAAAAAAAAAGACCGAATTCCAGTAATTTTTGGTCATCTGAGTGAAATTGATGCCTTGGTAGACAACACCTTTTAGAAAAAAATAGGATTATTTTTAGATGTTGATTATTTTTTATACTTGCATATGCAGGTTATATTGTAATCACTTTACAGTCAAAAGTGCATTGACTTTTTGTTTTATAATTTTCTTTTAAGTTTTATAAAGTTTCTAAAAAATTATCATATTAAATTGATTTTTTCCAAAATTAAAATTATTTTTAGAATTTTTGAAATTCAAAAATTCTATTTTTTCATTGGTCTAAACTATTGAATAGAGAATTTTTATGGGCTTTAATTTTTAATTTTCAAACAAAAAAATAATTTAAAAAATATAAATTTAAAGAAATTGTGTAAAAATGACATGTGTACAATTTATACAACTCTCATTATATCAATATATACTATAATAATATAACATGTGTACTATAATTATTATATCATGTGTACTACTAGTATTATAATTATAATATACCATCTCCTTTAAAAACATTTTTATTTATATATTTGTTTCTTTTATTTAATACTATTTTAGTATTGATGAGCTTATTTACCCCTGCTAATATATGTTCACCCCATGTTTTTATTATGATCATGTTGTGTTCACATGAGTAATGGAGATAACTATACAATTAGAAAAGATTATTATTAGCTTGTTTATTAGAAGAGGTGGTGTGGCCTAATTTGAGTGCAATCTCCAAGTGATTTTGATAGCTTAAACACCCTTGTTCAAGGCTAGTCCTTTCAAGTTACAAAGAAATTTGCAAACTAAAAAAATGATAGTTAACAAATAAAATGAAATATATGAACCAAACTCTCATCTCCAAGTTCTATAGCATTTTTTCTAAAATGCACAGTTATATAGGAATGATGAGATATTTAACTATGAGAAGTTTTTACTTAAAGGGTTTGTCTTGTTACATCTAGAGGTGCTTTTTACACCCAAATATTAGGGAACATATAATTTCTCGTGTACTTAATATGGAATTGAAATATAAGATAATGTGAGATTTAAAAACTTATTAATAATATAAAATTACAAAAATAAACAAGCTACTTCTAATATTCAGGCTTGGTTGCCAATTATGAAAGAAACTATAACTATTCGTTCACGCATCAAAACCATTAGGCATCATGTTAAGGGGTATGAATTAAATCTTGTCACTAGAATAGGAGTTGTCAGGTTGGCTAAAGTCAGCCTCGCCACAGGAGGTATACAAAGGTGGTGGACGATCTACTCCATTCTTTTGTCTAGACTATTGAGATGCTTGTGCATGCGCTTGAGGGAATGGAGGATATCCAAAAGGGATTCATGGTAATCCATGATAGTCCTACCCATTAGAAATTTCATTTTCCAATAGGTATCAAAAACCTACATATACTTATTGTACCTCCCTCTTTTTAGCTGATGTTCGGGACCCATTCAACCCAATCAACTAGGAATATTTTATCTGAAAGGGAGGACTAGTGAGAAGAGGCTTCCTCCTCCATACTGGCAGGCACATCTTGAACATGGACAAGGGTGAGTTCTTAAAAACGAGAAGTGGATCCTTAAATCTTGTGGTGTTTGTGATTTTTCCCATGATAGACTTGCTCACAATAAGAAGCAACCCCTCCTCGGACCCGAGCTTGTTGTCGCGACATGGAAAAACAAGTTGTCAAGAAACAAGGGGTATTCTTTCCTGCTCAACGATTAGAGGTAGACTGGAGGACTCGAGAAGGATGATAGCAATGCAAGAAAGACCAACCGAAAAATTCAATTACACATTGCATGTAGTGGTTACAAGAGTCAACCAGAATATAAACTAAGGTAGTGACCTAATTAATTAATGCCTATAATTGCTCTGTCTGCCACCAAATTGCTCCCAATCACTTTCTATCCCATTTCCTAAAGATCTCTCTTGAAAACAAAGTGAGCACATAAACACTATGAAAAGGAAACAATAAAACCAACCTCTTAGACCATAATTTGAAAGACAGACTTGAACCGGTGACTGAATTATTGACCCACCAGGCCTCTTTGCACCATCGATGCTTTAAATTACCAACATTACAATAGAGGAGCCATACAATAACCTGAAAAACAAAATTTGAACATAGGGGCATATGAATTTACCTCATAAATTTGTGCAATAAACAAAGGAGGAAATTTGCAAGGGCCCAACTGCATCACATATGCACCAAAATAAGAATTATATAATGCAAAGCCACTATGACAGTACATTAGTGAAATCAATCCTGTGGGACAATACCAAAGAGAGAAACTCGAACCAACACCAGACTTGATTACCCACCAAGCCTCCAAATTGCCAAATTGATGCCCCCTTGCAACCTTCAAAGGAAGGTTTCTCTAAAGCCCCAACAGAGTCACACATGCACCAACATAAGGACTATATAAGACTACCCACTACAGGTGCTTCAACAAACCACCTTTTAGCCATAAAAGCCACTCGAGAACCAGGAGAGGAATCCCAGACAGGGAAGAGACCAAAAAAACGCTACGAAGGAAATTCAAATAGGATGAGAGGGAACTAAAAGTATTTCTATTTTGACTAGCTTCCCAAAACCATGTCTCAGGTCAACAAACAACCACCTAGAGAGCCCATGCAACAATGGCTTGCCAGCTAGAGAAAATGAACACCACCAACACTAAAATTAAAATGGAAACAACACCTCCAAAGATGGAACTTAGGGCCCAAAATAAGTAACAACGAGTAGACAATCGAACTAGGGAGAAATACTACACCAGAAGTTAGGAAGGAGATAAAAACAATCCCTGTGTTGGAGAATGCAACTAGTTTTGGTTTTCATAATTTGTATTATTTTATGTAAAAATCAAAAGAAAGAAAAACAAATATTATTATTATTTTTCTAGAAAAGCATGCTCTTCATGTTTCTAGGTTTGAGTCAAAGAGTCAAAGTCCTAATTTTGAACCTATTGTAAAATAAAAGGAAAAATTAAATTTAAATGTAATTTTGGGACAAAAACCCCTCCAAGTGCCAAGTCGGCCTTGCCCCAATGGACATGTTTATTCGCACCCCTATGAACTATATAAATAGAGGGAAGATGGAGCTCATTTGGACACACACACTTGATGGATTGTGGTATGAAGAGATGACATAGAAGAAGTGGAGAGTCGAAGTCTGAAAGAAAGGATATCTTCTTGAGCTAGAGTTTGTGAAATATATGCCTTGTTACATCTCCTTTTGTTGGTCTCTTTCTAATGATTTTGTTGGAAAGAGGGAATATCTAACTTGGCATCTAGAGGTGGAAGTTTCTATGGTTCTGGGTCTTGGATATCTCATTTGATTTGATTCTATAAGAAGAGAATTTTATGGGGTTTCCTCTTTGATGTGCTTTTCCCTAGCTTAGAGCTTATATCTTGTGTTATTTTGTTTTTGTGATCTTCATGTTCATGTTATAGTACTTGTTTGATGAAAGCGTCATGCTAAAAATTAATTAAAAGAAGCTAACATATCTCACAAGCAATTACTATGAAGGAAAATCTTAATTAAAATCACAAGCCTCTTGATCTTCCAACATAGTATTAGAGCTAAGGTATGGAATAGAAGGCCTGAAGATCACACTTGGATCAAAGTTTGGTGCATTAAACAATATTTTGGGCATAAATTATGATCTCAAGAATGATGGAATCGTCTACCTTTATGGTTTGATTATGGTCTGCATCCTACATAAGTGACTCAACTCATATTTCTTTCTGGTATAGATTATATAGAAAAGCACAAAGTTTATAACCTCAGAGGCTTGCATATGCATCGCAAATTTTATGTAGAGGCTTGTATTTGTGTGATTGTATTCTTTGAAGGCACATTGTAGTGGTTCGGTCCTCTCAATGTGGATTCACAAAAGTTATGGTCTTGTTATGTATATAATCTATACAAGATAACACTCAATTCATGATTCACATTTGAGATCGTATGAGTCACATCTTTGTATAAGAGCTCACGCATCATTATATCTCATTACTCTGAGATTGCATAAAACCTGGAACTCGCAATATGTTACTGAGGCCCACCTGTGGTAACATTGTTATACATTTCACGATGGTTCGATATTTTTGAAAGTTCAGAACTCAAAGGCTTGCATTCTTTAGGATTCATTACAATGATACACTATCGACTCTAAAATTATGTTCTAAAGTGGTTTGATCTGTATTAACACAACAATGATATCGCATAAGTTAACACTGATCCTGGTACACAACATCATTATCTAGAAGTTATTATAGTGGCCCAATTCATAAGCACTAGGCTCATATTAATTTGATGTCTCACAAATTCTAAGTGGTTACCATGATTACAAAGATCACATACTATGTGGATAATTGTCTCACTCACATAACTATGAATTGGTAATGGCTCACAAGTATTGAGACAATTCACATCTCTATAAAGAACTTGTTGATCCCGATCTTTTAACTTCAAGGATGCATACATAATTGCATATAAAAGAGCACGTTAACTGAGCAACTTATCACATGAAAAAGAAGCGGGATCATAAAGCAATCATTAGATCAAAGGCACACAAACGATTTGATTACAGATTTCACCCAATCTGGATTACGTCTTCGGGCCCTGCTCAAAGTGGGGAGGCATTCTTTCATTAAGTGGCAACAAAGAAATAAGTTACAATCAACTTTACAAAAATGACCCTTATAACTCCATTTCTGATTAGGGCTTAAAAATGGAGACCTCGACTCGAGAAACAGACTGCACAGTTGGACTCTTAGTGCGAAAATGTGCAAAATGACTATAAACTTGTCAAATTCTAACATTGGCATCTCTGGCCCCCCAAGGGAATCTTTTCAACCTCTGGCAGATTCCTTCACTTATGATTCCGACCCTCCTAGCTTCTCAGGGTTCCGCGCTCCGTTCCTCCGCTGGTTTGAATGGAAACAAGTGAGGTATATATATAAAAAGTGAGGCAGAGCCACCAACGTGGGGTCGTTGGCTTATTGGTGGTTGTGGTAAATGGTATGGGGGCGGATCGAGTTCAAATCTCGTCCACCCCAAACATAGTGTAGATTTGTTTTATAAAACGTAGCACAAGTTATTATATAGGCGGTGGTTGGTATTTGCATTGTTGTCGTTTTATTTTTTGGGGCCGCTTGTTGGTGGGTTTGAACCCCGTTGGCTCCACACACCCCAAGTTTATTTATTTATTTATTTTATTAGGCCCACCTATTTAAAAATAAATAAAAAATAATAATAATAAATAAAATTAATTAATTAATTAATTAAAAAAAAAAAAAAATCGCCAGGTTTTAAGGGTCACTAGGAGAATTAAAGAGGTGACAAATTCACCTGTTCTGGTGCCCAAATTCCATGCGTCAAGACTTTGCCAAATTGTTGCCTTGTTAGTGACTGCCACTTGGCCAAGTTTAACCAAAATTTTGACCGGCTATAACTTGAGCATATGAACTCGGATTTGAATGTCATTCACACCGTTGGAATTAGGGCGACGAGCACTACGATCTAGTCCTAGTTTCGCTTCCATCTGATGAATTTTATTTTTGAGCTATTTCAAGGTCACTTCTATTTCTGGAGCGACTTGGATCATTCCTCCCCATTAAGGAGCTTTTGGTTCTCCAAAAGCATGAACACATCCTACACACTGCCTATGTCCTTGTCAAGCCACACTTTCAACATCTGCATTACATGTGAATCTGGTACATTCTTTGCAATCACATACAAAACCACACATGACTCAAACAACCACATACTTGCCAAGATTCTATAACACACACTCTTTGGTCAAGTTTACATCATAATAGAAACCAATACCCCAATTATCAACAAAAAGGCCCAAAACATCATTGTTGCTTTAATAAGCGATGGAAAATGCATCATCACTTTTACAATTATTCACAACACATTATTTACAAAATGTGGCCATGACGCGCTACTATCTAGTAAAACCATCTCTTACTCAACAAAGTGACGGGGTCATCATCCTGAAGCTAATTTGTTTGATGAAAAAATTTCCCGCTAGTTTCTTCAGAGGTGTTTTTTGGGCCTAGAGCATCCGACATGTGGCTCTCTGGTGTCCAACCTCGTTGCAGTGACTACAATGATTCTTTCTCCTCCAAAATTTCTAGATCGTCCTGGAACGATTATTTCTAGTGCATCTCTGATAAGTGCCCATGGAACCCTCACTATCACTAGAATGTGATGAGGTGCTCTCATCATCTGTTGTTGGTTGGTCATTGGTTGTCTTGAGGCATTCCCAAAACTCTTTTCTGACATATCCAAGTCCTGCATAACTAGGCAATTCCTCCAATTTGATGGGATTCACAATGCCTTGGCCATTAATGTTGAGGCCCTTTCCTTGATACCCCATTTTCTTCAACGATTTTGATCCAATTCATATAGTATGTTTCTCAAAAGCAGTGTAATCATCATCATAAAAAGTACATGAAATTAAAGAATCACTTTTTACCTCATGCTTGTTATGCTGCAAATTTTCCAAGGCATCCTCCTTGGCTTGTAACTGATGTTGCAACCTTTGTTTCTCTTTCTCTGCTTCTTGTAGGAGTCTCCTTAGTTAAACATTCTCTGCCTAAATGCTTTGGTTGATTTCTTCGAGTTCTTAGAGTCATGCCGTATTTGGTGCCCTTTTCATCTTTGGTAGAACATCTGCTGAAATCTTTATCTCATCGCCTAAATCAGAACCCAAGTCGATGGGTCCATCCACTACAATCCCAAGAGATGCAATCATCATTTTGTCAGTTGAGTCTGATCTCGGGTCAATTGGTCTACTGTCAGTAAATATCTCAGCTGTGATATTCTCATCATCCTTTGATTCAGATTCTTGGCCTTCTCTTTTTTGTCGTTCCTCTTAGGTCTCAATTCTGGATGCAGTTTCTAGCAATTCTCCTCATCATGCCCTTCTTTCTCATAATGAGTACAAGAGGACTTTGCTTCTCTTCTCTTGGTTGATGCTGCCCTCTTCAGGCGATCATCTTTCTCATGCTTCTACCTACTTTCAAGATGTACAACCTTCACACTAGCTTCATCAAGAGACTTAGGTTCAAATAATAACAATGAATGATGCAAATAACTATGCAAAGAGCCAATATATTTCATCAACATCTCAGAAGTGTCTAGTGGAACATTCAATGCTAATGCTTGTTTTCTAAACTCCTCTGTAAAATTATGAACAATTTGACCTTTGCTTTGTTTCAAATGTTGCCATTCCATCATGGCCTTCTGTCTGTAACCCAATGGGTAAAATTGTCTTTTTAAAGCAGAAATGAACTTAGACCAAGATGAAATAAGTTTACGACTACTCTTACCACCTTTCTACAGCTTTCCTTCCCACTAGACGAGAGCGGTGCCACTCAATCAAAGGGATGCTAGCTGGATCTTGGCTTCATCCTATTTGATTTGTTGTATGCGGCAATACACTTCAACCTATCTTATCCAGTTATCTAGATTTTTTGCATTAGATTCTCCACTAAATACAGGTAAATCAAATTTGACATCCAACTTGAAAAAGGGCTTTTTAGATGCATTCATATGATTCATGTTAGAATGATGAGAAGAGGAAGAAGAAGAACTCTCACTGGAGGATGAAGAGGGAGGAGGCTCTTCTCCTCCACCTTCATGATTTACCGAGGCATGATCATCTGGTTCTTTTTTCTCAGGCTTAATTTTCTTCTCATATTTCGCAAACAACTTGTCAACTTTCTCTGCCATAGTGAAGAAGATCTTGCGATAATTTCTCTCTTCCTCCATTCAAGCTTCCTCATCTACCATGTTTCGTCTTTGTGGTGCACGCCCCGCTTTGGGATCAAAGGATTTAAGTTTTCCTTCACCTCTTTGGAGCTTGTTCCTGGTTAGCATTCACTCATGTAACTCGCATCCAAAAGACCTGCTTTGATACCAAACTTGATCAAGATCTTTTAACGTCAAGCATACATATAAAAGAGCATATTAACCAAGCAACTTATCACATGAAAAAGAAGCAGAAATCACAAAGAAACCATGAGATTAAAGGCACACAAATGATTTGATTACGAAGTTCAACCAATGTGGGTTACTTCTCTGGGCCCTGCTCAAAGTGGGCAGGCCTTCTTTCGTTAAGTGGCAACAAAGAAATAAGTCACAATCAACTTTACAAAAATGACCCTTATACCTCCATTTCTAATGATGGCCTAAAAATAGAAACCTTAGCTGGAGAAACGGATTGCGCAGTTAGCCTCTTGCCATGAAAACGCACAAAAATAACTATAAACTTGTCAAATTCTAACACTGGCACCTCTGTCCCCCTAAGGGAATCTTTTCAACATCTAGTAGATTCCTCTGCTCATGGTTCTGGCCCTCCTAGCCACTCAGGGTTCCACGCTCTGCTCCTCCACCAATGTGAATGGAAACAAGTGAGGTTTATATATAAAAAGTGAGGCGGAGCCACCAATGTGGGGTCGTTGGCCCGTTGGTGGCGGTGACAAATGGCATGGGGTGGACCGGGTTCAAATCCCGCCCACCCCAAAACATAGTGTGGATTTGTTTTATAAAACATGACACAAGTTATTATATAGGCGGTGGTTGGTATTTGCGTTGGCGCCGTTTTATTCTTTAGGGCCGCTTGTTGGCAGGCCGACCCACCTAGGTTGGGTGGGTTCGAACCTTGCCGGCTCCACCATACACACAACGCTATGGTATTCGTGGGTCCATTGTCCATACGTAATGTTGTTGGTTGATCGGTGGTCGGGCAGGTCCACCAGGGGTGGAATGCCTGCCATATTTGATATATCATTATTCAATGCCATTAGGAGGTGGCGGGTGTGGCGGCTCGCCACCCCAATTTTTTTTGTTTTTGTTTTATGTTTTTATTATATTTATGCCCACATTTTTAAAATAAACCCGTCTGGTTTTAAGGGTCACTGGGAATAAAGAGGTGAAAAATTTGCCCATTCTGGTGGCCAAATTTCGTGTGCTAGGACTCTGCCAAATTGTTGCCTTGTTAGTCACTGCCACTTGGTGAAGTTTGACCAGAACTTTGACCGGCTATAACTTGAGCATACAAACTCGGATTTGAGTGTCGTTTGCACCATTGGAATCAGGGTGACGATAACTACTATCTAGCCCTAGTCTCGCTTCCATATGATGACTTTGATTTTTGAGCTATTTCAAGGTCACTTCTATTTTTTGAGCCACCCGGATCACTTGCATAATCTAAAGTCTTGGAACTGAACAAAAATGAAGACATGTACTTTGGTATAATGACTCGAAATGGATCACAATATTTCCTTGTGGAACATAAGCTAGCATTTCAGTCAATATATTGAATAAAGGGTCGAAGTGCTCATTCTATGGTTATTTTATGGTTTTGTTGCTCAATCATATTCCTGTAAATCGTATAATGGTGGCTCGCATCACATAGTGACACAAGTGCTATTGCTATGGCTCAAATATAACAATGATTGCAATATCTCTCATTAAACAATGACATCATCCTCACACAAGTATGGCCCACACATGGCTCGCACTCCAGATACTATATTTTATGGTGGCTCATGACAACAAATTTGTTGATATAATGTATGGACAATGAGTCTATGACTTGTGAAGACTGCGATAGTAAATTTATATAAAAAAGAAGATGGAGTTGACCTAAAACAAAGATGTCGTGGCAAACTTATGTATCATGTGAAAAGTCGGGTATGAAAATTGGCTCTCTATAACAACTATTATTGACCATAATGGCAGTATTTGAGCTCAGAGCGATAACACCCAACGATCTAACCTGAGGAAGTGACAACCAAATTGAATAAAATTGTTAAGCCTGGCTCCCTGACACCAAATGACTTGTATATTGGAGGAACAAAGTATATGGCAAACCTAGAGTTAAAGTAACAGAACATAGGTACATAATTTGTGCACATGAGGTATGTTTAGGGTTTTTGCAGTTAGGGTTTCTCAATTCCTTTATGATAGGTTTTGATAAAGTTGCTAGGGTTTTTTGATATGTGTAGTCTTGAAGACTATTTATACTTAGGGTTATTAAACCCTAGTTGATTAAATTAACCCTAGGAGTAAAAACCTTAACCCTAACTAGTAGTTCCCTCTAAGGAAACCCAAACTCTTAACATCTAGGGTTTGCAGATCTAAGAATAATCTAGGGTATGTGGTAAAGCCCTAGTAAGTGTTGAATTGAATAAACCCTATGGCTTGAAAGTCAAAACCCTAAGGCTATTGTTTCTACTAAAAGTAAAAATCCTATCAAGGGTCGGGTCAAGAAAGATAGGGTTTGTAACTAGAACCCTGGAAGTATACCACATAAACCTTAGATTTCTAGAATTGATATTATGCTCTTGTCTTTGTATAGTTTTCTTGGGTTTACTTGTCGTTGAAAATTGCAGGTATATAATAAGGAAGCAAGATTAGAAGGATGAAATATTAAAGTAAACCAAGACTCGTGCTTGATGATGATGAACGTGATGGAAAGATGGAACTATAAGAACCCTAATGTACATGATGTTGAAGCTTCTAGCTAATGAGTTCATTCCAGAACACATTGATGATTGAAAGATGGAGCAGAACCTTGTTGCAATATAAAGATACAACATGCAAAGAAATGTTGACTTTAAGAAGGAGCAAGTAGTAGTTTTAACATGACACTCTAACTAGAGGACATGATGATTTGACAAAATCTGATATTGATGATTTGCTTGGGATATAACTTAGCTTCCTGGTAAGACAAACTGCACAAGAATGTGAAAAATATGGAAGGAAAGTATGCATGATGACAATTATCAACATCCGATGTGTTCTCTTGAAAGAAGTAAGCAATGCCAACTTCAAGTAAGAACATTGGTCATGACAAAGGAATCTCATGGATGTGACACTGAACTTGGTTGATTGGCTCATTCCATAAATATGTTAATTGAAGATTGATATCATGGAGAAAGATTTTATGCGAAAGGAAGTTGATTTGAAAAGAAATAAGTAAGCAAAATTGGTTATCTTGTCGAAAGGCCATCATGATGAGATAATTATGATATTAATGTTTTGAAATTAGTTATCTTATTGGTATATAGTTTTTCTACCTGAAAGAATGTTGCAATAATGCTAGTAACAGTTGATGCAAGTACAAATATTTGTTTTTTGGATTCAATTCAATAAATTCATGGATTGAGTGGGTGCCTTTGGTAATCCTTGGAGAATTACATGTTCAAGAATTCTACATCATCTTGGGATTGAGAGGTAGCAGTACTAAAGGATAGCCTGATGTTTTGATGACATTGAAGATCGCTTTCATGATTAGAGGGAACTATGATTAACCCTTCCTTGATTGGCTCAATATAATGCCTTTGTTGAAAGAAGAAAGTGATGTGAAATGTTGATGGCCCGAATCCTATCACAGTTTGGTTCTAGGAAGATGAAAGCTCAATTTGATGAGATGCGAAGAAAAGAAGGAACCATGCAGCTACTTGAAGATCTCCATGAAGGACCAATAGTTGATATATTGATGAGGAAACACTAAAAGAACTTGTGGTTATGACTTCCCAATTAAAAGGAGGTAAGGAATCTCCTATATGTTGAGAATGAAGCCTCCTTAAATGTTTAAGAAGGAGCAAGGATTTGTTCCCTGATCAAGAGGGAATGAGGATTATCTCCCTAGTTAAGAGGGAGTAATCATGAACATTATATTCTTTTCTTCATGTGTCATGCACTAGGCCAAGACTAACATTCATAAGTCTAGTGAAGGTCATGGAGGGAGAATGAAGTCTGAAGGATTGGATAAGCATCTAAGATTTCCTTAAAGATAAAGAATCCAAGATAGGAAGTAGACCTACACTCTCTAAGGATTGGCTAGGTATCCAAGACAAGAGTGGTCAAATGGGACTAATATTCTTTGAGGATTAGGAATCCAAGATAAGAATAGTCCTAAAAAGATATACCTAGTAAACATCTGGATGGGGTATGTGCCTTAAGAGGTAGTGTCATGTCTCACGTAAAGCCTCCCAACATTGTACTCTGATCTAATAAAAATATAGAGCTTATTAGTCAAGGCCTTGCTATGTTGACAATGTTGGTTATGATGTTGATGATTAAAGATGGCTTATCAATTTGACTCTTATTCTAAGAATATTTCAGTTTGAGAGTATCCATGTACCAGGTGTACAATTATGAATACCTCCCTAGATAAGAGGAGTGTTGGAGAATGTAACTAGTTCCAGTTTTCATAATTTGTACTATTTTATGTAAAAAGCAAAATAAAAGAAAAAGAAAAATTATTATTATTATTATTCTAGAAAATCATGTTCTTCATGCTTCTAGATTTTGAGTCAAAGAGTCAAAGTCCTATTTTGGACCTATTGTAAAAGAAAAATAAAAATAAAATTTTAAATGTAATTTTGGGATAGAAACCCCTCTAGGTGTCAAGTTGGCCTACATGTCATGTCGGCCTTGCCCCAATGGACATGTATATTCACACCGCTATGAACAATATAAATAGAGGGGAGATGGAGCTCATTTGGACACACACACTTGATGGATTGTGGTCTGAAATGTCGTAGAGAGGACATAGAAGAAGTGGAGAGCCAAAGTTTGAAAGAAAGGATATCTTTTTGAGCTAGAGTTGTGAAAGATCTACCTTGTTACATCTCTTGTTGTTGGTCTCTTGTTGATGATTCTGTTGGAAAGAAGGAAGATATGATTTGGAATCTAGAGGTGGAAGTTTTTGTGGTTATGGGTCTTGGATATCTCATTTGATCTGATTTTATAAGAAGAAAATTTTTTGGGTTTTCCCCTTGGAGGGGTTTTTCCTTGGCTTGGAGCCTATATCTTGTGTTCTTTTGTTTATGTGATCTTCATGTTCATGTAATAGTAATTGTTTGTTGAAATAATCATGATAAAAATTAATTAAAAGAAGCTAACATATTTCATAAGCAATTACTATGAAGGAAAATCTTAAGTAGAGTCATAGGCCTCTCGATTTTCCAACACCTTGCAGCTACCCAAACCTGAAATTCTTACTAAGACCTCTACAATTCACCTCAATTACCTTGAGAATTTGAAAATTGATAGGCCAAATATAACAATCTTCATCTCTCAAGCTGCAACCTGCTTGGAGACCTGCACTTGCAGACAAATTACTATGGGTCACACACTTCATTTCCTTAAGTTGCCCACTCAATCCTAAACACTGCCTCATCAGTTGCAACTAAAAATAAGCCTAAGAACCACACAAACCAACATTACCATTTCACTTGGCAACTTGTACCCTCTCCACTGTATCACCCCAAAAATAACATTTATATTCTATTTCAACTAAAAATAAAATAATAAAAATACTTACCATAAAAATAAAATGGGAATACTTCAACCGTACTTGCTTTATTACCCCATGAAGGGAATGCTAATTATGAGATAAATGAACATTATTATCATTACCGAA
This sequence comes from Pinus tabuliformis, assembly GCA_031772625.1. Taxonomy (NCBI): domain Eukaryota; kingdom Viridiplantae; phylum Streptophyta; class Pinopsida; order Pinales; family Pinaceae; genus Pinus; species Pinus tabuliformis. The sequence goes on along the minus strand of CM062805.1, from coordinate 1,044,525,287 downwards.
CTTAACAACCACGGGACCTATCCAAATAAGCCATAAATTATAAGGGAAGTTACTAGACTCGAAGTGGGCCATCACATAATTTTCCAAGACGTGCGAGACATGTGAAATTATTTCATTTATTTAAAAAAGGGTAAGTATAGATTTATTTTATCTTTATTGTGAAATTTTCATTTCATTATGGTTTTATGTATTTTAATGATTAAAGTGAATCTATATAATTGGTGCTATTTTTATTTTAAAACAAGGAGCCACTGTAGTGGCGCTAGTCCCTGCCGGCTGAGATTTAACTTGTATATAGTTTGCATTATCATCAGAGCGTGTTTGCAGTACAAGTATGTTTTAGGCATGCAGTACAAGTATGTTTTAGGCATGTTTACTTTTATTAAGGTTTAGTGAATTGAATAGCAAATTGTTGTATGGACTTTTTGACTTTATGCAGACAGTAAAATATAATGAAATTTGAGTTGGTTAAATAAAAATTGTGATAAATGTAAGATTAGTTTTAGATGTAATATTTCAATGTGTCATGATTTAGAAAATGTGTAGATTAATAATTAAAATGTGATAAAATTTAAGATTGAATCATGGAAACTTTGACGGGGAAAAAGTATAAAAGGTAATAATAATGTGTATGAAGAATTAAAAAGTGTTAAAGTAACTTATGTATTTTAATGGTGCATAAAAGATAGAATTTTGTTATTTTTTTAGATTTGAATATTATGGAAATATTCATAAAATGATAATCAGCAAATAAACATTATTATGAGTATAAATTTGATAATTAAATCCGTGGTGGAGAGTGTTCAATATTTAGATAAACGATTGTCGGAAGTCAAAGAAGAACGTAAGCATTTAAAAATTATGGAGTCTTGGACCCATGATTGAAAGATTAGAAATCTAGTAACATGTTTGGACATAAGCGATACCATTCAGGTTAATGTCAATGATTGGCGAATTATTTCATGGTCAAGAGAACAAAAGATATATTTATTCTAAAATATTGTTTATCATAACTTTAGTGTGAATTTTAAATTTCTCCAATTACAAATCAGCAAAGAGAATAGACCTTGTATCTAATTGCTAATTAGTAATTTGTTGCATATAATTAATAATTTGTTGTGATGCAAAAGGACATGACTTTTTGTCTTTTTTATATCTTTGGGGTAGTAAATATTGGATTTAAGTACAATAGCAAAGCAATTTTGATAAGTTTATTTTATAAATTAAAAACTAAAATAAACAAATCATGATCTGCAAGAAAATATTCATTATCTTTTGGTGTTGTGAAAGGACTTAGATCACAGATAAACATATGCCATTAAACATAGTTGTTTTTCTATTTTGATAAAAGTTATTATGTTATTAAACTTTATAAGTGGTGACAAGAAAGGCTTGCCTTGGTATAAGCTAATTATTGCAGGTTAACACTAGGAGAAATGATATTACATGTTATAAATTATGAAAGTCATATTCAGTTAATAGTGTTTTAAAAAATAGATAAGAGTTCATTTCAATGTGGGAATCTTTTTATTCAAGGAATTTTATTTCTTTGTGATTGGAAGTGTAAACTTTGCATTATGAATACTGAATAATAAAAATATTATAGGAAATTTATAGTTAGTTAAAAGTATAAATAGTTTAATAGTTATAATTAAATATGAATGGATAAGCAGTATTTAATATTATATGGCTAATTTAAATTATAAAATGCATTATTTGTTTAAACATTAAAGATAGAGTGTGATATTAGAATTAAATAAAAATAAATAATAAGAATATTTTTATATTGGATCAGAGATATTGAAATTTAATTATAATTGACATGTGTATTATGATTAATAATAGTAAAAAGTGTTTATCATAATTAACATCGTTGTGATGCTAAGGCATGGGCTAATCAAGTAACTAAATATAGTAGATAGAAAATAGTAAATGATGATAAAGCATGAGCAACATGGCTATCAAATATTAGAAAGAAACAAACCCAAATATTAGATAAATGATTTCAAGTAACTAAATATAGCAGATAGTAATTTATATTTATGGAACTTGTTCAAATTGAATTATAACATTGGTTTTCTGCATAAAATCAAATCTATAACAGATAAAGATGCCAATTTATTAAACATTAGCATACTGAATCAAGCGCCATAGAGACAAAATAAAAACTGCCAATGCCAATTTTTGTTGGCTAATAATTAATGCATTAAACATTAGCATAATGAGTCGACAGTCATAGAGACAAAATAAAAATTGCCAATGGCAATTTTTATTGACTAATAATTAATACAACATTTGACTAGATGAATGTTTAGATACAAGATGATCATTTAAGAACATAGGATTTGTGTTGCAACATTTTGACATTCTGTCAATACAATCTGATTTTGTCAGCAATGACAGCACTTCATTCCAACTTTGCATGTATCAAAAATTGCAGTTGAAGGGGATGCCAAGGAATTTGCAGAAATTTATGGTTCTTTGTAGTAGCTTAAGTGCTGAATTTTAACAAGATCACTTCCAGACTTTCCTACAACGGCTGCAACTGTGCATTCAGATGTTACAACTTCAACTGCAGTTGTTGTGATAAGCTGGCCAGTTGTTGTTACACTGCCAAAGTTTATATACAATGCCAAGGACATTAGTACAGAAATAGTGATCAGCAAAAGCAGTATGATAGCAGCAATTGACAAAATTGTGCAAATGTTGTGTACCTCTCACGAGTGACATCATCATCATGCTCTGTCGTGAATTGCATTTGATATCATCAAAAGCATTTGCTGATGCATATAAACTTGTTGAGTCAAAACAGTAGTCAAATTATGCAAAACTGAAATAACATGGAAGTGTAACCTAAAACATTTCAACTCGATTTTGCATTTAATAATATCTTGATTGATAAATGAAACAAAGATGTCTGGATATGTTATTTGCCAAAAAAACCTGAAATAGTTGCAAACAGAAAGACCATGAAATAGTTGCATATTCTACTTGCCTTTTGTGAGGTAATATTCTAATATTGGCAGCTGTTCTGTGTTTCATTTCAGAAGTCATTGCAACAGTGCTGCTAATTAGACAACAAGATTTGAAAATAATGTCAAGCTAGACAAGCAGAACAGGAACTCCACCAACAGCAAATACAAATTCCATATTCATGTTAACTAGTTAAACATGGCATTGCACAAGGAGAGATCAAAAGCATGAACCTACAAAGCCATAGACTTCTGAAATAAGGTTTCGATTTCAAATGATGTAAAAAATGAAATGGGTTCAGATAAACTTACTCATTTGAATTTCAGCATTGACTCTGAGGAAGAATACCAATGGAATGAGTGGAAGCTACCAGAAATGTACATTAGCCATTGTGTCCTTTGTCCGTTGTAGATTGGAAACCATGTGAGCATTGTTCAGATTGTAAACTGCAAATCATGTTAGCAGTCTCCAGATATATGGCATATTCACATGGTCTGTGGGATAAATTGTTTCCTCATAATGTTACCAGATTTTATGCAAAGCAGTTATCCTGCAGCATTTGTTTCAAAAATATAACTGTACATTTGACTTTGAATCAGATGTGTTTAGCAACATGGAAAAAATTTAAGCAAATTGTACAACCAACAGTAAACAGAAACATAGGTAATATAAAACAAAACCTTTCGAGCCCAAAATTTTCATTTGGGTTAAGGTTATAATGCTATTATAATGAAAAATCATGCATATCAAGTAACAGTTAGCAATTGATCGATTGCATATATCCCCAGGTAAGGAGTAATAATACCAAATGCATTATGCCATAATTGCATTTTCAAACAACATATATTCATTTTAAAGTGTATATAGTTTGATGCTATTTATAAAGTCTAGCTTCAAGCATGTTGTAGAATGCCTTCGATCTCAAATACAAGATAACAGAAACAATACAAATAGACATGTATAAAGACTTTCTACGTCTGTTTCCTGAACCGTTAGCCACACTATGCAAGAAACAAAAACTAAGCTAGCATTCAGCCATAACATACGAGCAGACAAAAATGACTAGCTCATTCAATATACGATTTGTCATTTAATCAATCTATGGAATCTTTGTTGTTTGCAGTTAGCAGCTGTACATACAAAATTATTGCTCAACTGATGTTGCATTTGCTATATTCAATGATATAGTTTAAACGAAACATGGCAGTTTTTAAAATGCGACAAAAATATAGATACAAAAGCTGACAAGACAATCTCTCGTTGTCAAGCTTGAAGCATGATGCAGAATGTGTTCCATTTGAGATAGAGAACAGAAACAGAAACATTACAAACACAAAATCTTTGTAAATGACTCAAAATCAACTGTTGCGTTACATTATGTTTGTAAATGACTCAAAATTGCAAGTCAAATACTTGTATTATCGTGACAGCATAATATGAAGAAACATGGCCATATTACTTTTGCATTTGTTATGGATCTGAAGGCTGCCATGCTCCTGGATTTTGTAATCTGTATATCAAATGGTTAGTTAGAACAAAAAGATAACACTGTAAATTGAAGAGAGGACATATTTGAGAGAAAACATGTTAAGGCATATGTTGATGTACCTTCCATTTGTTAGTTGACATGTAATAGTTCGTCATCTTCATTGAGTGTGAACTTGCTCTGAATTTTGAAGTCACGTAAAATGTAAACAGTGGTAGCTTTCTGTTGCAAATATGTCTCATATGACATTGATTTTAAATCAGGAAGCAAGTCATGTAATAAGGGCTCCCTGATAATGCATTGGACAAAGTTATTTGTAATGGATTCTATTACAACATTTATAAAATGCTTGTAGACGAAAGGGCAATTATCATTGCATTGTGAACAGAAAATTGTTCCATTGGATATTGCTACGGATGAATTCACTGGACAGTTACAAATTCCACAAACAGGTTCGAAAGGAGTTGAATATGGATTTGTTGTGGTCAGAATACCTTCGACCTGTTTATAAAACATTCAAACGTTAATTTTGATTATTACATGTCAAATGCAAATGCGGCAAAAACATTATTATTGCTATACTTACAGCATGGGTAGATGTAGTTAGTTTTGTGAGGTTGTTGAGTGCATCTGTGTTCAGTTCAGTCATGAACGTTGACTTTGATGCTCTGAATATTGTTTCTGTGGTGTTTACCTTTTTTGTTAAATTTTTGAAAAGAATCAGCGGAAGGTGTCCTTTTTGCAATTGTTTTTCGATTGAAACGAAAAATTGTTCATATGTGTCAAAGAGTTGCAACTGCATAACAGAAATTGCTATGTATTGAGAAATACAAGAGGTAATATGCAACTACATTGTTTGTATGCATTGAAAGATTGCAATTGCAGAAGACAAATTACAAAAACTATGGACAAATTAGAACAACTATCTATTGAAGTGATGCATGTTATTTACTGACAATTAAGAATAAATAACATCTGAATACATACAGTTGCATTGTCGTCTTCAAAATCTCCGTCTTTGATATGGAGTATGTAATGCAATCCAACTCGTTTGGCAAGTGTAACGGCAGCAGCGATTGTGCCAATTGGGTACATTTCTTTTTTGTTTGCAAATTGCCTAATGGTTGTATTGGGAATGAAATGATATTCTTTGCAAACTTCAGGTACAGTTTCTATGATACTTGATTCAGTAAGCAATATTATTTTGTCACAGTCACCGCGATCATAAACACTTTTAGGCAATATCCTGAAGTTTGTAATTGAGATGTTGTTGCCTTGCAAAATTTTGTGTTCATGTCGCTCGACCAAATGTGCAGGTACACTCAACGTTATAGTCATCATTCCTTGATCATCTGTCAAATCATCTCGCAATACTTGACGTGATTTGTTTGCTTTATCAAGGAATGCACTATAGACAACCATTATGTCTCCAACAAATAGCTGCCCAGTTTTACGACTATTGAGATCTTCAATCGATACTTTAATTGGCAGTATCTGTTTTTGCCTATTAAAATTGCCTAGTTAGAAATTGCTATAAACATTTGTAGAATACTATGTTTCTCCCAAAGACTGAATAACTAGAAATAGATTAGAGGATTGTGTTTCATATGCATACCTTTTTTATGTATCATTTTGCACGTTTGTTGAATGAAGGTTGGCTCTGATTGTTTGAGTTGGACTAACACAAGCAAACGCATGGTTCAATATGGTGTGGATATTATCAGAAGTATTTTGTGATAAGCAATCAATAAAGAAATTCTGATATGTAACCTGTACATGTCTTCTTGCTGCATTGTTTGGGGGAACTTACTACTAGTGCTTTCTTCACTCGTCCAAGATTTTCTAATTTATATACATTTAAATATAGATATGTAAAAAGAGAAGATATATATAGCAAACACTAATCTAACATATATACATTTAAATATAGATATGTAAAAAGAGGAGATATATATAGTAAACATTAATATTTTAAATAGAAAATAGCATATGTGTATAGTTGTCATACATACCTTTTCAAAGCAAGTGGTTTGTTTGCCTTTCCTAATTGAGTTATGTGGTTTATTTCTTCAGTTTTTTGTTTTCCTTTTTCAGCATTTATGCTATGTTATAGAATAGGAACATATATTTAGTTCGGTTTCAAAGAGCATATAGAAGTAAACAGTTAACAAGCAACATTAAAAGCATAGAACCATACATGTGTAAAGATAGAATGGATATATACTAAACATTAACATTGTAAATACAAACTGGCATATTTGTATAGTTGTCATAAACATGTCTTGCTGAACATTATTATTCTAAATACAAATCAGCATATTTGTATAGTTGTCATAGACATGCCTTTGCAAAACAAGTGGTTGGCTTGCCCTTTCTAATTGCGTTATGCATTCTATTTCTTCAATTGTTTCATTTTGTCTCTGAAGATTTAGGCTATGTTATAGAATAGTAACATATATTTAGTGCAAAGCAGAAGTAAAAACTGAACAAGAACATTAAAAACATAGAACCATACATATGTAAAAACTAAAAATAGAATGCATATATAGCAGACATTAGTATTCTAAATACAGATTACCATTTTTGTGTGGTTCTCATAGACATACCTTTGGAAAACAAGTGGTTCGTTTGCGCTTTCTAATTGGCTTATGCATTCTATTTCTTCAATTGTTTCATTTCCTTTCTCAAGATTTATGCTATGTTATAGAATAGCAAGACATATTTAGTACAAGTCAAAAGAACATATAAAAGTAAACTTGAACAAAAAGACAAGATCCATAGAAGAGCAAGGGCAAAAAGAATATACTCTGTTTGTTTATGTTGCATGTTGTTGTTCTTATTTCTTGGTCGTTCTGTTCAATTGAAAAGGGTTTTACAAGCAGAATCTGCATGCATAAATAGATGAGGTCATATCTGCAAATTTATCGTAGGATAGTTGTGTTGGTTAATTGAAAAGGTTGTCTTTGGAACAAGTTGCATTGATCAATACAGAATGCCATATATCTAAATGTAGAATAGAATGCATAGTATGTATCCTGTTATCACGTCGTTCACCACAAAAAGATATTGTAGTTTGCTTTAGTAAAATAGGTATGGTAAAACCAATGAAGTATTGCAAAAATGCCAAAATTTGGAATTTTGTAAACTGTTTCATGTGTATATCATAGGTCAAGGACAAGAGATAGTACATCATGGTCAGACCAATATGCATCCAATACGAAAATTCTATACTTTATATTGCTTAGATTTGCCCAAACATGGTCAATCAATGATTTGTGCATGCTATTACTTTTGTCAACTAGGAAATGAAGATTGTTGTTTTGCATGTAGGTTTCTAGTTGGTTTGTTTTTTGATTGCAATGCAGCATATCAATATTGAAGTCCCCTAGTATAACTGTGATATTGTTCAGATCTAACTGGTATAAGGCTTTTCCAATGACGTTGAGGATATTGTTTAGGTTTGCATGTGGCGATGCATATATATTGAGTATTGCAATTTGCAATGTGTGAACTTTTATTTTTGCAAACAATGCTTCTACAAAGCAGTCTTCAAAATGGGTATGTTCAAGGATAATGATATTTTTCTTTATCAATATCATTACTCCATGCTTAATGCAACTTGAGATGCAATTGAAATTTTTGAAGTATTCATTTTGCATAGACAGCAACATATGTGTTTCTTGTAAGCACAAGATATCAGATTGCATTGTGTCATAGTCATTGCATATGTCAATAAGATGCGAACGAAGGTTGCGAGTGTTCAATGAAAGAATAAAGATGGACCGCAATGACTGTATTGATGAACAGTCATATTCTAGTTGCCATTTTGCAATGGTTTGCAAACGTTGCATTTCAGAATTTACTTTTTGCTTGACCTTGAAGTTGCTATGTTTAAGAGGATTAAGCAAATACAATGATTCTATGTTCCTGACACGTGACAGTGCTGTGTATACTAGACCATGCACTTGTACTCCAGTAGGGTCGAATGCAAGTCTATCCAAGGTTAAGCCTTGTGATCTATGTATTGTGCGTGCACATGCAAGCTGAATTGGAAATTGTTTTCGTATTTTCAATGGTGCCATCTTTGATGTCATAGGCATTGGTTTTGATATTCGCAATATTGGTGTCCAATCATGCGCTATCTCTGATGTGTACAAATGACCTAGTTTTCTAGATTGTCGATGACCAATGTTAAGGTCATGGAACTTAATCCATAGAACATCGACCTTATTTGTATGGGTATATGCTTTAACTATTCCATCTGCACCATTCACCAGCCCATCTGGTGCATCATAATTGCAAGCATACATTTTAACTAACATGTTCAACTTTATCAAAAGCTGTGGCGGCAAAATAGATGTATGTTGATGAGCTGTGAAATTGTCGTTATTCTCTTGATTTTCGTCAATTGCATGAATCAAAATTTCTTTGCCAGGCATTAGCATCAACATTTTCTTGTTATGCATTGCAACATCTTTGTTTTTGTAAAATAAGTAGGGAAATGTTGGATCATTTGGTACAGGGCGCATGCAACTTGTATTCATGTATGTTATATCTTCAGATGTTTGACAATTTGTTCGCATTCTATTTAACACTGATATGAACCTCTTATTTGTTTGTCGCATTGTCATATGCAATTGGAAGCACTTGACATTATCCTTCCAGAAATCATGTGTTATTGTTTGATTGTTGATTGTTGGTTGTTCAAAAATAAGAGAGTCTTGGATAGGTTGAGCTTGATAGAAATCACCACAAAATATGATGTCAATGTTCCCAAAGTATTTTGTTTGGACATGTTTTATGTTTCTGAGTCTATTGTCAATAGAATATAAGAACCGACTTCCAATCATCGAGATCTCATCTATGAAAGCTACTTGCAATTCTTGATATAGCTTTGATAAGTTGTCCAATACTTCTTTGCTCAGCGAGAACAGTTGAGACTTGTTAAAAGGCATTAGCAATGCAGAATGGATTGTTGTTCCACCTGCATTATATGCAGCTTTTCCTATGTATGCTAATATTAGACCTTTTGGTTTCATAGGATCAGTTCTGTTTTGTGAATCATAAATTCGTATAAGCATTTGGAAAATTGCTTTTGCTGTGAGCGTTTTACCTACACCTGCTCCACCTGTAATAAAAAGGTAAATTGGTTCCTTGGGGTTTTTTTTTTTTAATTGCGATGTCTTTTACAATTGCTTGTTGTTCTTTGTTCAAGATTCTTCTAAGTTTGTAATATTCATTGTTCTCCATTAAAAATGGATGGGCAGTAATTTGAAATCCAAGATTGATTTTTTTCTTCATTTCAAATTGTTTTGGAAATTGCAAGTCCGATTGCAAATCATATTTCTCATAATGCGAATTGTTCTCTTCATTTTGCATATTCATTTCGTTAGCACTCAAAGTACTAATTTGCTCATTTGTTGCAGTCTCTAAATCACCCCATGTTGGATTGATGTTATATGTAAATTTGGCTTCATTAACTTGAATTGTTTTTTCATGTAATGTATATGCAGAGAGCCATGTAGCCAATTCTTGTTTCAATGTATCTTCACAATTTTCAAATGGCACATATAACAATAATTTCTCTTGACAAAAGTTTTCAATATCATTGTGTTTGTTATATTTGACAAATCGTATAACATTTGGTTTTTTCCTTTTAGATATCGGTTTGCCATTTTTCTTGTAATTTGATACAAATTCAGCAAGGCAAATTTTGCTAATGGAACTTGGTCGTCCAATGTAGTAGTCAACAATGGACTGGCACATAACATCTTCTGAATCATCAGGTTCTTGTTTCAAAAGAATAGGTGGTTTAAGCATAAACGTGCGTTCATCAACTGGAGACGTGTTGACAAATATGCATTCCCTTGAACTAGAATTCAATGGCAATGAAAGTGCTATATGCACTGCTTGTTGAGCTGACATTTGTTGTAGATTGAGTAATGTATTTCCAAGTTTACGAATCATTTGCATAGCATCAATTTCATCTTTTTGATGCTCTTTCCGTATTCTTCTAAATGCATTTGTCATAGACTTGTCAATTTTGGCCATATATGAACTGCAATATGATGCTGCAGCATATGCATTCAGCACAAATTGCGCATCTGTATTTGCATTCCATAAAGCAGGGATATTGTTTGCAAAACTGTTATTCCAAATGTGAGAAGGTTTTCGTTTCAAGAAAATTGTTGGTTGCTTTACTGTATGTTGCAATAGCTCTATGTACTCATTTTGTAGCAATCCTATTTATAGGAGGAAATCGTCATGTGTTGTTGAATCATTGTAGTTTGTTTGCCCCAAGAATGCAAAAAACGATATTGATTTCTCTACAACTTTTGTATTTTTTGCATTGGTTGGTTCAATGATCATTGTTGATTTCATTGGTGGCATGGGGAAGTTGTATCTGCAATTTGAATTTTTTCGCTTCTTACAACTTTTTGTATGGCGATGTTTATGCAATTTAGCAACATCTGGCTCCAAATGATTTGTATTACAAGTGATGTAATTGTCAACAAACTTCTCAATTTCTGAGTTGCTTTCTTTTCCATATATTGGAGCATTCTCTATCCATAACAGTCCATGTTCATGTTCAGTTCCTCTATTTTGGAATTCTGTTACAAAATAGTAATCAGATATTTTTCCAAAGAATGTAGTATCTTGAGATAGCAATCGCTTTATAGCATTAATTCTATGTCTGTAGTATTGGCTACATGTGACTGGATATTTTCTTATAAGGTAGTCAATGTCATCATCTTCTAATATATCAATAGCACTTCTTTTTGCTTTATTTCTAAACAATGTGACGAGTGTATCTACTAATGGTTTCCATCGATGTTCTGCACTTGTGAATGTCACAAAGAAAGTTGGAGGGCCTAGTTGTCGTATCATTGCAAATATGTTTTTCCTAATTTGTTCCAAATGGTCAGAAGATATGCGAATGTTTTTGAAATCTATGTATCCAATGTCAGATTTCAATAACTTTTCCAAATTTGCTCGATACTTGACATCTTTTGCTAATATTTTCCTGCCTTTTAGTTGTCCCTTTCTTATTCGCACCCATATGCAAGAAAGCACTTTATCAATTATTATTCGCATTGTCTTGAAAAACAAATTTGTTGTATGATATTGGAAGTCACCATTTGCTTGTAACAATTCCCATTGGACAATTTTTTGGTAAGTAAACCTATTTGTGATGTCATGATCACGTGCATCGCCATAAAATAATGTTGGAAAGTTCATTTCTTCTGCATATTTGTCCTTGAAGATGCCTAATGGTCGTTGTCCTTCAGCAGGGGCGACTTCAATAATCTTGTCTTGCAGATCGTAGATGCGTTGTGATTCTATTAATCCATGCACCAATGTTTTAGTAGGTGCTTCATTATTTGCATCACTATCTGTATCACTTTCATTGTCACTGTTTGAATTTTGTACAATGTATTCATTATCCTCTTGTAAAACATGGGCCCAATTCTCATTTATACAAATGTTGCTAGCTTTATAAAGACTTCTAGAACATAGTTCGTTCAATGCCTTCATGACAATAGTGGGATGTACTTTGCCTGTTTGGTATGCATTTTTGTATTGCAATCTTCTTTTCAATGCAACTGCAATTGTCATTGTATCATTTAGATATTGTGGCAATGCTTTTTGCACAATGTCCATATGAACTGGTACATTGATAATTGATCCCGTTAAGCCAATTTGTGACCGTCTATGTCCCCATTGTCTGATTTGTGCAAATGCAATTCTCAATGACACAAGTCTTTCTTCTAGCTCTGAAAGTATATTTACAGTTGGCAATGAAATGTTACGTCTTATTTGTTCGGGCGTTGCAAATTGTGGCAGCTTTCCATTGTCGAGTGCTTTCTTGCAAGAAACACATATGTTTTCATTGTTAAAGCTCCTATTGTTCAACGTCAAATCCATGTGCTTTTCTTGCAAATCTGTACTGAAGAACCTAATATTTTTTGCAAAAATGCAATTTGTTGCAAACTGCACATATATTCCTAGGCGTGTCTTCGACTTTTTCGATATAAATTTGTATTGCATTTTTCTTTTTTGACTTCTTATTAGAAAATGTTTTTTTGCATTTGTCATTGCATTTGCGTTTTGCACGTATGAATTGCTTTAGCTTGTGATAATTCAGCCTACAATCCTTAGTTGGTTGCATTTGCTCTAAATGACATGCTATCTCAAATGCAATATTATTGCTAAAATGTACTTGAGATATACATTGCTCTTTTTCTAGTACATGCTCATGATGCAATTGATTACAAACATCATTTGTTTCCATGGACAACCTAGGTGTGTCTTCGACTTTTTCGATATAAATTTGTATTGCATTTTTCTTTTTTGACTTCTTATTAGAAAATGGTTTTTTGCATTTGTCATTGCATTTGCGTTTTGCACGTATGAATTGCTTTAGCTTCTGATAATTCAGCCTACAATCCTTAGTTGGTTGCATTTGCTCTAAATGAGATGCTATCTCAAATGCAATATTATTGCTAAAATGTACTTGAGATATACATTGCTCTTTTTCTAGTACATGCCCATGATGCAATTGATTACAAACATCATTTGTTTCCATGGACAATTGTTGAGAATTGTGAACATATTCTTGTATCATTGGATGATAGTGAATATGCGATGTATTTGTCATGAATGACAAGATGTTAACAATATCATTGCATCTTGAATAAGCAACTGTAGTTGACAAAGCTATTAGTAACAGAGGACCATACTTGGATATTGACTTTGAATATGACAGATATCCATTGCAGGCAAAATGGTCCGCCTTCCACTTGTCCTTTTTCATATGGCATTGCCATATTTATCAAATATTGTTGCCAATTGCTATTCATTGTATAGTGTATTGCATCAACTACCAGGTATTGCTGTAAACAATGCAATGCTTCTTGATTCTTATGCATAACTGCATTGCAAAAAGATTGCACAATGTAAAGTCGCAAACACTCTGCATTGAATTCTGTTGCTACTAAATAGCAAATTGCATTAAAGAGACTGTCACCACAATTATATGTCACTTGCTTTGCAATTGTCAGTCCATTTAAAAGCATATTATTTGCAATGTGCATCCAATTGCTTTCAACATCTTTGCAAATAGGTGATAGTTAGATATTAGACTCATTGCAAATGCAAATTGGAAACTTTTGGTAAACCAATGGTTCATAATGACCACTAACAGGATTTGCATCATGAAAGAGAATGCAATATGGAATTGCATTTTCATGTTGATTGAAGAGCAAATATCTCGTTTTTCTTGTCAATGACCAAACTGCAATTGATATATCTAGCCATTTAGCTAACCAACGTATGCAAAAGGTATCACCCCATAAACCTCGTTCAGATTCGTTTATATTTGTAGATGCAGAATAACGCATTTTATGAAGATATGTACCAATATCGTTAACACCATGTAACTCGTGTAGGAACTCAGGTGCTAGTTCATATTGATATGATTGTATTGCTTCAACGTCATTGTTCTTTAAGAAAAAAAGAAAGTGGTCTATTAACCCATTTCGCAATTCATTTGAAGTATAACGAAAATGCAGAAGCATTTCGAACGAGTCAAATAGACAATCTCCTACAGTATATGAAAATGCGTTTAGTCTGAAAAGACCATTTCTTTTTAATACAATATCAATGTTTTCAGGCAAAATGCATTGCAATCTGGATCTGTAATTGTCAACATCTATTATTTGTTCCATCATTTGCAATTGCTTACCAGAGGTGGCTTTTGCAATTGTCTTGTACAGCTTTGCAAAAAAAATTAATGAAGTTAGCAAAAACTGAATGTGACTGTTTTGAACAAAATGTATGTATATTAAAAAGATACGCCATTGTTTGTAAATAACAAAGAAATTGGAAATGCAAACAATGCAAAGACATAATGAAAAAAATGGAGCATAATTCTAAGAATATTTCTGCAAGTAAACAAAAGGGAACAATCGAAACAGAAAATGAAGTTAACAAAAGGAAGCAATGGAAAGACAAAATGAACAAATGCAACAGAACTTTAAGAATATTTCTGAAAGCTAACACCATTGTCAATTGCATTTGTCAAATAAATTGAGCATGAACCTATTTATCAGTTTTAGATAAGTGCTGCACCAATTCAACTGTCAAAATATAAAAAGTATTGTCTGTGATTTATGCTAGGTTGCAACTCTAACATATACCAAGGCAAAAAGTTTCCTGCTATTCGTTATCAGCCTATCAGAATGACCATGACAGGGTCACCATATTGACATTTTTGAAAACTGGTTATGAAGCAACATATCTTCTGAGCCATACTTTTATCACTTCCTATGCTTAAGCATATCCCTATATCTATATTTTTTCATGGGACTGTTTATGGACATATCTACCAGCTAATTTCTTATTAGATAAAACTCGCTTCAAAGCTCCCATATATGCTAGAATGACTATGATAGCGCTATCATATCGACATTTTTGGAAACTGAACCAGATACGAGTAATGCATAAGCATACTTCCATAACGCTTCTCAACAACATCCAATATTATCAGACACTGCAGGTACAATCCATATAAATGATGAACATGTAATATGTTCAAAGGACGACTTTGGCAAACACAGCAACAATCTGCCTAAGCAAATTGTCACAAGACTGTTGGCAATTGTGGCATGTGAAAGAAGATTCGCAAAAATTACAGATCTTTGATGATTCACAAACTGTGATGAATCGGATGAATGGAACAAATCGATTGGATAATTATAAACTTCAACCTATATTTCAGGAGATTTGACTTGCTTAAACAGAGTATTTAACACATCATGTTTGAACATGTTTACAAAGACAGCAACATGGAAACTGATGGACTGTCAAAAGCAAGATTATACTTGGTAGCATGGGCTTGGCCCATTCAACAGAGAGTGGAAGGAGAGCTGATGCAATGTCTTTTAAATCTCAATATCTACATCTATAATTTTTTATGGCACTGTTTATGAACATATCCAGGACCTAATTCTTTATGAGACAAAACTGGTTTCAAACCTCTGATGTATGTCAGAATGACCATGAAACGCTGTCATATTGACATTTTTGAAAACTGGTTATCAAGCAACATATCTTCTCACCCATAGTTTTATCACTTCCTATGCTTAACCATATCCCTATATCTATTTTTTTTTATGGGACTGTTTATGGACATATCTAGCAGCTAATTTCTTATCAGATAAAACTCGTTTCAAAGCTCCAATATATGTTAGAATGACTATGACAGGCCTGTCATATTGACTTTTTTGGAAACTGTTCATGAAACAAGATATGTTGCTAGCAATACTTTTATCACTTCCTATGCCTAAGGATATCTGTGAAATGCAGAAACATATATAATAAATGTAATTTTGTTTTCATAATAAAACAATTTTTTCTCTGTAAGGAGAACAAGGCAGTTAAACATCATATCAGAATCAATGTGATTATAACTAGCTAACATGACATTTTAATCTAAGGTTTAACTTATTCACAAAAGGCAATTAGTAGAATAACACCGTACCTGCAACGAAGCCGAGCGTTCGAACTCCTTCTCGTCCAGACCATATGCATGCACAAGCCAGCCTATGCCAGTACCATGAGAAAATGTGCAAATGACGAAATTGGTTAACGAAGTCTGCACACAAAATCCTCAGTATTCAACCACAATGCCATTAACTCATAATGCTCAAATAACCATGGACGGTTGCATGCAGCTAACACAAACCCTCAGTATTTAACCAGAATGCCGTTAACTTATAATGCAGTAGCCAAACTTAACTTCTAAACAATACGACCAAGAATCACAGTTTCACGTAGACATTTACCCAAATTTCTATAAAACCCATGCAACTAAGACAAACTCTCAGTATTCAACCAGAATGCCATTAACTTATAATGCTCAAATAACCATGGAATCTTGCATGCAAGTAACAGAAACAGTCAGTATTTAACCAGAATGCCATTAACTTATAATGCACTGGCCGAACTTATCAAAGCGACAGCAGAAAGTTGCGGGATACAAGTCGCACCTGGAATAACAGAACCGCAACCAAACGTTTGCGACAGAGTTAACCGAGCACGCAGCAACCCCATTGTGTTTTCACGACAGACAAGACAACAAATACAAAGGAAAAATCGCAGAGACCGTAGAGCTAAACAACCAACTAACAATAATAATCCAAATGCGATTAACTTATAATGCAATAGCCGAACTTAATCTGTAAACAATACAACTAAGAATCACAGCTTCACGCAGACATTTACTGAAATTTCCATAAAACCCATGCACCTAAGACAAGTCCTCAGTATTCAACCAGAATTCCATTAACTTGTAATGCTCAAATAACCATGCACTCTTGCATCCAGGTAACAGCAACCCTCAGAAAAGGCAGGAACCGCATTCTGTTTTCATCGCAGACAATACAACAAATAGAAAGGAAGAATCGCACAAACCGCAGAGCCAAAGAACCAAGTATCAATAACAACCCAAAGGCAGTGAACAGGGTAAAACCCAAATAACCATGAACTCTTGCATGCACGTAACAGAAATTCTTAGTATTTAACCAGAATGTCATACAGGCGAACTTACCAAAGCCACACCGAGCAGGCAGGAACCTCACCGCAGACGAAAAATCGCACAGACTGCACAGCTAAACAAGCAAGGAACAATACCCGAGCAGCCAGGAACCCCACCGCAGACGAAAAATCGCACAGACTGCAGAGCTAAAGAAGCAAGGAACAATACCCGAGCAGCCAGCAACTCCACCGCAGACGAAAAATTGCACAGACTGCAGAGGTAAACAAGCAACTAACAATACCAATCCAAAGCCCGCGAACACAGTAAAACCCAAAGTCCGCGAAGACACTAAATCCCAAGCCGAACTTTCCAGCATCTCGAGGAGCAACAGCTGGCTGCCGATGACACCACCACAGTGCATGCCGACCACAGCTAACACAAACCCTCAGTATTCAACCAGAATGCCATTAACTTATAATGCTCAAATAACCATGGACTCTTGCATGCATGTAAGAGAAAACCTCAGTATTCAACCAGAAGACAAACCCTCAAAATTCACAATAATAATCCAAATGCCATTAATTTATGATGCAATAGCCGCACTTAACCTCTAAACAATACAGCTAACAATCATAGCTTCCCGTAGACATTTACCCAAATTTGCATAAAACCCATGCAGCTAGACAAACCCCCAGAATTAAACCAGAATGCCATTAACTTATAATGCTCAAATAACCATGGACTCTTGCATGCAGCTAACCGCATTGTGTTTTCACCACAGACAATAGAACAAATAGAAACGAAAAATCGCACAGACCGCACAGCTAAACAACCAAGCAATCATAATAACCCAAAGGCCCCCAACAGGGTAAAACCCAAATAGCAATGCACTCTTGCATGCAGTTAACAGAAACCACTTACCAAAGTCACACCGAGCAGACAGGAACCCCACCGCAGCCGAAAAATCGCACAGACTGCAGAGCTAAATAAGCAAGTAACAACACCCGAGCAGGCAGGAACTCCACCGCAGACGAAAAATTGCACAGACTGCAGAGCTAAACAAGCAAGTAACAATACCAACCCAAACGCCGCGAAGACAGTAAAACCCAAGCCGAACTTTGCAGCATCTCGAAGAGGACTTACCAAACGCACACCCAACAGGCAGGAGCTCCACCGCAGACGAAAAAACCCACAGACTGCAAATAACATCACCCGGGCACAACTCTACCGCAGAGCAACCATCGCACAGACTGCACAGCCGAACAAGCAAGTAACAATACCAACCCAAATGCCGCGAAGACAGTAAAACAATGCCGCAACATTCTCCAATCTCGAGGACGGACACCTGGCGAGCGATCAGACGACCACAACGCATGCAACCACGTGCCCCTCACGCGCGCCACCTCCGATTCGCCTCGATCCATGTGAAGCGCGTAATAAGACCCCCATTCCATTCCGCCCCGTAAACCTTATTCTCACTTAGGAAAACGCCCAAATATTTCCTAATATCGCCGCGGTCAACCCAAAGTCAGCGATCTATCGATCGCTTATAGTCCCCGGCAGGGACTAATAAGAATGTGTTCTTAAAAATAGTATTTTCAAAAATAGGTTTAATATAGTATATTCAAACATAGGTTTAATATAAGAATGACATTTATGATAGATTTTAGAAGTTTTAGGATATAGATGGTATCAATAATTCATGAATAAATAATGTATAATTTATTAATAATTGATTTATTAAGAATAAATATATTATAAAGTGGGAAGAGTAATAATTTTTTTCGTAATCTCAATTGATATTGATTTATTTTTACATACTGACTTAAATACAATTTGTTAATATTGGAGTAAGAATAAATATATTACAAGTGGGATTTGTAGTTAGATGGGAAGAGTAACAATTTTTCCTTGTAATTAGTAGAGTTATTTTCAGTTGTCATTCATCCACTTTTACATATTCACTTGAAGAATACAATTTGCTAGTACTATATCAATATGCCTAAAAGTTATATCAATAATATTTAATAATCAATATCCTCACTTTGCAAACCTGATGCATGGGAGGAGCATATTCATCAAGAATTAGGGTAAAAATATTTATATTACAAAGTGGGATTTATAGTTACGTGGGAAGAGTAATATTTTTTCTTGTAATTTTTGGAGTTATTCCCAATTGTCATTGATCCCTTGTGAGCATCACCTGATGCAATGAGTGCTAAGTGAACTATTCAAAAAATCATGAGAAATTAGTGAGTTATGACTACCTCTCATGGAAATGGTCATAAATGAATGATTTGAGTGTTAAGTGAACTATTCAAAAAATCATGAGAAATTAGTCAATTATGACTACCTCTCATGGAAATAGTCATAGATGAATGACTTACTTAACGCAGTTGAATAAAAAAAAAAATGATATCTAAGAGTACAATTTGTTAGTACCATATTAATGCCATATAATGATATGTTTAAAAGTTACACCAATAATATTTAATAATCAATTCTCACACTTTACAAACTTGATTCATGGGAGGAACATGTTCATCACGATTTTAACTAGGGTTGTTATCACAACCACTCCAAATTATCGTGATAGCACAACCTAATATACTAATGCAATGATGGTGTAATGTATGTGCTGATTAAAATGTTTCATTTGGTTATTTTCAATGAGATCCAACAAATTTTTAATTTTTAATTGATTTATTATTTGGTTTCATTTTTTATTTTATTTTTTATGTTTTTAGTTGATTTAAAGATTGAAAATTTTTAAGATCTCATTTGTGAAATTCAATTTTTGAGACGATAATTCAAATTTGAGTGAGAAAGATGTAAATAAACAACTAATTAATGTAAACATTTTAACCCAAATAACATCAATTATCCAACCCAAATAACATTATATATATATATATATATATATCATTGGTCATAAACACTTTCATTATTCAATTGGGTGCTGGGATTTAGTTATTGGGAGTAAATACTTCATCTATTTCATAAAAGTTTTGAAAAACTTATAGTTTAAGTGAATCTTCCATCTTTTTATAAATTTATAACTAACCTCTGTGATCTCTTTATATTTAAAGTGTCAAATACTTTCAATCATACCATTCAACCAACAAATAATATATATACT
This sequence comes from Pinus tabuliformis, assembly GCA_031772625.1. NCBI lineage: Eukaryota > Viridiplantae > Streptophyta > Pinopsida > Pinales > Pinaceae > Pinus > Pinus tabuliformis. Next base: position 1,044,505,151 of record CM062805.1, on the reverse strand, counting down.
TAATTAACATATATTTATCTTAAATTTATAGTTATTAAGTGTTAAAAAATTAAAGTGTTGACATTTCCCAGGACATTGCCAAACATCAAATTGATGTAGATGACCCCTTGTTTGTGAGACAAGGGGACCCCTCCATGATTTAACTCCTCAGTTTAAGGTGTACATATCGTGCCCCACTCTGGTGTCAAACCTATGATATCTAAAGAAAAACATATATTTTAATTGTGGTATCCACTCAGCTATATTGATAAACATAAACATATTTATCATTAAATTTGAAATGTCTAAAATCTTTCTTTATGAAAAATAAAATGAATATGATTTTTTTCTTTCTATTTGGACGTTCAATCTCTCTTTATGGTTTGGTTACCATTCTTTAACATGACCTACCATCAATGATCTATTAATAAGTACATTGAAACAGTGTTTTTAATTTTAGTAAAATTGAAATTTTGATGTTCTTTGTCTATTTAAAAACTAGAAAATTCTAAATAGTTTATTTATAATATTACACTTTTGAGAAAATAAAATTATAGTTTCTTTTTTTGGTAGGTAAGCACCCACGGGGGATTTGAACCAATGACCTATCGCAAGGAATGCCTTAACAGTGCACGCATTCACTGTCAATCCAAAGCCCCGTGGGCTAAAATAAAATTATAATTTCAAACTCTAGCAAAAATAAAATAAAATAAATTACCATGTAATATAAACATTCCAACCCACAATAAGAATAAATATATCAATAATTGGAGTGTTAGGGTAGCCACTTTCTTTCCTCAATGGGGGTTGGGGAATACATGAGTTGGTGGGAGTAAATCTTTCTTTTGTTTCATAAAAGTTTAAAAAAACTTTATTTATTTTAATCTCTTTTATTTATTTATAAATGTTTAGAAAGTCAATTTGATAAAGTATTAAATTTTTTAATAAAAATGGATATATATTTAATTAATATAGGTTTATTTTAAATTTATAAATCTGCATCGGAGGAACATGTTCATCACGATTTTAACTAGGGTTGTTATCACAACCACTCCAAATTATCGTGATAGCACAACCTAATATACTAATGCAATGATGGTGTAATGTTTGTGCTGATTAAAATGTTTCATTTGGTTATTTTCAATGAGATCCAACAAATTTTTATTTATTTATTTTTATTGATTTATTATTTGGTTTCATTGTTTTTAGTTGATTTAAAGATTGAAAAATTTTAAGATCTCATTTGTGAAATTCAATTTTTGAGATGATAATTCAAATTCGAGTGAGAAAGATGTAAATAAACAACTAAATAATGCAAACATTTTAACCCAAATAACATCAGTTATCCAACCCAAATAACATTATATATATATATCATTGGTCATAAACACTTTCATTGTTCAATTGGGTGTTGGGGTTTAGTTATTGGGAGTAAATACTTCATCTATTTCATAAAAGTTTTGAAAAACTTATATTTTAAGTCAATCTGTTATCTCTTTATATTTAAAATGTCAAATACTTTCAATCATACCATTCAACCAACAAATAATATATATACTTAATTAACATAGATTTATCTTAAATTTGTATTTATTAAGTGTTAAAAAATTAAAGTGTTGACATTTCCCATGACCTTGCTAAACATCAAATTGATGTACATGACCCCTTTATTTATGAGACAAGGGGACCCCTCCATGATTTAACTCCTTAGTTTAAGGAGTACATATCCTACCCCACTCTGGAGTCAAACCTATGATATCCAAAGAAAAACACGTATTTTAATTGTGGTACCCACTCACGCTATATTGATACACATAAACATATTTATCTTTAAATTTAAAATGTCTAACATCTTTCTTTATGAAAATAAAATGAATATGATTTTTTTTCTTTCTATTTAGACATTCAATCTCTCTTTATGGTTTGGTTACCATTCTTTAACATGACCTACCATCAATGATCTATTAATAAGTACATTAAAATTGTATTTTTAATTTTAGTAAAATTAAAATTTTGATGTTCTTAGTACATTTAAAAACTAGAAAATTATAAATAGCTTATTTATAATATTACACTTTTGAGAAAATAAAATTATAACTTCAAACCCTAGCAAAAATAAAATAAAATATGTAAAATGAATTACTATGTAATATAAACATTCCAACCCACCATAAGAATAAATATATCAATAATTGGAGTGTTAGGGTAACCACTTTCTTTCTTCAATGGGGGTTGGGGAATACTTGAGTTGGAGGGAGTAAATCTTTCTTTTGTTTCACAAAAGTTTAAAAAAACTTTATTTTTGGAGGGAGTAAATCTTTCTTTTGTTCCACAAAAGTTTAAAAAAACTTTATTTTAGTTTAATCTCTTTTATTTATTTTTATAAATGTTTAGAAAATCAATTTGATAAAGTATTAAATATTTTAATAAAAATAGATATATATTTAATCAATATAGATTTATTTTAAATTTATATTGTTTGAATGTTAAAAGAATTAATGTGTTAACATCTCTCATAATCTAGTTAGACGTTAAATTGATGTATAAGTATCTGTTCATTATGGGGCAAGGGGACCTCTTTATGATTAACTTTTTTCTCTATGGAGGAGTACATGACCCATCGCCCTCAAAGAGTCAAACCTATGACATTCAGGGAGAAAGTACTATCACTCGTGCTCTATTTATTGACATAAATATATTTATCTTTAATTTTTTGTTTGTTTGTTTGTCAAGTTGTCTGAGTTCATTAGGCTTGACTTATGACTTGAGAAACCACGACGCAAGGGCATCTAAGCCATCAAAATCACCCGGGGATCGCACCCAGCCTGGGCCACACCAACCCCTAACATGACTGGATTTTTGCCCACGGAGTTTTGAATCAGTGACCTTCACATCACAGAGTGACTTAACAATACACCCCATAACCTTCTATTCTACACCCAGTGGGCTATTTATCCTTAAATTTTAATTGTCGGATGTCAACATCTTTTTTTTTTATGAAAAATAAAAATGGATATGATATATGTATGTATGTTCATTTAAAGGTTGAACCTTTCCTTATGGTTTGGTTTACAATCCTTTATGGCCCATTGATAGGTGCTTAGACCCACTCATTCCCTATTTATTGACAAATATATTTATCAACATTTTTCTTCATGAAAAAATAATAACGGATATGGTCAAAGGGTGCTTAGCTAGAGTGGTAGGGATGATGATTTGTCATCCCATCCAACCGAGTTCAAGTCCCCAATGACATGGCCAATCATGGTAAGGATGGAAGGATAGACATCCAGTTGGAATCTATGATCCTAAATCCAATTTCAATGGTCTCTGGACATCTCTGTCCTAGGCTGAACTATGAGTTTTTGATATACGTGGCTTGCGAGTTGTTGCATATATTTGGGGATGTTGTTAGTTCCCTATCAAAATTCTAGGAAAGTGAAAAAATAATAATGGATATGATTCTTTTTTTCATTTACAGGTTCAACCTCTCATTATAGTTTGGTTGAAAATCTTTTGACTTACTGTCAATGACCCATAGATAAGCACTTAGGAGGTTATATCTTTCAATGAATCCATGACCCTCTTGTTGTACTATGGAATGGCCACCTTGTTTGGTTTACAATAATTTGGCTTGCTCACAATAACCCATTGATAAGCGCTTAGGGGCTTATATTCCTTTTTGGCAGTTAGGAGGTTATATCTTTCAATGAATCAGGGTCCTTTTGTTGTATTAAGGAATGACCACTTTGTTTGATTTACAATAATTTGACTTGTTGACAATGACCCATTGATAAGCACTTAAGGGCTTATATTCCTTTTTGAAGTAAAGCTCCAATCACTGAGTATCCAAAATGGATAGCAATTAGACTTGAACTTAAAACCTCTTAAAATCACAAAGTGCTTAAAAATGAGTGATTTGAGTAACTCAAATACAAACTTAAACCTGAATACGATAGTTCTTATTCAAAATATAAAAAAAATATTTATATTTTAAAAATAATTTCAAAACACATAAATTTTGAATTAATAAAAAATAATTTCTAAAATATCATAAAAAGATAATTAAAAAAATAAAAATAAAATAATAAATACATTTATATTACAATATATCAATTATTGTATAAAACATTTCAATTTTTTTATATAATAAAAACAAAATTAAGCTAAACAACATTTTATTTTATATTTATTTTAAAAATAATTTCAAAACACATCATTTTTATTTTATTTTATTTTTTTTCCTTAAGGAAAAATGGTAACTTTCGTTATATTACATATTGAAAATTACATGATGTAGATGCTTTAAAAGCATATCTCAAAAAAGGTGATCATAGCTGACCACACTATCAAAATATATACCCAAAAATTGGATATATTGGATAAAGTACCGGTCCATAAATATATCATAAATATCATAAAAAAGATTAAGAAGTAATCTGCCTATCATTCCATTAGTACATGATTACAAAAAAGATATGTAATTGTCCAAAAAAAGCACATGAGAGGTCATGTACATGCTGCATTTTGTGTACGATGATCAGAAAAGGGCCTATGGTAATACTGATAGTGGTATGGGCCGTTCTGCTCTATGATCATCCAAGTACCAAAAACCAGTTGTGTTGCTTCCTTGGATAAACCGTCGGAAAGTTGTTTCCTTTCCTTGTAAATGTGATGACATGAGACATAATCAAAATGAGTTTTTAATGAAATAACTTCATCCAACAATTTCTGAGTGTGTGCACGTGACATGCTCACTATTGATTGAACCAATTTGTGATAATTTTAGAATCATCAAAAATCTGTAATTGTCGACACCCTTTTTCAATGGCAAAGAGGAGGAGGATTCTTAGATTGTTTAGTTATTCGTACCCTTGCCTAAACCCATTTTCAATTTGAAAAAAATGTTTTCATTTAGATAAAGAACTGCACCACCGCCACATCTACCTTGCTGAGATGATCCGTCAAAATATGCCCATGGAAATGTGCGGTCAATAGTCTCAACAATTATATTTTGTGGGTTTTGATGCTGATCATTATCGGGAATCAAATTATAAATTACAATTATTTGTGCACTGATAAGATCCCAATGCTTGAAGATATCTTGGAATATTTTCTGATTTCTACCCAACCAAATGCCCCAACAAACCAAAAGAGGAAGATTTCTGAGTTTAGGAGGCTGAGCCGTGTCCCACCATGTCATCCAAGCTTCACTTATAATATCCCCTACCATCTTATATGAATTGTTCCCTTCCATCTTATATGAATTGCCAAAGGCCGATACAATAAATTCAAATTATGAGTAGAATAAAGACAATGTAAAAATATAGTTCACTCTCTCCTTATCGCTCTAACACATTCAAAACACATAAATTTTAAATACATTCAAAATTAATAAAAAACAATTTCTAAAAAGAAAATTTAAACAAATAAAATAAATTAATAAATATATTTATTACAATTAATATATATATAATAAAAACAAAATTAAATTAAATCACATTTATTTTAAAAATAATTTCAAAACATATAATTTTTTTAAATCACCCTTCATCCAAAACCCCATAAATTCAAAACATATAAATTTTAAATATATATAAAATTAGTAAAAAATATTTTTTTTATTAAATTATAAAAAATAAATTTAAAAAATAAAATAAAATACAATTAATCACTTATCATATAAAAATATTTCAATTTCTTATATAATAAAAACAAAATCAACCGAACAACAGTTTACTTTTCGTTATATTTTATATAATAATAGCAAAATAAAATCAAACAACAATTTACCTCACATTTTATTTTATATAATAATAATAAAATTAAACCAAACAACATTTTCGGTCACATGTGTTATTTTACATAATAATAATAAAATTAAACCAAACAACATTTTTGGTCACATGTGTTGTTTGGTCACATTTTGTTTTATACAGTAAACACAAAATTACACCAAACAACATTTTACCTCACGTATAAAATTAAACCAAACAACATTTTACCTTTTTTTTTGTTGATGGAAGGCGATGTTTACCTCACATTTTACCTCTTTGATAATGAAATGCAATCAATAATAACTCTGTTCAATTAGCTTTTCATTTCAAATTGCAGATACGCTGACAGCTAGCTTTTGGGATAATCTATTTAACGAGCTAGCTCTTGGGATAATCTATTTAACGAGGGGTTTGTCGAGAAAATGAGAACATTTATTGTGAAGCTACACAAAAAAGAGGACCGAATACATCAACCAGATAAAGAAGCAATCTGTTCGATAGACTATCTTTAGACTAGTGGACGTTAAAATAATTTCTTTCTTTCTTTCTTTCATCTTCATGTGAATGAATCAATTTCCAACCAAAATTTACCTTCGAAAATGGAGTGACTGTGTGAGGTTAGCTACCATGTCATATGAATGAATAACTTTGATGATGGGAGTTGTGAGAATTAACAGAGAAGTATGTGAGAATTAAATGGCACGTCATGAATAAATTTGGTAGGGGAGATCAAGGGTTAAAATGATGAAAAAAAGGGGTTAATTTGATGGAAGATTTTAGGGTCAAAATGGAAAAAAATGATTTAATTTGATGGAAGATTTTAGGGTCAAAATGGAAAAAAGAAGATGAGTGACTTCTGATGTAAGATTTCAGGGTTAAAATGGAGAAAAAACAAAGAAAAGGTCGGCAATCATGACCGGTCATGGCCGCAGGAGCATGACGATGAAACCTCGAGACCATTCATTCGCACTAACAGGATTTCACGATCCTCGATTCTATTCTTCCTGGTGGGGGGACCCTTAGCTTGGTTTGCTTGCTTTCCATTCCACTCCATGGATTTATCCACTTGCATTCACTTAACTTCCTACAACTGACCCCACACTCCCTTCCGGACATCCGCGTAGGCACGTCTCCCATTTCCCGGAATACAGACCTCACTCCTAATTATTCGCAACCCGATCCACCCTTTAAACTCTTTCCGGATGTCCAGTTCCGGGCCAATTCACTGCAATTTCATCTCGTCGTTCTCCTCCGCGAGTCTCGAACCCGAAACCACCTGAGGCAAAATCAGATCCGGAGGTGAGGATTTCATCTCAATATATCTCGTTGGCATTGTTCTTAGATGTCCCTGAGCTTTGTGTTTTTACTTAATTGTTGATTTTTTGAATGACTTTTCACGTAATTTTGGTGTCATTCGGAAAATCTTATTTTGGAAAACCTGAATTTGTTGAATTAGATAACCTGTGATCTGCTCAAGTTCAAGTTGATGCTGTATTTATGGTGGCACTAATTTAAGTGGTTAGATATGTTCTCTTCTTGCCAGAAGCAGTACAGGGGAGATTTGGAAAATTGTACTTTTGCTTTATTAATCAATGGCTGTCCCACCTTACGTATCTCTGCTAAATTGCACTAGACTGATCCATGTGGGAAATTGTTTCCCTTGGTACACAGATATAATATTATGCTCAGGGCAGAATGTGAAGTGTGCTGAGCGACCTGAGGAATTGCACATAAGTCCCCTGTAACCTGATCTTCCATGCCATTTCGCGAAAAATTTACAGAAATTGTGGCAAGTGAAGCTGCCTAGATCAATTTCCTTCTATGATTACATTGATTCCATCTATTAGGATAGTACACAAAACTACAGTTAGCTGGGTATCCCAAAATGATTACACTTAAACTTTGACATTCTCCATGTCCTATAGCATGACTTTTAAGAAAATTGTGGTAAACTGATCAGTCCAACTGATGCAATATCCTTTGTTGTATCTACAACTCTAACATTACCTTGAACCTATAACACCATCTATGGATATTTCAAAGTTTTGGTTCATGATACTTAAATTACTTATCCTAGATTACAGACAGTTCGCCCTGGAGTAGCTTTTGGATGAACGGCGTTTCTGGAAAGTAGAGTCTCCCTCGTGACCGTAAGGGAGGTTGAGGGAAGTCTACCAAGTGATAGCACTGACAGTGAGTGTCTATAAATTATACCTCAATAGTATCCATATCATTTACCATGATATTTAACAGCATCATGGTGATGTGAGCCTCCTAGCTCATTCCCTGCTATGATTACATTCATCTCAAAAGCGGAAGGGAGATATCAAGAAAGCTGAGCTACCTAGGTGATTAATGCCCAACAAACATCTATACCCTTCTATCATGGTTACACAGGGTACTGCATTAAGCCAAACTCCTTAGGTGACTGAGATCTTGATTTGAGTCGGATCATCTGTCACGACTTGATAGTTTAAAGGAAACGGGTAAAGTGAACTTGGTAGGTGGTTGGGGCCCTGATTAGATAAAGATTACCTGCTATCCCTAAGTAAACTACCTAGTTCTTAATGAGTCTTGTGAATCATAATGTTCCCCATTTTAAGGGAAGATATGTTCAGTGAAGTTTCCTTTTCAATTTTCATCTTGTTTAAATCTATGTCATCTGTGAGATCTATCTTGACTAAAGAGAACCACCGAAAACTGAACTACACACCTAGTGAAGCCTGGTGGCATTCATCCCACATATCAACTGTGGCCGGCCAAGGTTCATCGATTATGTCACATTCTAGTTAAAGTATGCCATTTGTATGTGGAAATCATTTGATCGACAGGCTTTCTGGCTTTTTTTCTCAGAAGATTAATTCTGCTTCATCAATAATGCGAATTATATAGGGGCCATGGTGAGCTGGCCTCCAGACTGGATTCTGACTCCTGATTATGTACTGGTCAGTTATAGCCTATAATGAATGGAAGAAAAACCATCACAAACTCACTACTAATGGTTTTTGCTTTTTTTTTTTAACAAGAACCAAGAATAGCTATTATATGAAAAGCACGGAGCTAAAGCTCACTTTAGATACATGTTTTACATAAGCAAATTGGAACCAGTGGACATGGTCAGGAATGGAATATGTATCAACCACCATCTACAGAATTCTGACCTTGAAGCTTTTGAACAAAACACTACTGTATTCCACTTGTACATTTGCCAACACTGACCTAACAAAAACCGAAATTTACAAAGCATCCACCCCTTTTGGCCCTGTTAAGGAAGGGGGACATACCCCTTTTTCCCTGCCACCAAAGTTCACCTTGATTTAGCCGTGATCCCAAATTAGCCATTTGATCTGCCTTGGAGTTGTTTGATCTGAGAACATGGAGACATTTTTCTTGGGGATAGACTGATACAACTGACAAATATGCTTGAAAATCTGACTTAACTTTGTATTTGAAGGGAGAGATCCTGAATATCCTGAATATAAATGGTGAATTATATTCAAAGAATCATCAAAATCCATCACCTTCTGAATTCCCAGATTCATAATTTGCCTCAAACCCTGATATAAGGCATAGGCTTCAGCAATGTTGTTGGGAGTGTGACCTAAAACCCAAGCATACCTATGTTCTTGTTGATTCTCAGGGCAAAAAATTACACCCCCCCAGATTCATAATTTGCCTCAAACCCTGATATAAGGCATAGGCTTCAGCAACGTTGTTCGGAGTGTGACCTAAAGCCCAAGCATACCTATGTTCTTCTTGATTCTCAGGGCAAAAAATTACACACCTGCTCTTGCCAACCCTACTGCTAATTGTTTTTATTAATGAATTTGATCAGTATCAGTCTCTTGACAACAATGGAAACCTTGGCTAGGTCCGTTATTTACAGGATCTAAGCCATGATCTTTATAGAAATGTAAACCAAACCATGGTAACAATCACTTAGTGTTTGGAAGAACAATGTTGTCTTATGTCATCTTTTACATCTGTAAAGTAGATCAAGTAAGCTGGGCTTCCCATGTGATTGAAGTCATCGTTACATTTGTGTTTCACATTATCAAACGGCAAAGGAGATTACTGTATATTGACCACCCTGGGTGAGGGGCCTTGGTTACATTTTACAGTTTATGGTGATGGGCCGATGGCACAGCAAATCACAATAAGCCCAGCTCTCAGACGACTAGGTAAGGGGATCTGCAAGTCAAAGCGGGAATGTGAACGACAACGAGCATGCCCCTTGTCAACCTGAAAGCCAACAACTACAATGCTAGAGGAAAAACCTGCAAAAATAGAGTCGCCTCATCATAGAAGACAAGGAGACATTGGCTCCATAATACTGTGAAGTATGGACCAGGGGGCGTGGGCGGCTAGGAATCCAGCCGCCCTGCCCCCCACTCCATGCAAAAAAACACCTGTGAAAGAGGGAAAACAATAAAGAAGAATATATCAGAACAGGAGAAGGGAAATCACAAAAATAATCAGCAAAGAAAGCTCACTGATCTGTAAAAAATGCCGCTAGGGTTTTTTTCTGTTCTCGCCGCTCCAATAATATATATATATATAAAATTTTTAATTTTCTCCCCATATAATCAAGCACCCCACTTTCCAGCCCGCAGGCAAAGGGTAAGATATTCTTTAGGGCGCAAGGCCATATAAATCACAACAAGACTTGAAGCCATTACAACGATATACTTGATATAAGTTCAACATGTCACTTGTGGGAATTGAACATGGGTGGGCAAGATAACAAACTTTCCTCCCAACCACCTGAGGTAAACTCAATATTTATATATCCTCCCAACCACCCGAGATAAACTCAGTATATATATATATATACTGGGGTCACAGGTTCAAAAACAGAGGGGGGTAGAGTATGTATGCCTTCGTAGACTTAGCAGTCAAATCGCTGCGCGGAGGTGGGTCCCTTGTCCCACAAACAAGGGGGTCTCATACACCAATTTGGTGTTTGGCTTGGCCGTGACCTTAAAATTGGATAATATATATATATATATATATATATATATAAACTTGAAAATGAAATATAACATAAAACAGTAAGAAATTAAAATCAATAAACATGTACGAGTAAGAATTTTTTAATTTTTAAATTATACAAATTGGAGAAATCAATTACAAAACCATGCTAGAGATAACATTCGCCTTTCAGTTCTCTCATCAGGTTCAAATTTTTCTTGATGTTTGAATTCGACTTGAGGTTCATCTGTGAGGTTTTCCAAACCTTAGTGAACTTGACCATTGTTTTTAGGTTTGAGGAATTTTAAACTTAGAGGTTGAAGTTTGGTGAACCCTGTGACTTATATTTCATCCTCTCCACTGGGAAATGCAGAAATAAGTGGTGTAATAAATGGGTGTGGGAGTTGCAATTGCGGTTAGCTTTTTGCGGTCATACTCTGTTGATTCAAATATTGTGAAATATAGCTTTCTAAACTATTAGCTATAATATTGTTGCTACGATTGGATGGTCTAATTCAAGAGCAGTGTGATTGAAATTTCCATCAATAGGCCAATTGGGCATTGTCACCATCGAGCTGCCAAAATTATTAATACTTGAACAAATTGATTCTTTTCATTGTGTCCTAGGCAGAGGGGGAATTTTTTTCTCCACCTTGTTTAGTATCCCATCTGAATCTGTTGTTATTGATAAGTCGCTTAAATGCTTGCTTTAATATAGTGCCATCATGAACTAACTGTATCATCACTGTGACAAATTACAGACTGGAAACTTGCATAAATTTTTTCTGTTAAGGAGCATATGATATGCCCTACTACCTGGATAACTTGTCCATATGTTTCAGATGAGAAGGCTCTTAAACGCTTGTTCTATTTTAGTGCTGTTCTGTGCTAACTGTATTGTTACTGTGGCAAATTACAAAGGACATGGAAGATCCTTATATACTAAGTAGAGGGTAGGGCTTTTTCTCTAGGGAGAATCTGGAAGATAACATTTTGGCGCTGTTGTCAGGGATAAAGTTCAATCTCTCGTATTTGAAGTCTAGATTCACTTTCTTTTGGTGAGTAGGATTCCAATTTCTCCTTTAATTTACTCACCTGGCGACTCCACAAGAGGAGGGATCTAGTAGAGGGTTCTCAACTAGGAGTTCAAATTAAACCTTTTACCAGAGCCTTTCAGATCCTAAAAAGGCTTATAGAACAAGGAAGAAAGAGGTTTTCCAAGCTTCTTCTAGTGCCATTCTTGTAAATCTGTTCCCTTCTGTAACTTAAGCAATGATCATGGGTGATAAATCATGGTTTAGAAATGATTACGAACCACTCAATATGATTGGGAAAAATGGGTTTTCTCACACTATGCCCAATAATACATTAGACGGTTGCCTAATTTTCAGGTAACAATACAATTTCAGCTAAACAACACATCTCAAATTTCTGTATGGCTGTAGGTGGGCATAGGATTCCCAGTGAAAGTGAAGATTTAGTCATGAAGTTAATTGCCTTGACCTTTGAAGAGAACGCTGAATCATGGTTAAATAACTTATCTGGCAGCAGTATCATCGATTGGGATGCCTTCCATATTTTTTTCATTAAGAGGTGGGTTGTTAGAAAAGGTGCAAGATTGATGTTCACACAACCTCATGATATGATGAAGGATAGTTAGACAATTATGGAATTTGGGATGCCTTCCATAGTTTTTCATGAAGAGGTGGGTTGTTAGAAAAGGTGCAAGATTGATGTTCACACCAGTGTTGTGAAAAGCGCGATCGGGATTAAATCGGCGCGGGGAATGAATCGGAAAAAATCGGGAAAAAAAAATCGGAAAAAATTGGGAAAAAATCGTTTGGTACAAAAATATTCATTTTTTTTTTCATTTTTTTTCAATTTTTTTAATATCTAAACCATCTACAACATAAAATAAATACATTGACACATAAATATGATAAAAAAACTAATATATAAGATGTTTAATATCATTTCTAGCGCTAAAATCACACATAACATTGAATCATGTCCTGAATAGTAAGTCCTGACTCTTGAGTCCCAACTCAGCCTCAAAATATCAACAAAAAATATGATAATGTATCTCATCATGTCATAATGTCATATACAATAAAATGAAAGTCTAATCCTCTTGATTTCCTCTGCCCCTCTTGCGAGAAAATGCCACAGCTTTCCCTTTCCCTCTAGATGTAGATGCTGGTGCCTGTGCTGGTGGAGATGGCAGTGGAGTCTGATGTGCTCTAGAAGCTAAAGAACTAGAAGTAGGAGCTATAGGAGGTAGACCACGTCCTCTACTGGTGGCAGGGGTAGCCCGGGCAGGTGGTGTCACCTGGAAACATTACAATCTCCCAATCCTGAAATCCTGAAAAACTGATAAGTCTGCTGGATTTCAAATGAAATCTAAAATTCTACTTTCTCCATATGAAATCCAATGAGGCTGGAACCACTCTCAAACATCTTGAGTCATTTCATGGTAATGTTAAAAATTTAAGTAAAAGTGACTCCTTAATCTTCATTTTCATCCTTTTACTTTAAGAATTTAACATTACCATGAATAGCATATCCGTACTAAGGCCCAGACTTGATCCCTCTGCGCGCGCCACTGTCCAAATGAGCAACTGAAAAACCAAAAAAAAGTTTATAAAATCGTGCTGCCCTGACCCCGAACGATTTTTTCCGTAAAAATCGTGATTTTTTGAAATAAGCGCAATTTTTTTAGTAAAAATCGGCAAAAAAAAGTAGGCGATTTTTTCGTATAAAAATCGCGATTTGATCGGCAAGCTGAAAAAATCGCGATTTGATCGCGATTTTCACAACACTGGTTCACACAACCTCATGATATGATGAAGGATAGTTAGACAATTATGGAATTTGATGAAAGGTTCGATAAGTTGCCAAGGGAATTTCCTCCTAATTTGAAACCAAACTATGGGATCATTTTATTGCATTATACAAATGCATTTGAAGGGCCATTTGGTTTTTTACTAAGAGATAAGTCCCCCACTACTTTGGAGTTAGCAAAGGAATATGTTAAATTTTGATGAAACTCTGCAACTACTTAGATGAATAACTGAAAACTGAAAATTAGTTTACTTTCTCCAAGATACAAACTTTCTTAACAATTCATAAGCACCAGAATAAAAACATAGAGATAAAAACACATCTCACAAAATTACACACTTATTTTTCTCAAGAAACCCAACAGGGAAAACCTGCTTGCTTGATGTGGTATTTTATTTATTGTTTTGGAGCAATCCAATCTATTACAAAGCATTTTATCTCTCTTGAGAAAGGTTCTGCTTCTCTCACAAATCTCAGTTGATATGGTTGATCTCGGCTAGCCTTGATCACAACTTGATCTCGGCCCTCTAGCTCGCAACCAATCCTTTGTTGCTTCCTTGACTTGCTTTGCAAACCTTGCTCTCTTGCTCGATCCCGCTCCTCCTTCCTTGCGCACTTGATAGCCTATTCCTTTGCGCAAATCCCCTATTTCCTAATGCACTTAAGTTCCTATTTTCTAGTGTACAAATGCCCTATTTCTTAGTGCACTTTCTGGCTCCTTTCTTTAGGACCCAACTCGCATTCACTGCGCACAACCAACCTCCTAAGTTCTAGCGCACTTGTGATCTGCTAAAACTTAGGACACAATCTCTGCGCTCTCCACAATCAAGGCTCCTCTCACAAACTCATGAGCTGTCTTGTCACACAAACCTTGTGCACAAAACTTATCAATTCCTGTGCCTTTGTCCTCCTCTTTATAGACCCAATTTGAACATGCAAGGAGGCCTAGTTCTATTTTAGAACTCGAGTTTTGATTGACGAGTTAACTGAGAGTGACACTCTTTCTCTCTCTAATCAACACTGGAGTTCTTAACTTGTTCTTCCTTCAATCAAGACTGAAGACTAACTTGCTCTAACTGAACTTGTAATTGCCACCTTGTTTTGTAGTCAAATTGATGAAGATTCCACTTAACTGAAGCTCCAACTCTACGCATGCTAACTTGATGATTATTCCAGTAAACTGGAAATAACTCATCCTAACTGAAGTCTAACTCATGAGCTCGCACTCATACTGGGAGAAGGACAATTCGAGGTCTTCACTAGCTAAGGCACAAGCTAGAAGACCTTTACTCGCTACATTTTCAACACTCCCTCTTAGCGAGGAAGGTACTTTTGGAAGAACCTCATCCACCTAGATCTGTCTTCAACACCACCACGTTATCTGTTGCTGCAACTACTCGCTTTGAACTATAAGACTTCCCTGCTTTGTGCTACGAAATCTGATTTGAAGACCTGTTCCTTCCAACCATGCTCCTATGATTTGAGTCTATCACCTCAGTCATAAGTGCCATGTACCCCATGTATCTCTGTGGCTGCTTACTTTGCCTGAATGTGGTACTGGGAGGTCCAACTCTCTCCTGACCCCCATTAAACAACTCGTCTGCCTATTTGGCTTGAACTCTCCTTGTATTAGGAGTCTCTGATTGAATGGTGCCTCCACTCGCCTTGGTCTCTTCTCCTCATCATCTTGTTGGTCGGCCCACTTGCCAACTAGCTGAGACTCAAACTGTGATACCGGTTGAGGCTCGTTCTTGGGAGCTCTATCCTACTCTCGCTCTAAGGACTCCTTCAGAGCTTTGCTCTCCTCAACCCTCATGTCTATACTCCATAGTATTAAAAACCGGCTGGTCTGCACCGGACTCCAGTCAAACCGCCCGGTTCATTGGCCAAACCAACCAAATCGGTCAAAAAATCGGTCAACCGCCCTCATTAGCTCTTGTTTTAGACAAACTGGGCATAAATTGGTCGTTTATGACAGTTTTCCCATAAACCGGCCGGTTCCGTCGTAAACCGGCCAGTTCATTGCCAGGTTGGTCGCAGACCTACTAGATGCATTCTTGGAGGCTTGTGAGGTGGTTTGGAGGGAAAATAAGGGTTGTTTTCCTCCAAAAACAACCCCTCCAAGCCAATAAAATGAAGTCTCCCCTCTCATTTTCCTTACACATCTCATTTGGAGTTTTTGTGAGCTTCAATGTGAGCTTGGAGAATGTTGAATTTTTGTTGGAGTAGTGGAACAACAGAGTTTGAGCTAAGTAGTAGCCACCATGCCTCCAAAAGCCAAGGATACTGCATGGGTTCATTGTGATATGATTGATGGCAAAATGATCTGCAAATATTGCCAAAAATCTATTGAAGGAAGGGGTATTAACAGGTTTAAGCAACACTTGGAGTTGGCTGGGATAGACGACCATGTAAAGCCATGTGGAACACCAAATGAAGTAATAGGGCATATTAGGGCAGAATACCTTCAAAAGTTCGAGACACAAGTCATTGAACCAACAAAGAAGTTTGTGACTCAAGCAGTTGCAAAGTTTGGGAGTCGAGACTCAACCAATTGAGTTTGATCATGATGAGAAGTTTCAAGTGATAATGTCGATCACTAATATCATATATGTAGACTTGTAGTAGGCCAGTGGCCCTATATATTGTAGGTTTTGTTTTTGGACTCTAGAGGCCATTCAGAGCCTCATTGATTATATATTTTGTTGCTGACATGTTAAGTCACTTGACACGAGACATGCAAGACGCAGAAATTCGAGTGTCAGACACAGGCACATAGCCCCCGCAGAACATGACACGTAGGACACGTTATATATTATTCTATATATATATATTAAAAATTAATACTAAATAGATATTTCTTACATAAATTTTCATTCATGATACAAATTCAAACACAGGTCTAGATTCTACATTGTCAATTTAAAATTTGTAAGTTTTACAAAGTAACATTATGCATACAAATACAATTGTGACAGATTCATCAATGATCCAATAGGAGAAACTTAGAAAGACAAGAAATTGCAGTTTTCTCATTAAGTCATCAAAATCAAAATGTGTTACATAGGTAGTAGTAATGCCAATGGAAAATAGAAATAGCAAATAAAAACAACTACAAGGTAGTAGGTATCTCATCAATCATCAGTATCAACATCACTGTCATGGTCACCACTGCTCTCCTCTGCTGCATCCTCCTCCTCTGTATCCAATGCCATCTCTGCATCTGTTGGTGTGGAGGATGACACCTCAAGAGTATCATCATCATCAAAAGTGACATGCTCTAGCACTGGGTGATTAAGACCCAAATTGGCCAATGCCAACTCAACACTGCTGTCCAAACTCATATCATCAGGAAAGACATCCCACATCTTTGTTTTTCCCTTCAATCACTCATTCCTTTGCCTGTAAATAAGACAAAGGTTGGTGTGCACATACACCATTGTCTTTGCCTTGGATTGATCAAGCCTGCTCTTCTTGACACTATACAAATTCCCATATGTGCTCCAATTCCTCTTGCAACAAGAGGATGACGTCACTTGAGAGAGTAGCCTCATGGCTAACTGTTGTAGAGGAGGGATTGTTGCCCCATGAGTTTCCCACCAAGAATAGGGTTTCTTAGGCCCCTTGTCTCTAATCACATCATAGCTTGCAAATCACCCAGTGCCAGTGGAAAACTTTGCAAAGGCATCCTTTACCTCATCAAGGGATGCTCTATCTTGAAATATCCGCCTCAATGCATCCTTCCTCCCCTGTGAAATTTCACCATCCATGTGAGGAGGGAATCTGCGGAAAGGTCCACCATTCAACCACTCATGGCTGTGGTATTTTGGGTTCAACAACTGAGCCAAACAATGCAAAGGTGTGCAATTTTTGTCCCATTTGCTGACAAGAATATACTTTATGGTGGTGAAGAAGGCCTCTGATGATGTGTCATACTTAGGGCACTCACTCTGTAAAATAATGGTCCTCACAGACTCAATCATGGAATCCCATCCCCTTATAAATCTCTCCTAGGATGGGTTGGTTTGTATCCGCAAATCGTAGCAAAACAATGATAGTGTCCATGTTAAAATTGACAACTAGGGCCAAACTCCATATGGGTCATCTTATTTATGGCAGCTGATATTTTGCTTGAATCCCTCTCATTGAGAGGTGTAGGATTGATCTAAAGATAATTCGATTTCGATAAGTATTCATGGAGTTATGAATTTATTTGCGTTATAAGACAATTCGTCAAGGTCGGCTAGCAACCAAATAAACCCCACATGTGCTCAACGTTTTAGTATAAATAGAGGTGGGCTTCAAGTCATTTCAACACACTTGGGATCTCTTCCTCTCTCTACTTGTCTTTGGGTTTTAGTAGGAGGAGAGATCCTAAGGAATAACATTGTCTTGATCCAGAGGGCAGAATGCCGGAAAAGCCGGAAAAGCTGGAACTGTTGGAA
Organism: Pinus tabuliformis; assembly: GCA_031772625.1. NCBI lineage: Eukaryota > Viridiplantae > Streptophyta > Pinopsida > Pinales > Pinaceae > Pinus > Pinus tabuliformis. The sequence goes on along the minus strand of CM062805.1, from coordinate 1,044,487,138 downwards.
AAGCCGACACTGTTGGAAAAGCCGGAAATGTCGGAACTGCCGGAATTGTCGGAAAAGCTGGAACTACTGGGACTACTGGAACTGCTGGGAACAACCGAAACTGTTGGGAACAACCGAAACTGCTAGAATTGCCGGAACTGCCGAAATAGCCAGAGCATCTGTCTCCGAAGGAGAGCAGCATGCAAGGGACAACTAACTAACATTGGGACAGTTGTATGGTACTTAGCAGCAAATACACCAAGCATGCAATGTTACAACTAGCATGCAAGGGACAACTAGCATGCAACAACAAGTATGCTAGGGACAACAAGCAAGCAAGGTGCAGCCAACACATAGGTCAGGATGGCGACATGGTGCAACAATGGCACATAATGCAGTACAGTGATGGGTATAATCATGATTAATGAAGCGTGATGAGATGCAGCGTAGTGATGATGGGTGCAGCATGGTGCAGCGTGGTGAGGTGCAGCATGATGAAAAAATGCAGCACAATGATAGGTGAAGGAGTCACCTTCGAGAATCAGTTGAAGCAGCATGTCTTCAACTGATCTCATGTATCATCTTCTTAGAGATGATCTATGCTCTTATCTAGATAAGTCAAAGTGTTGACTTCTATTGTACACCTACTTTCTCTCTCTCTTTCTCTCTCTCTCTGCTGAACTATTGAAGAACATATAAGAAGAATTGATCAAGGGTTTCCCCACATTGGGGTTTGTCCTTGGCTAGCGCCACATCTTGTGTCCTCTTTTCTTGGCTTGTCTTCTGCGATTTATGTTTATGTTCTATCTGCAGTTTACTTTAATGCTGATGTGATTGCTAATCTAGAAAAGATATTGAGCTAACTGTGAAAATTGAAATAAATTGCTCTAAGCATAGAACATACCTAAAATTTAACAGTCCATGATCTTAATAGTGAGATCTACCCTCTCCTACCGAGCATCATCTAACACTGTGTCCTTCACTCTTTTTGAGGCTGCTTGATTTGTCTTCTCCAAAAAGACCAAAACTCTGAAATAACCATGGCCCTAAGAGCGGTCTTGACCTCCCTCAACCTCTTCAACATGATGAATGAAGAGACAAACCATGTATCTGCATTCTTCAACGATGATAGGTGGGTGTACTCCTTGTAGATTGTGAGGGCATTTGTATGATTTTGTACAAAGTTGTGGATATGCTGTGCATCCTCATTAATACTTCCAATCCAAGGCACATAAGAAACAATAGATTTAAGTGCTAAATTCAAGGAATGGACAATGCAAGATGTCCAAAATACTTGTGGATATTTAGCTTCCACAATCATGCCAACAACCTTGCAAATAGGTGCATTGTCTGTAATAATTGGCACACAAGAGTCAACACCTACATCTTCAATAATTTAATGAACATCTCACCAATATATTGTGCATGCTTGTATTGTCCAAGTGCATCCATTGATTTCAAGAAGATTGGTCCATTCAAGGAAGACACCATGAAGTTGATGAGTGGGTGGCATGCTAGAACTGTCCATCCATCATAAACAATACTAACTCCAGATGTTGGCCATGCTGATTTAATAGGCTCAAGCATTTTGTCCACCTCTTTCTTTGCCTTAGTCAACAATGTGGTTCTAAGCTTCTCTGACCCAGGGGCCACATACCCTGATGGAGCCCCTTGAGTTAGATCTCGACCATCTCTCTTTCTAAAAAATCTTGTCCATTGGACCAAGTGCCATTGCCTTTCTTTTTGCTGTTTGACCCACACCCCCACTAAAACTCTAAAATGGAAATTTGTCGCTGCTTTTCCTCATGAATGGAAGGGGGTCATCATTCTTGTTTTTTTAGATGATGCAACCACCCTTGCCACACCAACATTGGCCTCTTTTTCCATTTCTTTCCTCTTAGCTAAAGACACCTATGTACATGCTCCAATTCCACAACCTAGTAAGGCCAACAAATGAGCTTTCACACGGTAATAAGTGCTCCTAAAATGATTGTTGCAATAGTTGCATTTCCAAGCAACATTGCCTCCTCCCTTCAACTTGTTGCCCGACCTTTGATCTCTTGTGACATACTTCCACAGGGGATATTTGTTTTCTTGTGCCTGTTGTCTTTCTAAATTAATTCTGCCCTCAACATTTGAAGCTACCGTTGTAGCCCCACTTCCAATAGAGGGAACACTTGTAGACCCTGATGAATTGGAACAAGGGGGGCATCACGAATGGGAACATTCTTCCCTTTTGTTTGCCCTTTCCCTGTTGCCCTTGATTGAGCCATGACTGCTATAAAAAATAAAGAAAAAATGCACAAACTTGTAAAAAAATGGATATGCAAACTGTTGTAGCAAAAATGCAAAAAAAATAGAAGCAAAATGCACTTACTTGTTACTTGAATCACCTCCAAAATGCTCCCAAACCCTTTGTTAGAAGCTCCCAGACACCCACAACGAGGGAGACACTCAAGAATGAGTGACAAATGAGCCCAAATTAGGCTTTAAAGGCCGCGCGACATGCATTTTTGCCGGACACTTGTTCCAAAATTGAGATACGATGGACACGATCTTAGGATTCACGTGCCCTTCGAATCCCATGTTCCAGGACACGATGGACACGACAATCAGACACGTCCTAGAGAATTGTGTCCGATTCGCGGGATTCGAGACACCAGGGGGGTTTGGACGAATCTAGTTTCTTAGTTGATATGTATTGCACTTGGTGCCATTTTGATATAATCACCTTTACATGGTATATATATGAGCAAACTTTGCATATTTTGTGTCTATTGGTTTAGAATTATGGTTTTAAATCTTAAAAATAGTTTTTTTTTCATTAAAAATTAATTATTTCATGTGTTTTTTTAAAACCGGTCCATTGAGATCTAATCAGTGTTGGTTTGAAACCTAGTTTATTAGTTGGATTGGTCCAGTCACCAGTTCTGGTTTTGAATGGTATGCTCTACTCTGTGCACTTCTTGCCTTGCTGCTCAAGGTTGTGCCTGTTTCAATCTGTAGCAAGTACGTATTCTTCTTCCTCACACTATTTGCTTCTTACATCCAAAAGCTAAGTGCTTGAGGTAAGCCTTACTTTTGCTAAAGATGGCATCATAACCCTTGTCCTCAAAGGTAGCTACTGAAACAAGGTTCTACTTCAGGCCTGGAACATAAAGGACATCTCTGAGATGGAGAGAGCTACTTGATTCCCTCTCAAAACTGATAGTACCAACTCCCCTAGTTGAGTACTTGCCATCATCTCCTAGCTTAATCTGAAACTGCATCTCCTTCTCCTTCAGGTGGCTGAAATACTCCTTGTTCCCGTGTTGAGAAATGTAACTAGTTTTGATCTTCATAATTGTTGTACTCATTTCAATACGTATCCTATGTAACAAACAAGAAAAAGAAAAGAGAAATTATTATTATCAAAGCATGGGTTTCATGCTCATTAGTGATGGTCTTTAAGTAAAAGCATGTTCTTTGTGCTTATAGGGTTTGTCAGGTCTTAGGATTTATTGTCATGAGTCAAAGGAGTCAACATCATGTTTATTAGACCCTTCCGGGCAATTTGTAATTGTAAAACGAATTATTTCGAGTCTAGAAAGTCTTGGAATCTCCAAGAGTACAAGTTGGCCCTGGGATCCTCAAGTTGGCCTAAAAGAGGGAATTTGATCCCTTGAGAAGGCCATAAAAGGGAGCATTTGATCTCATTTGGACACACACACTCACAAGTTCAATCTATCAAGGAAAGAGTTCGATCTGTAGCTGGGAAGCTGGGAAAAGGAGAGTGAAGTTCTAGAAGAAGTTGGGAGGCCGAAATATCTTGTCTTTGGGCTCTATCTCTCTCACATGTGCGAAGAAGCTAGGGTTTTTGCAGCCAGAAAGAGGCCGAAGTTGCAGGTCCGAATTGTTGGGGAGCGAAGTTGTTGCTGGGGAGCAGAATTGTAGGAACAAGTTGCTGGATAGAGTGAAATCCTTCTCTTGACCTTGTTGACCTTGGGGAGAGCTATTTTGCTCCAGGAAGGTCTCTAAAGGAAGATAGATTAGGGTTTCTGCAACAGTTGTTGGGATGAAGTCGCTGGAGGATGAAGTTGCTGGGTCAAGTAGCTTGGTAGTTGTTGGTAGGTCGAAGTTGCAAGAAAGAAGTAGTTTGAGGGAAGGTCTTGAGGAAGGGCTGAATTGGTACTGGGAGAAGGACTTGGTCTAGGGATTGGGCCACTATATCTCATTCAAAGCAAATTCTAAGAAGAGAAGAGTTTCTAGGTTTTCCCCTTTGGGGTTTTGCCCTAGCTGAGAGCTTATATCTGTGTCCTCTTTTGTTGTTACTATTTCTTGATATTGTTTGATGAAAATATCTAACTAAAGAACATAAAGAAGATAACTAAGTCTCACAAGCAAGTGTCAAGATTGAAAAAAATATGTTATAATTACCGCCACTTTACATTTTCTAACATGGTATCAGAGCTAAGGTGATCAAGGAAGGCAGCCAAAAGGACACTAGAAAGAATTGTTGATCAAGAAGCTCTCAAGGCCTAAAAGAAGAAGAATATTGTCTCTTGAAAGGATCCACTAATCTAGGGTTACATCAATCTCATAAGAAGGGTGTTGATCTCGGAAAAGGAAGTCTACTTGGAAGGCATCAATCTTGGATGTTGTTCGTGGAGGAATTCTAGGGAACATCTTTCAAGGGTATCATCAAGAACTCTCTGAAGGTCTTGAACGCATCAAGAAGGTTGGGAATACTATTCAAGTACTATACTATCTCATAATGGCTGAATCGTCAAGTCATGTAAGTTATTTCTACAAGGAGAGCAACAAGCTCATTGGGGTAGTAAACTATCTAGCATGGAAGAAGAGGATTGACTTGATACTCATAGAGCAAGATGTAATGGGATATGTTACTGAAGAAATTACTGAACCTGGGAAAGACAAGACACAAGAACTAGCAAGGTACAAGAAAGGGGAAGTAAGAGCTCAAAGGATCATAGTAGAATCAATCAAGGATTCTCTTGTTCCTTTTGTAGCAAATTTGAAGACTTCCAAGGCCATGTATGACAAGCTATGTACTCTGTAAGTACAATAGGTCAAAATATGTCTTTGCGAAACAAGCTATATAGAATGAAGAAATCGAAGGATGAGGATATGACATCCTTCCTCATGAGAGTCTCTCAATTAAGAGACCATTTACAAGGACTTGGGGAACTGATCACTGATTCAGAGGTAACCATATGTGTTCTAAATGCATTGCCATCGGAATGGGGCAACTTTGCAACGAGTATCTACTCCAAGAAGGATTGAACTCCCTTTGATGAGTTGTGGGCACAATGCATACTAGAAGAATCAAGATTCAAGGTTCAAGGTCAAGGATGACATTGGGTCTAATGAGCAATATCAAGCCTTTCTAGCTTGAGTCAAGAAGATGAAGAAGGGAAAATTTGCCAAGTCCAAGAAGAAAGATATGTCCAAGGTGTAATGCTTCAAGTGTCAAGAATTTGGACATTATAAGAGGGACTGTCCAAATCAACAGAACAATAAGAGGAAGGACAGGAGTGAAGCTCATGTCGCTGAAGCTATGGGAGAACCTAAGAAGAAGGCAAAGAAGGAAGAAGTGAAGGATCTTTACTACTGAAAGAAGGTTCACTGACTTCTAGGTTCTTTATGAACATTTTTCTTTTAATAATATGTTTTGCATAAGCATCATAGGATATAAACATATGATAGTAGCATGTCTTGAACTTATATGATTATGTTGCTTGGTAGAAATCATCTAGGAAAAAATGTTAGACCATTTTGCATATTGTTCATCCAAATATTATCTAACACTATGTTAGAGGTTGTCATCTTGCTTAAGAGGATCATTGTGATCCAGGAAGGACCATTATATTAAGAAGTCCTTATGGAAAGCATTATGATAGAAATAGTATGTATTCTATGTAATGTGGAAACATGCTGGTAAAAAGGGATGAAAGGTTGCAATGGGTCAAAATGAAAACTTTTTGTATGGATAGCTAGATGATTGGATGAAAGCATAGGAATGTATGTTTAACTTTGGATAAAGATTCATATATATAAGAATTTGGTGAAAGAAAGTTGGTTAAAGTGTTTATGATGCTAGAATTAGGACTTTCTCTAAGAATATGTATATGATAAGTTTAACATCTGGCATAATCTCCGGAAGAAAAAGTTGTAACTTGGTAATCAAGTTCGATCCTTGGGCACTCTGATGCAAGAAGGAAAGTTCAAGTGGAGATGGTCGATGAAGATGTTGATGATACGAGAAGGTCACCATGGCGAGGTAAGTTTATTTCATTTATGGTTTGGTTATCTGGTTAACATATTATTTTTGCTACGGTTGAGGAGTTGAGCAAGGTCAACTGTATGGATGAAAAGTATTGAGGGAAGCTCAATATCTCACACCTGGCAACTATGAAGTCAACATGCTTTCATCTTGGAAGGTAACAATGCGAGAAGATAATCTGAAGGTCAAGGAAGATCACTTTCATGAGGAAGCCATGATCAGGTAGAAGTTTGGGAAGGCTCAATACAATGCCTTCATGTCAAAGATGGAAAGTGATGAGCAAGAAAGATGACCTGGATCTTGTCACAAGAATGAAGAGTGGAGATGGTTCCATGATACCTCGAAAAGAAGCAGGCTCGATGCAAGAGATGTGAAGGAAAGAGGGAGCCATGTAGCTATGGAAAATTGGTAGCTGATACTCTGATGAAGACAAGCTATAAGGCTTATGGTGTTGGCTTCCATTATTGGAAGGAAGTCTGAAATCTCCTCTGGTTTTGAGAGGGAGCAAAAGGAGTATCCTTGAATAAGGAGCAACGTTCTATTCTCAAAGATTAAGGGAGAATAGGGATGTCCTCTCGGTTTGAGAGGGAGTGATTTTTGATATCACATGTGAATTCTCTTCTTCAGGTGATGAAGAGAGGATGTCGGAGGATTGGATAAGCATCTGTGGTTTCCTTGAGGATATAACATCCTAAGGAAGGAAAGGGACCGACACTATTTGAGGATGGGATAGGAATCCAAGAGGAGAGTGGTCGAAGAGACTAATGTTCCTTGAGGACTTAGGTATGGAGATCAAAGATAAGAATAGTCCTAAAAGGACATACCTTGTGGACATCCGGATGGGGTATGTACCTTAGAGAGGTAGTGCGGTATCACACATAAAGCCTCCCAGCATAATGCTCTTGAATTAAAGAAGAGCTTGTCTAGTTAGGCCTCAGGGACAATGCTGGTCATAATGATGATGCTTAAAGTATGGCTTATCACTCCAAGAGTCCAACTCTTCTTGAGAACTATTTAGTTTGAGATATGATGTTGTACTAGTACAATTATGAATACCGCCCTAGTTAAAAGGGAGTGTTGAGAAATGTAACTAGTTTCAATCTTCATAATTGTTGTACTCATTTCAATATGTATCCTATGTAAGAAACAAGAAAAAGAAAAGAAAAAATATTATTATCAAAGCATGGGTTTCATGCTCATTATTGATGGTCTTTTAGGTAAAGCATTTTCTTCATGCTTCTAGGGTTTGTTAGGTCTTAGGATTTATTGCCATGAGTCAAAGGAGTCAACATCATGTTTATTAGACCCTTCCGGGCAACTTGTAATTGTAAAAAGAATTATTTTCGAGTCTAGAAAATCCTGGAATCTCCAAGAGTACAAGTCGGCCATGGGATCCTCAAGTCGGCCTAAAAGAGGGAATAAAAGGAAGCAATTCGACCTCATTTGGACACACTTATGCACAAGTTCGATCTATCAAGGAAAGCATTTGATTTGTAGTTGGGAAGCTAGGAAAAAGAGAATGAAGTTCTAAAAGAAGCTAGGAGGCCAAAATATCTTGTCTTTGGGCTCTATCTCTCACACGTGCGAAGAAGCAAGGGTTTCTGCAGCCAAAAAAGGTTGAAGTTGCAGGTCCGAATTGCTGGGGGGTGAAGTTGTTGCTGAGTAGCAGAATTGTAGGAACAAGTTGCTGGGCAAAATCCTTTTCTTGACCTTGTTGACCCTGGGGAGAGCTGTTTTGCTCTAGGAAGGTCTCTAAATGAAGATAGATTAGGGTTTTTGCAGCAGTTGCTGGGTTAAGTAGCTGGGCAGTTGCTGGCAAGTTGAAGTTGCAAGAAAGTAGTTTGAGGGAAGGTCTTGAGGAAGGGCTGACTTGGCACTGGGAGGACTTGGTCTAGGGATTGGGTCACTGTATCTCATTTGAAGCAAATTCTAAGAAGAGAAGAGTTTTTGGGTTTTCCCCTTGGAGGGTTTTTGCCCTAGCTGAGAGCCTATATCTGTGTCCTCTTTTGTTGTCACTGTTTCTTGATATTGTTTGATAAAAAGATCTACCTAAAGAACATAAAGAAGATAACTAACTCTCACAAGCAAGTATCAAGGTTGAAAAAAATATGTTATAATTGCTGCCAGTTTACATTTTCTAACATCCCGGTCATGTAGAAGGATGCTCCTGAATCAATATAGCATACATTGCTGTCTGTTGAGCTTGCCATGCAAGCTGTCAATGAGAAATCTTTCTCGAACTGAGCAGAAATCGTGTCTACCTCAGCTGATGCAACTACATGATCCATATTGGACTCCTATCAATGACCACAACTCCTTTTGTGTCACTGAACTTTGGCTCATCAAACTGCCCACTAGAAGTCCTCTTGCTCCATTTGGATGATTGCTCATTGGTCTTCTAGAACTGCCCTCTTTTCACTGAAGTCTGCCCATCTGCAACTCCTGAACTAGGGATCCATCAATCTGCCTCCTAACAGTCCATTGCTCCTTTCATGAACATGTGCTTGAGGTCTGCATCCTACACTACGAAAAACCACTGTTCACAATTTCATTTGTGAATAGTGCTCCCATCTTCCAGATCTGGCCACTTGTCAGCCTTCTAGTCACTTTGAAGTGCTGATCCTAGGGCCTACACATATCCCTACCTCTGTGACACAACTGCTCCTGTCACTGTCCTTTGGGCTTGCAGATCTGCCCAACTACAGTCAGAATCTTGACTGATCTAGGGCTTGTAGTTCACAGTATTTTGTTCTGCAATTTGGCTCCTCACAGTCTTTTGTTCTGCAATTTGACTCGACTCCTCAAATTGCACAGATCTAGGCACCAAATCACTGCTACTCATGATCTATGAACAGTCCACCAAAGTTTCAATACTCCCTTGATTCTGCCCACTAACTGTTACCTTAAGACAGTCCATCACACAGTCCTAATACTCATTGTTCTTTTCTTCAATCTGAAGGATACCTCTGCCTTCTTTTCTCTTTGAAACTTCTGTGCACTTCCCTTAAGGCTTGCGACCCTCATACCAGATCCATACCACACATGTATGTCTCCTTTTCTGGGTCTCGGCCTTCCTAGAGATGCACAAAATGAGGCCGATGTTGGACTGATCTTGCATGAAGGGTAGATCTTTAACTAGGGCTCAGGAACTGCTGCCCTAAAACCCTTTAGAACAATGCCCTTTCCTCATCCACTCGGCTATTTTCTCTGCTTCACGTTGGCCTCATTCTACATGCCACTTTATCCTTTTCTGTCCTAAAACTTGCTCATCTGTTCACACAACTTGACCTTCCTAACCACAATTCTATACACACAGATCTGCGGCATAGTCATCGGATTAGGGTCCGCTTTCTAAGGGTCTCAGCCCTTTCTCTTGCACAAAATCCGGCGCTCAAATAATAGACTTTTAGGGCAAACCCTAAGGATAGAGTAGCCACGAAATTGGCCCTTAACTAGGGACAAGCTAATCATAGAAGGCATCCTCAAAATTCTGCTAGATCTGACCTATGCAAGGGCTCAAGCTTCAAATCTAAGCTTGTCTATGAACCTGTGCTTTCTCAACCTTTCTTCACCATGAGCAAGACCCTCAAAGCTCCACATCATCCCTTCTCTAGGACTGTGGCTATCCTGAGAGATTCACATTTCACTCTTGAGAAAGATGCTCCCTTGGATTAGATCACGACCTCCACTAGTAGGCCTACTCGGCCTACTAGCTCAGCCTCTACTTGGACTACATCTCTCCTAGCCTCACGATCAAATGAGGTCTTCCCACTTGATTCTTCTAGCCTTTTCTTAGGCCTCTTTAAATAGCTCTTCCATGGGCCGCTTAGGAACCCTCTAGATCCTAGGGGTTTTGTCCACTTAGACCTTAGGTTCCTTTTAATTTCTTTTAGATTTTAAACCCCATCCCGGTCTAAAACCCCTCTACTTGGGTTCTTTGCCCACAAAGTCTTTTCTGACCAAACTTCACAAACCCAACTCCTAGGCTTGTGAAGTACCTCCCAAGCTACACAATTCAACAGAAAATTTTCTTTCTTCTAATGTAAAACCTTTCAGTACTTCCAGAACTTCTTCATCTAAATCCAAACTAGAGAAGAATACTGTAAATACTGCAGATTCATGCACCAACATGCTGCAGTTGTTGGCTGATGCAATGAAAAGGCTGGAGGCAAGCTTCTGAAAACCGAATGAAGCATTCCAAGTAAAACTAGGCCATGCAAAATAAAACTATCCAACCTGAGAGGCAAAATAGGTGTCAACTGAGGGGAAATTTCAATTGGGACATGTAGAAATCTCCATTTAAATGAGTCAAAAGTAGTGGGAAGAATCCTCCAAGTAGGTAAAAAATATCAATTAAAGACCCATTGTCCTCCTTGGTCTTCTCCATAAGAGGTCAATCGCTAGACTAATGTGCTATATCAACCCTCATGAGGCATGTGTGGGCCTGCAAGACATCCAATAGTGTAGAAAAAGTCCTCATAAGGGAAGCCGACCAGCAAGATAAGATGAAAGTGAGCCTCCAAGACTAAGTCAACCCCTTAACTTAATAAACATGGTCTCCAAGCCAACAAACTTTCTCAAACTGTGCCAATGGCTATATCCAAGGAAGAAGGGGTCAAAACCACATCAATACACATGCAAGAGTTTGTTAGTAATCAATCCACATGCCAAGGCGAGGGGGCGACCTTCATCACTAGCAATAAAATAATCACGATTCACAAGAAATGAGTGAGCATCTCAACAGCTGTGCAATGATGTTGAGCGTTCCATGTAGTAACCATCCCCAATCATAATAAACCATATCAAGTGTGAAATCCAACATTAAAAACAAGGGCACTCATGCTAGAAGCCTCCATCTAATAAAATAAAGTCAAAAATTAAAATAGCCATTAAATTGCTATAATCAACCTCAAGATGTGTGCACAAGGGGAGCGCTCCTCCAGAAACCATGGTCCTCATGATAATAGAAAAAATGAAGTGCTCATACACCCAAAGTAACCTAGGTCACTCACACATGAGGACTAAATTGATATCGAACAGAGGAGTGAACCACTGCCATGCCTGAGACCATATAAAATTAATGATGATCTTCATATAATAGAAAGGGGACAATGTGATATGAACCCTCCTAACCAATGAAAAATATAACCATCGTGATAATGCTGAATCAAACTGAACTGAACGTAACATCAATACACATGAACATGAACCAGTGACTTCGAACGTAACACCTTTCCCCAAAATTCACACACACAGCTGCCGAACAGTTAGTCAGTTCAGGAAAACCCTCAAGGGAAATGTGAGGAAAAGTGTGTGCTTCCATATTATGTCTCTTGATAACATCACACAACTGTCTGGAGCACCTGTAAGTATCTGCCACATATTGTGAAGTGCTTAGAATCATTCTTATGCATGATACTGGGTAACAGGCTCCAAATCCAAATATTGTTTTTTCCATTTCCCATTTGGTAAATTGTTATTTGTGATTATTATGTATTACTTCTACAGTCCCATTAACTGTACGTGGTCACTAATATAATCCTATCTGATTTCATTTCATTGCTTAGCAGAGTGAAAATTGATTAGCAATAGCTATGTTGTTTTTTAACTGTGAAATATGTATTGCTACACTTTTGTTTCCTTTAGTAACTTTCTGATAGAAGTACTAATCGGTTCATGGCCCTATATATCATCGCCAATGATTCCCTTTATATATATTTTATACTTATGGGATCTTATTTGTTTTCAGGTAATATTTGAATTGTAGTGAAAATTGGCCACAGCAAATATGGACTTTCCATAAAAGGCTGGTGTGTCAATTGGGTGTCAGAAATATGGACAGAGAATTCCCTGGACATTTTGCACATTGATTTGTTGGTGCTATTAACAGCTTCCAAAACTGTAATTTCTTGATTATATAAGTTCAAACTGACACAGGATAGTAATAATACTCTTTCAGATCTTGTAAATATGCATGCTGTCTGGATTCAATGGAATGTGCAAGTTGCATGTTGGTTGTGCCAATCATAATAGTAGGGCTCAGGTCTTGTAGAGATGCATGTTTTTTGTGATCGCTGGAATGTGCAAGTTGCATTTTGCTTGTGCGGAAGCTTAATGTGAACTTCAAACTGAGTAATATCTGGCAGGCAAGTCTGTTGCTTGGATACTTGAAAATCCAATAGATTTGTAAAGAAATTCCAAACAAATAAGTTTATTTTTCCGAAGCTGCTATTTGGCACCTGTTGATTGGATTGAACATAATAATCCAGTGTGTTTTGCATGTGTTCAAGAACTTGATTGGTCCAGTCTCTGCTTGCTACTGAGATTGTTGTGTCATTGCTTCTGTTAATCAAAATGAGGGGAGTTACAGCAGATGATGAAATGGACAAAAAGCGGGCTAGTGCAGAGTTTGAAACTGGACCTGTCCCCCCTTACCGACCAGTAGATAGATATGGGTTTATAAAATCAGATCAAGTTAACCCTCCGGTTGAAGTCTCGGCCAGATGTAGACCAAACAGTGACCAAGAAAGGTATGAAGTCACTTGATATCTGGTTTGTCTTGATCTGGCTTGTATTGATATCCAGGTATGCATGCTTATGAACATGTGAAATATAAATATTTTAAATAATGTTAAGATTCATTAGAGCCTAGCTGTAATGGACAAGTCTCATTTTGTTTCATATAAATAAACCCTTTTACCTTCTATTATCTTAAGCAGTTGATTTGTATTTTAATAAGCAACAGGAATTTATCTTATGCAAGGAGGAATTTTAGGTTGCCTCGTTGATGCGCTTTTAGGATTGGCTTTCTAAGTTGACATTGGGGATAGACTTTTTTTTAACAAGTGAGAATTATCGTGAAATTTGCTTATTTTATAAAAGAGAAGGAAAAATCTCTATTAAAATTATACCATACACGTTGAGGGATTTTCAGAGAACTTAATACTATTTAATATTATATGCATAGAAGTGGTGTGAATTCTAAAGTCAAACTTAGTCATTCATTATATTTTAATTTGATAAAATTTATAAAAGACAGTAAACTAAAAGGCCTATACCTTATTCATATAATTTTCTTTTTCCTCAAACAATCATTTCTTGGATAGCCGTTTTCTTGTCCATGATAGATTCATATATGTTGTACTGATTACCCTAGGAATTTGGTTAGTATCGAATTTTCATAAAACATGCACATGGATTGTAATATAGGAAAAAACCCACATAGATCTGAAAATTTCTATTGAGCAAGATAAAAATAGATTTAACCTCACTCAAGCCACACCCTTCCCACTCCAAACAACCCCTCAACCCCCCCCAACCCACCCCCCTGGCCACAAACAGGACATTATCAAGGTGGCTACATCTTTCTTTTTGGTGATTCTAGTGGACAGTGGCACCACGAATCAAGAAACGAACAACACTATATCAACCATCAAATCCGTGAGAAATGAGGAGGCAATTTGTGTTCCACCAGCAAGACCCTTATAGAGATGTCATCTCAGATCTTGGGACAGTTCACAACTTTACACAGCAGTGGCAGACAGTTGACTACCTCTAGATCTCACCAAATGGATGAATCATTCATTTCCAGGGCCTTAGATGTTAAGAGAGATACGGATATTGAGATTCTTAGCTTGACCTTCTAAGTATTCCCATGCAAGGCATTCTTCCTAGGGGTTTGGTTCTCAACAGTGCTTACACTTTTGGAGCTGCACTACTACTTTGTATTCTGCTCTTTGATTTTAGACTCTCAATCTTTGATCTTATAGGTTAGATCCACTTTTATCTTCTTTTATAGGAGTTTCCTGTAGGCTTCCATTACTGATAGCACTGTTGTACTTAGAAGTCCCATTGACCTATTTGTGGTCATTTGTTGGATATTGATAAACTTATCTTATTGAACCTTTCCACCTTCATGTGTACACTGTACACTGTAGACTTATACTTTTTGAAAGTTCTTGTGTGCATATGTGAATTCATTGAAACTTTTTGTTTTTGCTTTTCTATCTCTGTGCCTGGTCACTTGATTTTGGCTTTCACTTTTGGTGTTCATTTCCACTGGTTTAACAATTATTCAAAGCATGTACTAGGGCCCACCAAATTTCTCTTTATTAGATGAGTAGAGTAAACCAGTTTCACTTATTTGTAAACATCTCTCACAAATCCCAAGTTTGTTTGGTTGTTGTTAGAAGTTCAAAGTTCCCTTTTGGTTGTTAGGTTGATTTTGACTCGTGTGTTCAATTCTTTTTTTACATGTCATTTTGTCTTTGAGGTATGTTGGTATCCCGTACTCATTTTGGGGATTACATCTACTTAATGTTTTGTATTTTATCTGATCTTTAGATATATTTGACTTTGTCATCCAAGTAAGGTATTATCTATTATCTACTTTGTTCCAATTTGATTTCAAGACTATCATTGGCTGCCTTTGATCCTTTGTGGATTTGATTTTGCTCAAATTAGTTTCCTCATAGCTTGCCAATTGTTGTGGTATATCTTTATATATATTTTTTGAGAATTGCTTATCATTTCTTTTATATTTCAAAGTACGCAAACTTATCGTAATATGTAATAAATTCCTTATGCATACCCCCCATGGTAACAACTTTAAAACTTTGCATCTTCAAATCATAGAACCTACGAAGTGTATAAATTAATCTTTCCCCCATAGAGATGATGGTAGACATAATCATAAGAGAGTATAATCGTTTATAAGAACCATTGTTGAAAAATTTGGCATTGGAAAAAACCATTGAGGCTTTGGAATAGAACCTATCGACAAACATTGACAAAAAAATCAGCAAATTGTGGCAAACATTAAATATACAAATAAATTCTTTTATCTTCTTTTCATTTTTTTGAACATATAATTCAACAATAACATCAAATAAGCATGCCCAAAGGGTTGGATCCAATGGTGGAAAGTGAGGAATTTTTCACCGTTGGCCAAGGTTCACAAGAACGTTCAATTCTTGTGAGGGCCTAACCCTGAAGCCATGGGGGCACCTTGAGGTAGTGATCGAACGTGTGGTTGCACCCAGGGAAACTATATTAAAAATGGTTTCGTGACTGATGCACACATAAGTGGATCAAAGCCCACCCCCATGTCCTTTTTAAAGGAACAACCCTTGTGAAACCCACGAGGCTTTGAATTGACAATGAATGGATGTACTCTTAAGGCACTCCTTGCAAAAAAAGTCATCAATTCAAATCCTCTTGTGGGTTATCCAACAAAAAAGAAAACATCAAATAAACACATTGACACATAAATATGGAAAAAGAACACTCATATATATGATGTAGTGGATGCCAAATAAAAAATGATACATCAAAGTCAATATTGAATCTTGAACCCTGATAACTATCCAATCAAGGACTCAAAAGTAGACAAACCAATACAAAATGATAAAAATATATAAATGTATTTCATCATCATGAGTTATCTACAGTGACAAATCTAACAACTATCTATTTAGTAACAATTTCCTCTCCCCCTTTTCAGGAAAATTTCTTGACTTGTTTGCCACTAGAAGGTCCTGCACCATTTGTCTAACACTGATTGGTGGGTGTAGCTATGTCAATTTGTGTAGAAGGTGGTGCTGATTCGATCACATCACCATACATTAGCAACTTGTTGGCAACCACATAATTAACTTCATTATTTGTAATTATTTGCACAACATGTTGCAAAATAACCTCTTGGATAAACCCATCCAACATTTCACCCAACAATGTTGTATCTTTAACACACGTCATTGCATCAATGTATTTTATAAACATTGTACCCTTAGGGTAATGTACCAAGAAATTAATAAGGGTCCCACCCTTCCCATTTGTCCAACCATTAGACATCATCACACATCCAATGGCCTTCCATGACTTCTTTAGGTCCTCTAATCTAGCTTTTATGTCATTCTTTTTTGCTTAAAGAATTGGCCTCTGCAACCAAGAGGGCATTTATACCTTGGGCTAACAATAGTGATAACATCACACATTGACTGGAAAATTGGATTGTATTTTGCAATGCTCAAATGTATGTCACTCTAAAAAGACAGCCCCCACAACCCTTCCTACTTCTTGCTTCTTTTTTAAACTATTAATTCTTGAATGAATAGAAGGTTGTGCCCCATCTCCATTTCTTGGAACAAAGAAAGTTGAGGTCCTTATTACTGCAAAATCTAGCAGGTCTAGTACAAAGGCACACTAGGCAACCTAGGCCTTATGGCAACAAAGAGACCAACAACCACTCTCACCTCAATGGCATTTCTCTAGCTATTTAGTGGTGGATGTTATCCCCACAAAGGAGGCTTACCTAACGATATCACTTGATAAGGTATTAAGGTCTGCAGTAAATATGGCTCAATTGTGCTAAAGGTCTAATGGTTATGAAGGGAGGTACTAGCAAGACCTTGATGGTCGTGATAAGAGTTACAAGCAATCAAGCACACTTTCCACCAACCCCAATGGACTAGAAGAGGGCTGTTATAAACTAGGGTTTTTATAATATGCATATTTATAGCATGCAATAGCATATACCAAAGAAGAAATAGCCTCTAAGCGATATATTCAATAAAGTATCAAAGGCTATCAAGAGTTAAGATAAGGAAAAAAAACTTTTATGGTTTTTAATGGTTTTATATGCATAAAGTGGCAATAGAAGCCTAGACGTCAACCCAACTTTGGGACAAAAATGCAATCAATGCTGGATTTTTCTCTTTCAAATTATTAAATGCAATCTTTATCGATAGAATAATGACATATAGATGCAAAATTACCATAAAATGCAAATTAAACCAAACCCTAACCCTAGTTACTAAGAAATTAGGAAAAGGAGTAAGAATTCTAAGATGGTCACCACAACTAGACTATTGCCTTCACTCAATTAGGCAATGGAGTCAATAAGGGCAATGCCTATGATAGTGGGCCTTGGATGAATAGGGTGGAAGATCAAAATTCTTCTCTTAGAAACCGATGGATCATTCCTTGGACACTTATCATTGGGCTATGTTACCCATTACACTAGTAGGGGTACCTTTATCTCTATTGCAACATTTTTCACACCATTGTAAACCCAAGGTCACAAGTTAAAGCCTTGTAACAACCATGTGAAGCCCTGTATTAGGTGTCCTAGACCTTGTTGGGTTGGACCATCGCTGGTCCCTTTGAGTTCATCTTTGTTTCTTTCGTCCTGGGTAGGATTGGAGGACCTTTGGTGGGCTTATATGAGGACTCATGGTTTTAGAGGAGTCTTGCTTTTGTAGGGGTGATCACTAGTGTAGGGCCAGTCCAACCCATATTAGGTGCACCTATGTTTTTCCACATGGTTATAAGTCTACTGAGTTTGTAGGTGGCCTTGGATTTGGTGTAGTATCCCTCAGATGTTTCTCATACATGGCAATTTCACAATTAGCAACATTTTACACTTTTCAAGGTATTTCATGTTTCCCATTGCAAAGTAGTCACAAAAGTATAAAAGTCAACTTGGTCCTATACTGCAGAGCTTGATGAGAGGATGACATGCCATGTAGAATTTTTCCATTTGGTGAAAGCATGCTCAAGTTATGGTTGGTTAAAGCTGGTCAACAGGTACTAAAGGTTTCAAGGTAGCAAAACATGGTTAGTGTTGGGACATTTTTGACATGCATCATGTCAAAAGTGGTCTACAGGAGGAGAGGAACAAAACACATGTTACACATGTTTCAGTTTCTCTGGTACTTTAAGGGCATTGGAGATATCTTGTTTGGGTATGATGAGTTTGGTATTGAGCCTTGACTCTTGACCAGGTTTATGTGGCAGTACATTGGACTTTTGAAGGTGACAAGGCATATGACAGGTCGAAGCATAGCAAAGAGTACCCTAAAGAACTGGAATGATTGGCCAAATCAGCTAGATGTTGAACAACTAGAGAAAAGGTGGCAAGGTTGAACCACTATGCATAAAAAGTGTAGTCAACTAGCTCTGTTAGAATGGCTAAGATAGCTATTGGAAGGTCAATCAGGACGTTGGAGGTATTGTGGACCAAGAAGATAAAGTTTGTGGCCAAATGTCATGTAATAAAAAATATTTTATGCAAGTCAAGAAAATATTATTTTAATGGAAGGTGGAAGCCAGTGTTGTGAAAATCGCGATAAAATGG
Source organism: Pinus tabuliformis (assembly GCA_031772625.1). NCBI lineage: Eukaryota > Viridiplantae > Streptophyta > Pinopsida > Pinales > Pinaceae > Pinus > Pinus tabuliformis. The sequence goes on along the minus strand of CM062805.1, from coordinate 1,044,468,740 downwards.
TCAACTAGCTTTGTTAGAATGGATAAGATAGCTATTGGAAGGTCAATCATGACGTTGGAGGTATTGTGGACCAAGAAGATAAAGTTTGTGGCCAAATGTCATGTAATAAAAAATATTTTATGCAAGTCAAGAAAATATTATTTTAATGGAAGGTGGAAACCAGTGTTGTGAAAATCGCGATAAAATGAAAAAATTGCGATAATTAAACGAAAAAATCGCTGGATTTTTTTTGGCTGATTTTTATTGAAAAAATCGCGATAAAAACTGAAAAAATCGGCGCGACAAAAAATCGCGATAAAAATTGAAAAAATCCGCGGGGGTCGCGACAACATAGTTTTATAACGTTTTTTTGGGTTTTTTCATGTGCTCATTTGGACAGTCGCGCGCGAAGGGAGGAGGAGCTCTTGGAGACCAAGTTGAAGAGGGTTTTTTGACAAATCTAAGTGCTTAGAGGAGGAAATCAAGAGGAGACCACCGGTTTCTCCATAGAAACGGTATGTGGATTAATTTTTTTTTTTTGTTTTCATTGTTTAAAAACATTGTTTTTGGTTGGGAAACTTGGTATGGGCACCATTTTTCTTTTGTTTTCATTGTTTTTAAAGATTTTTTTTGTATTTCTTCATTGTTTTGGGTTGGGTAACTTGGTATGACTATGGGAACCATTTTTTTTTTGTTTTCATTTTTTTGAAACATTGTTTTTGCCATTTAGTTGGGTAACTTGGGTTTGGAATGGTTGGGTAATTTGTGTTTGAAACTTTGAACTTTGGAATGGTTGTTTTAGGTTGGGTTACGGGTAACTTGGATTTTCATTGTACAATCATCAATGTAAAAATTAAAAATTAAAATACTAAATTGTAATTTGTAAATTTGTAACTTGTAATTTTGTAAATGCTAAATTGTAATCCTAATCCTTATTTTCCCATAGGTTCACAACTGCACCAAAACACCATTCAAGACTTCAAGTTTGCAACTTCAAAGTTCAAAAACAAACATGCCAAGGAAATTGGATCCTTTCTGGGAATATGGTGTACCTGATGCTCCGAATGATAGAGTAAACTTGAGTTGCAAGTTGTGTGGAAAGGGGATGTCCGGGGGGGTGTACAGGTTGAAGTTTCACCTTGCAAAAATCCCTGGACATGATGTGGAGCCTTGTACAAATACAACTTCTGAACTTATCCAAAGAGCCATGAGAGCATTGGAAACTTTAGAGCAGAATAGAGAGGCCAAAGAAGAACTCAAAAGGCAACTAAAATGGTTAGCTGAAGGAAGTGGGCCAAGTGGCACTGGTTCTACTGCAGCATCAGCCAATTCGGTAGCTGCATCATCATTTTTTGTTTCTCGAACCACACCTTGTTCACAACCATCTATTGGTTCAATGCTAAAAAGAACTGAGAAAGAACAAGCTGACAAGTTGCTGGCAAAATTTCTCCTCTGGAGTGATATTCCTTTCAACATTGTAAGGAATAATCCATTTTTCCAACCTACTGTTGATGCTATTGCCAGTGTTGGCCCGGGGTACAAAATCCCTTCTTATCATGATTTCAGAGGTCGGATTCTTCAAAATGAAAAGTGTGACTGCACCCAAATATTGGAGGATTTTAGGGCATCATGGGCACAAACATGATGCACTGTTATGTCAGATGGTTGGATTGACCAAAAGGGGAGAACCCTTATAAACTTCTTGGTTAGTTGTCCCAAGGGGACTATGTTTATCAAATCTGTTGATGCATCTGCACAAATCAAAGATGCAAGAACTTCATGTGATTTGCTGGATGTGTTTATTTTGGAGGTGGGTGAACAACATGTTGTCCAAGTCATAACAGACAATCCTGCAAATTATGTTGCTGCTGGTAGGATGCTTATGGACAGGCATCCTACTTTATTTTGGACACCTTGTGCTGCCCATTGTATTGATTTGATGTTAGAGGACATAGGGAAAATTCCCTTTGTCAAAGATATTGTTGACTCATAAAAAAGCATTACAAAATTTATATATAATCATACATCTGTGCTTAACTTGATGAGAAGATTCAACAACAACAAAGAGTTGGTGCGCCTCGCCATTACACGGTTTGCAACCAGTTTCATATCTCTTCAATCCCTCTTGATTTCTATGTGGGATGTGAAGAGAATGTTTCTTTCAGAGGAGTGGCGTGCTTTGCCAATGAGCCGCAAACCAGAAGGAGAGGCCGTATGCACACTAGTTTCATATCAGGAAGACTTCTGGGCGGGAGTGCAGGAGGTGTGTGCTGTTACTGAACCTTTGGTAAAGGTTCTTCGGTTGGTTGATGGTGAGAAGCCCGCAATGGGCTATTTGTATGAAGCCATGGACAGGGCCAAAGAAGCCATTCGGGCCTACTATGATGATAAGGGAGATGATGGGTTTCAGAAACAACTCCTTCTATGGGGAGTGATTGATGAATGATGGAACAACACACTCCATCGTCCCATTCATGCTGCTGGGTTTTTCCTGAACCCTGCATTTTCTTATGCATGTGGGTTTGATTTTGATGCTGAGATCATGGATGGATTCTTATCCTATGTCTAGAAGATGGTGCGATCTCCAGAACAACGTATAGAGATCTCTAAACAAATTGAGACATATAGGATGGCAGGTGGCACATTTGGTTTTGAGATGGCTATCACTGATAGGACGATTAAAATGCCAGGTAGTTTTTAGTTTGTAACTTTGTTTCAAATTTCATTGTCTCTTCAAATTCCATTTTTTTCTTATGTTTATTTAAAATTTTATTTGTAATTTTGTGGTAGATGCATGGTGGAAAATGTATGGTGGCAGGGTACCCCTTCTGCAAAAGCTTGCCATTTGCATCCTTAGCCAAACATGCAGCTCCTCAGGATGTGAGCGCAATTGGATTGTATTTGAAAAAATACACAACAAGAAGCGCAACAGGTTAACACTTAAACATTTAAAATATTGCAAATTTCCAAATAAATTTTTGAATTCATTAAACAATATTTTTTTTTTATAATTATTAATTATTATTTCATGGTCTTTGTACAGGTTGGAGTCCCAGCGACTCAATGACATGGTCTACATCTACTACAATCTTCGATTGTGGGTGAGGCAACTTGAGAGGACACCTGATGTGGATGCCATCTCATTGGATGGGATTGACACCACTGCTGCATGGAGGGTTGAGGCCGAGAGGCCTCTCATGGATTTTGTTGATGATTGGTTAGTGTAGGAGGAGGAGGAGGAGGAGGAGGAACAGGAGGAGGAGGTGACACCGCTTGCTCGGGCTACCACTGCCACCAGTAGAGGACGTGGTCTACCTCCTATAGCTCCTACTTCTAGTTCTTCAACTTCTAGAGCATATCAGACAACACTGCCATCTCCACCAGCACGGGCACTAGCATCTACATCTAGAGGGAAAGGGAAAGCTGTGGCATTTTCTTGCAAGAGGGGCAGAGGAAATCAATAGGATTAGACTTTCATTTTATTGTGTATGACATTATGACATGATGAGATACATTATCATATATTTTGTTGATATTTTGAGGCTGAGTTGGGACTCAGGAGTCAGGACTTACTATTCAGGACATGATTCAATGTTATGTGTGATTTTAGCGCTAGAAATGATATTAAACATCTTATATATTAGTTTTTTTTATCATATTTATGTGTCAAAGTATTTATTTTATGTTGTAGATGGTTTAGATATTAAAAAAATTGAAAAAAAATGAAAAAAAATGAATATTTTTGTACCAAACGATTTTTTCCCGATAATTCCCATTTTTTCCTCGCGCCGATTTAATCCCGATAACGATTAATGCAACATTGGTGGAAACTAGTTGCCTGCAAAGAAAGTTGTAAATTGCTAGCTCCTCCTCCCATTTGAGGTTGTTCACTGTGAGATCATTCAATGCAATACAATAAAGAAACCATTTGCAAAAACACTGTGCATTGAGTTGATTCTTTTATATTCCTTCTTCTTAACTTTCATATATAATATTGTGTTTTATAGAACTAATCTACAAGTATATTTCTATCATCAGAATACTATAGTGATCCATTGAGGTACAAATGATAACATGGAAGGGGAGATCAAGGCCCAATCCTTCACCTCACCCTTAGTATCAAAATTAAACTTTCCAAGTACTGGGAAAGCCCTCTAGGGGGAATCTCCAACTAGATTGTGGGCTATTGATACCACTATTGCTATTGTGATTGGGGCATCTCGAATGAGCAGATCCTCCTAGTGAGGTTGATTTTCTTGCAGGCAGTTCAAGGCTAAGAGAATGGGATAGTTTTTCTCCCAATTCCTCATTCATCTCTGGTCTCAAAGGAAAAGTTCGCAAAGGAAGGGTTGTGATTCAACTCTGCAAATTGATAAGTTAAAATGCCAAGGTAAGTCTCACTTTGTAACCAACTTATTTTAAAATTCTATTTTTTTTCCTTTTTATATTTTCTACTAGCTTGCTATAAATTTCCTCTCTTTTATAGCCAGTGATCCTTGGATAAAAAACATAATTTCTATATGTAGACCAAGGAAAAATACATATGATTTTGAACACAATTTCCATATCTTTCACACGTTTATCAAGTTTTATTTTGTATATTTGCTGTAGCAAATCATTTTTTGCAAAATTTTCACTCAACAAGGTGCTATCCAATTTCACCTTGTTTTAGCTCAGATTTGTTTTAATAGTTTCTATCCTTGATCTATAGCTTAAATTTTGTCATTTAAGCCCCTTAAAGTTTTATTTATTAGCTAAAACAATTTTTTGGGTTGTGCACCCAAGGGGGTTTGACCCAAGACCTTCAAACGTAAATTTTTTAGTTTACTGGAAATTCAATTTTGGTGCAGGTCCAAAGCTTAGAAGTGGTCTATATTGACCAAATTGCATACCTTCTAGTTTCCCTGCCCTTGGATCAAAGATCTAGAAGTTTTTAGACACATTTGGGTGTTTTTTCAAGTTGTTTATCTTGTTGTTTTCTGCATATTTTGCAGAAATTATAAACCTGTAAAAACAGGACAACAAACTGATTTCAATAACTCTCTTAATGTAATATTCCTAGTGGAAATTTTACAATGATAAGTTGATAACAAAGACATGCAGAAATAAATAACACAAAAAATTTCAGAAATGCATACACATAAACCAAAAATTTCTGCAAATCCCCAAACTGACCAAGTTTTATTAATAATATCTGCTGTGGTACAAATGAGTTGGAGAAAGTGCACCTGGGCTTGCATAAGGCAAGCTACAAGCACCAGGTGATAAGTACAAGAAAGCCCAACAGCTGCAACAACCAGCTTCTCCAAAAAACTGCGCTATTGCTCCAAAACTGTATTGCTACTTGACTTCGCCCCCTGATTTGCCCACTCTAGATTGCCTAGAAAATTCTAGGAATTTGGGATTGCGATCCTTGCCCAAAAACCCAGAAAGGGTTTTCCTTGGTTCCAATCTTCAAAAATTAACCCTTCACAACTTTGTCCTCCTCCAAATACGAATTCTGTTGCTGTCACTGATCTTGTCAATCTATGCACTCCCAACTTCAGCGATCCTCCTCAAATGGCACTACAAATGATCTCCCAGCTCCCCAGCTCCAAAATCCTTGGGATAATGCTGCTCCAACAAATATCACTCCAATCACTGCGCAGTCATGGAGGAGATGATGCAGTCTTGTGTGTGATGAAATGAGAGTTGCGTGTGGGATGACCCTATTGTATGTAGCTGCCCTCTACACTCATGAAAATGGTGAAAGGATGCTCCTGTAGCTTCTCCGAACAATTTCTCTACAACCCTGCTCTACAAATGACCAGTGAATTCTCCCTCTACCTAAGTTGCACGAAACGAGGAAACGGAAACGAGTTTCCGAAACGGGAAGCGAAACGAAACGCGACCTCCCCAAATTTTGGAAACGGGGAAACGCGAATATAATATATATATATATATATATATATAAAATATTTAAAAATTATTAATATATATATGTGCAATCATAAAGCATTAATGATACATTTACTTAAACATTTAAACATTAAGATTAAATTTACATCACATTTACTCATGAAAGGCTTACTAGGATGTAAACTACCCCGAATGTGATGTAAACTACCCCGAAATGCCAGAAAAGAGAAGAGAAATATGGCTGTAGCTGAGCCAAATCTGCTGCTACAGAAATCTCCTGCTCACTGCTCAAAACACCCTAGCTGAAACAACTGCCAATCTCCAAGAGAAACGACTTGCTGAATAGTGTGATGAGAGAATGAGAGACACTGCTCTTTTATAACTTTAGAAATGGTTTCTAGAACAAGCTTGAAACCCTAAAAAAATTTAAAAACAAATTAGAAAAAAAAATAAATTAAAAAACAAGTGTTTTTTTTGGGGAAACGGGGCCCGTACGGCCTGGAAACGCGTTTCCGGCCGTACGGCCACGTTTCCATTTCGGGAAACGTGGCCGTACGGCCGGAAACGCGTTTCGTTTCGTTTCCCCAGGCGAAACGCCCTGTAGACCCACGTTTCCTGCAACTTAGCCCTCTACGCAGTGGTGGCTCCTGGACTGCATGTCATGCTCCAAATGCGTATGACCTGCAACTAATGCTTCTTCCGGTCTCGATGGTGAAGGAAAGCCTTCCTTGGGTGGCACTCGAAGTCCACCGAAGAAAGGTTGAGCTTCTCTCCTTGGGAAGCTCTTGTGCTAAACAACACAATGTTGGCTCAGCTGAACAACTAAGGAAAATTCGATTTTCAAATAGACAAAAGACCCCTATTGCTCCCTCATTCCTTCCTTTTATAATTGTTGGACATGCATTCCTTGTGGGTCCCTCCACCAATTCTATTTGTCTCAAGGAATTCAAATTCCTTCTTCCCCAAGTGCGTACTTCATGTGAGCCCCATATTCCATTAGAACTGCAATTTTTACCTTTTCCTCAAGTTGTCGCACAAAGTGTCTAGGCACTGCGACAAAGCTCAAAGTAAGGGCTGTCACTCTAATCCTTACTCCGTTTAGACTCTCTCTTAGACAAGTCAAGGAGGGGTAGTCCCTGGGGTGAATGAATGAGGATAGCCCATGAAACATAGGCTCTAGGAGACTTAAAGATGGACAACTTAATGAATGTAAATGAGTCCTGGTTAATTGAGATGTATAGATCTAATAAAATAAGACACAACCACATGATAAAAATGATTTTATACCAGTGCCTTATATTCAATTATCCATAAACTAGATGAAAACAAGTTACCCAGTGCAATTTATAAATGTGGTGAAAGTGACGATCATGATGATTAAATGTAAACGCCCAAAACTGCAATATATTCTAGCAATTAAGTCCCATGAAGAATTATGAAAATTAACTGCTAAGCAACGATTCTAGATTAAAAATGATTCTTTTCAATAACCCAGATCTAGAATTAATTATCTTTCTCCTATAGTCAATGAATTTAAAACATTAATCGCACTTGACAATAGAAAAATCACTATCACAAAATTTAAAATTTTACACTTAACACAAAAGATACCAAGGAACTTTATATTATAATTTAATTATCTCTTAGGTAAGTTTAATGCGCTAAGCTTAGAAGCAAAGTTTAATGTGGCAATTAAATTTTTAATGTGACAAAAGTAAATCAAAAGGGTTAATAAATTGAAATTTTAATGTGCCATAGGCCACATTAAATTTTTTAATGTGAAAGCACAAATCCTCTTTTGATTTAATTCTTTTAGGAATTTTAAAGTCACATAAATGTTTTTTTTTAAGATTTTTAATGTTTTTCAAATATTTTTTGAATGAAATAAAAAAAACCAAAACACAGTCATAAAAAAAAACAACCCAGAACCCAGATATACAAAAATAAATAAAACCCCAAAAACCCAAGCTAGAAAACCATAAAAATTACAGATCTATGGTAGATCTATCAGATCTGAGGAGTATGAGTCCAACTCCGCTCTCAGATCTGATAATCTAAGGCTTTCAATAGCCAGATCTATCAATCTTTCACACAAAAAATTAAATTTTTAAATTTTAAATCAAGTGCTAACTCAAAACCCTTTGTGAAAATTTTCAGATCCAAGAAATTTTAAACCCTTGGACTGCAAAAAATTTGAATAATATCCTTGGAAAATTATGTTGATAAACCCTAGAGATCCAGATCTTACCCTCCAGGGCCTAGATCTAGACTCTACACAAATTTCTTCCTTAGATCTGTAGCTGCACGACAACAAGAAAACACCCAAATGATATATACAATGATAAAAACTAAAACCCAGAAAAACCCACGTTAGAAAAATAATTACAAAATTTACAAACTGCAGGCTCTAATCAGCCAGATCTATCATTATGCTGCACATAAATTAAAAGATTTTTAAATTTTAAAGGTGCTAACTCGAAACCCTCATGCATCAATAAAGCAAAAAATCTTATGATAAGCCTGGGATTAATTTCGTTGGGCTCTTCAGAAAACATGGATCGGGAGTTGGCTAGTCCAATTGAAAACTTCCCCTAACGCCCAAGGATCTAACTCAAGATTTCGTTGCAAAATTCGATCCAACCCAAGGTTACTTGGGAGTGGGAGCGAAAACAAGAGCGAGAGCGACATTTTCAGAAGCTCCCGATTTGGGAGCGAATCCCGGAGCGTTTTTTTATATATATATATATATATATATATATATAATATTTTGATGCAAATATGTCAACAAAAACATGTAGAATGATGAATTAGATTTAAAAAACATAGATTGAACCATATAACAACAATCATCTAGAAGTTATAATCTTCATCAACCACGTCCACAAGTTAGTAACATAGTAACATACAACATATTGAGTCTCATGATTCATCAATCTTAAAGTTTCAAGCTTTCAAGATTCAATATGTAACATTTATCATCATTGATCACCGAAGTTGTACTTGTAAGCCAAGTGTAACCATTACAACAAATAATATCTAACATGAAATGAAATGTTATAAACTGAAATGAAATGAAAAACTTCAACTTTCATGAAGCATCATATTCATAATTCATTACTAATGAGTTATAATTGCCAACTTCAAACTTCAAACTTAAATTGTCATATATTGTTTAAAAAAATATCATAATAAATATGAAAGAGTCAATAGTTATAAAAACTACTAGAAATTAGAAAAGACAAGTAAATCTATTATCTATTGCTTATGCTTGGGCCTTTTGCCCCCACGTGAAATGTCTAATTTTTTAGTCTTGTTGGAAAATAAAGATCTTTGTCATTAATATCACCCTCTAAGCATTAATATCCAGAGGTATCTTTGTCATTACCTCTAGATCTGTATAGGAATCTTTGTCATTAATATCACCCTCTAAGCATTAACATAAGATAGAAAAAGCATAACATGTCAAGTCAAGATTTTGTTTGAGTGATGCGTACATTTTGAGGAGGGTCATGATAGAGGAGTTCGACAACCAATGTCACTAACATCAAGGTACATAGAGGGATTGGTGCTCTTGATTAAATACAAGTTCCATACCCTAATACATGACAACATTCAATGGAAACATTGCAATCCCCCAATCCTAAAATCCTGAAAAACTGATAAGTCTGCTGGATTTTGAATGAAATCTAAAATTCTATTTTCTCCATATGGAATCCAATGAGGTCGGAACCACTCTCAAACATCCTAAGTCATTTCATGGTAATGTTAAAAATTTAAGTAAAAGGATGAAAATAAAGATTAAGGAGAATGTCACTTTTACTCTAAGAATTTAACATTACCTTGAATCACATATCAATACTAGGGCCATAGGCTTAATCATTAGGCTGCCCCACTCAAAACTTGTTTGTTTCTTTGAAAAAAAATTGCATTTGGAATATCACTGCATTTTTTTTTTGCAAAAAAGACTAAACGATTCGGAAAAGGCATGCAGCGTTTTCGGGAGGGCGCTCTTGAGGCGCTCCGAAGCCGCTCCCGCCCAGAGCGCAAATTGGGAGCGGGAGCGAGAGGGGAGGGGGCACTCCCCCGCAACCCTAATCCAGCCATTAAAAATATAGCGATAAAATAATAATAAAACTTAGACAAATAGAGATACCTGCTATTACATTCAAAATTTAGACTATTATTCAAACCCCAACAACTGAGCAAGATACCTGTATTCAATTCACTCTTTAGAAGCTATCATCAATGGCTTTAGAAAAAATTATGCATGAAAACAACACATCTTACAGTATTCCTATGAAGAGTAACACCAACAAACTGTTAAAATTGGCAACTAGGGCCAAACTCCATGTGGGTCATCTTAGTTATGGCAGCTGATATTTTCCTTGGATCCCTCTCATCGAGAGGTGTAGGATTGATCTAAAGATCATCCGATTCCGATAAGTATTCATAGAGATATGAATTTATTTGTGTTATGGGATAATTTGTTAAGCTCGGCCAGCAACCAAATAACCCCCATGTGTGCTCAATGTTTTAGTATAAAAGGAGGTGACTTGATAGTCATTTGAGCACACACTACACTTTTGATTTCTCTCCACTTATTTTGGGTTTTAGTGGAAGAGAAGTCTAAGAGGAGGAAGCCCTAAACGCAGGTCTAGAAGGAGACCCTATTCACAGTAAAAGAAGGATGCCCTAGCCACAGGTCTTGTGAAGATTTGGCCGCAGTTCAAAGGGAGATCTAGCACAGTGAAGGAGGCTTAACAGCTGTCCCTAAATGCAGTCTTATCATACCCTAGATTCCCTAATCTATACGCCTAATCTATACGCTGTTTGAGACAACCCTTGGACGCTGGAAAAGAGATACCCTAACCACAGTAAAAAGGCTCCCTAACTCGCTGTTTAAAGGATGCCCTAACCAGCAAAGAAGGTAGGGACAATGTGGGTGTCTTAGGGCTGTTGGAGCCTCTTGGTGACTGGGTGGAGGGTTGTTCTATGCTAGAGCCAAGTCGAGTTTGAAGAAGGAAGCACACAGGTTTGTGAGGGCAGAAAGAGGTAAGGTATGACTGTTTTAGAGGGTTGTTAGGGTGCCGTAGAGATTTGTGGTAGGTCGCAGGCCTAGCCACTCCTAAATAGGGCTGCGTGTAGGCTTGAGAGGCTACCATATGCCCGAAACATCAACATGTGGAGGCAACACTCTACCTTGACTAGGACGCAATTATTTGGATGCTGTTTGTGTGGGTTGATAAGGATTGTTGCAGCATGCACATGCCCTAACCAGGAACAGCAGTACAATAGAATTGCAACAACGATTATGTAGTGTGTTGGGTCAAAGTTTTGATGCAGTCAACCATAATCCTATACAGACTTGGAGCAGCATAGCAGGATGTATAGTGCACATAGGAGCAACTATGTGTACATGTTATACAGTGCAACATAGTGCACATAGGAGCAACAATGCATAGCATGATGTACAGTGCAACATATGATGGTGCAATATGGTGTAGATCAGTGTTGCTGGACATTGGAGCAGCAATGGGACAACATGGTAATGATGGGAATATAGCAATTGTGAGAATGCATACAACAACAGGATGATGAGGTATTGCAGCAACAGGATGATGAGGTATTGCAACATGCATTTGGGTGCAGCGTAGTGCAACAATACAGTTATGGGTACAATCATGATTAGTGAAGCATAGTGATGATGGGTGCAGCACAATGAGGTGCAGCATGATAAGGAGGTGCAGCACAATGATAGGTGCAGCATGGTGATAGAGTCACCCTGGAGAATCAATTGAAGTAGTATGTCTTCAATTGAGTTCAACTACCTCATGTATCATCTTCTTAGAGATGATCTATGTTCTTATTTAAATAAGTCAAAATGTTGACTTTTGTTGTACATGTACTATCTCTCTCTCTCTCTCTCTCTGTGCTAAACTATTGAAGAACATATAAGAAGAATTGATCAAGGGTTTCCTCACGTTGGGGTTTGTCTCTGGCTAGCGCCACATCTTGTGTCCTTTTGTCTTGGCTTGTCTTCTGCGATTTATGTTTATGTTCTATTTGCAATTTACTATTATGTTGATGTGATTGCTAACCTGGAAAAGATATTGAGCTAACTGTGAAAATTGAAATAAATTGCTCTAAGCATAGAACATACCTAAAATTAACAAAAACTTAACCCCAAAGTCTTTCTTTATTATCCAGAAAAAGATTACACCAAAGCTTTTTGCTAAGCACACAACTCAAAGGTTGGATGAATAGACTGACAAACGACTTTTTATTTAAAGATAAATCCTCTAACGACTAGTTCGAGTAATCCTCGTCAAAGCAATCTCGACCGTTGATGATGATTAAAATTTCTTTTAATCTCATCTGTCGAAATATTTAAATATTCGGGGAAATTCGAAATTTTTAATTAAATGCATTTTAATTATTTTTGAGTTAATTTCCCCCAAAAATTGACTTTGACTTAATCCCTAGGGAGGTTTAAAATTTAGCAAAATAATTAATTTGCTTTAGTCCCGGGACCTTTTTAAAATTTAATTTTTTAGGACCGACGAATTTTGCCTATGGAGAATTTAAATTTACTTAGGACCTAGAATTAATTAAATTTCTGGCTTAAGATTTTAATTAATTTTTGGCTAAAAAATTTAATTAATTAACCTATTAGGGGATAAATTATTTTTCCAACCCTCAAGACACTTTATATTATGATTTTCATATTTTTTACATCTTAAGGGGGAAAATCCATTTGTAATAGACCCTCATGGACTACCCAGTTCTGACACAAATATAATCCAGCAGACCAAACAATTTGTAATAAAATAACTTAACCAAATAGCTAGGATCATTCCGGAATCACTTTTACATAGAGTCGATCTAGAACACTAGGACTTGCCTAAGATCCTAGCGACAAAATCCATTCTAGCTTTGGGGTAAGATTGGAGGGGAAAACTCTGCCGACCATCCGAGAATGGATTGGTGAGACAAAAATCCTCCCAGAATGGAGATCGTCATTAGAAAGGTAGGTTTACGTAGGTTGTTACATACATTGCACGGTTCTGCTGAGATTATTTACATCATATACATGTAGAATGAGTTTACATTATAACATGATGATTACGCTGATGATGATAGTTGTATGACACGAACACATCAATCATGTGCTATCCCTTTTGCGAAAAAGGGGTTGTACTGCTATGGGTTATTGACATTAGTGGTCAACATCTGGCTCTACTTGGGGACACGTCGCTGCTTCAGAGGAATGTGAGAATTTAGAATCTGCATCCACGCAACACACAATATAACATAAGTAGCCTCCATCTAAAAATCATCATATAACGTTAATCACAGGAAAGATATAAGCTCTTCATTTATTAACTATCCTAATAACATGAAAAACATCTAATTACAAAAATAAAACATTGAAATAAAAGGGTGTAGGGTTAGGAATACAATACAAAGATGCTCCATGGCATCAGATGCATTCAATATAGTGCATACTGAGCATTTGCCTGCTTTCAGGCAAATCTGTTGGCTGTTTCTCAGATGTGCCATGTCTAATCCTGCATACGGTAGGACTTTTTCCTATCCGAAAATCAAGCTGCTCACATCCATCTGATGCATCAAATCGCTTTCTCATTCTCTTTCTCTTGTGCTTTTTTTTTGTGACAGGCTGTATCACTGATGATGTGGAACATTCTGCTTGAAAACTCTCAGATGAAGTATGTAAGATATGCGTGACATGTCTTTTTTCATTCTGCATCTGCTCTGTCAAGAATGATGGATCAGTCTCACAGGGGTCATGAATTATAACTTGATCTTTTTAATTTCTTCTTTGATCATGTCATTCTTAGTTAAATCTTCGTTAATGGAGTTAGCCTCTTTCTCGAGATATTCACAACAAGACTGGACCTGTGATTTCCTCTTTTCCAGCCTCTTATGTAATGAACCCATTTCTCTGGGATGACTTACTATTAACTTCGCTTGATTGAGTTTAGTTTTCACGAATCTTTCTTGCAGAGTGACATGATTAGCTTTCATAGTCTTTATTTGATTATGAATAATGGACATTTGATTAGAATGATTAACTAACATTATTTTTAATTTGTTTTTGATGATATGTATTGTCTCTGTATTTATGGCACACAGTACTTGCTTTTCTTCTATGGCCAATAATCTATTCTGAAGAGATATTTGACCAACTTCCATGTCCTTTATAATTTTATCATTCATTGCTTTCATGCCCATGAAGGAGTTTTGCATATAGTTTATCTTTTTCTTATGATTTGCTTGCATGGTAGCTAATTGATTATTATAATCAAATCTCACGATGGTCATTTCTTCATCCATAGTTGACAATTTGTTCTGAATCGAACTTCTTTCTTCTTGATAACTTGCTTCCATGGCAGTCACTTGACTTGAATGATTGAATTCCATGATTGCTATCTTTTCCTCTAGAGCTAATAACTTGCTTTGCATAGAATTAATTTCCCTGGCATGATTAGCTGTTAATGTTGCTTGATTAAGTTCCATATCTTTAATAAGTTGAGCCTGATTAGCTTCTGCATTCTTGCTTACTTGAGCTTGATTTAACTGTATGTCTTTAACCATTTGAATTAACTCCTTGAAATCATTTTCAACTTTTATAGTTTCCTTTACTTCAGCTTTCGCTTTGACTTTGTCTTTATCTCCATATCTATCTTCAAAAGACATCAATGATTGATTATAGAGAATCTGAAGTGTTATTAGGGAAATTAACAAACCAATCTAAAGAATCTCCAGATAAGGTAAGAATGAAAATCTTCATCTTCACATCTTCATATTTGGAATATGGGAGACGCTTATACAGAGGCTGACATTCTGAAAGTGAGTTTTGGCAGTAAAAGCATTGTTACCTTGAAAAGGAAGAAATTCATCGATGGCGTCACCAAAAAATGAAGGATAACCATGCAGAGCTCCCTGAATATTAGTAAAATCATAAGGAGCGAAAAAGTCATAATCCATGATGACTTGTTTAACAGGAAAAAGATGGGCCAAATGGATATCAGAGGGAGAGATCTCTGCTCAAGAAAATCAAAACATCTACAAGAAGCGAGCTTCCAGCAGAAATTCTTGTAAGAAATGGAAGAAGTGGAGTCGCCACTTGAGCATGAATCTCTCACAAAGTTTCCAAAGGCGAAACCAAAAAGTTAGTGGATGGAGGCAGATGGATATTCAGGGAGGGCTCTTTGTCTGGGATTAAATGAATGAATAAGTGGAGTCGCCACCAAACAGAAAACCGACCGGAATGTCCAGGTGCAGAAAGGGAAGATGAAAGGATTAGATGAGAGATGACGAGAGTTAGGGTGGTGGGAAATGAAGAGATGAAATGATGTCAGAAAAATGAGATGAAATGTCGTAAAGCCAAGGTCCAATAAATTGGTCCTTGGTGGCAATGCCAAGAAGTGTTGGGTTTGTCGGCTCAAATGAGAGATGAGAAATGAGAAGAATGATGAGGAAATGTCGTTGAAACACCGAGAATAAAATATCGCTGGCAACGACGCTAAAAAATATGTCGTGCTGCGTGACGGGCTAATGAATGGCAGAAAAGATTAGATGATTAGAAAAATGTCGTGAGGACCAAGGATAGAAAAATTCTATCCCCGACAACGACGCCAAAAAATGTTGTCGCACAAAGTGTCTAGGCACCGCGACAACGCTCAAAGTAAGGGCTGTCACTTTAATCCTTACTCACTCCGTTTAGACTCTCTCTTAGACAAGTCAAGGGGGGTAGTCCTTGGGGTGAATGAATGAGGATAGCCTGTGAAACACAGGCTCTAGGAGACTTAAATATGGATAACTTGACGAATGCAAATGAGTCCTGGTTAACTGAAATGGATAGATCTAATAAAATAAGACAACCACAAGATAAAAGTGATTTTAGACTAGTGCTTTATATTCAATTAACCATAAACTAGATGAAAACAAGTTACCCAGAGCAATTTATAAATGTGGCGAAAGTGACGATCATGATGATTAAATGTAAATGCCCAAAACTTTAATATATTCTAGCAATTAAATCCCATGAAGAATTATGAAAATTAACTGCTAAGCAATGATTCTAGATTAAAAATGATTTTCTTCAATAACCCAAATCTAGAATTAATTATCTTTCTCTTATAGTCAATGAATTTAAAACATTAATTGCACTTGACAGTAGAAAAATCACTACCACAAAATTTAAAATTTTACACTTAACACAAAAGACACCAAGAAACTTTAAATTAGAATTTAATTATCCCTTAGGTAAGTTTAATGCGCTAAGCTTAGAAGCAAAGTTTAATGTGGCAATTAAATTTTTAATGTGACAAAAGTAAATCAAAAGGGTTAATAAATTGAAATTTTAATGGGCCATAGGCCACATTAAAATTTTTAATGGAAAAACACAAATCCTCTTTTGATTTAATTCTTTTAGGAATTTTAAAGTCACATAAATGAAATTTTTTATATTTTAGATTTTTAATGTTTTTAAATATTTTTTGAATAAAATAAAAAATGAAAAGAAAAAAATCAAAACACAATCCAGATATACAAAAATAAATAAAACCCCAAAAACCCAAGTCAAAAAACCAAAAAAATTACAGATCTATGCACAAAAATGGTAGATCTATCAGATCTGAGGAGTATGAGTCCAACTCCGCTCCCAAATCTGATAATCTAAGGCTCTCAATAGACAGATTTATCAATTTTCCACACAAAAAATTAAATTTTTAAATTTTAAAGGTGGTGCTAACTCAAAACCCTTTGTGAAAATTTTCAAATCCAAAAAATTTTAAACCCTTGGACTGCAAAATATTTGAATAATATCCTTGAAAAATTTTGTTGATAAACTCTAGAGATCCAGATCTTACCCTCTAGAGCTTAGATTTAAACTCTACACAAATTTTTTCCTCAGATCTGTAGCTGCACAACAACAATAAAACACCCAAACGATATATACAATGATAAAACTAAAACCCAAAAAAACCCACGTTAGGAAAATAATTACAAAATTTACAAACTGCAGGTTCTAATAAGCCAGATCTATCATTATGCTGTACATAAATTAAAAGATTTTTAAATTTTAAAGGTGCTAACTCGAAACCCTCATGCATCAATAAAGCAAAAAACCTTATGATAAGCCCGAGATTAATTTCGCTGGGCTCTTCAAAAAACATGGATTGAGAGTTGGCTGGTCCAACTGAAAATTTCCCCTAACACTCGAGGATTGAACTCAAGATTTCCCTACAAAACTCGATTCAACCATTAAAAATAGAGCGAGAAAATAATAATAAAACTTAGACAAATAGAGATATCTGCTATTACATTCAAAATTTAGATTATTATTCAAACCCCAACAACTGAGCAAGATACCTGTACTCAAATCACTTTTTAGAAGCTATCATCAATGACTTTAGAAAAAATTATGCATGAAAACAACACATCTTACAGTATTCCCATGAAGAGTAACACCAACAAAACTTAACCCCAAAGTCTTTCTTTATTATCCAGAAAAAGATTACACCAGAGCTTTTGTTAAGGACACGACTCAAAGGTCGAATGAATCGACTGACAAATGACCTCCTATTTAAAGATAAATCCTTCAACGGCTAGTTCGAGTGATCCTCGTCAGAGCTTTTTGTTAAGGACACGACTCAAAGGTCGAATGAATCGACTGACAAATGACCTCCTATTTAAAGATAAATCCTTCAACAGCTAGTTCGAGTGATCCTCGTCAAAGCAATATTGACTGTTGATGAAGATTAAAATTTCTTTTAATCTCATCCGTCGAAATATTTAAATATTTGGGGAAATTCGAAATTTTTAATTAAATGCATTTTAATTTCTCAAAAATAGAATTTTTGAGTTATTTTCTCAAAAAATTTGACTTTGACTTAATCCCTAGGGATCAAAGGTTTAAAATTTAATGAAATAATTAATTTACCTTAGTCTCGAGATCTTTTTAAAATTTAATTTTTAGGACCGACAAATTTTTCCTTTAGAGAATTTAAATTTACCTAGGGCTTAGAATTAATCAAATTTCTGGCGTAGGACTTTAATTAATTTTTAGCCAAAAAATTTAATTAATTAACCTATGAGGGGATAAATTATTTATCCAACCCTCAAGGCACTTTATATCATGATTTTTATATTTTTGATATCATAAGGGGGAAAACCCATTTGTAATAGACCCTCATGGACTACCCATTTCTAACACAAATATAATCTAGCAGACCAAACAATTTGTAATAAAATAACCTAACCAAATAGTTAGGATTATTCCGAAATCACTTTTACATAGATTCAATCTAAAACACTAGGACTCGCCTAAGATTCTAGCGACAAAATCCATTCTAGCTTTGGGGGAAGATTGGAGGGGAAAACTCTGCCAACCATCTGAAAATGGATTGGTGAGACAAAAAATCTCCCAGAGTGGAGATCGTCACTAGAAAGGTAGGTTTACTTAGGTTGTTACATACATGACACGATTATGTTGAGATTATTTACATCATATACATGCAGAATGAGTTTACATTATAACATGATGATCAGGGTAATGATGATAGTTGTACGACACAAACATATCAATCAGGCACTATCCCTTTTGCGAAAAAGGGGGTGCATTGCTATGGGTCGTTGACATGTAATTGTCAACACCTCCTAAGTCCCAATGTCGAAATTGCGTCCTCTCCCAAGACTCATCTCTAATGCTAAAAATCAAAATTGGGGATATTACAATTCTCCCCGCCAAAAATTGCTTGTCCTCAAGCAATTCTTGAGCAAGCATCCTCTCTAGCTATTGATTCCCCACTATCACTGCAAAATATGCCAGGGTCCCATATGCGCCACTGAATCGTCCCTGACCTCTGCACTGTCCTGTCATGAAGGAATCCCGCAATACCAGGATCCCAAGCCATCCTATCCAACATGAAGCTCCCCTTGCTCCACTCACTATCATGTCAGGTATAAGTACTAGAAGCCCTCCACACTAAGTTGCAGGAAACGTAGGGCAGGAGGCCGATTCCGTCGGAAATGAGTACGAAACGCTGAAACGTGTGTGGTATGGCCGTGAAACGCGTTTCAGGTTGTACTACCACGTTTCACGAAATTGAAACGTGGCTAGTACGACCGGAAACGCGTTTCACGGCCGTACGACTCACGTTTCAGATTTTTACTTGTGTTTTTAATTTTTTTTTTAAATTTGTTTTCTAATTTATTTTTAGGTTATCCTAGTGACTTCTAGTTGCTTTGAGATGCTTGTCTAAAGTTATAAAAGTGAACTTTTTCCCTAGTGTTGATATGCAGTTCATCAAGAAGTTTAAGTAAAAGTGATATTCTGCTTTATTTTTCATTTTCATCCTTTTACTTAAATTTTTAACATTACCATGAAATGACTCAGGATGTTTGAGAGTGGTTTTTCCCTCATTGGATTTCATGTGGAGAAAGTAGAATTTTAGATCTCACTCAAAATCCAGCAGACTTATCTGTTTTTCAAGATTTCAGGATTGGGGGGATTATAATGTTTCCATTGGATTTTATCATGTACTAGGGTATGGAACTTGTATTTAATCAAGAGAACCAGGCCCTCTATGTAGGGGAGACTCCCAATAATCAAGAGCATGTAGGGTACTAGGGTATGAAACTTGTATTTAATCAAGAGCATTAAGGTCGTTCGATTGTGTAGGAGGAGAGTCCCAATCAAGCACAAGACAAGAAATTAGAAATTTCTCGTGGCTGATTTTGGATATTACTATTTTCATTATGTGATCATTCAGGAGTAAATGTGATGTAAATTTAGAGACTTATAGTTTATGCATTGACAATTGACAATTTTATCATAATGTAATAAATTAGAATATATCATATATGCTTTATGATTGCACATATTTCTCAAATGTCCTAATATATATATATATATATTCGCGTTTCCCCGTTTCCAAAATTTGGGGAGGTCGCGTTTCGTATCGCTTCCCGTTTCAAAAACTCGTACCCCTTTCCCCGTTTCGTGCAACCTTGCCTCCACATAACATCAATGAGTAGGGAATCATGATAATGTGGCACTATGTACAACTCCTCATGAAGTTGCCCTACCAAGTAGTCCCTCTCATACACTCCAAGAGTAAACTCTTGAAGATACCACCCAATCCCTGCGGAGATAAAGTCTCGCTCACATGAGCTTCTCCAGATATCATCCTGTTGACCGGCCTACCATGCCAATGAAGTCACCCACGCCATCAATGACTCGCTAAAGCCCAATGGAAGATCTGAATGATCTCCCCCTATAAAAACCATCTCATCCCTAAAGGTTGTTGAGTTGCGAAGTACTGTGATGCTCGGGTCCTTTGTTGGTCTCAGAAGGGTGCCACCATGCTGACGCTGCGCCACTCTGATTAGGACATGGTTCCCATCATGCACAGGCTATATCCTCCTCTCCTGGGACCTGATGGCGAAAAATCTGTGAAGGCCAAGCTCATCCTGCCCAGGCATCTCCAAGATGCCAATGCCTACCCATCCACTGCCAATCTCGGTCCTGAGCAACAATAGGGTAAATTTGCCTCGCCATACCACATCATGAAGTCTGTGATCCTGCCTTCGGAAAGTGCACCCCGATATCGCCTGGAGTCTAAACATCTTGCCTATAGACGAGGTCTACCATCCACTGCACCTCATGCTCATATAATGCCTCAGACTGTCTCACAGAAAGTTCATCATGCAACTCCCTCGCAATCACCTCCCCAAGTGTGAGCCCATACTATCTCACAGAAAGTTCATCATGCAACTCCCTTGCAATCACCTCCCCAAGGGTGGAACATATGCTACCTCGACAGTAAACCACGCCATCCCTAAGCCTATATATGGCGGCCCGTGCCCCCACCAAATGTCTCAACTGGAGAGTCTCCCTCCTGCCCATGACACTGTGTCTCATCCAACTGCCTAGGGTGAGCCTCCCATGTCCTGTTGCCTATACTGAGAGTATCAAAGGGCAGCAACCAAACACTCTGCGGTTGTAAGAAATACTAGAGAGTGATGGGTGGGTAGGTCCCCAAGGCTATGATCAAGAATCTGTCGAGATACTGAAGAGTAATCCTATGGACGTCCCTCTCTCCACCTTGGATCTGCCGATAACCCAATTGAAGACTTGTCTCTGTTGAACATGTCATCCCCAGATGCTCAACAACATCCTCATCCATCCAAGGTGAGCTGCTCCTAATGGTACATCTAATGTTCCTGCCCATAAGTCTCCTTGGAGGCAACGCCCCAAGAGCCCATGGTGCTGCACTAGATGCCACTGCATACCACCAAGTATCCCTGTACCCAATGTGATGTGAGTCGCTCCTCCTACTCCACAGCGCAATCCAACACACTACGACACACCACAATGCACCTCCATGTCCACCTGCCAACCACTGCTCAACGCTAGATGCTCCTACACATCCTTGGACGTCATGGCCTAAAGCTATGACAATGCGCTTTGGCCTGCATCCGACTGACATCATCACGTCCACTGTCACATCACTATATCCTCTGGTGAATGGATCTCCATAACCTCAGGTAAGTGGACCTCCCCTCCTGATCCTCCCTGAGAGATATAACATGTGAATCTCCCTAAGTACCTGTGGGGGTGTCCCTAAGGTGTTGCTCCTTAGTGACTAGTGTGCCCCATACATCCATGGGAAATCCTCCTCTCCATACAAGGAACTATTTGGTGGCATGTCGATGCCACCTCCTCTGACAACCTCCTGCCAAGGTACATTGATCATCCTATGCCCCCACACACGGCCAACATGCCAATAAAACTCATGGAGTCTGCTTGCTCCTCTATCAGCTCGACCTGTCATGGGTGCTGTCCAAAACTCTGGTGAGAATATGAAAATGGGGGTGAGTCCAATCACTGGATCCACCATCCTGCTACTACCCTGACTAAACCAATCCATGGAGTGGTGGGGAGTCCCACCTGGGTCCCAATGATGATCCAACCCTCGAGCCCCTCTAGAAAATCACGACTCCTGCTGAACTATGCTCCCGATCATGGATGTATCCAAAAACCTAGTTAGCCCTATCAAGTACCAACTCAATATCTCATGCCACCTGTTGTCGCATAGAATGTCTAGGCACTGCGACAACGGCTCAGATCGGGGGCTGTCACCCTGATCCCCAATCTCTCTGTTTAAGCTGTCTCCCTAAAACAGGCTAAGGGGGGTAGACCCTACTATATGAATTCCTTTCAAGGCATTTTTAGTTTCTTTCTTCATTACTCCCAACTAAGAAATCTAGCAGAAGCAAAGGCTAAAACAATAGATGATAGTTGGGTTTTGTTAAGAAAAAGAAACATTTTAATCCCTTCTAGAGCTAAATCAGAACCTGAAGGAAAAATAGCAGCATCAACTTCAACAAAACCCATAGATCCCATTACACTTTCGATTCAACAATTGAAAGAACTCCAAATGTCTATCAATCAGAATCAGGCAACAATGCAAGGCAGAATATTAAAGTTGGAAAGAAATTATCAGCCACAACAACAAATGAGGTTCCAACTGAGGGGTATTTATAGAGGTCCAATGCAGAATTAGAAACTCCCAAATAATTTGGAGATGTACAATGTGGTAGATCAGCCACATCCACATTGGTGTAGGTTGTGTTAGGCATATCATGTAGAGGAAACTTTTGCAATTGCAGCAAGTCTTATTCAAGAGAATTCAGAGGATACAGGTTTCCTAGACACTTGTAATAGGATATCAAGCAGTTTCATTAACATTTCATCACAAGAAAAAACATTCCAGGTGGACAGGATTACTACATTGTTTGGAGAAATGGCATCCCTAGACGAAATAAAGAGAAGTTTTGATGAAGCAAGATTTAAGGGGATGATCTATATAGAAAGAACATGGAAGCATCTGAAGAGAAGCAGGCTGAAGAGAAGCAAGAGCTACAAGTTACTCCTCACAAGAATGAAGAAGTAAAAGTTACATAAGCCCAGGTTACTCCAGAGGCCTCTACTTCAAGGAGATCAAAGTTTGACATTACAGTTTGGGCTAACAATGTAAAGGTGCAGGTGCCCCTAATGGAAATAGTCAACCTCCCAAAGTTCAGAAATCAATTTGGGAAGGCACCTGGTTTTAGAGCATCAGATAATCAGAGACTAGTTATATGTGGTGAGGCGTATACTCTAATTCTATCATCTTCAATGGGAAAATCAACTACCAATTTGCTTCATGAGCCATTTTTTTTTATCATTGATAGTTACAGATTAGATACTTCACAACTGCATGTTTAATTCAGGGGCCACAATGATTGTGATGACTTTAGAAGTTGCAAAGAAGACGGGGCTAGAAACATCAAGGCATTACAAGAATGTGTGTGCACTAGATTCTCGGGAAATTCCAACAATGGGTTTGATCAAGGATCTTCAAGTCCACTTAGCAACAAATTCATATGTATTTGTTAGTATGGATATAATGGTAGTAGATGTTCCATTAGTTTGGGTATGCTTCTATGTCGCAAATGGATGGTAGATGGGTGGCAGTATTCAAAGGGATTTATCATATGCCACCATTCTCAGTCCATTTGGTGAGACACTCACCTTTTACAGAGAACAATATCGAGAACATCATGTGGAAGATCCAAAGAAACCAAACAACAATTTCACATATTTGGAAGGAGATATTGGACTTTACACTAGTCTTGCATCACATGAGGCAACTTGGATAGATGTAGATCAGTTATAGAAGATGAACTTCGACAAATCTAGCTCCAGGTCAAGTAATGGGGCAGGTATTGTTCTAACTTTTCATGATAATGGATTTCTTTTTTTTTTCCTTTAGATTAAACTTTGAAGCAACTAACAATATTGCTGAATATGAATGATTGTTGGCTGGTTTGAATGTTGCTAAAGATCTAGCAATTAAATTATTAAAGATAGTAGGGGATTTTGACCTTGTTGTTTTGCAAGTAAAAGGCATCCATTTGTGTAAGAATGAGAAGCTAAAAAGATACATGCAAGCAATAATCCTCGCCATGGAATTATTTGAGGTTATAGGCCTTGAAGTAGTTCCATTATGCATGAACAGTACCACAGATTCCTTAGCAGTTTCAATGTTATTGTTTCAAACATGTCCAGAATTGGAAAAGGGTGGAAGGATAGAGCCAATGTATAGACCATCCATACCTTACACTGTGGAAAAATAGCAGGTATTTGATGATGATACGAACATAGTCTAATTTATGTAGTGTTCCCAAGAGTTTGCAGAGAATGATATAGATGTAGTGGAACAATTGCAACCAATAAGATTCCAGTAGGATTGGTGCCTTTGGAGGCCAAGTTTGACTGAGATGGTGTCTTCAAAGGAAGAACATAAGTAATCTGACCAGAAGAGTATGTGGAGATAAATGTTGGATCAATGGAGGATCCTAAAACCATCAGACTTGAATTAGCCATCACCATGGAAGAAAGAAAGAAGATCAAGGATTTGGTTATAGATTACAGTGATGTTTTCACATGGTCATAGAGGGATTTGAAAGCTTACAAAAAGAATGTCATTCAACATGCAATCCCCTTGGACAAAGATGCTCAATCTTTCAGACAGAAGTTAAGGAAAATCAATCGTAGGTTAGCACCATTAGTCAAATAGGAATTGGAGAAGTTACTTAGTGCAAGGATTATAGCTCCAGCAAGATGCCTAACCTGATGGTGGTTAGAAAGAAGACATGGCAGATTAGATTGTGTCAGTTTTAGGAATTTGAATTTAGCATCCATTAAAGATAATTATCCTTTGCTAAATATGGACTTTAGCATCCATTAAAGATAATTATCCTTTGCTAAATATGGAGATTTTGCTACAAAGGATAACTGGTTTAGAGATGTTTTCTTTTTTGGATGGATTTTCAGAATATAACTATGTGTCCGTGATTGAAGAAAACAGGTCAAAGACAACTTTAACCACTCCTTGGGGAACTTTTGAGTACATTAAGATGCCGTTCGAATTGCTTAATGTAGGGGCAACTTTTCAGAGAGTGATGAATTACACTTTTAGGGACATCATTAGAAAGATAATTGAAATATACGAGGATGATCTTACTGTCTTCTCCAAGAATAGGATGACATTGGTCATTTGAGACAAGTCTTTGAAAAATGTAGGAATCATTGAATCCTATGAGAATAGTTCTTGGGGTTGTTAAAGGAAGTTGCTGGGTCATAATATCAAAGCAAGGAGTTAGAGTAGAACTAGAAAGGATAAGGGCCATTCAAAGCATTGAATTGCCTAGGACAAAGAAGGAATTGCAGTCCTTCTTCGGGAAAGTAATTTTCATGAGGAGGTTTATTCCAAATATTGTTGAGATTACCAAACTTCTTAACAGGTTATTGAGGAATGTTGCAATTGTCAAATGGGATTATGTAGGTCGTGCAACATTTCATGATATTAAACAAGCCATTGTGAATGCTTTGGTATTGGTAAATCCAAAAATTTCAAAAGAGTTTTTAATTGTTTTCATTTGCTTCTAATGATACAATTGTAGGTGTGTTGCTCTTGTTACCCACCAAAAAGTTGGTTAACCAACAACCCTATTGATCAACACTTGACATGATGCCCCGGACCCTCCACACATATGCTCTGGTCAGGTCTCTTTCTCCCATCCAACATTCCTCCTTGAAGGAAGGTCATTCGTTGGCAGGTAGTTTTACCATTTTGAGATCATGTGCTTTTGCTTTTTTCTTTGGGGGCATACTAATATGAATCAAGGCGTGATCCAGATAAGGGATCAATCTTGACTGTATTCTTGTTCCCTCACTTCACGTGGGCGGTTATTCTTTGATCCTAGCTCAATGGGACCTCCTCCGAGACCTTATGATCATAGGAAGGAGTCAGGACACTACTGGGAAGGATCTGATTGAAGTAGCATGCCCATGATATTCCATACTTATCACTTTCCATCATTCCCTCTATTTCACATCCATTCTTTGGGTAATTGGTCGTTGGTCATGGGGATTGACACTCTCACATCCTCATCCTTGGGTTTGGTTCGAGAAACATTGCCCTGGAGGTTGATGCAACTATAAGAATGATAAAAGCAAGGAAATCCACAATAAAAGAAAAAGGAAAAATGTAAAAGATGATTGGGACTAAAATTAGCGCATGGGCAAAAGCCTAGCATGAGCTCTACTCCCCTCATTAGCCATCACTTGGTTCCTAGAGCACTTGATGCTGCACACATAAAAAGGAACCCTTGTAATGCCCCAACCTTGACGAGCAATAAATCGCCTCATCTTAAGGGGTAATAAATGATAAATCTCTCAAATCCAAGTTTGCACTCCTGAGCTGTGCACCCATATCAAAACATTATAAAAAATAACTAAAAGGTCCACTAGAGGGGTGGAAAGAATAGGTTGAGGAAAGGGATAACTCATGCCTCCACGATTGCTCCCTCTTTACATCTATACACTCGGGATGTTGGACAACCATTAGCTGGTCACTTGGCTATGGCAATTGGCCCTGAAGTCATGCCAACTCCATTATCACCATCTCCACTTACACCAATGGATTGATGGGTTGATTTGGGTCTTACCACTTCCCCTTGGCAGTTGGAAACCCTGATAGGGTTACCCACCTAGCCATCCCAAACATAAGAGATGGAACATCTATACAGGACTTGGTCTAGTTAGATATTTGATGGTGATATTTGTGTGAAATATCGATTATGCCCCGAATTTTAAGCATGGTCCACTATGATGCACCTATGGTCTTAGTATTGATTGATTTACACCTGATTTTGAGGAAGGGTTTTAGGTGTTCCACATTATAGTAGCAGAGGCTTCTAGAGGTGATTGCCCACCTCCTTAGTAGAGTATTATAAGTTGTGCCATCTAGTGTAGAGAGAGATTGACCTTCATGGTGTAGCACTGCCTACCTAGAACAAAGCGTTGGCTTATTTGCTGCTTTTACATGATGCTTGACACTTGGAGGAATACCTAGATACTGAAATGCTGAGCCCATGATGTTTAGTGTTGGAGATATTGATGATATGCCTAGTGGACCTAGGATGCCCCCAGGCTGGCATTGACATTGTTCGATGGAGGAATCCCTAGATGCTGAAACGTTGAGCCCAGGATGTTTAATTTTGGAGATATTAATGATATGCCTAATGGACCTAGGATGCCCCCAGGCTAGCATTGACATGTTTGATGGGCATCACTTGATCCATAGTTTAGATGATAATGGTCATCCTTGAGATGACAAGGGAGGACTTGCACATCTCCTTGGAGCCCTAATGCTTGAGAGATTTGATGCCATATCACCCCTTTTCCTCTTGTAAGGGTGATGTGGGGGACTTATTGGGCATATCGTCTTGGCATGGAGATACTTTTGATGGCTTGTACATGATCCTTGAGCATTTCTTAGAGTATGGAGCACCTTTTAGCCCTTGCCTCACATTTTGAGGGCTTATTGAGCTCATTTGGAGGGTGGCGTCACACTATTGGAGCATTTATTCCCACACGTGTAGGCTTTTAGGGCATTTTTCTCTTGCTTTTGAGCTATGAGGTTGGCTTGTAACCTCTTTCTTGTGGAATACTCAAAAGTGAACTTGCCTTTGAGGCTTTTAGTTATTTTCTATTGTTCATATAAATAGAGCCTTCTCCTCACTTCATTAATCATCATTGCACATGTGAATTCATCCTCTCTAAAAGAGTGCAAGTTAGTTGTCTTATTCGCTACTTTGGCATAATGTGATATTGTTGGAAATACTAAGAGGGCGGTGAATCAATATTTCTTATCAATTAGCATCTTATTAATCTTTTCAGAGCATTAATTAATCTTCAACATCAAAAAGCATAAACCAAACAATAGATAGTAGACACCAAAATTTTAGGTGGAACCCCTTTCGGTAGAAAAACCATCGAACACTTCTCTAATAATTTATGAGTGCATTAATGCTTCAACTCCAACTGAAAGGGGAAGCCCCAAGTCCCTAGTACTCTAGAAAAGCGCTCAATTTTCCCACTCCAACGCCCTGGTTTTATTAGCAGCTACTGAAAGGATGCTCCAACACCCTAGCAAGCTCCAACTTTTCCAAGCACCACCCTACGACCCTGAAGTATTTTCAGGTTCGAAACTGAAGGTGACTTCAACCACCTGCCTAACACCACCCAACCACCCTGAAAATGATAATGAGTTTGACAACTATTGTGGGCTCCCATACCACAAACAATGACCCACTTAAAATGAGTATTTTTCTGCAAATATTTGTGGGTTCCCGTACCAGGGACAATGACCCACTTACAATGAATACTGAAAACCCAACAATGACAACCCTAAAAAAAACCCTTACTCTAGAAACCCTACTGCAATAATGATAGAAAACACTTTCAAGACATGAACCAAATGCTTCTTCCAGACTGCTGTAATATATAATACCAGTGAAGTGTAAACAGTTGTACCTTTACTGGTGATTGTACTGCTGAAGATGATTCAATGAGGCTTGTTGACATAAACTCCTATCCTGCTGCAAGATGATGAAGCTACTGTATACAATGGAACTGCTTGAGAACACAACTGCAAGATGATGGAAACCCTTACTGCTGTAGACCTTAATTTTGATGCCTTGGAGATATCTCTGAAACAATACCTACAACACAAGTGTTCAATGCCACTGTACTTGATCCTTACTGCTGCGAGTGATCTAACAACTGTGTTGAAAAGATCTAAATGACATCAGGATTCTCGACTGTAGTGAAGCTGACCTTTGATTAGGCACTGCTGCTACAAGGCATAGGATTGAGTATAAGTTCGGACTTCTGGCCTAATTTCTCTTCTGCAGACAAATGTATATGTACAAACTGTCTATAAGTAGCTCAGGTCTCTGGAAGCTTTAGATTTGCAACATGTCTTGGTTGATTAAAATTTAATGCCAGTCAGAGATACATGCTTCAGATTGAGTAAAGTCAAATGGTGTCATCAAGAGCATTTCACTGATGCCAAGGATTTCACATCATGTCTTAATCGAACCAATGCATGCATCCACTTAACCTTTCGCCTGAGTGATTATTTCTTGTATATAAGTTTTGCTGATGTGTGAGCAAGAGCTGTAGATAGCTTGATAACCAGGCTGCAAAGAGGATATCAAGAAGTCTGCACTCCTTTTAATACTAGGTTTCCATTTCTTGCTTCAGTCCGAGCCCTAATATGTGTCACAAACTTGGTTTTGAGGGCCGAAAAATTATATCAGAGCTTTATTCTAAATCTTACCATTATAATTTCAATTCTAGCAGCATTATTATACATGAAATCTTATGTAAAATATATCTTTTACTCCAAGTTGCACGAAACGGGGAAATGGAAACTAGTTTCCGAAACGGGAAGCGATACGAAACGCGACCTCCCCAAATTTTGGAAACGGGGAAACGCGATATATATATATATATATATATTAAAAATATTTAAAAATTATTATTATATATATGTGCAATCATAAAGCATTAATGATACATTATAATTTATTACATTTAAACATTAAGATTAAATTTACATCACATTTACTCATGAGTCATGAATGATCACATAATGAAAATAAAAATATAGGAAAATCCAAAAGCAACCTTTATTATATATCCAAGGGCAAAATCTCAAAATCAACCTTTATTTATATTAGTATATGAGGCTGCAAGTACAATAAAGACTATAAGGCTGCAAGAACTATAGAGACAAGTCACAAAAGACTAATCCTCATCATAACAATCCTCATCAAAAATAGAAGCAGCGCAATGCTCAACGGTGGATGGTAGTGCTGAAGAAGATGATGCACCAATTCCACTTCCAGATTCGGCCTCAATATTCAGGGCAGCAAGAGAGAGATCCAAATCAGGATTTTCTGCATCCACATCCCATTCTTTAGAAGGACCACTGTTGTATTCTGGACCCCTACGAGATGCAAGGCGAAGGTTGGAGTGCACATAAACAAGATCCTTTGCTTTTTGTGAGGCCAACCTATTGCGCTTCACAGAATGAATAAAACCATAAGTGCTCCAATTCCTTTTTGCTGATGAAGAGCTTGCCACTTGTGAAAGAATACGAATGGCAAGGTTTTGCAAATGTACACCATTTGCTCCATGACAAATCCACCACCTAACTGGATTCATGGTGCTTCTCTCCTCCAAAGCTGATATATCTGCATAATCATTTATTCCTGTAGCAAAACTGGCAAATTCCTCCTTTACCTCCCTATGTAGATGAGAAGGAAACATTCTCATAAGGGCTTTTTTCACCCTAGTAGCCACCTCTCTATCCTTATGGGGTGCCTTCCTCTTCCCATTGCTTTTAGCAATAAGCTCCTCATCATAAAATTTGGGGTTCAAAGCATGTGCTAAAGTGTGCAATGGAGTATTGAAATTGTTCCACCTATCAACAATGATTTTCTTGATCAAACCAGCAAAATGATCATCAACAAACAAAAGTTGTGGAGACTCCTGCGAAATGATTTCCATAGTTTTCTCAACCATGGAATCCATGCCATCATATAACTCTCCCAAGAAAGGTTGGTGTCAGCACTCCGGAGAAGCTCAAATGCAGGGGTTGTGAACTTTAGCAAGAAATCTACCTTGCTCCACCAATCCTCATCAAGGCACAATCTACGCACCATAGATCCCCGCTCTGAATCTGCTTGTCTCCACTCAATCCAAAGTTGACTCACCACCATAAAAACTAATGCATGCTTAACCTCAACAAGGCGGCGCAACATCACAAAGTTTGAGGCATATCTTGTCTCAGCAACTTTTAGCAACTCCAATTTGGAGTACTCTCGAAATATGGCCTGAGACTGGTGGTGGTTGGTGATGAATTTGATAATCTCCCTTGCTGCCCCTGTGAGTTCCTTTATCCAGGAAACTTTGTTGTCGTTCTCCTCTAAGATCAGATTCAGATTATGGACAATGCATGGTGTCCAAAAGATGTGGTCATACCTCCCCTCAATAATTAAACCTGCAGCTTTGCAAACCGGTGCATTATCCGTGATAACTCGCACCACCTTGTTAGGCCCTATTTGTTCAATAACTTTTATAATAACATCAGCAATGTACTGTGCATCTTTCACCTCTCCTGAGCAGTCTTCTGCCTTGATAAACATTGCTCCTTTGGGGATGTGGCAATGATATTTATCAATGGTCTGCGCCTTATATCTGTCCAACCATCTGAGACTATGGTAACCCCAGAGCTACTCCAGGAAGAATGAATTGGAGCTAAAATGTCCTCCACAAGGTCCTTCTCATTTTTGAGAAGCTGGGTTCTGACTTTCTCATAGTTGGGCCCCTTGTACCGTTGAGGAGCTTTGTTAACTGCCCTTATCATATCTTGCCAGTAAGGAGAGCGAACAACATTGAATGGGATACCACATGCATAAATGCACCTAGCCACTCTGGAATCAGTTTCTTCTCTTGCTTGCACATTCACCAATCTAGCAATTCTGCTATCCTGAACTGAAGGGGATGCCCCTGGGCCTATGGTATTTTTGGGTGCTGGTTGTTCATGTTGTTGAGTGTGACCAACTCTCCTCTTTCTTGCTTCAGCTACAATCCTTGACTCAATGTTAGATGGAGCTTGAGTAAGGTCATCATGCCTTCTCTTAGTACCATCCGCCTCATCTTGCTCTCTTTGATATGCCCTCCTTGCCAACGGATCTGATGTTTTTGTGCAACCTGAAATTCCCTGTCCTCCTCCATGCAATAGATGTGCCTTCACTCTTGGGTAGGAGCCCTTGTACGTATTATTGCAAAGACTGCATCGCCATTCCCATGAGCCACCACCTCCACATCTTTGAAGCTTCGTCACATGCCTCCAAAGAGGATAATATTCAGCCCTTGGGTTGGCCCTAGGGCTTGAACTTGCAGCTGCACTTTGGCTAGAAGCCATTGCTGCAAAAATAAATTAAAAAAACAAATCTGTAAATAAAAAAGTTAAATAATAAAAACGTTTTTCATATTTTTGGCTGTATAAACCCTAGAAAAATTGAAGAAATAGTAAGAAAAAACTAAGAAATGAATGTGGTTTACCCAAATTAATTTTCTGTGGCTGAAACTACCATAAAATGCCAAAAAAGAGGAGAAATATGGCTGTAGCTGAGCCAAATCTGCTGCAAAAATAAATTTAAAAAACAAATCTACAAATAAAAAACGTTTTTCATATTTTTGGCTGCATAAACCCTAGAAAAATTGAAGAAATAGTAAGAAAAAACTAACAAAATGAATGTGGCTTACCCAAATTAATTTTCTGTGGCTGAAACTACCCTGAAATGCCAGAAAAGAGAAGAGAAATATGGCTGTAGCTGAGCCAAATCTGCTGCTACTGAAATCTCCTGCTGAAATCTCTTTCTCTTGCTGCTGAAATCTCTTTCTCCTGCTGCTAAAATCTACTTTGCTCACTGCTCAAAACACCCTAGCTGAAACAACTGCCAGTCTCCAAGAGAAATGACTTGCTGAATAGTGTGATGAGAGAATGAGACAAACTTCTCTTTTATAAGTTTAGAATAGGCTTCTAGAATTTACTGGAAACCTAAAAAAAATTTAAAAACAAATTAAAAAAAAAACACATTACAACTGGGAAACGTGGCTTGTACGGTCGGGAAACGCGTTTCCGGCCGCACTGCCACGTTTCCGTTTCGGGAAACGTGGCAGTACGGCCGGAAACGCGTTTCCTGGCCGTACCAAACGCGTTTCCGCGTTTCGTACCGGTTTCCAGCCGGAAATGGGCCCCCCCCCCCACGTTTCCTGCAACATAGCTTTTACTTTATTTATAGCAGCATATTCTTATATTTTCAAGTCGTAGTTAAACATACCATTATTTTGAATTCATAATTAAACATACCAATTTGAATGTGCATACCTGGTTTTCCCATTTGACGAAGATCCCTGGATTTCCATTTGTTGAAGATCCCTGAATAACATTTCCTATCTTTCCGCTACCCAAACTGATCGATTCCTCCTTGCCTATCTGGGATCAGCCTCTCTGACTTCCAAACCCAAAAGATTTCAAGGACGAAGTCTCTCAGCCCCTGTGCCCCAAACCCCAAGAACAATGCCCAAGTCTCATAAGTCTATAGTCAAATCTTGAGCCCCAAGGCTCGACCCTCATATTCTTCCAGTCAGACTCTCACTTCCATAATTTCTCAATTTCTTTCCCTCCCAAGTCCCCCTTAGATTTGGTTATAAAGGGAAGGTTTCTTCCCTCTGAAGAAACCCCCTCACTGCCTCTCCATAAAAATATATATATTTTAATATTCAAGTTAGTCATCTATGTTTTGAATTGAATGATTTTATTGTTTTTGAGTCTATTATCTGCCTTTAGTATTAAATATATATATACATTAAATGGATTTAATTATTGCTTGAGTCGGTGACTCAAGTCTTTTCCATAATTACCTTTTGGAGTTAAATATATATAACTATTAAATGGCTTTATTAATTAATGAATGTTTAATCTTGTCTAATTGTAATAATAATTTATTATTTTAATTACATTTTATTAATGGATCTTAACATAATACACTGATTACATCCTTTGCTAATTCGATTTTTAATTAATACTTTTAATAATTAATTCATTTATCCTACACTTAGACATTATATATAATCAACTAGTATGTATAATAGTGCAAATGCATGCGATGTATGCATATGTAGTTATCATACGCATGCGTCGTATGCATGCTAATAGTCATATTTTGCTCGTAATCTGAGATGGGTCATTACATTTATATGAATAAGTAGAGTCTTCAACAAGCCTCAATTGATTAAGCTGTACATGCTATAGTACCCAAAGAGTAGGGCTGAAAACCTTAGATGATGCTCAACTGCTTCAAGGATTATGACCTGAGATTTGAGTGCAATAATTCCATGAATCAGTCTTCAGAATGTGCAGATTTAGACTTTCAACATGAGATAGTTCCACCTGCAAGGAATTAAGAGACCCAACGATGCCCTTATACCTTGAAACAACAAACCAAACCAAAAAGAAAACCTCGTTGTTCCACAAATCTGAGCTTCTCTTCAGAGATGACACTACACCATAGGGCTGAAACACTTTTCAGAGCTAAAATATGTGTGTTGAATTGCTTGCCAAGGAGATGAGGTGAGATGTCTTTTTATAGTTTTTCTTTTGGATCTAAGGGGCCTCTCAATAAGTAAGCCGACTTATCATTTGGAGGGATTTTTGAAATTCAAAATTTTGGCACCGAAATAAATTTAATTTAAGTTTGGCTTGGAGCCAAAAATTTTAGGACCCAAGGTCTCTTATCTTGATTTTGATTTTTAAATATATTTGAAAACCCTCCAAAATAATCTTTTGCCACAAGTAAGACTATTTAAATCTTTGGAGAAGAGCCTTATTACTTAAACATGTGTCCTGGCCAAAGTGGAGCTGTCACATCATCATCCTTTGGGGTTTTTGCCCACAAGTTGGGTCCTTCAACTTTAAACAAGCATAATACCCAAACTGTGAGGGTTCTCGTGGTGTGCCACATACCACCAAATTTGGCTTGACGAGGAGAATCCAACAACGATGACCTTGACTCTAAAAGCTATGCTTTGCCATGTCATTTTGG
The DNA here is from genome assembly GCA_031772625.1 of Pinus tabuliformis. NCBI lineage: Eukaryota > Viridiplantae > Streptophyta > Pinopsida > Pinales > Pinaceae > Pinus > Pinus tabuliformis. The sequence continues at coordinate 1,044,434,258 of CM062805.1, read as the reverse complement.
TGAACACAGGCGGGGCATCTCCTAGTGTTGCTTAGGTTGACATCAATGACAACCACATATCAACGATATCCCCCTTTGTCATTGATGGCAACACACATACTGCCCTTGTGATCAATGCTCCCCTTGACTCCATGCCTTTGATCTTCATGTCTTGTCTTCTCTCCCCCTTTGACACCAATGACAAAGGGTGAATCCTCCTGACAATCTGCCTCTGCTCCTCCTGTCTGCTTGGTTGGATAAAAAGTATTTCAATGTGAACTTGGGAGAATCCCAAGTTTTTGTCGAAGATCTCAAAAGTTTCACACGGTAAAGGTTTGGTGAAGATGTTAGCTATTTGCTCCTTTGTCCCAATCTACTCTACCTTTATGTTCCCCTTAGTAACTTGGTCTCGAACAATGTGATATTTAATAGGAATATGTTTTGTTTTTGGATGCATGACAAGATTCTTGGAGATGCTTATGGCGTTGGTATTGTTGCAAAACATTGAAATGGGCTCATTAAACTTCACCTGAAGATCCTGTAATGTCTGTTTCATCCAGAGAACCTAAGTACAACATGCTGCTGCTGCTATGTATTCTACTTCTGCAATGGATAAGGAGACTGAAGATTGCTTCTTGCTTAACCATGATACAAGACAACCACCTAAGTAGAAGGCTGCTCCATTGGTGCTTTTACGATCATCAACGTTGCCTGCCCAATCTACATCTGTATAAGCTGTGATAGTTAAATCATTCCCTTTTGGATACCATAAACCAAAATTTGTTGTTCCCTTGAGATATCGAAAGATTCTCTTCACTGCAACAACATGAGATTCTTTTGGTGCTGCTTGGAAACATGCTACTTATCCAACTTCCTGCATCACATCTGGCCTGGAAGCTGTCACATACAATAGACTGCCAATCATAGATCTATACATTCTTTGGTCTGCATCCTTGGATATATCATCCATGCTCAACTTGCAACCAGTCACCATTAGGGTGCTAACCAGTTTGTAGTCTTCCATCTAAAACCTTTTCAACATTTCTTTAATATACTTGGTTTGATAGATGAATATGCCCTTGTCTTCTTGAGATATCTGAAGTCCCAAGAAGAAAGTCAACTCACCAAGCAATGACATCTCAAACTCACTTTGCATATCTGATGCAAACTTCTTGCTTAATCTATCATCATTGCTTCCAAAAATAATGTCATCCACATATACTTCAATGATGGTCAAATTGTCGTGTTCAACCTTTACATAAAGGTTGCTATCAACATTTCCTCTCTTGAACCCTTGTTTCTGCAAGTACCTGTCAAGACGAGCATACCAAGCTCTAGGAGCCTGTTTGAGACCATATAATGTCTTCTTTAACTTGCAAACATAATATTTCTTGTCCATAAGCAAAAATCCTTTAGGTTGTTCTATGTAGACCTCTTCTTCTAATTCTCCATTTAGAAAGGTTGATTTTACGTCCATCTGATACACCTTGATCTTTCTCGAACATGCATAGGCCAAGAACATCCTAATGGCTTCCATCCTGGTGACGAGTGCAAATGTCTCTTTGAAATCTATTCCTTCAACCTGTGCATACCCTTTACATACTAATCTTGCCTTGTTCTTGGTAACCTATCCATCCTCATTCAACTTGTTCCTAAAAACCCATTTTGTGCCAATGGCATTTTTGTCCTTTGGTTGTGGAACCAATTCCCAAGTATCATTCTTTTCAATCTGATCCAATTCTTCATTCATAGTTGCTACCTAATGTTCATTGTGACTAGCTTCAAAGTTTCTAGGCTCATATGTGGCTAAGAGTGCAAGATGTGCTTGTTCTGGCGTATGTATCTATTGATTTCTTCTGGTTCCTATGCCTTCATTGATGTCCCCAATGATCTGGTCTGAAGGATGGTTCTTTTGATACCATTTCTTGGGAGTCTTAGAAGGTGCCTGCTATTCATTTCCCGTCTCTTCCTAGTTGGAAATTGTTTCCTCATTCGATTGCACTTGCTTCAGGGTTTTCTCTTTGACTTTTTTAGGTTCTACTTCTCGTGTCTCTGGTTCGCTTGAATATGAGCTTTCTTGCTTAGCCTTTGGTCCACAAACTTCATCAAATGTTACATTGATGCTTTCAACTATTCGATTGAGTCTCTCATTATAACATTTGTATGCTTTACTTTTGCGTGAGTAACCAACAAAAATGCCTTCATCTACCCAAGAGTCAAATTTTCCAGTCTTTTGGTCTTCCCTTTTAATGTAGCATTTGCTTCCAAAGACTCTAAAGTGTTTGACATTTGTTGGTTTTCCCTTCCATAGTTCATACAAAGTCTTATCACAATTGCTTCTAAGTAATCCTCTGTTCAAAATGTACACTGTTGTATCTACTACCTGAACCCAAAATTTGTTGTCCAATTTTGAATCATTCAACATTGTTTTGGCCATCTCTTCCACAATTCTATTTTTCCTTTTGACGACCCCATTTTGTTGAGGTGCCTTGGCTACTGAAAATTGCCTTTTTCTGCTCTGTTATTTGCAGAAGCGCTGAATTCTTTGGATGTAAACTCACCTCCATTATCCGATCTCAGACATTTAATTTTCAAATCAGTTTCATTTTCAACCATTTCCTTATAGATTTTGAAACATTCAAATGTTTCAGACTTCTTCTTTAGAAAAATGACTGTTGTCATCTTGGAATAATCATCAATCATTAGCATGAAGTACTACTATTCACCATTCAGTCCCTTGGTCTTCATTAGTCCACACAGATCAGTGTGTACGAACTCTTCGTTGGTCTTGAATTCAACTCTTATTTGTTTTCCATGCTTGCAATGTTTACATGAAGTGCTGGTTGGTTTTGAAATTTGCAACATTTCTCTCACAACTTCCTTTTTACTGATTCTCAGAAGGTTGTCAAAGTTTGTGTCCTATCCGTTTGTGCCAGAGCCAACTTTCATCTTCTTTTTCCAAGAAACAACCTTTGTTAACAATCTCGTCCAAAGTGTATATGTCATTTGGAGTCCTAGTTGCAGTTGCCACCAGCTTGTCAGATTTCTCTCTCCTTATTTCACATTTCTTTGAGTCAAAGAGCTGTGTGTGTCCTGATCACACATTTGACTTACACTCAATAGACTATGATTCATATTTTCTATAAGAAGCACATATTTTGCTATAACATCTTTACCTCCAAGCTTGACTGTGGCTGTTCCTATAACGTTTGTAGATCCGTCATTTCCAAAAGATATTGTTCCATCCTTTCCTTCCTTTAGAGATATGAATTTGTTTTTGTCTCCGACCATATGTGTTGAGCAACCACTATCAACATCCCACACATTCTTCTTGCTTTGAGATTTTAAGGCAAGAGCGCAACTCTCAGTTTTCTTCTTCCAGACCTTTGGAGGAGCATTTTGATTTTGCTGTGGCTCCCTTGGGAAAGCGGTTAAGCTGCAATCTTTAGCCCAATGTCCAAAAATGTTTCATTTCTGGCATTCCACCTCATTGCTTAAGCATCCAAACCTGTTATAGTTTTGCCTGTAATCCTCTCAAGAATTTTTGGGATAGTCATTCTTGAAAGATTTTTCAAAGTTGCTTCCGTTCCTATCACAGGCCTAGCATTTTACAACTTTATGTCCAAAAATTCTGCGAGAATAACAAGCACCAAGGAAGATGGTTTGATACTTGAGAGGGGGAGACCTTCTTCGAGGTACTGTTCTCCAAGAGCCTTCTTGCTTATTCTGTGTTGTTTGAATCTTTTGGTCTACTAGGAAGCCTCCTTCCTTCTTGATAGATCCTTTAGTATTTTTTTGCATAAGTTCCCTTTTCTGTCGTGGAGGAAATCGAACCTTTTACAAATGTTTCCATGTAGCCTAATCCTGTCTTGTCACTACATGGCCTTCGACTGCTGATGATCACATCCAATGCTTTGGAGCTATTTGGAAAGTTTTGTTGGACATTTCCTTTTTGTGCTTGCTTTCGTAGAGAAATTATCTCTGCTTCTAAATCTTCCCTTACTTTGTTTCTTTCTTCAAATTCTCTTTTGAGTGATTCTTCAATTTTTCTGGCTTCTTCCAACTGCACTTTAAGGCTAATGATGGTTTCCTTCAATTCTTCATTCTTCTTATTGAGGCTTTTGGCATGTTCTTTTACTTCTTTTAATTCGGCTTCCAGAGATTTGACATTTCCTCTTTCAACCTTGAGTTCCTTTATAACTTTGACCATCTCGTTTTGAAATTCAATCTCGTCCATCTCTTCTTCATCTTCTTCAAGAGCTTCCTTCTTATTGTCCCTAGCCATGAATAACACTTTTCCTGTGTCATTCTCTTCGTCACTATCGCTTTCCTCTTTAGATGAGGAGCTATCTTCTTTAGAGAAAAAGCTTTTCTTAAAGCCTTTCCTTTTACCTTGCTTGTTGAATCTTCTTTGATTTTTCTTTCCTTTCCTTGGTGCTTCCTCTTTGTAAGAGTTCTTATGAGAACACTTAGTAGCAAAATGACCAATCTCACCATAATTGAAACATATTAAGGGAAGCTTACCCTTGAATTTACTTGTTCCTCTTTTCATTTTTCTCACAAAATTTGCAACTTCTTCATCTAAGTATTCATCATTACAACAATTGGAGCTTGGCTTTGATTCCTATTTGTTTTTAACTTTTTCCTGGTCTTCTTGGATGTTGTGAAGGCTACTTCCCTGTTAGACAGAGTTTCTTGTTCTGTTCTCATTTGTAAGCTGTAAGTATTCCATGCAATTGGTCCATGCTGAGATTTTCTAAATCATCTCTTTCTTCTAGCACAAAGACTTTAGCATTGAACCTCATTGGAAGTGATCTTAGTACCTTTCGGACAACTACCTTGCTATCCATTGGTTCTCCCAATCCTTCTATGGCATTCACTATTTCATCAACACAGAGAAAGTAAGTTGCAATGTTTTCCTCTTCGTTCATTTTCAACTGCTCAAATTGACCTCGGTAGGTCTGGAGCTTGGCCTCCTTTACCTTCTTGTCTCCTTCATATATATTTTGAAGCTTGTCCCAAATTTCTTTTGTTGATTTGCAGTGCATCACTTTGACAGATACAAAATCTAAATCAGGATATTTTTAGCTTTACCATTGCTTTCGTAGATCCTATGGTTGTTTTCATCCGATGGACAAGTCGAAGGTTTTTGGTATTCAATCAATGCAACATTCCAAACTTGAAATCCTTGTGCTTGAAGATATGCCTTCATCCTTCCAGTCCAAAATGCATAGTTGTTCCCATTAAGTACTGGAATTCCTGGCTTATTCCACTCCATGATCTCCTTCCAGTTGTTAAACTGCTAGTGAAGGAACCCGCTCCGATACCAATTGTTGGAAATATTGAGAGGGGGTGAATCAATATTTCTGATCAATTAGTAACTTATTAATCTTTTTAGAGCATTAGTTAATCTTCAACGTGAAATTCAAAGCATATACCAAACAATAGACAATAGACTCTAGAATTTTAGGTGGAAACCCTTCTAGGACAAAAACCACCGAATGCTTCTCAAATAATTTATGAGTACATTAATGCTTCAGCTCCAACTGAAAGGGGAAGCCCCAACTCCCTAATACTCTAGAAAAGCGTTCAATTTTCCATCTCCAATTGGAAGGACGCTCCAATGCCCTAGTTTTATCAGTAGCTGTTGAAAGGATGCTCCAACACCCTAGCACCACCCTACCACCTTGAAGTGTTTCTAGGTTCCAACATGAAGTTGGCTTCAACCACCTGCCTAACACCACCCAACCACCCTGAAAATGATAATGAGTTTGACAATTATTGTGGGCTCTGGTCCCAGGGACAATGACCCACTTACAACGAATATTGAAAACCCAACAATGACAACCCTAAAAAAAACCCTTACTCCAGAAACCCTATTACAATAGTGACAGAAAACCCTTACAAGACATGAACCAAATGATTCTTCCTTCAGACTGCTGTAATATATAATACCAGTGAAGTGTAAACAATTGTACCTTTACTGGTGATTGTACTGCTGAAGATGATTCAATGAGGCTTGTTGCCATAAACTCCTTTCCTGCTGCAAGGTGATGAAACTACTGTATACAGTGGAACTGCTTGAGAACATGGCTACAAGATGATGGAAACCTTTACTGCTGTAGACCTTAATTCTTTTGCCTTGGAGATATCTCTGAAACAATACCTTTGATGATGCTCAGTACAACACAAGTGTTCAATGCCACTGTACTTGATCCTTACTGTTGTGAGTGATCTAACAATTGTGTTGAAAAGATCTAAATGGCATTAGGATTCTCGACTGTAGTGAAGCTGATCTTCGATTAGGCATTGCTGCTACAAGGCACAGGACTAAGTATAAGTTCGAACTTTGGCTTAATTTCTCTTTTGCAGACACATGTATATGTACAAACTGCCTATAAGTGGCTTAGCCCTTTGGGTGCTTCAGATCTGCAACATGTCTTGGTCGATTAATGCTAGTCAGAGATACATGCTTCAAATTGAGTAAAGTCAAATGGTGTCATCAAGAGTGTTTCACTGATGCCAAGGATTTCACATCATGTCTTAATTGAACTAGTGCATGCATCCACTTAATATTTTGCCTGAGTGATTATTTCTTGTACATGATTTTTTTGTTGACATGTGAGCAAGAACTGTAGATTGTAGATAGCTTGATAAGCAGGCCACAGAGAGGATGTCAAGAAGTCCGCACTCCTTTTAACACTAGGCTTCCGTTTCCTGCTTCAGACCGATCCCTAATGTGTGTCACAAACTTGGTTCCGAGGGCTGAAAAATTAGATCATAGCTTTATATGAATAAGTGGAGTCTTCAACAGGCCTTAATTGATTAAGCCACAGATAGTATAGTACCTAGAGAGTATGGCCAAAAACCTTAGATGATGCTCAACTCCTTCAAGGATTATGATCTAAGATTTGAATGCAATACTTCCATGAATTGGTCTTTAGAACATGTAGATTTAGACTTTCAACATGAGATAGTTCCACCCAATGTTGCACGAAGCGGAAGCGTTTTTTGGAAGCGGGGACACCGAAGCGTCATTTTCCAAAAATCTAGGAAGCGAAGCGTCCGCGGAAGCGTCTGCTATATATATATATATATTTTTATATTTTTTTGCATTTATACTCAAAACAAACATCCCAAGTACCAAATTAATTGTAGAAGACATGAAAACATGCATATTTTTGCATAAATCAAGATAGATATAACATCCATTGTACATTAATGATCTAGAATCTAGATTCTTCTCCTCTTGTCTAGCCTTTGCCTCTACCTCGATTGTCTAGGGATATTAGTCAACATTGCCCAATTTTGATCAAACTACCTAATTCAAGACTTAAAATATGGTAGAAAAAGCTTAACATGTTTGATCGATGATTTTGACTTGATTGAAAGGTAATTTTTTGCTAAGGGCGTGCCGCGTGACAAAGGAGTTCAACAATTAACACCACCAACACCAGGGTACATATAGGGCTTGGTGCTCTTGATTAAATGCTAATCGCATACCTTCGTACTTGATATAATCTAATGAAATGCCACAATCCCATTGATCCTGAATACCTGAAAACTGTTAAGTCTGTTGAATTTTGAATAGGATATGAAATTTTATTTTCTCCATATGAAGTCCAATGAGGCTGGAACCACTCTCAAACATCCTGAGTCATTTCATGGTAATGTTAAAAATTTAAGTAAAAGGATGAAAATGAAAAATAAAGGAGAATGTCACTTTTACTTTAAGAATTTAACATTACCATGAGGGAGCATCTGCTATATTTATATTTTTTTTGCCTTCATTCGTCACCCTAACCCAAGGTGGACCCACCCCCAACAAGCAAACTCACCTAAAATTTAAAAAAAAATTGAAAAAAAACGATTTTCTAAACGCTTTTCCGGAAGCTTTTCTGGAAGCGTACGGAAGCGTCTGGGAAGCGTACGGAAGCGTCTGGGAAGCGTACGCTTCCTCCTCCGAAGCGCCACGCTTCCGACGCCCGAAGCGCCGTACGAAGCGCGCTTCGGCGCTTCGGAAGCGGCGCTTCCAAATTTCCAGGAAGCGGCTAAAAAAGCCGAAGCGGCGCTTCCGAATTCGGAAGCGCCGCTTCTGGCCAAGCTTCCTAGGCGCTTCTGTACGGGACGCGCTTCGGGGCTTGGAACCGGGGGGGGTGCTTCGTGCAACACTGGAACTTCCACCTGCAAGGAATTAAGGGACCCAACGATGCCCTTAGACCCTGAAAAAACAAACCAAACCAAAAAGAAAACCTCGTTGTCCACGGATCCGAGCCTCTCTTCAGATATGACAGTACACCACAGGGCCAAAACATTTTTCAGAGCTAAAAGATGTTTGTTAAATTGCTTGCCAAGGAGACGAGGTGAGATGCCTTTTTATAGTTTTTCTTTCGGATCGAAAGGGACCTCTCAATAGGTAGTCAACTTATCATTTGGAGGGATTTTTAAAGTTCAATTTTTTGGCACCAAAATAAATTTAATTGGAGCCAAAAAATCTAGGACCCATGGCCTCTTTTCTTGATTTTGATTTTTTAAATATATTTGAAAACCCTCCAAAATAATCGTTTGCCATAAGTAAGATTATTTTAATCTTTGGAGAAGAGCCTTATTACTTAAACATGTGTCTTGGCCAAAGTGGAGTTGTCGCATCATCATCCTTTGGTGTTTTTGCCCACAAGTTGGGTCCTTCAACTTCAAACAAGCATAACTCCCAAACCGTGAAGGCTCTCGTGGTGTGCCACATACCATCGAAATCGGCTTGATTAGGAGAATCCAAGAAAGATGACCTTGACTCCAAAAGCTAGGCTTTGCCATGTCATTTTGGTCAACAAAGGCGGGGCATCCCCTGGTGCTGCTTGGGTTGACATCAATGATAACCACATATCAACACCTTTGTGGAATCGTCTTATCTTGGATGTGATTTTTGGCTCGGAGACACTATTCCTGGATTGAAAGAAGTGCTATTGTGGAAGAATTTTATAATTTTTTTCTTCTTTTTTTTTAATATTTTGCATGCTCAAAATGTTTTAAGTAGGGTTTGTATTGCTTCATGACTAAATGTTTAGCATTGGTGGAACTTTGCTTTATTATTGCATGTAGAATTAACTTCTTCATAGCCTATAAGGGAACTCCTAGTGTTAATACCTTAAAATTAATTTCTCCTCGCACAAGAATAGTAACTAGGGTTTTGCAAGTGGATGATCTAGTGCATCACCCCTTACTTTAACAAAGTCCTTGGCATTTGTTTCTCTTAAAAATCCATTTTCCCATTGTAGGTTAAGGCACTTATCCCTATAAGAGTGTTGATCACCTTAATCAAATTAAATTTCCCTTAACCCTCTCTCTCCTAGATGTCTAGGGCAACCACCAGGGTTTCAAAGGATGATTTGTGTGATAAGTGCTATTTTATTGCATAGGAATGACTCTAATTTGTAGGATAACTCATGTAAACCTTGTAACAGAAAAATCTATCACCATAATTCATCTTGCATGCCCTAGAAGGTTTGACGTCATCCTTATTTGTTGTTGTTACTCTCAACCAACAATCTTAAATTTTAAAAGCGTCTTGTTAGCATCAACCCTACTCCCTATTTGAAATCCTTAGTTCCCTTCTTGTTGAAGATCATTTTAAGGATTTTTCTAAGGTTGCTATATGCCATTGCATGCCTTAATAAAGAACATCAATCAAACCCTAACTTATAGCAGCCTTGTCATATGCCTAATCATAGAGAGCTTGAATCATAGTCTTGAATATCTTAGTCATCCTAGGCCCTACCGATTCCTTTACCTATCTTTAGAACTCCAAAATAAGTCACCTTGAGCCATAGTATTAGAATACCTTGTAGGTGGCATAGGGAAGCCTCCCTTGTGGTTGAAATCCCACTAAATAGCAGGAGGAAGGTTGTTGAGGTGACAGTGGCAACCCTTCCTCATTGTTGCCATAGAGTCCAATCCTTGCTCGATGAGTCCCCTCACCGGACCTGCTAGATTTTGCAGCAACAACTCCAAAGAATGAACAAGGACATAAACAACCCATAACCTTCATGAGTAATATGTTAAGAGATGTAGAGCTAACTATGCTAGCATGGAAAAGCAAGCACACACTTTGGTGAAGTCACTAAAGCATTTCTAGACATATAATGGGTACTCCAAAGTGATTGCCTTTGTGCCTCACGTGGCAGTAAAGGATATCCTCTCGTAGCAAGATTGTCTAGGAACTAGAGGCAAGTGGGTAGCAAGAATACAAGAATATGACATCAAGATCAAGCCAATAAATATTGTTAAAGGACAAGGATTAGTGAAGTTGTTAGCAGAGGATAATGAAAAAGCATTGGGGCTTAAGGATCAACCTAGTACCATGGTTAATGCAATGACAAAGAAATTCAAATGGAAGGATTGGTACTCAGATATTATCTTCTACCTCAAGCACATGACTAATTCTAGACACTTGCTACAACATAAAAGGAGAGCTTTGAGGCTCAAAGCTTCAAAGTATTGTTTCATTGATCAAGGTCTAGGATGGAGGAATTTGGATGGTTTGATTCTAAGGTGTGTGAGTCTAGAGGAGGCTAAATCAAATACAACAAAATTTCATCAAGGGCTGTGTGGTGGTCATCATGCAGCAAAGACAACCACCCACAAGATATTGAGAGGGGGCTACTATTGGCCCATTATTTTTACAGAAATGCATAAGTTTTTCAGGGAATGCTAGACATGCTAGTTCTTCACAAGTATGCAGAAATTAACATCATTTCCCTTGCAGCCAATAGTAGTAGAAGTGCCCTTTCAACAATGGTGCTTGGATTTTATTGGAGAATTTAAGGACAACTCAAGAAATGGCCATAAGTGGATTCTTACAATGATTGACTATTTCACTAGGTAGGTGGAGGCAATTCCCATAAAAAAGGAAACCGATTCAGTGGTAATGGACTTTCTAGAAGACAAAATACTTAGAAGGTTTGATGTGCCTGCCAAGCAGACTTGGAATATAAAGATATCCATGAGGATACAAATATTATATATTAAATGTGTGAATAAGAATGATTATACAATGAGAACGAGAGGCTTGCTTATATACGAAGCAGGTGTCTCTTCATGGAGATTCATGTCTCATTTAGACATGCCTCTTCAACCTGATTACTAGTTAACTAATAATTATTTATGATTATTGTCATTTATATTATTTCCTATATATTTATTCATAACATCCTCCCAAAATTACCTAGCTAAACCATCTCATACCTAGATATTCTCCCAAGGACATCCTCTACTAGCGCACAGGCCTCGTCTCGATCGTAGATGTAGGGTATGGAATTTCCATCTTTGTAATGGTCACATCTTCACCCTTTTCAAGTTTTGAGGTTCTTTGTATGTCTTCTATTTCTACTTCTACTGTGATTGTGGAGTAGGCCACCCTTACATTGTATTGATGGATATAGTCATTTTTACTTTTGTTTTTAATGTTGCATCTAGTGTTTAGAACTTAGAAGGCCTGTTTGCACATACTTTTGAGTCCCATTGACCTAATTTTTAGATCATTTGGGACATTAATAAAATTATCTTATCTTATCTTAAAAGGAAAACATATTTTTTTATTGCCCTCTGTATTTAGGAAAATAATGTCCTTTTCGTCTTTACTCTTACCACTTCTTATGGTTTTAAAATTAGTTGTATAGTTTAGTCCACTATCTCAATTCTCCACAAGAAAGATTATCATTTTTCAATGTTTGCACAACCTTTTACCCATACCCGAAACTCGACCATCATGTAATCATCTATGAGAGTTAATATAGGCTTGTTTTTCCTTCTAAATTGTCATCTATGGGTCTTATTCCCTTTTTTCTTGCAAGATAATGTGTTATTTACTTATTTATTTATATATACATACATGACGTTTCGGCCGATGTTTCCATTTTTGGGAGGTGACGTTTCTAAATGTACCCATTTTGGAAACTCCGAAATGTTTTGGCATTTTGTGCAACTTAGATGTGGACCTTTTTGAAATATAAATATTGCTTTACTGTTCTTAATAATGGCTGGAGATAATTAAGAGGGATAATCATAGAATGAAAGAAATGAAATGAAGTGTCTTGGAGCATAATGAAGTGAGAGAAATCGAGGAATAAAGTAAGGTTTGACAGGATATTGAGTTATTGGACCAAATTTGTCATGACATGAATTGGTTTCCCCATACCTCTATAATGTGGCCAACAAATATCCTTTAAGAGTGGGGTAGAGATGAGACATGCATGTAATAGTGGTGAATAGGTTAAGCAAAGCTAGGAAAGAGGGGCCTACTCCTTTCTGCTCCAAGTAGCCTTTTACACAAGCTATGATGTTCAGTCAACAAAGAAAGAAAGAAAATCACATACTGGGACATGAAAGACAAATCGTGTTCTCATGGCAAAAACGTGCTGTAATTAAGGGAGACATGGGATGGGACACAAAACTCTTTGTTTTGCATCTTTCATAATGAATATTCCATGTGAGGAAACATGCCATGCAGACAAAATTCTCTATATGCTATCATGGCATGGTGGATGTGAATATCTACAACATGCTCTATACAACATAGAGTTCATATGAAATTGAAGCAACAAAGGGACACTTGTGTTGTATGTATAACAACGATAGTGCTTTTTTTCAAATGGTTATATGTTTGATCAACCAATTTTTCATTTGCACTGCTGTTTTATTATTATTCTGTTTGGCTGAAATTGAATTACATTAAAGTTTGTTGACTACAGCTGATAGATATATATTTATGACACAAATCTAGCAGCGTAGAATATTTTTATCAAGATTCTAAATCAGATATCATCATATCTTAGATATCTGATATATATTGGGATATTGGTATTTTGGTGGGAATAGCTGGGAAGTATCAATTCCTTGTATGCACTTCAAAGTTTAAACACCCATAATTTTTTGTTGAGTGAGATTTTAAGAGATTTGTTGATTCTATTAGATGGAGTCTATGGTTTGCTTGGTCTCATCAAGCAGCTGCAGTGCCAAAATTACCTTTAGCTATATCTCAGTTTGTGCTTTGGACACTTCTGAAAGATCTGTCAGGGACTTTATCGATGATCTATCTACCAAGAAAGCTTCATTGCTCTATGATATCTTTATTATGCCCTTTTTCTTTTTTCTTTTATATGGTAGCTATTTCTGCTTCCAACAGTACTCATGCTCATGCTTTTGACATATTAACCTTTTCTTTTTGAAACCAATTCCATACTGTTGGTGGTGTTTTTATATTTCTTAGTTTCTATATAGTGCTATCATTAATCAGATTTGTTTTGTCTTTATTTTAATGCCTCTCTGCAGTATTTACTATTCATTCAAGTTAAGTTTTCTGGAAGTTTCAAACCTTTCTTTGTAATCCAGAATATATTAAGTTGTTATGTCCCTATTGGATTTTGGATAACTTGTTCTATAATTAGAGCCCATTCACAATGGTTTGAAATTTTGTAGGGAACAAAGGAGGGTTCGAAAGTGGAGGAAAATGATCGGAGCTGGTGGAGCTGATTGGAAGCACTATGCCAGAAGGAAGCCGAATGTTGTTACAAGGCGTATCAGAAAGGGTATTCCAGATTGCCTGAGGGGTCTTGTTTGGCAACTGATATCAGGAAGTCGTGACCTTTTGCTAATGCACCAAGGAGTGTATGAGGTAATGGTCTTATTTTTGTTTGTCTGTGACAAAAACTCGTTCTCAGGATGTAGTATCATTTTCTCAACTAGTGTTTAGTCAGAAAAATGCAATGTTAATACATGGTAAAATGTTGCTACACAAGATGATCTAATAATTTTGAATGTGCATCTCTTGAATTCAAGTACATATTTGTCTTAAAATGTTATTGGCTGCAAATCTAATTTTAGGAATGGATTTGTGGTGGTGTGAAGGGGGTTTTGTATATATCTGATTTGACTCTAAGATTTGATAGTTGTTAGTATTTTGCAACTTTCCAGTGGAATAAGTTGGTTTTCTATTCAAACATTTTTATTTGACAGCTAACTGAATTGTAGCTGCAACTGACTATAATTAGTTTCGTGAGTTGATAACTGGTGACTGCATCCAAAACTTGGTTTCCAGTATTGAAGGATCTAATATGTTTTGAAGTCAATTTGCTTGGTTCATCGCCTTGTTAATCCCAATAGTATTTATGCAATTGGAGGGTTAAGATCCAGTGAGAGTCCATTGTACTGGTCTCATTTCAGATGCATCCAAACATTGACTTTGATCATGGCTCCTTCCAGAGTTAATGAGATCAGATCACGGAAAATACTATTTTGTTTAGTTTGCTTTTTCCTAGTATCAAGAGATGCTAGGACCCACATGTTAGAGATGATTTCATACTATTGATACTTGTAAAAAGGTGAGTTGAACAAGACTGCTTTTAACTGCATGCAAGATGATCAAGCTTGCCCACTTTTTGCTTTCTCAAAAGATAGGCTAATGCCTCCATCTCTTTAGGATTATTCGTTCTTGCTTTTTGCTTTTTGGGCATGTCTATAATTAGCTATTTCTATGGTAGGTAGAGTAGGAAGAATAAGTTCAACACATGAGCATTAGTTTATTTTCATTATCTTTTTGACATTGTTGTAGCCAACTTTTAAATTTTTGTTGATGTATCTAAAAAAAGAAAGAGACATGATCAGTATGTGATGTTTGTGGATGTTGAATTATTTCCATCCCACCACATGGTCTTGCCTTCTATTTCTTTTTGAAAGGTTCAGCCAAAAATGGTTGGGGTTCTCATTCACTCCCAAAAAGAGTGCATGCCCCCAAGTTGGAGCTTGGTGTTGCAACCTATATTGTATGAGGTTCTATCTTTTGATTTTCATCACATTGATGGAGATTTTTTGCTGGTTCATTTGGAGTATTCGATCGACTTGGGTGGATACATCTTCATGGAGCCCCTTTCTCTTCATTGCATTAGATCACTCGATGAAGATCTTTGGTTGTGGGAGTCTCACTTCTCCTTGTTTAGACGGTGATCATGCCTGTTGTTTGGTGATATTTTCACATGTGTTTTCTTTGTTGATCACCTCTTGGTTGCATTTTTACTGGGTGTGGAGCATACTATCTATTTATGGTGGTCTAGTATATATGATTATCTTGGATATAGTTGATGGTTCTAGCCCCCCAAGGGGTTTTGCTAGGTAGAACATCTTTTATTTACATAGTACAACATTTTATTAAAGTGCATCCCTTATTGGCATACATTTTCATGATGATTTAAGTTGTTGGTGACTAATTGGGAGGAGGATTGTGGTTATATTTGAGCATTAATCTTTGTCCACACATGTTGAGGTTGATTTAACTTTTTAATGACTAAATTAATTTAATTTATCCAATTAAAGGTTAATAGCTTGGACACCCTATTTTATATGCTTCCTTTTCACACTTGGAGTGGTTATTTGAACTCGGTTGAAGTTTTCTAGTGGTGCACCCCCATTCTTGGGCACAATTTTCAAGGCATGCAATGGATTATGCTTCTTAGAGAGGTTGGCACACTTCTCTAGGGTGGACTCTCTTGGGTTGGTTGAAAACTTTTATGACATGATATATGGCGTATTTTATTAATGACTTTTTAACCACATTGGCACATCCTCCTAGGTCACACTTCACATGGGGAATATTTTATGATTTCTTGGGTGGTTGAGGTAGTTACTGTTGATTTGGGGTAGCATCGAATGTGCTTTAGGCCTCAAATTTTACAGGGAGGCTTGGGCCCATGCATTCCAAAGAACCCATAAACCGTTTTGGGAAATTCCACCCAGAGGCGATTTTATTAAAATAATTAATATTTTTAATGGAGTTCCTAAGTCTAAACTTAGGAAAATTAAAATATTAATGGGTATTAATCTAATTGTGGGTGTAACTTCTAGAAAAAGACGGAGATCAAGTCAAAATGATCCGAGCCTTTGATTAGGAGTTAATCTAGGCCGTTGGTTGTCCAATAGAAAGATATAAGAAGGGGCTTGAGGGTCATTTGGAAAACACACCAAGAGAGATCAAGAAATCAATTTTCTGAAGTGAGAAGTTCTCAGGAGGAAAATTCGATTGAGGAGATTTCTTGTAGTTGAGGGGCAGGGATAGCTTCCTGAGAGAGAGAGTGATTTTCTTAGCCGGAGAATCATCAACAGAGAAAGACAAAGGGTAATCCAACAATGGCAGCGCTGAGCCAGAGGGGTTGACGCAGAGCCACGTAGAGGTAGCGCAGAAGCCAGTGAGGAGTCCAAAATTTGTAGAGGGAATTCGAGTTTCAGAAGCCGGGAGCTGGGGTGTGAGACTGGGGGGCAGAAATCAAATCTCCTGAGCAAGAAATCAACCAACCAGAGGATTGACGTAGTCCCAGAGAGCTTGATGCTGGGATGACGCAGATACTACGCAGAGGCAACCAGAAAAGCCGGGGGAAATCAGTTTGGGGCTGGATCAACTAGGATTTCTAGTGATAGTGTGAGGTAACCTCACAATTCTTTTTGCCAGTATTTCTCTCTGTAACTGAATAACCCTGTGAGGTATTCAAAGATGTATTCAGAATTTGCTACTGCTTAATAATAATAAACCCTCAGAGTTGTTGCACCGGTTTTCCCGCATTGGGTTTTTCTGGGGACTTTTGTCCAAAAATAACGGTGTCCTATGTGTTTGTATTTCCTTGCTCAGTTTCTATGTTTCAGAATCATATTTAATTTGGTGTAGGCTGCTTCAGTAATTTGCTTCAATATTTCAAGAAGAAATATGAAATAAGTTTGTAATGTAATTTACGATCTAGGTGAAGTAGATTCAACTCGTTGTAGTAGGATTCCTAAGATTGTTAGATCTAGGAATTTTCACAATTACATGGCAAATTTTTCTAGGGTGCAACTCTCTTGGCCCATGGGTGCTCTCTTATCTATATTGCATGGATATTTCAGCTACATTTGGCATCTTTGACCTTCTTTAGAGAGCACTCTCATCTCTTTGACTTGGAAGTTGGCTTGCCTATATTATTTATGGAGGTTGTTATTGGGAGGCATGTGGCACATGAGGAGAGTCACACGTGTATTTTAACTTTCCCTTGTATTTGGTCTCCTTTCTATTTTTGGAGATTATTCTTGCAAGGTGCACTTGTGGAAATCTATCCTTTTTATTTTTGGATGTTCTTGGAGGGTGCATTTGTGGAGATATTTATTGCTATTTTTGGAGATATATATTTTATTTTTGAGGATTTTTTGCATGGTCAAACCTTAATATACCCTTTTCTCCTTGGATTTGCTTTATGGAGATGGTCCACTTTCTATTTTGGGGTTTTGACTACATCTTCTCTTTGTTGAATGCTCCATCTACTTGGCACCTTGCACATTTATCCATGGAGTTGGTTACCTTGAAATTCACATATGAATGGTTGCATGCATGCACACTTTTGGAGGGCTCATTTCATGTGGATACTTGGCATTTGACATGGTTTGATGCCTATTTTTGGTGGTGTTTTCCTATCATGAGCATTATTTGGTGCATATTACTATTATTTTTGGATAAGGGCAAATTGCCTTGGAGAGCCTAGTTTTCACATGTGACATGGTTCACCATGGATTTAGGAGAGGTCTAACTACTCCATCATTATAATTTTTGTTTGACTTTTCATGGAGGTAGTTAGAAGATGATAATATTTTATTATATGAGAGAAAGAGACCTACTCTATAAAGTGGAGCTCTCTCTCCATTGAAATGTTGGGAATTTTGGGGATTGAGAATCTCTCCCCTTGGGTTATGTTACCCATCCACATGCACGGGTAACCATAGGAGAAGACTTTTCTCTTATGATGTGGATCTCCAGCCAACAACCACACATGTTCTTCACTCCTCCATAATGGATGTGATTGATGACACCTTTGATGTTTTGCTAAGTTCTCACTCAAGTCAGATGATTATGGTGCAACATATTTATGAACTATGTTGCACAAAATGCCTCCCTAGGCAATGTACTAGTATCCGAAAAGTACTGAAACACTAAAACTCGATTGAAATGACACACCACCAGTCGTACCATACAACATTTCATGATTCCAAAACGTCATACGGTACAGATGGTGACATTTCAGGGCCATTTCAGCTGAAAACCACAGTGTTTTGGCTACTTAAGTATTTGTTTCGGGTCCACTCAAGCAGCAAGCATTAACCCCGAAATGCAGCAAGTTGGGATCACAGAAGGCTAAGGATCTTGTATATGCTCATTCAAACCTACGCCTTGTGTCTTGTAGGGGTGAAGAATATACAAGTAGACCTCATAAAGATTGGGATGTGGAAGCAAAATGTCGAGACTTAGTGCTCTCTCTTGCTACCCCTGATATTAGTGGTGATGCAAGTGGAACTAGAAGTACTAGTAGAGTTACCTATTTTGTTGAACAAGCATCTTGTTTGTTGATGAAGATGAGGATTGTTATGATTAATGATATGTAGTCAATAATTGTCTTTAGCACATATTTTATTTCAGTTTTAACACAGATAGCCTCATGTATAAATGCTGATTTTGGAAACTTTGATGTACAACCTCATCTATAAGGGCTAATTGTAATGACCCACAATTCAAAACATACAACTAATTTTATCAAACCATGCCTTTAATAATCAACACAAAAATATTCAACTAATTAGCATATAATCTACGAGAACATGAGAAGAGAAGACTTACTTGGAAAGCAAAGATATATTTTAATGGTGATTTCAGAGTTGTAACGCTACCCGAATCTTGCCGATTGGAACAAAGTTTTGGGAACGACTCTCCACCCAACCGTAGGCTCAACTGCACAAAATCTTTCTACAACTGGCCATCCCCAAGCCCTCAATCATCTACTATTGCCAGTGACTCCTTTGTCTCCCAACATTCTCCTCCAGAAAAGATGAATGCCTCAGTCACCTCCCTTTCATCCATTAAATAGAAAGGGGATTGGAAGGGGATCCTCATGCACACAATCCATGTGTGCATGCCAACTTTTATTTTTGTCTTAAGTTTTCCTTAACTCCATGTTTTTTCTTAATTTAACTCTTGCATATTTTATTCCTTATTATTTTTTGTTAACTTATTCTTATTTTATAGTCTATTTTAATATATTTATTTTGAACTTCCATTTATTATTTATTTACTATTGTTATCTTTTCTTTATTATTTATTGTTTTATTTATTTATATATTAATATTATTTCATTTATTTTATTATTATTATTATTATTTCTTGATTTATTAATCCAGGGCATTACATACTCCCCCCTCTTTAAGGAACTTTGTCTCGAAGTTAAGTTTAATCATTTAACTTATTTATTATTTTATTTATTTATTGCCCTATGTTTGCCCAACACCCTCTATTGAACTAGTATACCAACAGACATCAAAAGTTACATCACAACATTGGGGAAATCACAAGGAATCTCAAGTCCTTTTGAAACTAGGCATAAAGCCTCATTGGTTTATACTAGAGCCCCAAGGCTTAGACCTCATTTGCCCCAAGATAGGCATTCGGTCCTAGTACTCAATGACTTTGGGCATCTCGTAAGGCTGGCCCAACTCCCTCCATAACTCACTAAGGTGCACAATCCCATGCATCGAAGTCCCACACACCAATGTTATCAGAACCAGATCGGTCATCAAACCGATGAACCCCCCGGACTGGGAACCAGTCAAAACCAGACTGAAACCGGTAAAAAGACCAGATCAAAAATCCGGTCAACCAAAAACACAAAATATTCAAATGTTAAACAAAACCACATATATTCATGTGCATCCATTTGAATCCAAAACATTTATACACAAATAAGAAAAAGTTCTCATTTATAGAGCATGTAAGGCCCTAAGGTGCACAACCAAAATAACACCAAGTGCAATACATCTTTAAATCGAAAATACATCAAAAAGCAAGACCTATATGGCCTCTAACATCCAAAAAAATCATGCTACAACAAATACCTACATATCATCAAAATATTTGCCTAGATTTGGATCTTCGTCATCAATATCACTTTCTAAGCATTAAAATATGATAAAAAATGCTTAGCATGTCAATTCAAGATTTTTTGAGTGATGGGTACATTTTTAGTAGGATTATAATAGAGGAGTTCAACAATCAATGCCACTAACATCAAGGTACATAGAGGGATTGGTGCTCTTGTTTAGATGCTAGTTCGATACCCTCATACATGATAAAATCCAATGGAAACATTGCAGCCCCCCCAATCTTGGAAAACTATTAAGTCTACTGGATTTTGAGTGAGATCTAAAATTCTACTTTCTTCATATGAAATCCAATGAGGTTGGAACCACTCAAACATCCTCAACCATTTCATGGTAATGTTAAAAATTTAAGTAAAAGGATGATTTTTTTTAACATTACCATGGATCGTATAGCAATAGTAGGGCCATAGGCTTGAATATTGGGCACCTATTGCGGGCTAGTGCCCAAATAAGGCAAAAATTATAAGAAAAAAAGCAAAATAGTCCCCACTTGTGTTCTACGTGGCTTTACCATACCAAACCAACAAAAAACGATTCAAGTTATTGATCTGAACCAACTTTAACCTCAAAACGGTCAGACCGGTTGGTTCACACTGATTTGGTCCTGTCTTGATAACACTGCTACACACTTTTGAACTTCAACATCCCAACCAATATCAAGCACTCGACCTCCTCAAGATGGTCACATAGCCCTTCAAGAACTATCCATCATAGGTATGGGCTTCCACAAGATCATCAAATAAATCGATCCTCTCGACCCATTTGTGAATGTCTTGTCAATCATTGCATCTCAACATGCAACCAATGCATTAGTTATAACGTCATAATATCATAGAAAATACTCCACATGCCAATTCTTGCATGCCATCATGAGAACATAACATCATTGTTATCACAACATTCTGAATAGTAAAAACTGCAAGTTCATGCATGTCATAAAATCTGCATGTGATTACCACAAGCTTCACACCATGAAATATCATCATAAATTATAACATCAAAGATATATCATGATATCACATAATAAATGGAACCACATGTCAACATAACTTCATAAATATGAGAATCATTTCATTACATATCAAATATAGAGCAAAAGTACACCATAAGCATTCTTATCATGATTCATTAGTAGAATCAATTTCATTTACTTGTATAAACAATGAATACCAGCTATGAAACAACATTTTTCAACATCCCTCCAGGATCTAGGATATCTCACCAGTACTATTAGTGTCATGTTACATTAAGATACCAATTACTTTTCAATAATTGTTCCCACTTTTTCAAAGTAGATATAGTCATTTAAATATATCGTTAAACTTCAAATGAGCCTCATCATCTTGAGCCTTAATCTTTAGTCATGTATTCTTCTTTTCCCAAGGAATTTAGTGCAATTCATCATTAATATATTACTGGCCACACAATCATTCTTTAATTCATCAATATCAACATTAGAATTTCATGATCACTATACATATTTTGCTTATCCTTTCCAGTGCCATTACGCTAGATCATCCTTGTTTAAGTTTGTTATCGTACTTATCCACTTGCGCAACGACTTGTTGATTCCTGGTGATTTATCCATCACTATGTAATTATCATAAATGATCTACTTATCTCATCAAGTTCCCATCTCAATATCGTTCAACCTCTTTTTATCATAGATTCATCCTTCTTCAAGCTAGGCTAGAGCTTATTCCCTTATGGCTCATTAGATTTATCTTTAGTTTATAATTTGAAGCACAAAACGACTACTACCATTATCATCCACCCGAAGGTTTTATATGCTTATTGTGTTTGACAATAACTTTCTTCAATACTAATGGCACAACTTGATAAGTTGTTCCGTATGAAGTCTCTTTATATCATTAATTCACTCATGAATGGCATATTAGTCAAATACCCCTCTATTAGTTGATTCTCACTTCTCTTGTCAATATGCACTCGATACCTCTCAAGGTCTTGTTGTCACCTGAATTGTACACCCAAAGCGACAATGCTTAGAGCAGGGGCTATCACTCTGATCCCTGCCCTCTCCATTTAAGCTATCTCCTAAATGCAGGCTAAGGGGGGTAGTCCCTACAAATGGAATGATGAGAAACCTATTGGAAACCAATAAGTTGAGGAGATACAGCTAAATGTCCAAGCAACTTGAACTAAAATTATGTGACAAGTAAGATTATTAAGCACAACCAAAATAGATATAATTGATAGACCAATGGCTCAAGATTAATTGCTTGCGCAACAAAGATTAGTTTATCAAGTTACTGGATGAACAATTGCTGCAAGATGCAAAATCTATCCTAGATGAAATGCAAGATCTATTCTAAATGAAGTGCAGGAACTAATCTAATGTGAGATGCAAGATCTTGGTTATTTTTAATGAGATGCCTAGTCTAGGTGAATCCCTCTCAAATATTTTGAAGCTAGTCACAAACGCAAGTTGTTGAGAGAAGTCCACGGGAAGGAGGCTAAGGCCTCATTAACGATACTTCCCCTGAAGTTCTAACCACCCAGACCCCTCTTGTTTCTACAAGGGATTTCCCACAAGAGAACTGCAAGGTCACCTATGTTAATTGTGAATGAGGGTCTAGACTTCTCAAATTGGGTGAAGAAGGTGGTCCTATCTCTCTTACAACCAAGTTTATGCTTGGAGGTAAATTTTAAAAATGCACTTCTAACTTAGAGTGAATATGCAAATGATGTTGGATTGCTTCAATGGGATTACAAATATGTGAAATGCTCCAAGATGACAATGCCAAACCACTTGAAACCAAGATATGCTTATCAACACAAGATTACAAGAAGCACTTAGAGATTATCCCAATGAAACAATATTAGCAATGTTAATTACTCAATGATCCAAGGTGCTTATTAGAGTTTATTAATGTGTCAATTAGAGGTCTTATTATAGTTCTCTCATGCTTATGTTACTTATCAATTAGAGACAAGAGCAAATTTAATGATTCTTAAGCACAATAGCAACTAGCACCAATAGAGCAATGGGATTGCTAACAGTGATATGCAATGTAAGAGAAAACCAACAAATGCATTTAACTAACTATGACATGTTATGGAAGGATGCAAAAATGAGTAATGCAGGAGTTAGCATGCAAGAGTACTAGCTTACCCTCAAGATCAAAGAGAGGCCAATGCAATCATTCAACCAGTGCTTTTATCATTCAATGACCACTAGGAAGATGCATCAGACCTCAATGAATCCTTATACCAAACAACCCATTGCCACTATGAAAACAGTTTTGAAAATCACTTGGAAATTAGTCAAGACAATATTAGTTAAGCCCTTAAGTTAATATTTGATGTTCCTTTAGTGCTTTAGGCTTCTTAGGATTAGTTTTATGACTTATTATGGAATGATTATGCCACTGTAAGATTTATATCAGACCTTCTGAAGCAACCCAAGATAGTTATAAACAAGAGAGCACAAGAACTGGAATAATGATTAAGCCCCTTGAAGCTAATGTGTGATGCCTTCTAGGAGCTTTTAGCTTACTATGGTTAGATCATTGAGCAATTATGTCATTGCTATGACTCCTTTCGGATCTGATAATGATTGAGAAAATCAAAAGATGAGGGTAGAGGGAGAGCAAACCCTTGAGGCCTAGAGGCCTTACTTCAATGCCAAGTGAGGACACCAAACCACAAAGATTAGCTAAAGACAAATGAAATCAATACCTTGAACCCTCATGGCTAGGGCTAGATTAGCCTCCTAGGCCTGCGACCCTCTTTGGCTGACTGATATATGATGTTTCAAGCCTCAAAATGGTGATATATAGCCTTTGAACAAGTGTGAGACTTCTGCCAACACAAAGTGTTAGCCTTAGAACCAATTCCAGTGAGAGATCAAGCCCTTACAACCATGCGGCTAGGCCTAGTAGGCCTCCTAAGGGCTGTCGCTAGGGCTAAGGGACTTGATGTGGCCCCAAAACCCCCTCCAAGTGTGTATTAGGCTTGTAAAACAAATTATTAGCCACCAAAACCAACTGGAATGATATTATTAAGCCCTCCTAGGCCTGCGGCTAAGCCTTGGAGGCCAAGATAGGGCTGCGACTAAGGCCAAAACCCCTAAAAACCCTTGCGGATAGGCTTGAAAAGGCCTCCTAGGCCTGTGACTACCTTCAAGCAAGAAGATGAGTCAAATCTAGGCTCAAGTAATTGATTGTAGCCACCTCCAATGACAAACTCTTATACGAATCATTGAATTTGCAGTAAAATATCCCTTTAGGGCTAGCGACTGCCTCAAAGAGACAAGATGTTAAAAAAGTAGGAGTTGGGTCTTGTAGATTAGAGCCTCTAAGGCCTAGATCTGGCCTTAGTGAATGCTCTCGCTCAAATCGCTGGACGATTCCTCTGAAGATGAATGTGTGTCCAAACCCTAGTCTTCTAGGCTAGATGAGGGCTTAGATCCTCTAACTTGAGATTTGTCCTTGAAAACTTAGTCTTTGGCACCTGCAAGTTATATAAATAGAGCCAATCCTAAGATTTAGAAGAGATTTGAAAATAAAACCCCCAAAAATGATTTACAAAATGAAAAATAAAATACAAGGTTTAGTAGGAAATATTCACAAATTATTTACAATAACTACAATAAAATTCAAGCTCTAATTAGCAAATAAATCTTTTATAGCCCAAGTAGATTTTGAAAACAAGTGAGATAAATATTTTTTTTTAATATACTTTCCAAATCCTACACCTTAAATCGTTAGATCAAGCCCATAAGCCAATCAAGGTGTCCTCAAATTCTATGTACTTGGGGGTTGACCAAGAGCTGAATCACCTAAATATCTTTGCACACTTTGATAGATAAATTGTTAGTTTCAAAAGGGGTTTAGATACATATCTAAAACCCTCAAGATCTAGAGATACTTGCTGCATCGAGTGAGCAGAAAATGTTTCTCTAGAACCCAACACCTAAAGCAAGATATCCGTGCTAGTAGATGATCCAACTACTGGCTACTGAAACACCAATATTCAATATTACACAATTAGAGCATTAAGAACATTCAACACAAACCATATGGCATAAATCATTGAGAGAGAGACACCTTGAATTGAAACCCCAAAGACTTGTGCTTTGTTATCAAAAGAAATCTAGCAAAACTTAGCTTAGTACATCATCCGTTGAAGTTTTAATGAGGAGCTAGAAAGCTTCCTTATATAGAAAATGAAAGGGATAAACCCTTCCAAGTGGAAAATAACGGCTAGTAGCTCGATCCATGGTTGATTCTCATCATTTTTTTTTCGAACCCTTGATAAGCTTGCACAAATCTCCAAGAGAATTAGATTTTCCTTGTTTACTGGGTTGGAGGGATCAAACTTTGACTTCTGGACCACTGGAGGATCTTCAAAAATAGAATTATCATTACTTGTGCAAAATAATCAACTGCTTGGTCCAAAAAATTCGATTTGCTGGGAAAATAGTCTTCCTGGGTGCAACGATTTATTTTTATTGGGCCATCATGCCTTGGAAATGAGGCTTTTAACTTTGACTTGAATTTTTCCCTTGAAAAATAGGGTCAATAAATTTTTGATGATTTTTCCACTTAGAGAGTAATGAATTTTTCCTCTCATTATATATATATATATTTTTTTTTTGGCAATTTCTAGCTAATTTAATTTTTTATTTTTGCCAGAAAATAAATAATAGACTCAAGAGGGGATTACAAATATTTTTCCACCCTCAAAGTGGGTCTAAAAAATATTTTGGTAATGGTGTTCTAATTATGAGGAACCATTCACCAAAAATATTTCTAGACACACTTTTACATCAAGATATTACAATAATCAACCCATAGAATTGGAAATTTTACATATAGACACAACCTCTTAGACTGAACCAAATTTTGTGACTCAAGACACATGATCTAGTATGATAAAAAAACATAGACTCGATAATAGTACGACTCACCTAAGACCTTATCAATGAGTTCCACCCTAGCTTTGGGGTATGTTTGGGAGAAAAATTCTGCCAATTATTCGTGTTTACAAACACAAATAGTGTGGGGAGGTTTAAAAACTCCCTAGAGTGAAACCCTTTGACAAGAATCATAGGCTTACCTAGGTGTTGTTACATGGCTTTATAGTTATACTAAAATCATTTTTACAATAATTTTTAAAATTTGGGATTACAATGATGATAATGACTGAAAAAGTTTTATCCACTGATTTATACTCTGCTTCTTGGAACTGTTGACATGTACAACTACATGGTCAACAGGTCTCTTTATACAATTTCTAGCAACATTTCTTCTCATGCTTCAATTGTTATCTTTGCCTATTTAAACCTTTGAACATTTTCCCTAGTTTATCACTTGCCATTCCTGCCTAATTATCACTCATGAGTGTTCACAACTCCCTATCTTGACATTTTAAATAATATAGTTCATCACTATGACATTCACCAATCATCCTTAGTCATCATTCATGTTGTCCATTCCACTCAGTCTATATCCTCAAGAGAGCTTACTGTTTGAGAAAGAGACCCCTTTAAGGCCTGTACATAAATATGCTACAGGATTTGCTAAATTCTGCATTCCCCACAACATTTCCATGCTATCCATTAGATATAAGGGACTTCTATGAACTTTAATTAACCACTGTCAATCCTAACAAGTCCATTTTGTTGTGATTCTAATTGGGCGCCTCGCTTAAATATCATTATCATTTTAACTATAATTCATGCTAGGGGGTTTCCCCATTTTTCTAACTATGAAATTTTAACGATTTTTTTTTGTCTTCTTCATTCCCATCCTATATGCACTCATGGATTTAGTACCTCTTTGATCTAATGTCACCATACTTCTATAGTTCCTTAAAATGACTTGCATCTTCATTGGTTGACTAACAATATTTTCTTTTGGAGCGGCATTGCCCTTATTTAATAGTGTGATCTTTACCTTGTTCTTATATTAAAACACTACTATAATTCCACAACCATTTTCCACAAGGTTATTCATTCATGAGATACCACCAAAGTGCTAAAGTTATTTCATCATCACTATTTTTTGAATCCAAAATCTTCCATCATGCTTTAGGGTAAGCTACTACTTTCAGATTTCTCACAGTCTTCCATATAGTCATGTTGAGTATGTATCTAGTACTATTTTATGTTCATCTCATTCTGCCAATTGGGTTATGGTTACGAGGACTAATACTCATTATCATCAAAATCGACAAGTTCATCTTTCGTTCTTCCTTCATAAGGTATTGTTATCAACATATATTGTTAATATTGGAAATCGGATTTATAAACTTCATTCCTTTCTTACATTGTTGGCCCTTTATAATTATTTTCCATCACCACATTCTAATAATAGGTTTACCCCCTTTGAGTAGTTGCATACTATCTTAAGGTATATTGCTTCTAGCTTCGACTCCATTTGATTTATACTTGGGATGTGCTACCTTTATCTCAATTTGTTCAAGTATGATTTTCCACTCGTTGTTTGAACATGTCACCCTGACCAATTTAGCATATTATCAATGTAGTATATTACTTCATATGGGATGGTCTCTTCGTAATCTCTATTTCATACATCAAAATCATTTGATGCACTTTTAAATTATCAATTCTAATCTTAATAACTATTAATCTTAATTTAAAAAAAATGTTTTTAAATTTCACAAATTCCTTTTAAATTTTGTATTAATTTTTAATACTATTCACATAATACAATAAAAATAACTATTTTAAACTAATCAAATAAATAACTATATTAAATGACAAAAGTATTTCATTTAAAATTATATTTTTACTACTTATATTTATAAATTAACACTTTGTTTATTCCTTGATCAAAATTATTACTATATAGCAAAACTCATACTCATCATCACCAACCTTAACCAAATAATTGTTTGTTCTGTGAAAATCCAATAAATTAATTCCCCATCATAATCTTTATCAACAACACCAATCTCCATGCTTTTCATGACATCTTCTGTGAGTGCCATCGATAATTTCTCTTCCCATTCACATTGGCTTGCTGGCATATTTCATAGGCACAGTTGAATATCCCAAACTCCTTCGAACACTACGAAGTCTTAAACTAGTTAGGCGTCCTTCTCGATGTGTATTAAATGTCTAATGCATTTTTCTTTTCCTTAATTCCTGCATCATGTTACTTAATATATATATCTATATATATATTCTCCTCGTTTTTAATGTTTTACATAGTGTAACCATTAATGTCGAACATAGATCATTGTTTGCTCCTTGTTTTGTGACTTCGTTCTAGTGTTTGGATCATATGGCTTTGCTAGAAACATTCTAAACAAAATTTTAATAAACAATAATTTTTGGGAAGGCAATGATGTTTTTTTTGAATATTACAGTTTACTACGTTATAGGAATGCAATTTAAATTCTTTCCTTTCTTAGCTAGAGTTTTTTGATCTCGATAAATGATCTTTTCTTCAACCAACAAGCTTGAGGCAATTCCAGTGAACCGTAAAGAGTAGGGAGAGCAGGGCTCCCGTGTGTATTTTGTGGGTTTTCTTCACTATTATCGAATCTTGTGAATTCTAGTTACAGAGTTTGGAGGCATCTGTGAGTGAACCCAAAGTTTAATTTGACAAAATTAATAATTGTTAAAGGAGGTTCCCAAATACTCCATTGTTCATTCCATCTTGATAAAATATTGTCTTATGGAATATTGTGGAATGTGTAAGATATGATTTTTTGTTGCTGCAAAAGGCGCAAAAAGTTAAGCATGCAAAACCCTACACCCCCAAAGTGAAACCCTAAACATGTCAATGATATTACTGGCTCTTTGATGGGCGGGGAAGGGACTCAATTGAATGCACCTCTTGTTGTGGATACAACCACATGAAACAAAGGCCAGAGTGACGTTAGGAATTGGTGAGGCATTCACTATGTGATGGAACTGTTATATGCAGTAATCATTTCATAGACAGAGAAGTTGGTTAATCCCAACATAGAGGTACCGATCTAGTTTAATTAGGATGTGCATCTTAAGTGAACAAAGTAAACAAAGCAGAGGACGACAAGGACGACCAATTCTCATTGTCCATTCTCCCCTGCAGATGATATTGAAGAGAACATCGTAGTTGTAATTAGAGAGGAGCAGGAGGAGAGCACCACAATCTCAGGGTGGATGAGCCGGACCATCATAGAATGGGAATTTCATAAGTTTCTCAGTTATGGCGATTAGAATGGCCCCTCCACAATTTTACAGATATGGCGGTCCCAAGATTTCGTTAGAGGATTAGAAGGTGGCTACAAACTTGCCATAGTGAAGGAACCTCTGCTGCATGGTCCTATGGACACCGTCCACAACACTGTCCTTAGCTATTACCAGATTTTGCTCAAGCAGAGAATTAACTTTAGGTCGACTCGTCTAATTGAGCCTCATGAGTAGCAGAATTTCCTCAAGCAGATGCCTAGCCTAGCCTTAACTAAAAGTGGCATGGGAAATTAGTGTTGGACGCTTAAATATTTTTCACCTATTTTACTCGTGATTAACATGCAATTAATATGCAACACATAGATCTGAGGTGGGTGGTCTCCACCTTAATCCTCTTGCTACAAAGGTTTTCACCATATAACAATTTGCTTCCATTTCATTGGAAAATATATAGAAAAGAAAAAAAAAAATTATGACTATAATAATTAACATGTATAGTGCATATCATATTAAATAAATGTGCACATGCTACCTTATTATGGTTACCATATTCTATTACAAACATGACAAGTTACCATATTCTAGTACAAGGAGTTTCAATGATTTAAAAGTAAAAATTTATTGATTTCATGATTATTTTTGCAATTATTTTTACTTTTATTTGGAAAGGCCCATAGGCTCTAAGAGTTAGAACTTTTCTTTGATGCCATATATAACGACCTAGAATTCAAAACATACAACTATTTACATCAAACCATGCCTTTAATAATCAACACAAAAATTTTCAACTGATTAGCATATGATATACGAGAACATGAAAAGAGAAGACTTACTTGGAAAAAGAAGACATATCGTACTAGTGATTTTGGAGTTGTAACGCTATTCGGATCTATTCGGATCTTGCTAACCACAACAAAGTTTTGGGGATGACTCTCCACTCAACTGTAGTCTCAACTGCCCAAAATCTTTCTATAGTTGGCCACCCCCAAGCCCTAAATCAACTACTACTACCAATGACTCCTTTGTCTACTAGCATTCTCCTCCGAAAATAATGAATGCCTCTCACCTTCCTTTCATCCATTAAATAGAAAGGGGATTGGAAGGGGATCCTCATGCACACAATCCATGTGTGCATGCCAACTTTTATTTTTGTCTTAAATTTTCCTTAACTCCACGTTTTTTCCTAATTTAAATCTTGCTTATTTTATTCCTTTATACTATTTGTTTATTTGGTAACTTTACTTATTCGTACTCATTTTATACTTTATTTTGATATATTTATTATGAACTTCATTTTATTATTTATTATTTTATTTATTTACTATCATTATCTTTTATTTATTATTTATTGTTTTATTTGTTTATATATTAATGTTATTTTATTATTATTATTTCTTGATTTATTAATACAGGGCATTACACTAATTTTGGATTTTTGCATCATGAGAGTTAATATAGACTTGGTTGTCTTTCTAAAATGTCATTTATGTGTTTCATTCTTTCTTTTCTTGCAAGATATTGTGTTATTTAACTTATTTGTAATATATGTGTGTGTGTGTGTGTGTGTGTTGAGAATTCAATAGGGCAGTGGGTATGTTAATTATCTTTTAACTTGATAACTATTTGTGTTATCTTTTGCGTTGTTAGCTTTGTTTCTTATTATCACTGTGTGAGATATATCAAACAGCTACCAAAACGATAAGAACAGTGACATAGTATATAGGCCACAAGCCAGGGCCAAAACCCCTCCTCTTGAGGGGAAAACCCTTAAATCTTTTTCTCTTATAGATCCTTCAATTGACGAATACCATGGCCTAATGACTTAGACAAATACCCTCCAAGATCAAGATCAACTCGGCCTCCTACTGCAAGAACTTTGACCTCCTACTGTAGATTCGAAATTTTGTCTCCTCAGCTACTGCAACTGCTACTGCTCCACTTAGAGACTTTGATCTCCTTCGTATAGTCTCCTCTTCCCTTCGCTTGCCTTTCTTTGAGACTTAGGGCTATTGAGACACCTTAAGTGACCTTCGCTCGACTTCCTTTCTCTCTTTTCTCTAAGATCGAACCAAAGATAGCCCCAACGCAGAAACCCTAGCTTCGACTTGCACGTGAGAGAGAGAGAGACTTTACCCAAGCACTTCGACTTCCTTTTCTTCTTTTTTGTTCTTCTTCTTCGACTTCCTTTGCTTTTCTCTTCTTCGCATAGAATGAGATGAGTGTGTCTAATGGAGGATGAGTTCTCTCTATATATAGGCTTCTCCAAGGCTAGACGTGGCTCTTCATGTAGGCTGACTTGACAGCTTCTAGGCCGACTTGATCTTGGAGGAATTTCGACGCTTTAAAGACAAAACAAATTTTCTTTACAAGATACTATGTGCCCATAGGGTATTCAATATATGACAATGACTCTTAAACCTAGGACAAACCCTAGAAGCACTCAATGGGTGCTTGACCTATAAAATAAAAGAACTTGAGCATGAAACCCATGCTCCAATAATAATAATTTCTTTTCATTTTATAATTTACAAGAATATGTTTCATACCTATGAAGATCGAACCTAGTTACACATTTTTCAACACTCCCTTTTAACTAGGGAGGTATTCATAAGAGGTACATGGTCATTCTCAATCCGAAGAGGTCTCATAAAAAGAGTCAGATTGGTAATCCATCTGTATAGCATCACATCAACGAGCATTGTTACACAGCAAGGCCTTGACTAACAACTATATCTCTCCACGAGATCCAAACACAATGCTGGTGAGACCAATGATGTATAGACAACATATTTAATGCCTCTCAAGGTACATACTCCACATGGGTGTTCACCGAGTATGACCTTGCATGGGACTATTCTTATCTTGGGTAGACAACCCTCAAAGAATATTAGTCCTCCACGACTCCTCTTATTTTGGATGCCCTATCTCATCCTTAAAGAGTATCAGATGCGAAATGAATGCCCAATCCTCTATTCTGTCTTCCAATTGAAGACAAGAATAATGTGTCTATCTCTCCTTCTCAATTAGGGATGATACATCAACCAACCCAAGCTTGTCTATTAAGTATACAAGCTTCTTGTTGGGAAGTGACTTTTGCAATTTGTCAGCTACCTACTCATCAGTTGAGATATACTGTAGCTGCAACACACCATTTTGCACTAGCTCTCGTATGTAGTGATACTTGTTGTTTATATGCTTTGTCTTTCCATGAAACACTAGATCCTCAGACAAACGTATACAACTAGTGTTATCACAAAGTATCATTGTAGGGTTCATCGGTCCTTCAAACAGGTCGGATAGAAGCTTCCTCAACCACACCGATTCTCTGCTTACTTCACAGGCTACAACATATTTAACCTAAGCACTACTCAAGGCAACGGTGTCTTGCTTTCTGCTCATCCATGAGACCATGGAGGATCCTAAACTGAAACATCCTTCCGTAGTGCTTCTTCCATCTTGCTCACTGCCTCCCTAGTCTGAATCTGCATATCCAATCAGTTGGACATCATTCCTTCTATCATACTTCAGACAGTAGTGGGTGGTTCTTCATAGATATCTTAGAATATGTTTTGTTGCTACCCAATGATCATGCTTCGGCGCCACTTGGAATCGACTGAGAACATTTACTGCAAACCATATGTCTGGTTGAGTATTCACCACGTACATCAATGAGCCAATAAGTTGTCTATAAGGATTTACAGGGCTAGATTCATAACTCCTTAGTCTCTTCAAGTTTGTGATCATCGGAGTAGTCACAGGCTTGGAATCCATCATGTCAAACCTTTTCAGCATCTTGATCACATATTTTCCTTGACCCAAATAGACTTCATTAGATCCTTGCTAGACTTCTAGTCCCAAATAGTAATGCATCAACCCAAGATCCTTCATATCAAATTCTACTGCTAGTTGCTTCTTACATTCTTCAATTCGACCTTCTACACTTGTCAAGAGAAGATCATCTACATACAGAAGAATGATTATAGGTTCTCCATCTACAACCTTGATATAAAGGTTCAGATCAACAAAACTTTTTGTGAACCCTATTCTTTGTAGGTATGCATCCATTCTAGCATACCATGCCCTTGGTTTTGAGGCCATTTAATTCTTTCTTCAATTTGCAAACATATGCCTTCCTGTCTTTAACTTCGAATCCCAAGGGTTGTTCTATATAGACTTCTTCATCTATTGTGCCATTCAGAAACACAGTCTTGACATCCATTTGGTGGATGTTCCATCCCATCGATGTTGCCAGAGAGACTAATGATCAAATCATTGTATATCTTGTTGTTGGAGCAAATGTCTCTTCATAGTCGATGCCTTCAAGTTGAGAGAAGCCTCTAGCCACAAATTTTGCTTTATACTTATCTATACTTCCATCTGCTGCATGTTTGATCTTATAGATCCACTTGGAAGTAACCATAGATTTGTCTTCGGGCCTAGGTATGATCTCCCAGACTCCATTCTTCATTATAGATTGATATTCTTCATTCATGGCATCCTTCCATTCTTGATTGTTTACAACCTCTTCAAAAGTGGATGGTTTTGCTTCTATTAGTTTTGTCATGTATGCATCATACCCATAATATCTTTTGGGTTTCTTGCTTTCTTTCTCTGAATGATCCTTTTGCAGCTTCATGACCTTTTGCATCAAGTAGGGTATATTTTAATGGTTAACCAATTAGGTCTCTTTCTTGTTTCGGGAATAACCACAGGTCGAATGGACTCACTAGGACCTTCTTCTTCATGCCGTGATTCTTCTTCTCCCTTATTCACTTCCTCTTCAAATATGGGAAGTTCTTCATCATCAAAGTCTATGGAAAGTTGTTTTGATTTCTTGAAAGCTATGCTTTTGTCAAATATGACATCATGACTGACTTCTATGTGATGTCCATCTTTCATGTAGATTTTATAAGCTTTTGATGAGTTGTTGTACCCAACAAATGTTCCCTTCATTCCTAAAGGATCCAACTTCTTTCTTTTATCCTTGGGTATGGGGATATATACATGACACCCAAAGATTCGAAGATGATCTACAAATGGCTTCTTTCCAGTGAACACTTCTTCCAGAGTTTTGTTGTCTATAGATATGTGGAAACTTCAATTTTGAATGTAGACAATAGTCTTCGTGGCTTCTCCCCATAGGAACTTAGGAAGATCTTGATCATGTATCATTGCTTTGGCACTTTCTCCAATGGATCTATTTTTCCATTCTGCAACTTCATTTTGCTCGGGATTGTATGGGACTATTAGCTCCCTCTTAATCCCATTCTCCTTACAGAATGCTATAATTTCTTTGGATGTATATTCTCCTCAATTATCAAATCTTAATATCTTGATTCTTTTTCCTGTAAGGTTTTCCACTTCAGCTTTGAATTCTTGAAATTTTGGAAATACTTCATCCTTGGTTTTTATTAAATAAACCCAGTTTTTTCTTGAATGATCATCGATGAATGTGACATAATATAGGTGACCTCCAAGAGATTTAGGAGTCATAGGGCGACATATGTCGGAGTGAATGAGATTCAAGATTTCTTTTGACCGTAAAGCATTGCTTCCAAATGGTCTCTTGGTATTTTTGCCTAATGCACATCCCTTACAAACTCTGTCATGATCTTCTTTCAGATTCAAAATTTCGTCTACTATGGAACTTAGAGTTGGAAGGATTTTGAAATGTAGATAACCGAATCTTCTATGCCAGAGTTCACATGGGCTAATTTCAATGTGAACTAGGGCTTGGGCCACAGGAGACATTAGTTTGTAAAGTCTTCCTTCTCGAATGCCAATGACTTTAGCTTGATCTATACTTGAGTTTTTACTCCATACAACGACTTTACCATCAATGAAAGCTACTCTATCACTCTTTTCTTCTAGACTTGAAATGGAACCTTCGTCATATGGCTACTTCTTTGTCATCATGCTTCTTTCAAGAATTTCTATTCACCACATGAATGCTAGTCGTACTTGCACTTACAACCCTTGTTCTAGTAGCCCTGCATATATCCATCCAGATATTATTCAAGAAATCAAAACATAACATTAAATCAGATACCTTATGAGATGGCTTCTTTATCATGACATCTTTGTTGGCTTGAATCATTAGTATCCTGCATTTTCATATCTTCAAGGCCTTTTAGGTGTCAAGGGTCCTTTCATCTTTTTCTTTCTTCTAGGTCAGATTTCTTGAGCCTTATTCCAGGAGATGTCTTTAACAAACTTGTCAGATGATGATTCTTAGTGTTCATGGTGTCTTTTTATTCCTGATCTCTTTTTTGAATTTTCATATGCTTCTTCCAAGTCAGCCACCTCATACTTCATATGAGGTCATTTCTCATGTTGTCTTTCATCAGAGTGTGTGCATATCTTTAATGAAAGAGATCTATTCTTGATCATGCTTCTAGAGCACTTCTCCATGCTTATGCACAAAATGGTGACACAACTTTAAACTGAAAAATATAGATACATTGGCTATGCTGCTAGAGCAATTCCCATGCTACCACAGATGACATGGCTAACACATAGATGCATACATACCTCATCTTTGTTCTTTCCTTGATCATTTCAGGTTCCTTTTATAGCTTCTGAGATTGAGATTATCTCAACTTCCTTTGCTTTCTTACATCTTTCTCAGCCCGCATATCATTC
The DNA here is from genome assembly GCA_031772625.1 of Pinus tabuliformis. Classification (NCBI taxonomy): domain Eukaryota; kingdom Viridiplantae; phylum Streptophyta; class Pinopsida; order Pinales; family Pinaceae; genus Pinus; species Pinus tabuliformis. The sequence continues at coordinate 1,044,398,479 of CM062805.1, read as the reverse complement.
TTTCTTGAATCCCCATTTGCCCTTTTTTTGAAAGTCATGAACCTTCTATTTGAAGATTCCACCGGAGGATTTTTCATAGTCCTCATTTTGCAAATGTTCTTGTCAATGATAGTGGCCTTCTAAGATGATGGATCATGATCATTCCTTTATGAGACCATCAATGGCTACATCCTTCCTACATGAATATTTTTATCTAAGCTTCTACATAATACTCCTTTATTCTTGAAGATGCCATTCTCATAAGTCATGCATTCTATCCTATAGCTACATGCTCCTATGCTACCCAAAATTTTAAAAAGAACTTATGTGAAGAAGTTGATCTCAATCATAGTAGAGATTCAGAAGAGCTTCCTTCTTTTGCTCTTATCTTCTTATTTCACTTCTTGGGTAATGTGAGCTTCTTCTCACTTCCTCTTGTTGTTGTCCTTCTTGAATTTGGGACAATCCCTCTTATAGTGGCCATACTCTTGACAACCAAAGCATTGGACTTTTGACATATCTCTTTTACCTCTTCTCTGTGGACCAAACTTGCCAAATTTCCCTTTTCTCTTGGCCATAGCAACAAATGCTTATTCTTTTGATCTCACATCATCCTTGGCTTTGAGTCTAGTCTTCTCAATTTGCATAGAGACCAAAGTTCGTTCAACGAGGTAGTTTCCTTCTTGGCATATATACTTGATGTGAAGTTGCCCCATTCCTTAGGTAGTGCATTGAGCACCACAGTTGTCATTTCTTTGTCAGACATAACTTCTCCTAGTTCTTGTAGTTGATCTCTCATCTTAGAGATCTTCATGAAGTAGGGAGCTATTCCTTCTTCCTCAGATATCTTCATCTTATATAATTCATAATGCAATGATATCACTTCTCCAGCTGTACTAACTGAGAATAGCTCCACCAGTTTATCATAGATTTCTTTTGATGTTTCAAGTTTGGAAACATAAGGAATGAGAGAGTCCTTGATGGATTCTATTAGAACCCTTTGAGCCCTTGTTTCATCCTTATTATATTTTGCTAGGGCTTGAGTTTGTTCCTTTGTAGGAACAATGATACTCCCTTTGATGTAGTCCAGAAGTTCATTCTCCTTGAGAAGTAGATCAGTCCTTTTTTTCCATGCAAGTAAATTAGCAGTCCCAACCAATTTGTTGCTTTCCTTGCAAAACGACATTTGATATGATCAAAAGAGGACATAAAGATACTTACTTGAAATTGTTGATGATAGAAAGGTCTTGCTAGATCTTGTTGCTTCTTGAAAATTTGATGACTTGACTTCTTGGGTCTTAAAGTTCTTCAAGATGCTTCCTTCAAGGTGCTTCAAGAGAGATCTACTTGGTGATGAAGACTTCTTGGAGCTCTCCAATGATGAGGCTTGATCTAGAGTGCTTTCCCTTTTTGAAGATGATGAATCTTGATGTAACTCTTCTTGAATGGATCTAAAATCCTAGCTTGTAGATCTGATGCTGCAACCTTTGATTGTTCTTGTTTTTGGATCTTGATGCTTCACTCTTGTATGTGTTCTTGAGATGCCCTTCCTTGATGTGTCACCTTAGCTCTGATACCATGTTGAAGAATCTAGGGCATCTAGGTTATAAAGAGATTCTTCTAACGATGATAACAATTTGTGAAGTATTTTTACTTTTCTTATTAACACGATCTTCTTCTTCTTCTTCTTCTTCTTATTGTATGTTCTCTTACTCCATTAAACAATTACCAAATCACAAGAGGCAAGAACACAAGATATTGGCTCTCAGCCAGGGTAAAACCTCTCTCTTCTAGAGAAGAAAACCCTTCTGCAAATTTCTCTAATTGAAGCTTCAATTGACAAATGCCAAACCCTGGACCCTTGACATGAAGATTCTCCAAGCAAAAGTCAAGCCTTTTTCCTTTGATCTGAGATCACTTCCTCTTGTAGCACTTCATTCTCCTTCTTCTGACAACTGATGGTACTCCTTTATGGCAACTGCAAAAACCCTAGATTGTATGCCCTAGAAGGAACCTTTTCCTTTTCTTCCTTCGCTTGAGATGGAACCTTCCTTACTCAAGAAGAAGTCATTCTTACTAACCCAACTGAGTTCTCTTTTCTTCACTATGATTACAGATCTTGAACAACAGTAGTATATCTTACTTTTCTTTGCACGTCTGGAGGATACATTCAAAAATTGCAGCCTTGCATGTTCTCTTATCTTCGCTTGAGTAGTCTCCTTCTTCGCTTGAGTGGAGGCCTAATTGGCACTCCTTTCTAGCCCAACCAACACTCTTTGTATGATTGTAGTTGGAGGTTTGTTATGGCAGTAGAATGAGCTTCCCTTCCTTCGCACATGTGACTGTAATAGGCCCTAAAACAACCCTTTCAAACTCGGTGTCTCTTCCTTCCTTCTTCGCTGCACTAGAGGCTCCTTGTCTTGTCCTTTTCGCACCTTTTACAAGTCTTCTCCTTTGCTGATTTCAGAGATTAGTTGCTTGCCATTTGGTGAGGTTGAATGGCCTTATATATAGGAGTCTACCACTCCTATTAGGCCGAATTGAGGTCGACTTGATTCAAATTTCTTCCTTTTATGATGTCGACATATGGAGGAGGCTTGAGACTTTGCTTGGAGGTCTTCTTTTGACTCTAATACATATTTTTAAATGGTATAACAAGCCCATAAGGGTCTTCAACAAATACATTGATTCTTTGACTTCCTAGAAGCACTTAAACCTTTGCTTGACCTATTCAATGAGCAAGAAAATCATTGTTATAAATGACAAAAATAATAATTCCTTTTCTTTACAATTACAAAGACCAAAATTACATTTATGAAGACCGAACCTAGTTACACTTTCTTCAACACAACCAAGATGGAGAGTAGTATTTTGGGATATGGATATACAACAAGGCATGTAGTGGAACATTAAGTTTATTCCATCGTGTAGACACACAATTGTGAATCAGTGTATACAAGTTGGGATCATCTTCCTGAACAATATCTTTTATTTGCCCCAACATGGTATCCATCTACTCATACACCTCCCCAATCATTGGTTTATCTGTATCTGCAAAATGAATCATGCTATAAATGGGCTTGATGAATTACAATACTTGCGTCACACTTGCCCCAAGCAGACCATCAAGAGTGGTCTCCTCCACTTGTTCAAAACCTTGCTTGTCAACTTCATTTGTAGCCTTGTCCTTTAATACCTACCAGTGTGGACTTGATACCATGCTATCCAATGACTCTCTTACCTTCAAAAGGCGCCTGAAGGTGAGGTAATAGCTAGAAAATCTAGTCTTCACAATCTTCAACAATGCCAATCTTGAGTAACTGTGGAAAAGCCCATGGGTATTGCTATGATTTGTAATAAATTTTATCATTTGTTTGCCTCTCTTGTACAAATCACCAATCCATTTGTATTGTTTGTTTTTGTTCTTAATAATATCATGCATCAAAAGGTTCATTGTGTGAACCAAACACCCAGACGAAAATATGTTGGGGTATTTATCCTCAATAATTGCTCCCGTTGCCTTACAATTAGTAGCATTATCAGTGATGACTTGGATGACATTGTATAGCCCAATATGTTCAATTGTTTCAAGTAATGGTTCTGCAATGTTGACACTGGGCTTGAACTTTTCTGAGTTATCTTATGCTGAAAGGAAGATGGCACCCCTAATAGACACAACAAGAACACTTATCAATGGCTTGCCTTTTACATTTGTCCATCCATTAGATACAATGGAACCCCATGCTCAGTCCAGGAATTTGTCATTCTACTCAAAGGATGTGATATTTTTTCTTTTTCATGATCAAGTCCAACGGTTCTAGCCTTGTCATACCCATGGCTCTCGTATCCTTTGGGGGCATCACTTATGGCATAAACCATTCAATGCCAATAAGGTGAGCGAAGAACATTGAATGGTATTCCACATGCATAGAGAAACCAGTAAATTTTTGAATCCACATCATTCCTACACCCTTCGTCAAGGAAATCTGATATAGTTCTACCCCTTAAAGAGATGTTTGTTCCTGTGCTTCCATATCCACTGCCATGCGAGGATGCTGAAGGAGGTCTTTGTGCATGTGATTGTGAGCTATGTTCAAAGAAACCCTTTGATTTTTTAGATTTGTATTGGGATTCCTCCTCTTCCCTTATGTATTTGGCTCTATTTATTGTTGACACACTTACACAAGCTTTGATTCCTATTGGTTTATCTCCATCCCATGGTCTTTTCCCACAGAGGTGCCTTCTGGCATGGGTGTATGAACCTGTGTAAATTTTGTTGCAATGGTTGCATGTAAATTTAGTGGTTCCACCCCCTTTCCCTGCTTCTGGCCTACTAACATATTTCCACGATGGGGTTTGGTCTTGTTTAGATTTTGGGGCCTCATTATGTCCACTCTCTTCCTCCTCACTAAGGTACTCCTCTCTAGGGTTTTCATCAAATCCACTATAACCCACTTCATCCTCTTCTTCATCATGATCAACCCTCCTTCTACTCTCCAACACCATAATAACCAAAAAAGGAACCAACAAGAAGAAAATGCCAAGCCATATAGCCATGATGTTTGAAGTTTTGAGTCTGCAAAAAAATGGAGGAATGGGAATGGGAAATAATTTTTTTTCTTTTTTTTTGTTTAATTTAGTAATGAACATACAAAAATGCTAGATTAGAGTGTAGATCCTACCTCTTTGGCCTTCAATCCCAAGCTCCAATCTCCCTTGCAAGCTCCTCAAGCTCCTCTCTCTTGCTCTCTCCAAGCTCCAAACTCTCTCTTGCTCTCTCCAACTTAACAAATGGGTGAATAATGCGAGGGGAGAGGGTCTTTTTACCTTTTCCCCCTCCCCTTTCCTCCCTATCCTCTCCCTCTCCGTTCGTCGGCTGTCGCCCCCCTATCTCGATTGCGCGGCCTTTTTTGGTGCCGACGGGAACACTATTTTAAGAGAGGGAGCGGTCGGGAGTGATCGCTCCCCGACCGCTCCCCCTCTTAAAAAAATCGCTCCTGGAGTGAAGGGGAGTGGTTAAGGAGCGATTGCTCCCGACTGCTCCCCTAATCGCTTCGTCAAAAACAAGGAGCGAAATGTTTTTAAAGGGAGTGCGCTCCCGAGGTAGCTCCCTACTAGCTCCCGAGCAGAGCGCGAATTGGGAGCGGATTTGTGGGGGGGGGGGTTGGTGCTCCCCCGCAACCCTACACCTGAGTTTGCTATAAACTGGCTTGATTTCACCTTGGTCTTGCTTCAGTTTTTCATATAATTTCCTGTGTTGCTACATCATCACTGCATTTGCTACATCATCACACCCCTATGCTAGATATTAAATGCCTTGAGGAACTTAGAAAATCTAAGACATGGGTTTTGTTCGTCTCTTTCGGTAGACCACATTTGACATAACGCATGTGAAAATCTATTCAATCTTCCCTTGTCTTGCCACCTAGAAACTTGTACTATAGTACTTGTGAACCAACTTTGATCAGTTGTAACTTGACAATGCCTTCACGGTTATAAATTCAATGTGGCATGTCATCCTCTCATCAAACTAAACAAATTGGGCCTAAGTTGACTTTTTGACTTTTGAAACTACTTGCATGGGGAAATGTGAAATGTGGACTTTGTGAGACTTCCATGTATGATAACTAAATGAGATATATTGCACCAAGGCCAAGGCCACATATAGACTAAATAGACACATAACCATGCAGTGGTATGATATAGGAACGCATGAGAAGGGCTAGCCCATACAATGCTGATCGTCCCTCAATAAGTAGACTCCTCTAAAACTATGAGTCCTCAAGTAAGCCCATCCAAGGCTGTCCAATCCTATCCAAGATGAAAGGAGCAAGAGATGAACTCAAAGAGACTGGCCATGGTTTGACCAAATGCAAGGTCTAGGACACCTAAAGGCTAATATACAACCTCACATGGTTGTTACAAGGCTTTAACTTGTGAGATTGGGCTTACAATGATGTGAAATACGCTACAAAAATATGTGTATGCTTGTTGACATGATGGGTAATGGGCACTGTTGCTGCAAAATCTAGCAGACCTTGGATCGGGAAACCCGACAAAGCATAGGCTAGACCAAGAAGCAACAATGGGGTAGTGGCTCAGTACCACCACAACCAAAGCCCCATACTCTTTATAGATTTTCACCGATGGGAGGAGTCTCGGTAGAATAAAGATCACTTATAATAGATATTCTATGGTTAATGTGTGAAGTGACCTCACTAGGAGCTCTTCAAGAAAGACAATTTAGGTCCAAGGCTTCACAAGGAAGCAATTCACTTTCTATGAGGAGACTTAGAAAAGAGGGCACGAGACCTAGGGTTTGATAAATTTGGCAAGTGTTGGAGTAACCAAAGGTCAAGGCTAGGATAAAAGGTTTCTTACAATGTATGAGTTATGCCAAGGCTTAACAAACCTTTAAGGAAGCCCTTAAGTTGAAGGAAGGAGAACTAGGGTTTCCCTCTTACAAAAACAACTAGGGCAAGGAAATTTTTGGATGAAATTGAAGTGGATGCCCTCCAAAAGATAGATTTTGTGGCAAATACTATCTTCTTGATGTTTAGGTTCTCCAACCACCAAAATATCCCTTGCCTAGGGATTCGCACCAAGCCCTAGTTTCCTAACATAACCTTGAAGGCGCTGGATTGAGGGAGAGAAAATATGGATAAGGTTTGAGAATGATCACCAACTAATTATAATAGTACCTTGTCCCTTGGGAATATGGAGTCTAGGATGACAAAGATTAGCCAAGATTGTTCCTAAGGAGGCCGAAATTTGATTCCCTAGCAATCAAATTTCAAGCATTTACCCACTCGATGGAAAAATGGAATTTTATAAGAGAGCTACCACGAGTTAACCACTAAGTCGATTCATCGCATGTTCTGTATGAGTAATGCATGCAACATTCATCTAGATAACTTTCAAAATTGATCTTCAATAAATTAGGGCACAATTTATCATAAACTAGGTTCAATTATTCCATATTAGACATTCAAGAAATAATTCAACAATTAAAAGTACTTACAAGATAACATGCAAGATTTCCATCCATTAGACCAAACTCCAAAGAATATCCAAAATCAACTCTAAACATCAAAATGCATCCAAAGTGTTGAGAAATATAGGGTATAGGAATTAAGTGATTTCTCTTCTATTAGTAACTGCTTGTGAGTGCTTTTTACTTCTTTAGATTAGGATCTTCTTTTACTTAGGTTATTAGCGTTATTCTTCATGAAACAACTACCAATGCGTAAACTATAAAGAGACAAGAGATACAGAATATAGGCTATTAGCTAGGGCCAAAACCTCTCCCACTTGAGAGGAAAACCTGAACAAATATAGAGACTTCAATTGACGAATATCAAGACCAAGACCCTTGACCTATTTGCCACTCCAAGACCAAGTCACAAACCTTCCTTGATGGGATCCTTCTTGCTTGAGTCAACAATAGTCAAACCTCTGCTTCTCCCTCCTTCTCGGCTACCCTTTAGAATTCAGTTTCCTCTTCTTTGCTTCAGACCTGTACCTTACTTCGGCCTCCTTGGGAACCTTAGATGCAACACATGTGAGATATATATGGTGATCCAACCCCTTAATCTCCTTCTCTTGGCTTGAATGGTCTTCTCTTCCAACTCGGCTTCTTGAGTTCAACTTCTATCACAACAAAACAAACTTCGACCTTTTCTGTAGTAGTAACAATCCTCTCCTTCACACGTGTGAGAGGAGATCGGCCCAAAAACAATCCTAAAAACAAATCTGATGACCTCATTGCTCCTTTTCTTCACCTCACTGGTTATAGGATTCCTATTTGATGGCCTTCATACTTTAGGCTTTAGACTTCATAGAAAATCTCTGTCTCAAATGAAAACTGGACAACCCTATTTAAAGTTGTTGGAGCCTGTAATAAGCTGACTTGAAGAGGGTGAGTTGACATGTCTGTTGGAGGAGTTTATTAATTCAATCTTGAAGCCGACTTGCAAGAGAGGTCTTGTGCTTGTCTCAGAGAGCTTTTATATTTATTTAATGACTCATACAAATGTGTAACATGCCCAAGAAGGGTCCTTCATACATGACGTACACTCAAATTGACTTTTATGACTAGATAACAAATCCTAAAGGTTCACAATGGGAGCCATCACTAAAAATAAAAGTCCTTGCTCATGAAACCCATGAGACAAGCATTACAATAATAATTTTATTTTTCTTCTTTACATCAATTACATAAAATCACAATTACACATGTCATTATGAAGACCGAACTTAGTTACACTTTTCAACACAAAGATCTCCAAACATCCTCAAGAAAGCAAGTGTGAGTTCCTCTAAAGAGGCCGAAAGTCCAATGTTTGATGATGAGAGATCACAATGACATGATCTCTAATTTATTTGTGTCCTACTAAGGCCTATTTTAGCCTACAAGCCCCACAAACAATAAAATAATGGGCAAACTACAAGAAAGGTCACAAATCGACCTTGTAGCTCTCATAAAAACATAATTATCTCCACACGTGTGAGCCGAAGTGATAAAGAAGCTGATGTCATGCTAGCAAATTGTCCTTCTAGGGCTTGCATTGGGGGCCTTGAGTGCCATGACAAGTGTAGAGGCCCTCTAAAATCATGCTCTAGGGGTTGGCCCCTAGATCTCTAGCAAAATCCTCCATGGGCCACAATTTTGGGCATGGGGTGCAAACATGGGTCTCATGGGTCTCCTGGTGGTGTGAATGCCTGATTATGCTCAAACATTGAGGGCATTGAAGATGGTGCTAGCCCTCCCATGTCTCAAGGCATGAGACAAAGCTCATCTAGGCCCCGGATCAACTGCTTGACCCTGTAGTATTGCTAAGGTGGTTGGGGGTATGATAGTCCAGGTGCCTCATCCCATAAATGATATAGGGCAAAGCGCAGGAACTCTGTGTGTTGAAGGTGCCCATTGATACAATTGATGCTCTACAACTGTTCGGAGTCCCATGGCTCTCAATGCATCACCTGCGGGTGTCAACATGTCCCTCTGGAGGACCTAGATCCAAGTTAAGTTGCCCAGACCTATAGATGGAACCACTTTCTAGTTATACACAATATCCAGTGCTGCAACTTTCACCATTAGGTACATTAATCATTATTGCATCTAAGTGAACCAAGCTTGAAAGAAATGGGAAAATTAACACTTCATATAAAGATTCTTTTCCAAAACTCTACGTAGGAGTGGTTAATAGACGATACTATTAGGTGCTCTCAACCCCCAAGGGGAAGTGACATGTCCTTGGTCCACCCTTCAATCGATATGTGCCATGTGAATAATGATGGAATGGGGGGAAAAGACTTTATGGCCAAGTGGCATGGTCAAAGGCACTGACTATACTAGAGTACCTCATCCTGGGTGTATAGATGTGAGGAGGGAGTATTCATGGATGCATGAGTTACCTCGGCCTTTGCTTTTCCACCCCTCTAAATGCCTTTTACTTTTTCTTGTTTTTTTTTGTATTACTACTCATAGCTCAAGGAATGAGAGCTTGCTTTGTATGATGTATAATAATTATTACCCCTTTAAGATGGGCCAGTTCGTTGTCCATCAGGGGTTGGGACATGCAAGAGTTCCTTGTCTTCTATGAGATAGGGCAACATTGGCCCAGGAACTGGGTGATGGTTATATGAGAGAGGTAGAGCTCATGCTTGGCTTTTGTCCACGTGCTAATTTGTAAGTCTTGACCATCTTTTGCATTTTGAATTTTTTCGTTTTCTTTTTCTTGTGGCCATCATATGCTCTTTCTGTTTCTTTTAGCTGCATCAACCTCCCAGGGTGCATTTCCAAGCCCTACCCAGGTATGAGGATGTGTGGGTGCCAAATCCCAATGAACCAATGGTCAGTTGAACCTGAAGAAGGGAGGTGGAATAGGGGCTTGTAATGTAAGATGGAAAGTGGTAAGTATGGAATAGGGAGAGATGGGGCTACACTATCTCAATCATGGCTTCCCAAGTAGTGCCCCTCCTATACCCATTGGGCCATTAGGGGAGGTCCCACTGGACTAGGATTGAAAATTAACCCCCCATTTAAGGTGAGGGAACAAGATCACAGCCAAGACCCTTCTTTCTTCCAAGTCACCCCATAATCCAAGTCAAAATGCCCAAATACAAAGGAGCATAAGCACCCAATTGCAAAATGAATAAAGTACCCTTTGATTAGAAACCCACCTTCCAACTTGTGCTCTTGGAAAATGGGCGAGGAGACATATGACTGATGCGGGTGGCAGAGATATGAATGGAATGTCACATCGGCTACTAGGTGGCTCTCAGGAGCTGTTGGCTGAAAAAGTTGAATAGGAAAAAAAATTCTCCTAGGGGTCACCCACTTTTGGTGGGTAAAAGGCACTTTTCGTAAATATTGACTTTGATAAAGCTTATGACCTGATTGACTTGTCCTCATGAGAGAGGATGTTGACTTGTTTGGGATTTGGTCCAAGATGTGTAGGAGGGGGGGTCGCCCTGCTAAGAAGACATAAATGTTTGGGATTTGGTCCAAGATGTGTGGGAGGGGGGGGTCGCCCTGCTAAGAAGACATAATATGAGGATGTTGACTTGTTTGGGATTTGGTCTAAGATGTGTGGGAGGGGGGGTCGCCCTGCTAAGAAGACATAATATTATTATTATTATTATTATTTTCTTTTTTTATCTGGAGAGACTTGAGGGATTCTAATTCTTGCTCTTTGAAGGATTGGTGTTCCATAGCTGATAAGTATGCTCTTTTTTCTATGGATCGGCTCACCATCATGGAGATTGTTGGAATCATCTTGCAGAGGGTTTTGTTTATGATGAACATTGATATGCGAAGATCCATTTGATGTGACTAAAAATGGAGTTTGGGTGTCAATTGGCTTAGTATGGTTTGCCCAGGTTTTACTCCATTTTTCATCAATGCCATGAGCTTGGCCCTGTTCTTATTGTGAGGTGGGGGTCCTTTGACATCGAGAACAAGTGGATACGAGGGTTATACAGTCTGTGGTCAGTGCGGGTGTTGTGTAAGCTTTGGGTGTTTGCATGGTTGGTGATTTATTAGGGCCTTTCTTATTTTCTACTTGCTCAAGGTATTGTCTGAAAGACTTCAATATGGTAACTTGGTGTTTTATTTTGTTGGTTTGACCATGGGGGATTTGAACCTTGAATTTCCTGCTTTACACAATACTTCACAACACGGTGATTGCCAATTGAGCTGCCCCTGGAGGGCTAATTTTTTTCTTTTTTTTTTTCATTTTGTTGGTTTGACCCATGGGGATTTGAACCTTGAATCTTATGGTTTACATAATACTTCATAGCACAACAATCGCCAATTGAGCTGCCTCCATGGGCTTAATTTTTATTTTTATTTTTTTTAAACAGGAATGAGTACTTCCCTTAGTGGGATCTGTAACTTTGTACACATGGCTGCCACTATTTCACCACGTATAACAACTATTTCATAAATGCCACAAGGGCCATCTTACACTTCGGACACTTGAACCCACGTAGTTGGGGACACAAACATGTGCTGTACCACTTGAGCTAAGTTCCTTCGACATGGTAACTTGGTATTATTAATTGGAATGCATGCATGTATTTTTCTCGCTAAACCAAGAGATCTAAGTGATTAGTAGAGATTTTATAAAAAAGGGAAAGGACTATCCTGTATACCTATTACCAACACAAACAGTAATATAGATATGTCAAATTGGCTTCTGTTGTCTACTACTTTTCTTAAAATTGCACAAGTACTCTTTTCGTACGTAGAAAACAGCTGCATAAAACAACTCTTTTGACTTGTGGGAGTGCTGTTTAACACTATTTTAATTTTTAATTTTTTGGCATGTCACTCTGTTTTCCTGTTGGAGATTGTAGAGTGGTCATAGTTAATTTTCTTGGTTGCAAAATGCATGTAATATCTCACAACACAGTGGGGCAGGATTAATTGTTTATGATCCATCATTTGTCTGTTGATACATGTTAAGTTGTTCATTTAATTTCTAAATAGATATTGTTTAGTGTGGCTGAGTAGAAGAATACTACTAACATTGTTCACTTCGTTCTGTAGCAATTGGTATTGTATGAAACATCAGCATCGGAACTGGATATCATTAGAGATATTTCTCGCACTTTTCCATCCCATGTCTACTTTCAACAGAGACATGGACCTGGACAGAGATCTCTTTACAATGTTTTAAAGGCCTATTCTGTATACGATAGAGAGGTGGGCTATGTGCAGGTATGCATGGTTTTTGAAAGTCTCAAATTAAGTACATGAATTGCATTAGCTTACAATATGACATCTCAATTTTTAAATCCTAGAGAACTGTTTCGGTTGGTGTATTTGAATGCTATTTTGGTTGATTGGAAAGTTGGATCATGCAGGGAATGGGGTTTCTAGCAGGTTTACTTCTTCTTTATATGAGTGAGGAGGATGCATTTTGGCTGCTGGTTGCATTGTTGAAAGGCGCAGTTAATGCGCCAATGGAAGGACTATATTTGGTAATGATGTATATCTATATATATACTTTTGGAAAATGAATATTTTAGTTCATGCTGCATAACGACTACATCAACAATCATACATCACTGAGCCAATATACACTTACATATACTACCCCTACTTACATGACAAGAAGGGACAGCATTTTTTCCATGTTCAATCTGAGGAGAATCTATCTCATTTCTGAAAATGCCAATTCTGGTTGAATCATTTGCTGCAAACTTTTATCTAAAAGCTGTGATCTCAACCAAACTAAAAGGCGGAGCACCTCCAGTAAGAGTTACATTTCGTCGCTTTTTCCAAAAAAAGAAAGAGATGCCTGTCAATTTTATGGTGTTCCGGACAGTTCTCCCAAATTGTCTGGCCATTCATCTATCCCCAAAAGTAATTCCTTTCCTTTGAAGAGGGGCTACTGAATTCAATGGCAAACCATTCCCAAAAGACTAGCAATCTGTAGCACCAAAACACATGTTTACCATCTCTGCTTTGTGACAACTCGTAGTAAGCATTTATTTGGCTTGAGTGGTGGATCCTCTCTTTAATTACTTAGCTGTTAAGCACTTACCTTCTGAATACACTATTCTTAAAGGAGGAGTGGAGCTGTTAGATATTTTGACAAGTCTTAAGCAATTTGATCTCATTATCTTTAATGGCTAACATTTTGTTCAGTTGATCTGTATGTTGAATTTTTGTAGCTATGGCTGGTCTTCATAATTATATTTTTATCATTGTAATACATGTTATTAAGGTCATTTTGATTATTTAGACCTTGAAAGATTTATTGTAAGACATGTTCTTCATGTTGGATTTAAAAGAGAATTTTGAAAATTGGAAACTGAATTTTTGGCTCCAAGATTGTTAAGTCGGCCCTCCCTCAAGTCAAGTCGGCCCTAGTGAAGAGACACATCCATTCTTGAACGCAGAACATCTATATATATTATAAAGGCATTCGACCTCCTCCACAAGAACATCATTCGATATCATCACAAGAAGACATTTTTTGGGAATCGAAGCGAAGGACAAAGGAGAAGAAGAAGGATGAATAGAAGAACGAATATCTCTCTCTTTAGCTCGCATCTCTCTCTCTCTCTAAAACTCACACATGTGACTTTTTCCTGGTGAGCAGTTTCTGAATAGACCAAATTTCTGGGCAGTTGCTGCGCAGGCTGAAATTTTGGGAAGCCGAGTGTTTTTGGACATATTCTGGAGGCCGAATTTAGGCCCAAGGGAGATCTGATCATATTGAGTTTTTGGAGGCTTGACTTGAGGGTTGTGGACCAAGTGTGACCATAAGCATAGTTTTGACTAGCCACATTAGATATATCTTTTGTTGAACTGAAGAATTTCTCTATAGAAAAGGTTGCTAGGTTTTTCCCCAAGTGGGTTTTCCTAGGGTAAATCTTGTGTTCCCTTTTGTGCATTGTGATCTCTACTGTGTTTATGATTTATGGTTGAATTCCTGAAGTGTAATTGCTTAATGATAAATTGGAAATGTTAAAGGACGATCTATATCATTCAAAGTAATTACCAATGGTTAAAGAAATATTGTGTTTGTATCTATTGCACTTGAAAAATCAACATGGGATTAGAGCTTTGGTGATGAGAAATGACGTTGTAATCACTCTTGAAGAAGCCTTCACTCTTTAGTAAGAGGTCAGTCTTGAAACCCTAAATCTACAATTTATTTGCTTGTATATAACTATGGGTTCCCACATGAAGGAAGGAAACAAGCTAGAAGGAGCTACAAACTTTAGGGCTTGGAAGACAAGGATTGATCTTCTCCTTGTGAAAGAAGGTCTCTTAGGCATTGTAAAGGCAAGGTCACCGAACCAAAGAAAGACAAAGAGAAAGCAAAGTTTGAGAAGGATGAAATTACAACGAGAAGCATTATTGTGGACTCTATCAAGGATCATCTGATTCCCTATGTTTCAAGTCTTCAATCTTCAAAGCAAATGTATGATGCCCTAACTAATTTGTTTACTATCAATAATATTGGTCAAGCCATGAGTTTGAAGAATGAACTTTTTGATGTTAGAATGACAAGTAATGATACTATAGCTTGATACTTCATGAGGATATATCAATGAAGAGGTCAACTACAAGCAATTGATGAAGTCATTTCTGATAAGGAATTAGTAACTACAACACTCAATGGTTTACCTGAATCATGGGATGCTTTTGTAGTTGGAATATGTGCTAGAAAAGATGCTCCAAACTATGGGCAATTTGTACTCAAGAAGAGTCAAGGCTTGTATCAAGGGGAGGATTCAAAGATCTAATGAAGGTGATTCTCAAGCATATGCAACGCACTTCAAGAAAGGTGGAGGAAGAAAGAAGTTTGGTTTTCAAAGAAGAAATGGAGGAAGAAGAAATGAAGAAAGAAGACCGAAAGAAAGAAGATCTGCTCCTCAAGGAAAGAGAGACATGTCAAAGGTTCAATGCTATCAATGTCACAAATATGGTCACTTTAGACGTGACTGTCCTGAAAGATCAAATGATAGAAAGAGAAAAGGAAAGTAGCATGCCTCTGCAACAGATTTTGAAGAACTTCCAAAGAAACCAAAGAATGAAGAACCAGGTAATAAAGAATTATTTTATTTCTCTGCTCTTACTGGTTCTGTTGCAGATAGTGAAGACTTGTGGCTAGTAGATAGTGGTGCCTCAAGGCACATGACGGGAGATCGAGACAATCTCACAAGTCTGTTGGAAAGAAGATTAGCACAATAAGTGGAACTTGGAGACAACAATAGTTATCTAGTCAAAGGCATTGGAAAGACATCCATTGAACTAGAATTAGGTGATAGAGTTCATCTCAAAAACATATTATATGTACTGGGTTTGAAGAAGAGTTTGATTTCTATTTAATGCTTGGAAGATAGAGGAGAAAGAGTAGCCTTCGTTGATGGTAAAGTTCTTGTTTGGTCCAATGGTGCTAGTATTGATTCTGCAAGAGTAATTGGAGTTCGTGAAGGAAGGTTGTATAGATTTTTGAAACAACCTATTCAAGCACTTGTACATAATGATATTAATCCATGTGAGCTTTGGCATAGAAGATATGGTCATCTCCACTATAGAGCTTTTCCTTCTTTAAAAAAATGGTTTTGGTTGTGCTAGATTTGCAGGAAGAGCATGAAGGGGTCTACAAAGGATGTGCGCTTGGAAAAAATGTGAATAAATTTTTTCCAAGCAGTGAAAGTAGATCCAAGGAATTATTGGACTTAATTCATTCTGATGTATGTGGTCCTATGCTAGTGAAGTCTCTTGGAGTTTCTTTGTATTATGTAACTTTTATTGATGATTTCTCTCATAAGACGTGGATCTACTTCATGAAGATGAAAGATGAAGTCTTTGACAAGTTCCAGGAATTCAGAGCTGAAGTCGAAAACTTGAAGGGAAAGAAGATCAAGATCTTGAGATCTGACAATGGAGGAGAATATACATCCAAGAAGTTCATATCTTTTTGCAAAGAAACTGGGATGAAGAGGGAGCTGATTGTCCCCTGTAATCGACACCAAAATTGAGTTGCCTAAAGAAAGAATAGAACAATTGAAGAATTCATCAAGGCGATCACCGCTGTCTACATTCAAAATGGAAGTCCTCAACAAATTTTAGAAGACAAGACTCTCGAAGAAGCATTCACTGGAAAAAAAGCCCCAGGTTGGTCATCTAAGAATTTTTGGTTGTCTTGTTGACATTCATGTTCTTAAAGATAAGAGAAGAAAATTAGATCTTTCAGGAAAAAAAAGAATATTCATTGGTTATAGTGAATCATCAAAGGCATATAAAATATATATTCTAGGACAAAAACACGTTGAAGTGAGCAGGGATATGTCCTTTGATGAGAATGTAGGTTATTGGAAGTCTAAAGAAATGGACACTGATGAAGATGAGGAACATGAAGCTCCTAAGCAAGAAGGATCTGGTCCATCAAGTTCCTCTGAACAACTCGTTGATCATCAAGAAGGCCCAGAAGGGCCAAGTGAACTAGTGTCCTTGATTATTCTTGAAATCAAGAAAAGGCCATCCTGGTTGAGATCCACTTTGCAGGAAATCAAGGACATGTAGTGCCATGAGGAACCTTCAGGGAAAGTAAGAGGCCAAAGAGGTATTATGTCGGAAATACTGAGAGGGGGGGTGAACCAGTGTTTCTTTTCAATTGTTACTTTTACCAGTTAGATCACTCATATTTAGAACACAAAATGAACAATAAGAATAAATGCTTTTATTAATTTCCTCTTTACAGTAAATCAAGTACAATATATGTAGGGATCCAACCCTAGATGAAGACACCGATTTTCAATTCCCTAGGCTCCAACCTATATTTTTCCAAGCATCGAATTAGACTTCCCAAGGCTCCAACTTTCTCACTTTGAGGCACCAACCTCTAGGGCTCCAACCCTATCTCTGGTACAAGCACCAACCTAGTCCCTTGAGGACTCCTATCCTCTAGGGCTCCAACCCTATCTTCCAAGGCACCAACCTTGTCTCTTTGAGGCTCCAACCTCTAGGGCTCCAACCCTATATTCCAAGGCACTAACCTTGTCTCTTTGAAGCCCCAACCTCTAGGGCCCCAACCCTATATTCTAAGGCACCAACCTTGTGTCTTTGAGGCTCCAACCCCTTGGGTTCTAACCCTTAGCTTTATTTCATTAAGATATGTTTGGTTATACTTCACGGCTCCTAATGTCTTCTTCAACAAACCCTATCAATCTTCAACTACGCCTTCACTTAGTCTCCACGTCACATCATCAATGACAACCTGTTTCTTCACATGAAGGTGTCACCACTTCTCTTCATGTTACCCAAACAAAACTTTTTCAAGGTCACCTCATGATGGCTTCAATGCATCATGGTCTTCAATGATCTCCACAAATCTTCAATATGCTGCTTCACAGAGTTCTCAAACTCCGCCCTATTCTGTTTTCAAGAGAAGACTTCAACAAGCTTTATTTGTCCAATCCCAATAAATCAACACTTCGACCACGACAACTATGACAACTTCGACCACGACAGCTTCGACCACGGCAACTACGACAACTTCGACCACGACAACTACGGCAACTTCGACCACAGAAACTACGACAACTTTGACAATGACAACTGCGGCATCTTCGACCACGACAACTACGGCAGCTTCAACCATGCCAACTACAACAGCGTTGACCACGACAAATACGGCAGCTTCGACCAAGATTTTATGCCCAAACAAAATTATCCTTTTTTTCATCCTAAACAATAGTCTCCTTGTTCTCCTCAGCCTTCTGTCTTCTCCTGTACTTCGTATCTCTGAATTCTTGCCCAAATCACTGATCAAAATGAAGTGTTTAGATGTCTATTTCTATAGATTTCGTTTATAATTGAAGGGACATGTCTATTTGAAGTGAGGCCGACTTGTATGACTTAGTGTAGGTCAGCTCATTGCTAGGAATAATTTCCTTAAATTAAAAATACAATATCTCACAAACTATTGGGAGTTTCAGGGCAAATAAAGGCTTGTTAGAAAGAGGAAAAAATCCTCTTTAAGATGATCTAGGATCCATTTTGAAAGGATGCCTCCAAGGTGTCCAAAATAATTTTTCTTTGTGACTGTCCTTAAATTTTATGCATAAAAAGTTTGGGACAGCATGATGAATATTTGGAACAACGTGGCTTCTTCATTGTTATCAATATCATGATAGGATCATAGAGTCATTATGTAGGAGTGCAACATCCATGTAGCATGACGCAAGAACAATGTCATCATATACTAGTGCAGTCATAGTGCAACATCATTAGGAGAACTCCAAAATAATCTTCCAACCATCAAATGATCTCCAACCATGTTATCAAGACCTCATCAAGTGCCATCATCAATTGTGGTCATTTATCAAGAATATGACATCATCAAATGTAGTCCTCCATATGTCATCAAGGGCTTCTAAATACTTGGCACATCTTAAGACTTCTTCATTAGTGACTTGACATATTAATTGATGACATTCTTATGAAACAAGAGTTATGACATCATCATTTGGAACCAGGCATCTCAACAATATTTTCCATCTCGGCTAGTGTTGGGAATAACTGGGGGGGTGAATCAGTATTATCAGATCAATAATTTAATTTTCCAAACAGATTTGTATACGCTACTTTAACTAAGTGAACTAGTGTGTATATGCGACTGTACTTAAAGCAACCAACATATATGCAGAGAACTTTTGATTTACCTAATTTATCATGTATTGAACTTTTAACCAGTATATCAGAGATTTATTAGACAGTGCAGTAAAAGCAGAATAAAGCAGTGTTGAAAATATCGGTATCGGAAAAATATCGGCGAGGGTCCAAAAAATATCTTATCGGCAATATCGGCAAAAATATCGGCAAGCATAAAAAATAATTTTTTCAAATTTTTAAATATAGCCGATATTTTGCCGATATTTTCAAAATATCGCGATATTTTGCCGATATTTTCCGATATTTGCCGATATTTTCCGATATTTGCCGATATTTTCAAAACAGAAAATATCGCGATATTTTCTCGGCGATATATCGTTTTGCCGAAAATATCGCGATATTTCCGAATATCGCCGATATTATCAACAGTGGAATAAAGCATCACACATAAGCAACACACATGAACACCAAGATATAAGGTGGAAACCCAATGTGGGTGAAAACCACCTGCTGTTGTCATCTTTGTCTTCTTTTAATAATAAGAAAATCTGTTTACAATTTTATACTAGTGCAAAGTTATATCAGTATGCAGGCTTCCACCTGTAGAAGGTTACAACCTTCTCTTGTTCTCTAGCTTCTATTGGAAGGGAGCTACAACCCCCTAACCCTTGTACTAGCCGATATGTTTACTAGTACATAGGCTGCGACCTATAGAAGGCTACGACCTTCTTTCTTCCTCCAAGGACCTCGTTTCATAAATTTTCAAACTAGATCCATCAACAACCTCATAACTGCAATTCAATCATCAAATATATCTGCATCAACCAATCACTTTCTGAACCAACCACAACCGAATCAATCAATCACTTTGACAACCCATCAATCTGATCATTCAGAATACTGTCACCAAAATACAGTAACTAGAACCCAAACTAGAACCCAGAACTCTGCAACAGCAAACAGAAACAACTGAAACATACTTTATAAGGTATATGCTATTTCCATGTGTTAAACCTGCGTGTATACGCGCTTTTCTCAAAGCCAACCAACATATACATCTACAAATATTAATTCATAATTCTGCAGCTATTCCAGACTTCAGTTATACCCAGATCATAATATTTACAGAACAACACATGCGTCAGTATTCAGATCTAGAATAAACATGATCAAACCATATAAAGATAATTCATTTCAAGCCTTAAGATCTTGATCCATCATTAGATCTTATCCTCCATCAACCGCTAAGGTTCATCCCTGGTTCAGATCAAGCACAACACCATAAGCCAATAACCTGCATACTAGATCTCACACTTCATCAGATATTCGATACTTGCACACCTGGCCTAATGATCTTCTCCTCCTTTTATAGTTTTAGGCCTTTCTCAATACCATGGACCAAAACCACTTAGGACCAATACCTTGGACCAAATACCTAGGGTCAATACCTCGGACCAGATACCTTGGACCAATACCATGGATCAAAATACCATGGACCAAATACCTTGGACCAAAAACTTAGTTTTCCAAGATATACGCGCTTTTCCTTCTGTGAAAGTGCATGTGTACGTATACGCTACTTGTGTTCAGTGAACCTGCGTGTATACGCACCTTGGTCAAGGTGAACCTGCGTATACCTCTCTTTCTTCATTCTTTGTAGTCTGATCTGTAATTCTTTGCTGTTAACCTGCTGTACTGTGATCTTTCATCTGAGTGAGTTGCCATCAAGGACAACACCTGTATCATAATGCCAACAATCTCCCCCTTTGGACTTGATGGCAACAACAACACCAAGTCACTCTCCCCCTTTGACATCAAGGGCAAAGGGTCATGCTCCCCTTGAGTACATGCTGAATTCTCTGATATGCTGAAATGTACTGATTGAGCTCCCATGATTGAGTCCATGCTCCCCCTAAGCACTAGCAAAGTCTGCAAGAAGATTTTCTAAAAGAATAACATGACTCTATAAATCAACTATGTGAGGATGACCTTCCTATCACCAATGACTCATACATCCATCTCCCAACCAAGTGGGGATATACCAAATTTGACTCATCCACCCAACCAAGTGGGGATATACCAATTGTTTATACATGAAAAAAACAAGAAATATTACATCATCCATCCCATGCATAGTGGGGTTACAAATTAGGTCTTTTCATGACCTTTACATTAAATGATATACATGAAATTTATAATAAGGACAACCGATCTAAACAAGACCATGATAGTCATCAGCAACTATCATACACCATATATGATCTACACTATCAACAACATCAGGATCAACAGCCTGTATATTTCCATCATCAAAAGAGTCGCCTAAATCAAAACAATTATGCGGATCTGTATCAAGATCTTCTAAGATAATGCCAACAATGCATTATTAGAAGCATATGCTCCCCCTAAACCTATGCCAGATGTTCACTGTCAGATCTGATTATTGCATATATCAATAAGAAATATCAAGGCATCATCATCAATCAGATATACATCAAGTTATCAACAACTTATGAGGACCAACATATTTCCACATGTTATCAGCAGATTGTAACCATCATCAAATAGAGCAGATAATTGGCAGAACCATATCAGACCCCTTTTTTTCTGAGTCTGGCCCACTGCTTTTCTTCAAACCAACATATACGCCCATAGAAACCCACGTATGTACGTGACTACGCTTCATGAAACTCACGTATAACAACCTTTCTCTGAAAAATAGGATTTAACAGCAGGATGATGCAACAACTACTCCCAACTTTTGTCTGAGATATTCAAATGTCTCTCTGGGTAGTGGTTTAGTGATATCAGGAACCTGTTCTTTGGAGGGAACATACTCCAATTTGAGCTTTGTTCAAGCACTTGTTCACGTAAAAAATGATATTTGATGGGTATGTGCTTGGTCTTGGAGTGCATCACTGGATTCTTTGAAATACTGATGGCACTTGTATTATCACATAGAATGGATATGGGTGGAGTACATGTGATCTAAATGTCTTGCAAGGTTTGCATCATCCAAAGTAGTTGTGTGCAGCAAGATGCAACAACCACATATTCTGCTTCAGTTGTAGATAATGCAATTGAACTTTGTTTCTTGCTAAACCAAGACACTAACCTAGAACCCATATAGAATGCACCACCACTAGTGCTTTTTCTGTCATCAACACTTCCTGCCCAATCTGCATCTGTATATGCATGAAGAGTAAGATCTGTATCTCTAGGATACCATAAACCAAAGTTTTGTGTTCCTTGAAGATATTTGAAAATCCTTTTGACTGCCTAAAGGTGTGATTCCTTTGGATTTGCTTGGAATCTTCCAACTATTCCTACTGCATGCATGATGTCAGGTTGGGTACCTGTTAGATAAAGCAGACTACCAATCATGGATTTGTAAGTTGGTTGATGTACTGCTGCTGATTCATCATTTGAGCTGAGACTGCATCCTGTTACCATTGGGGTACATAGTGGTTTAGAATCTTCCATGCCGTACTTTTTCAAGATCTGTTTGAGATATTTAGTTTGTGAAAGAAAAATACCATTTTTATTTTGTTGAACTTGTAGACCAAGAAAATACGTAAGCTCACCAAGCAAGGACATTTCAAATTCTTGCTGCATTACTGAAGCAAAATTTTGACTCATGGATTCTTCATTGCTACAAAAAATGATATCATCAACATAAACAACAATTATTAGCAATTTATTAGTGTCAAACTTTGTATATAGATTGCTATCTGCTGACTCCTTTGAAAAACCCTGTTGGTGGAGATATTTGTCAAGATGGTAATACCAAGCCCTTGGAGCCTGTTTTAGACCATAGAGAGCCTTTCTGAGTCTGCATACAAGTTTTGCATCATTTCCAAGAATGAATCCTTCTAGTTGTTCCATATAGATTTCTTCTTCTAAGTCTCCATTAAGGAAGACAGATTTTACATCCATTTGGTATACTTTGAATTTCTGAAAACTAGAAAGAGAAAGAAACATCCTTATGGCTTCAAGTCTAACAATAGGTGCAAAAGTTTCTTCAAAATCTATAGCTTCTTGTTGAGCATATCTTTTACAAACAAGTCTGGCCTTGTTTCCAATAACTTCTCCATTTTCTAATAACTTCTCCATTTTCATTCAGCTTGTTTTTGAATATTCATTTAGTTCCTATGATATTCTTATCATGAGGTCTAGGAACTAATTCCCAAGTATCATTCTTTTCAATTTGCTCAAGTTCTTCATTCATGGCCTTGACCCAACATTCATCTTTGTATGCTTCATTTACATTTTGAGGTTCGGTGGAGGATAGTAATGCTAGATAGCTTGAGGTTTCTATAATAGTTCTTCTTGTCTGTACACCTGCCTCTTTTTCCCCTAAAATTTGAGTTTTTGGATGATTTTTTTGAACATACCAAGATGGAGTCTTTTCTTCTACCGTTATCTCTTCTTCTGGTGATTCATTGGTTTTTTCTTCAGAATCATTGTGATTTGATGTGGGAAAATAATCCCCATCTTTTTCATTTTCATAATCTTCGGTTTTTATTTGTTTTGGATTTTTGCATGCTTCATCAACTACAACATCAATACTTTCAACAATTTTCCCAAGTCTTTTATTATAACATTTATATCTTTTACTTCGGGAAGAGTAACCAAGAAGAATACTGTCATTTGCTCTGGGCTCAAACTTACCAAGTTTTTCATCAGTCCTTTTGATATAGCATTTGCTTCCAAAAACTTTAAAGTATTTTACTGTAGGAGTCTTACCATACCAAAGTTCATGTGGAGTTTGAGTGTTGTTTACCTGAACATTTGCTTGGTTGAGAATAGTTACGGCGATGAATGCAGCTTCAACCCAGAAGGTTGCAGGAGTTCCAGATTCATCTAGCATAGCTCGAGCCATTTGTTGAATAGTTCTGTTCATTCTTTCTACCACTCCATTTTGTTGAGGAGTCCTTGCGGTGGAGAACTGCCTTTTTATTCCATGTTGTTCACAAAATTCAAAGAATTCATTCGAGGTAAATTCTCCTCCTTGATTAGATCTGAGGCATTTGATTTTGCGATCTGATTCATTTTCAACCAAATCTTTGAAGGCTTTGAACTTTTCAAATGCTTCATCATTATGTTTTAGAAGACCTATCCAACACATTCTGGAAAAATCATCAATGAACAGTATAAAGTATTCTTCTCCACGAGGTGACTTTTTCCTTGATGGTCCACATAAATTAGTATGAACAAGTTCAAGAGGCTTACTAGCTAACCCTTCTTTTTCAATGAAGTGAGATCTGGTTTGCTTACCAAATTGACATGGTTTGCATATTGTATTTTCAGGAATGCTGATATCCAGAAGAAACAACTTGGAATCTGCATGCTTTTCTTATTTGAGAAAAGCTTAGATGTCCCAATCTTCTGTGCCATAGCCAGTTTTCATCATTTTTGCTTAGATAGCACTGTTGTTGTCCTCCCTTGAGTATGTATAAGTTGTTTGGAGTTCTTGTACCTTTGATCACGGTTTCTCCTGTATCAAGCTCACGAACAACACATCCGTTTGATCGAAACACCACTTCATTTCCTTGATCACACATTTCACTGACACTCAACAGGTTATGCTTTAGACCATCTACATACATAACATTCACAGCTTTAACTTTTTCTTTCAAGAAAACAAAGCCTTTACCTTTTATGACAGCAAGAGTGTCGTTTCCAAATGAGACATTCTTTTCTTTCTCTAAGGCATTATATGAGTGAAGTTTTTCTTTGTCACCTCTCATGTATTTTGAGCATCCACTGTTGATGTACCACTGATTTTCTTGTCCTTCTGCATACAAGGCTATACCACATCTTTCTGTTTGAGGTTCTTTCCTTCTTCACATTTTGGGATTTAATGGAGTTTGCTCCTTTTGAGATATTTGCCGAAATTTACTCCTGCATTCAAATTCTTCATGGCCAAAGTTGTTACAGATTGAGTATTCTATTTCATTATCAAGAAGAGAAAAGTTATTATAGGAACATTTCTTGATCCATGTCACATTCATTTGATTTTGTGCTTCTCTAGTCATGATGGTTTTGTAAGCAACACATTGAACAACTTTGTGTCCAAAATTATGACATGAGAAACATTGACCATTATAGAAGTTCCTGTGGTTATCGAATCTATTGACCTGGTGATTGTATTTTCTATTGATATTCATCTTTGAAGCAAATTGAGTATGATTTACCTAAGGTTGGTTGTGGCTTCTGTTCATCCTTGAAGCAAATTGAACCTGATTTATCTGGCGATCTGCTTTATGCCTTTGCTGACGATTGTCATACTGTTCACTGTTCTTTGTTGCATCAAGATAACTTTTAGTGGAGGTTGACGTCTTCTGTGATTGAGATGCTTCTTCAATATATCCAAGACTTGTCTTTATTAGAGGAGAACACTGCACTTTGATAATTTCATTTAAGCTTTTTGATCCTTTAGAAAATCTAAGATTGAGAGATTTTGTTTTCTCAAGATCCTTTCTTAGACCCACAATTTCACATTCTAGTTTTTCATTGTGTTTTTCTTTTTCAGCAAGTTGGTATGTCAAGGTATCTATAATCATATTCTTTTCTTCTAAACAAATTTTGAATTTAGAGATTTCTTCATGAAGGTCATCTTCTTCTAAAGCATCCCAAGAATTATCATCTTCATAAGCCATTAGGAGTCTATAGTCATTACTATTTTCATCTTCATCACTATTTGATAAACCATCGCTATCTTCATGAGTATAGTAACTCTTTTTACTTACACTTTGTTTTCTATTCCATTTTGCAGATTCCTTCCCTTTATCATATTTATCTTTACGAGGACATTTGGCAGCATAATGACCGACTCTACCATAGGCAAAACATTTGAAACATAGTTTACCTCTAAATCTTCTGGAACCCCATTGAAGCTTCTTGACAAAGTTTACTTCATCTTCTTCTTCTGAAATATGTCCTGATTCATTAAGTTCTTCCTTTCCTTTTGTTAAAGTTTTAAATGCGGCTTCTCTCATATCTGTTGGGCCTCCTTTTCTCATCTCAAAGGCAGTTAAGATTCCGTGACGCTGTCATAGTGATTGTCTGTAGATCCTGTTTTTCTTCTATGGCAGATACTTTTGATTCAAATTTAGCAGACAAGGATCTTAAAACTTTCTCAACTAAGGTAACTTCCTTTATCTCTTCACCCAAATTCTTCATGCAATTAGCAACCTCATCTATACGTAAGAAGTAACTAGCTATACTTTCATCATTGTGCATCTTAAGGGTTTCATATTGAATTTTGAGAGTTTGCAGTTTAGCACGTTTTACCTGAGAGTCTCCTTCGTAGGTTAGAATGATTTTGTCCATATTTCTTTCACTGATTTGAGCTGCATAACTTTGACAAACTCTGATTGTGACAAACTTCCTAATAATGTATTGACAACCCTGGCATTGGTTTCATATTGTTTTTTACTTGCCATATCTGTAGGAATAGCTGATGGAAATGTATATCCTCCTTCCACGGTTTCCTAGACATCTGTTCCAAGTGATTGTAGATAGGCTGTGGTTCTTATCTTCCAATAAACAAAGTTACTCCCATCAAAGATTGGCGGTCTGATGGATCCCATGCTTTCTTGATTACTCATGATGATGAATCTCCCTTCAAGCGATCAAGCTTCTTTTGAAGGACCTACTCTGATACCAATTGTTGGAAATAATACTGAGAGGGGGGGTGAATCAGTGTTATCAGATCAATAATTTAATTTTCCAAACAGATTTGTATACGTTACTTTAGCTAAGTGAACTAGCGTGTTTACGCGATTGTACTTAAAGCAACCAACGTATATGCAGAGAACTTTTGATTTACCCAATTTATCATGTATTGAACTTTTAACTAGTATATAAGAGATTTATTAGACAGTGCAGTAAAAACAGAATAAAGCATCACACATAAGCAACACACATGAACACCAAGATATAAGGTGGAAATCCAATGTGGGTGAAAACCACCTGCTGTTGTCGTCTCTATCTTCTTTTAATAATAAGAAAATCTGTTTACAATTTTGTACTAGTGCAGACTTATACCAGTATGCAGGCTTCTACTTGCAGAAGGTTACAAACTTCTCTCGTTCTCCAGCTTCTACTGGAAGGGAGCTACAACTCCCTAACTCTTGTACTAGCCGATATGTTTACTAGTACGTAAGCTATGACCTACAGAAGGCTACGACCTTCTTTCTTCCTCCAAGGACCTCGTTTCATAAATTTTCAGACTAGATCCATCAACAACCTCATAATTGTAATTCAATCATCAAATACATCTGCATCAACCAATCACTTTTTGAACCAACCACAACTGAATCAATCAATCACTTTGACAACCCATCAATATGATCATTCAGAATACTGTCACCAGAATACAGTAACCAGAACCCAAACTAGAACCTAGAACTCTGCAACAGCAAATAGAAACAACTGAAACATACTTTATAAGGTATACGCTACTTCCATGTGTCGACCCTGTGTGTATACATGCTTTTCTCAAAGCCAACCAGCGTATGCATCTGCAAATATTAATTCATAATTCTGTAGCTATTCCAAACTTCATTTATACCCAAATAATAATATTTAAAGAACAACACATGTGTCAGTATTCAGATCTAGAATAAACATGATCAAACCATGTAAAGATAATTCATTTCAAGCCTTAAGATCTTGATCCATCATTAGATCTTATCCTCCATCAACCGCTAAGGTTCATCCTTGGTTCAGATCAAACACGACACCATAAGCCAATAACCTGCATACTAGATCTCACAAATCATTAGATATTTGATACTTGCACACCTGGCCTAATGATCTTCTCCTCCTTTTATAGTTTTAGGCCTTTCTCGATACCATGGACCAAAGCAACTTAGGACCAATACCTTAGACCAAATACCTAGGGTCAATACCTCGGACCAGATACCTTGGACCAATACCATGGATCAAATTACCATGGACCAAATACCTTGGACCAAAAACTTAGTTTTCCAAGATATACACGCTTTTCCTTCTGTGAAAGTGCGTGTGTATGTATACGCTACTTGTGTTTAGTGAACTTGCATGTATACGCACCTTGGTCAAGGTGAATCTACGCATACCTCTCTTTCTTCATTCTTTGTAGTCTGATCTATAATTCTTTGTTATTAACCTGTTGTACTGTGATCTTTCATCTGAGTGAGTTGCCATCAAGGACAACACCTGTATCATAATGCCAACAACTAGTGCCATATTGACATCAATGACAACCTAGATTAACAATCTCCCCCTTTGTCATTGATTGCAATATTCTTGCCCTTTCAGCATTCTCTCCCCCTTTGACATCAATGGAAAACGGGGTGCCCAAGTACTCCCCATGTCAAGCTGCTTCTTTTGTTGACGAATAGTAGTTCTTCATAAGTATGTTACTCCCCCTGTCATGGTGCTCTTCTTTCTGGCAATGTGGTCCATGATATATGTGCTTAAATTCCTTCATGTGATGAACCAACTCCCTCTGTCTGCACGACCTCCTGTAGCTCATGAAAGATTACCTTTTTAGTGATCAAGTGGAAAAGATCTTCAATAGTAGTTTGTGGATGAATAAGGGATCACGTTCTTCAATAGAAATGCTCACGAGAGACAATATATGAAAGGATGATTGTCCATGTGGCTCATCAAGGATTTCATAGGGCCCATTCACAGATAGCTTCTGCAAGAATGCTTAATCATCATAAGCTCCCCCTAATTGTATGCATGGTCTTCCTTTTGGCAGAGTCTTCCCATCAAATACTTGGAATATCAAGGATGACTTCATCAAGTCAATAACATGTGTTGTTGGCTAGAGTGTTCAAGGGACTTCCGAATTTAATTTGCTTCCTTCTCCATACTTGCATAAATTTCTTCTCTGGCATGGTTCTTCCTTCTGTAGGGGCCCAAGTCAAGTTACAATCACGTGACATATGTCCAATGTTATGATACTTGAAGCACTCTATGTTGTTCATGGATAAGAATTCATGACTTCTTGCAAAATTGCTTCTCGGAGATTGACGGGGACCATTATATGCCCTACCATCTTTTTCCATGTGTCCAAAGTTTGTACAAGCATAACAATAACCAAGAAATATACTTTGGTACCTAGGAGAAGAAGGTTTCCATGATGTACTTCTGAAGTCCTTTTCCCTTGGGATCCTTTGATGATAACCATTGCTTCTTGCATCCTTGACACCATTTGCATGTCTTCTTGGAGGAGGGTTTCTTCCATAGTTGTCTTGACTCTTCTCCTTGCCTTTGCTGGAACTGGGAGCATCAACATTTCTTCCAGGCTTCCTCACATCCTTGTTGTTTGAAACATTAGGGTTTGCATCATTCTTGCTTGAGGATTCACCTGCATAGCCAAGACCTGATTTATCGAGGGGAGACCTTTGATGACTTAGGATGTCATCTAGGGTTTGAGAACTTTTCAAGTTCTTATTCAGCAAGTCAACTTCCTTTTTAAGAAAGACAATTTCCTTCATTTTCTTGCATTCTTCATCCTTCTTTGATAGAATGATCTCCATTTCTTCCTTCATCTTGGTTACTTCACACGATTGGGCCTTAAGAGAAGTGATTTCTGATTTTAACTTGGTGATGTCATCATCCTTTTCTTCTAGTTGGCATATCATGGTGTTTCTCTCCTTTTCTGCTTCATCAATTTGTCCTTCTATGATTGTCAAAGCTTCCATCACCTTCTCAGCTCGTTGTGCTTGTTTCCTTGCTTCTTCTAGTTGAGATCTAAGGGAGGAGACCTCTTTCTTGTATTGACCAATCTCTGCTTCAAGTTTCTTCAAACTCTTGTGCCTTTGTTCAAGGTGGCTTGACAAGGTATCTTCCCGTTTCTTTGCCTTATCCAATTGATTTGTCATAGATATGACTTCTTCATGATGCTTTCTTTTGTTTTGATGAAATTCTTGCTTAATCTTGGCGAGATCCTCATCTCTTTCTTGTACTTGAAGCTTGACAAGGTCAAATTGCTTCCTTGTCTTGTCCTGGTCAACAACTTGCGTTTCTTCTTAAGTTCCTCATTTTCCTTTTTCAAATTGTTAATCTTTTTCATTTTCTTCATCTCCTAGATCTTCTTTAGCCTTGATGTTATCACTCTTATCTTCAGCTTCCTTGACGGGCTCTGGATTTCTTCTTGTTTTCCATCATTTTCTTGACTGTAGATCATTGTGAATGCTCCTTTAGAGTGAAGATCATGAAGGTTATCCCATATGCCTTTAACTGATGAACATTTTTCAAAATTGGCCTTCATAGAATTAGGGAGTCCATTCAAGATTGCTTTCATTTCTCTTGTATTATGTTCCTTGGATTCTCCATCCATCATGCTATTAGCAATAACCGATTTCTAGACTTCAATGCCTTGAGTCTTTAAGAAATTCCTCATTCTTGCTTCCCATATATCAAAGTTTCCATTGAACAATGGAGCCTTCAAAAATTGATTGACATCAATTTTGGTGGTTGAGGGAGACACATTTTTAGGAGGATTGGAGACATTCTTCCTTGGCTTCGCCATTTGTGTTCTAATGATCAACCTTCAAGCTGTTAGGTTTTGAGTGAAGGTACTGGCTCTGATACCATTTGTTGGAAACACTGAGTGGGGGGTGAATCAATATTTCTTTTCAATTGTTACTTTTACCAGTTAGATCACTTATATTTAGAACACAAAATGAACAATTAGAATAAATGCTTTTATTAATTTCTTCTTTACAATAAATCAAGTACAATATATGTAGGGCTCCACACTAGATGAAGACACCGATCTTCAATTCCCCAGGCTCTAATCTGTATTCTGCCAAGCACCGAATTGGACTTCCCAAGGCTCCAACCTTGTCACTTTGAGGCACCAATCTCTAGGGCTCCAACCCTATCTCTAGTATGGGCACCAACCCAGTCTCTTGAGGACTCCTATCGTCTAGGGCTCAAACCCTATCTTCCAAGGCACCAACCTTGTCTCTTTGAGGCTCCAACCCTATCTCTAGTACAGGCACCAACCCGGTCTCTTGAGGACTCCTAACCTCTAGGGCTCAAACCCTATCTTCCAAGCCACCAACCTTGTCTCTTTGAGGCTCCAACCTCTAGGGCTACAACCCTATCTTCCAAAGCACCAACCTCGTGTCTTTGAGGCTCCAACCCCTTGGGATCCAACCCTTAGCTTTACTTCATCAAGATATGTTTGGTTATACTTCATGGCTCCCAATGTCTTCTTCAACAAACCCTATCAATCTTCATCTATGCCTTCACTTAGTCTCCACGTCACATCATCAATGACAACCTTGTTCTTCACATGAAGGTGTCACTACTGCTCTTCATGTTACCCAAACAAAACTTCTTCAAGGTCACCTCAAATGGCTTCAATGCATCATGGTCTTCAATGATCTCCACAAATCTTCAATATGTTGCTTCACAAAGTTCTCAAACTTTGCCCTATTCTGTTCTCAAGGGAAGACTTCAACAAGCTCTATTTGTCCAATTCCAATAAATCAACACTTCGACCACGACAACTATGACAACTTCGACCATGGCAGCTTCAACCATGGCAACTATGGCAGATTCGACCACAACAACTACGATAGCTTCGACCACGACAACTACGACAGCTTTGACCATGGAAACTACGACAACTTTGACGACGACAACTATGACAGCTTCGATCACGACAACTACGATAACCTCGACCACGTCAACTACGACAACTTCGACAACGACAGCTTCGACTACGACAACTATGATAGCTTCGACCACGACAACTTCAACCACGACAACTACGACAACTACGACCATGACAAATACGGCATCTTCAACCAAGATTTTATGCCCAAACAGAATTATCCTTTTTTTTGTCCTAAACAATAGTGTCCTTCTTTTCCTTGGCTTTCTGTCTTTTCCTGTACTTGGCATCTCTGAATTCTTGCCGGAATTACTGATCAAAATGAAGTGTTTAGACGTCTATTTATAGAGATTTTGTTTATAACTGAAGGGACACGTCTTGAAATGAGGCAGACTTGTATGATTGAGTGTAGGTCGGCTCACTGCTAGGAATAATTTCCTTAACTTAAAAATTCAACATCTCACAAACTATTGGGAGCTTCAGGGCAAATAAAGGCTCGCTAGAAAGAGGAAAATATCCTCTTTAAGATGATCTAGGATCCCTCCAAGGTGTCCAAAATAATTTTTCTTTGTGACTGTCCTTAAATTTTTGGCATAAAAAGTTTGGGACAACATGAGGAATGTTTGGAACAACGTGGCTTCTTCATCCTTTGGCTTTGTCATTGTTATCAATGTCATCATAGGATCATAGAGTCATTATGTAGGAGTGCAACATCCATGTAGCATGACACAAGAACAATGTCATCATATACTAGTGTAGTCATAGTGCAACATCATTAGGAGAACTCCAAAATAATCTTCCAACCATCAAATGATCTCCAGCCATGTTATCAAGACCTCATCAAGTGCCATCATCAATTGTGGTCATTTATCAAGAATATGACATCATCAAATGCAGTCCTCCATATGTCATCAAGGGCTTCTAAATACTTGGCACTTCTTAAGACTTCTTCATTAGTGACTTGACATATTAATTGATGACATTCTTATGAAACGAGAGTTATGACATCATCATTTGGAACTAGGCATCTCAACAATATTTGCCATCTTGGCGAGTGCCATATTGACATCAATGACAACCTAGATTAACATATTCTGGTTGTGAAGCATTGATGACTAATCTTATTGATGCTGAACCTTCCACCTATGAAGAAGCCGCTAAACAACAAGTTTGGAAGGATGCAATGTTGGAAGAATACCAATCAATCATGAAGAATGATGAGTGGGAAATCGTGCCTAGACTTGAAGATAAATCAATGCTATCCTCCAAATGGGTATACAAAATGAAGCATGCAGTGGATGGAGACATTGACACATACAAGGCAAGATTTGTGGCTATAGGTTTATCCTAGAAAGAGAGAAGATTATGATGAGACTTTTGCTTTAATATCTAGGTACACTGCTATCAGATCCATTATCTCTATTGCTTCTTCTATGAGATGGAATTTATATCAAATGGATGTAAAGACTACTTTTCCTAATGGTGTGATTGAAGAAGAAGTGTACTTAGAGCAACCTCAAGGTTTTGAGGTCCATGGTAGAGAGTCTCATGTATGCAGGTTAAAGAAAGCCTTGTATGGACTTAAGCAAGCACCAAGAGCCTGGTATACATGAATTGATAATTATCTGATGAGACTTGGTTTCTCCAAAAGCGATGTTGATCCAAACCTGTACTTCAAGGTCGAGAAGAATGAACCTGTGATCCTATTGTTGTATGTTGATGACCTATTTCTGACAGGTATGGAGCATCTAATTATTCGGTGTAAGAGGGAGCTAGCTTCCAAATTTGATATGAAGGATCTTGGATTGATGCACTACTATTTGGGGCTAGAAGTATGGAAAAAGCCTGGAGAAATCTTTCTTGGTCAAGGAAAATATATTATCAAGATCCTACAGAAGTTTGGTATGATGGATTGCAAGTCAATGCCGACTCCCATGGTTACAAATTTGAAGAAGCTAAGAGACTCTGAGTCTGATTTGATATATCCATTGATGCATCGTAAGCTGATTGGCTCACTAATGTATCTTGTTAACACTAGGCCGAACATTTGCTATGTAGTCAACACATTGAGCCACTCCCCGGTGGGACCTAGTCACGATCATTGGATTGCAACAAAGCATGTACTGAGATAGTTGTGTGGTATAGTTGATTTTGGTTTGAGATATGTCTCAAACGACGGTATTTAACTCCGGGGTTATACAGATGCAAATTGGGAAGGGAGTGCTGAAGATGGAAAAAGTACATCCGGAGGTTGCCTCACTTGGGATCCATTATGATTTCGTGGATGAGTAGGAACCAAACATGTGTTGCACTTAGTACTATCGAGGCAGAATACATTGTAGCTAGCTTGGTGAGTTGTGAAGCAATATAGCTTCAGAAGTTACTGGTAGGATTGTTTGATCATGTGGTCGAGCCGACCGTGATATATTGTGATAATCAAAGCTGTGTGAAGCTGATAGAGAACCTAATGTTCCATGCCAGGTCGAACCACATTGAGATCAAGTATCACTTTATCTATGACATGGTGCAGAAGGGAGCGGTGAAGCTCCAGTATGTTACAAATGATGAGCAACTTGTAGATATCTTGACAAAGCCTCTGTCTCATGTGAAGTTTGTATACTTCAGAGACAAGTTGGGACTCGTGGAGAATGCCTCTCATTTTGTGGGAGCAATGATGACATAACATCATTGACGAACATTCTCCCCGTGTCAAGTACTATGACCTGCATTAGGGAGATTATCCCTATGTCAAGTATTGTCACCTGAATTAGGGAGAATGGTCCGAAGGATTGACATTCTTCTTGTGTCATGTATGACTTGAATTAGGAAGAATGGTCCTACAACATCAAATTCATTTAACATTGGGCCCCAAATTATTCAGTTACGAATGTGACCTTAGGTGATTCACAATGTGTCAAGATGTTGACCTGAATTATGGTGAACCAAGATAGTTCGGATGCCATGTGTCAAATATTGACCTGAATTATGGTGACTAGTTGGTGTTAAATGGTGTACCATGTGTTTGAAGTACCAACTTGTATTATATTGAGGAGATGCCATAGGTCTGAGGTACTAACCCAATTGATGGTATCGTGATGATACTGTCGAGTTACCATGTGTCAAAGTTATTTGACTTGATTATGGTATATGGTCGATGCTATTGGATTACCATGTGTCACATTTGTGACTCGATTATGGTGATGATTTGTTATAACCTCTTCATAGAGAAATTTGTTCACAAGAAGAACATGTGTCTAATCATTATGAATACCTCCCTATCTAAGAGGGAGTGTTGAATTTTTGTAGCTATGGTCAGTCTTCATAATTATATTTTTATCATTGTAATACATGTTATTAAGGTCATTTTGATTATTTAGACCTTGAAATATTTATTGTAAGACATGTTCATGTCAGATTTAAAAGAGAAAATTTCGAAATTTGAAAATTAAATTATTGGCTCCAAGATTGTTAAGTTAACCCTCCCTCAAGTCAAGTCGGCCATTGTGAAGAGACACACCCATTCCTGAGGGCAAAACATCTATATAAAGGCATTCGACCTCCTTCACAAGAGCATCATTTGATCTCATCACAAGAATACATTTTCTGGGCATCCAAGCGAAGGACAAAGGAGAAGAAGAAGGATGAATAGAATGACAGGTATCTCTCTCTCTTTAGCTTGCATCTTTCTCTCTCTCTCTCTAAAACTCACACGTGTGACTTTTATCTGGGCAACAATTTCTCAACATGGTAAAACCAGTAGGCAATTGCTCAAAAGACAAGATGCTAGATACAATTAGCAACTAGAAAAGTAAAAATTCATCACAAGCAGTTATCATCGAAAGAGAAATCTCATACACTTGCTGCCCCCTAGATTTCTCAACATGGTATCAAAGCTAAGGTAACAAGACAAGGAAGGGCATCTTAAAGAAGGATACTCAAGGTCAGAAGCACTAGAAGATCATCCAAAAGCATCAATCATCAAGAAGGACCTCTCATCTCAAAGGCATTACAAGGACAAGGATTACATCATCATCTTGAAGGAGGTTACTAAAGAAGATCTCAAAACCCTAGAAGGACTCTATGCTTGAAGCATTCTTGGGAAGCTCGCTCAACCATCAAATTGAGAAGAAGGAGACCTCAAAGACCCTATCTCTACTTAAGAAAGGAACGACTACGAATTGAAGCATCTTGAAGCCTCCACATCAAGGAAAACAAGAAGAGGCATTATCATCATCATCAATGAATCAAGGTGATCTCCCTCTCTTTGAAGGATGACTTTTGAAGGAAGACATCTTCTTCAAGAAGACATATTCTATCCAAGATCATCATAAAAATAAAGAAGGCAACAGATTGAAGATATTGTCATCAAGGAGTATCTTCACAAGTAAGTATCTTCTTGTCCACATCTAAATCTATCAAAATATCTTTTTGCAAGGAAAGCAACAAGTTGGTTGGGGCATCAAACTTTCTTGCATGGAAGAAAATGATCCTCATAGAAAATGAAGTCGTGGAACATGTTAAGGGCTCAATCACTAAACCTCCAAAGGAAGAAGCTCAAGATTTTGCAAAGTACATGAAAGGGGAAGTAAGGGCTCAAAGGATTCTCATAGAATCCATCAAAGATCCCCTCATTCCCTATGTATCAAAGTTGGAAACATCAAAAGAAATATATGACAAACTTGTAGAATTGTTCTCCGTAAGCACTGTAGGAGAAGTGATCTCATTAAGATAAGAACTCTACAAGATGAAGATATCAAAAGAAGAAGGAATAGCCTCATACTTTATGAGGGTGTCAGAAATTAGAGACCAACTACAAGAGTTGATGTAACAACCCAGCTAAATTAATCCATTTTATAAAGTTTAAACTTTATAATAAAACAAATGTGATGAAATTTAAGCAATAAATATGTTAAGTTTATAAATACAATTTAAATTTATAAACAGATATATGTTAAAATTTTATAAAATGTATAAGTAAACTTTATAATATATATATTAAATTACAAAATGTATAATTGAAATTTTATATAAATGTTGTAAAGTATAAATGGAACTTTATAAATAGAAATATTATAAAGTATATATATATATATATGGAACTTTATATAATGTAAATGTTGTAAAGTATAAATGGAACTTTATAAATAGAAATGTTATAAAGTATATATATATATGGAACTTTATATAATGTAAATGTTGTAAAGTATAAATGGAACTTTACAGATTATATGTAAAGTTATATGCTATAATATAAATAAATGGATTCATGAAAATACTATGTGTTAACCTACCTAAAACTCATTACTGAAACCATTAACGAGGGCGCATCCAACCAGCTGAGAAGTTATGGCAGAGCGGCTTTGCCAGGACAGGATCTGAGAGAGTTAAATTGCATGCGGAGGCGTGTCAGGAGGTAGAAGAGCGGTGGCCGGAAGCAGGAGGGTGGCCACCGCCAAGCCTGCCTTTATAAATCGCTATTCTGAACCGATGAAAGGGGGGAAAAAAAACCAGAGAGGGGCAACAGAGGACGAGAAGCATAAATTCACCAGGAGGAAACCGGGAGAAGGGAATTATCCATTGAAGAGCTTTAAGTGGTCTGAGGTTCTGGGCACGGAGGGACAGAGAGCCTCTGTGGAGAGCTTTCTGGATTGAGCAGCTAGGTTTGCTCAGTCTGGTTGGGTGGTATTGGCCTCTCGAAAATTGGGTCAAAACAGCCACGGCATCACCAGCAGCGGAATCGCCAGTTCAATAGCAGAATCAGCAATCAGCTAGCAGTTCAGGTATGTGCAAATTACATTTTTATGCATTCTTGTTTTCCAGTTTATGAGTATTTACATGTTTGCTGTATTTCGAATTATGGGCATTACACATGGTATCAGAGCCTTGGTAAGTATGTGGAAACCATCATCTGTAGCCGAGGCAGTCGAATGTAGCCGTTATGCAGAAGAGCACCTTGGAATCAAAAAGGATATGGGGCCAGCAGGGCCTTTACAATCAGGGTTTCCAGGGAAGGCTCCCCGGAACGTTTACAGAGGAGGTAGCTCGAGGCCACCTTACGGTAACAGGTTTACCGCAAGTGTGGGGACAAGAGTTCCCATGGCAGTAAACACTATAGCCGCGGAATCGTCCAACACCAGATCTTGGGCATCGCGAGGGACTACCGGTAGAGGAAGGAGTGCGAGAGGAATCAACATGGGAGGACGCGGTTCGTTCTCTAGAAATTCACACCTTGACTCAAGAGGATCAGCGCAGCTCAATTGTTGGGGATGCGGGGGACCGCATTTCCAGCGTAACTGCCCAGAAGCTTCATCGAATATATTGCAAAGGACTGGGAAGGAGCCGATATCAGCCAATCGAAGTAATCTTAGAATTCATGCAGTAGTCAACCACGACCAAGCAGCCCATCAATCCACTGTCGTGGAATCTTCAGGTATTATCAATGGCATAAAACTCAAAATCTTATTTGATACTGGTGCCACAGATAGTTTCATTTCGTCATATGCATTAAACAAATGTGGGTTGGCAGCTCGTAGACAAAATGATTTCCACCAAGTGGAAATGGCCTCAGAAGAACTCCAAACCGTGGGCTTGAGTGTGGATCAATGCAAAATTGACCTAGGGGTCTGTTCGACTAAACTAAAAGTCTATGTCACAGCCTTAGGGACGTATGATCTTATCATCGGTATGGATTGGCTGGAAGCTCACCAAGCTTGGGTGGACTGTTATGGAAAAAGGATTTTAGGCATAAATGATGAAGGAGAAGTAATCCAAATTCAAGGAATCAAGAGGGAAGTTTCCTTACGCTACATTTCGGCAATGCAGGTGAAGCATTGTTTAAGAAAGGGTTGTCAGGCTTATGCAATTCACGAAGTAAGCCAGGAAAAGGGGCCATCCTTAGAACAATATCCGGTGTTAGCCGAGTTCCCGGATGTATTCCCAAAGGAACTACCTGGATTACCCTCGGTAAGAGAATTGGATCTCACTATTGAATTAAAACCAGGTACCCAACCGATCTCAAAAACGCCTTATAGAATGACAGCTCCAGAACTTCAGGAATTGCAAATCCAGTTGAAGGAACTACTCGATATAGGGCTTATCCAGCCCAGTACCTCACCTTGGGGCGCTCCTGTAATTTTTGTGAAGAAGAAAGATGGATCCTTAAGATTATGCATAGACTATCGAGACTTGAATCAAGCTACAGTAAAGAATCAATACCTTATGCCGCGAATCGATGATCTTTTCGATCAAATGAAAGGAGTTGCTGTCTTTTCAAAAATTGACCTTCGATCAGGGTATCATCAGCTAAGGATTTCTGAAAATGATATCGCTAAGAC
The DNA here is from genome assembly GCA_031772625.1 of Pinus tabuliformis. Lineage (NCBI taxonomy): Eukaryota > Viridiplantae > Streptophyta > Pinopsida > Pinales > Pinaceae > Pinus > Pinus tabuliformis. The sequence goes on along the minus strand of CM062805.1, from coordinate 1,044,359,889 downwards.
TGCATTCCGGACACGTTTTGGGCACTATGAATTTACTGTGGTACCATTTGGGTTAACAAATGCGCCGGCCGTATTCATGAATCTTATGAACAGTGTTTTCCGTCAGTATCTTGATAAATTTGTACAAGTCTTTTTAGATGATATTCTCATCTATTCCAAGAATGAAGAAGAGCATGAAGAGCATTTGCGGCTAGTATTGTCCTGCCTTAGAGAACGTCAGTTATATGGAAAACTGTCCAAGTGTTCTTTTTTCAGGAAAAGATTCATTATTTGGGTCACATCATATCAGGTGAAGGGATTTCAGTAGATCCTGAAAAGGTAAAGGCGATCATGGAATGGCCAATACCGAAAAATGCACATGAGATACGAAGCTTTATGGGTTTAGCAGGTTATTACCGGAGATTTGTGGAGGGATTCTCCAAAATCGCAAAGCCAATCACAACCCTTCAGCGTAAAGGTGTTAAGTATGAGTGGACCGAGGAATGTAATAAAGCATTCTCTGAACTCAAAAGACTGCTCACCAGTGCACCAATCCTAAGGGTCCCTGATATGGGCAAAGACTTTACGGTATGTACTGATGCATCCAAGCAAGGGCTGGGTGCAGTGTTGATGCAGGATAAGGGAGTGATAGCTTATGCTTCCAGAAAGCTAAAACCTCATGAAGAACTCTACGCTACTCACGATTTAGAATTGGCCGCTGTAATGCTAGCTTTAAAGATTTGGAGACACTATCTGGTGGGACGAAATTTTACACTTAAAAGCGACCATCAAAGTCTACAATATTTGTTCACCCAAAGAGATTTAAATGCCAGGCAAAGACGATGGAGTGAATTCCTAAGTGAATATGACTTCGGAATATCATATATTAAGGGAAAAGAAAATGTAGTAGCCGATGCTTTAAGCAGAAGACCTCGAATATTTTCTCTCATACCCATTAAAGTAGACTTAAGACAACGAGTACTAGATCGTCTTATAAAAGACAGCTGGTATTTAAAAGTGAAGGCAAGTCTTGAGGGAATTAAGGCAAAAGAATCTAAATTTGCGGGTTATGAATTAGAAAACGATGGGATCCTACGATTCCATGGAAGGATGTACATTCCTGATGATAAAGACCTTCGAGATACCATCCTTAGGGAAGCTCACAAAGCAGTATATTGTGCTCATCCTAGAGTAGGGAAAATGTATGCGGATACCAAGAAACTCTTCTTTTGGGCAGGCATGAAGCGTGATATCACTCAATTTGTTGCAAATTGTTTGGAATGTCAGCAAGTAAAGGCAGATCATTGTCACCCAGCGGGTCTCTTACAACCCCACGACATTCCTATGTCTAAATGGGAGACCATTTCTATGGATTTTATCACTGGACTACCTCTTACTTCTCAAAGACACAATGCCATTCTGGTAGTGGTGGATAAATTAACAAAAAGCGCCCATTTCATTCCGGTACGAGATACTTATGATGTTGCTGACGTAGCTCGAGTATTCATAAATGAAATTATCAGATTTCATGGAGTACCTAAGAAGATTATATCCGGTAGAGATTCGCGATTCACTTCCAGATTCTGGACTTGCATGCAGACAACCTTAGGTACTCAGCTAAATTTAAGCACTCCTTACCATCCTGAGACTGACGGGCAAACTGAAAGAGTAAATCAAGTACTCGAAGACATGTTGTGAATATATGTAATGGATCAGCAATCACACTGGGAAAAGTATTTACCCTTAGTCGAGTTCGCATACAACAACAGTTACCACAGTTCGATTGGGATGCCTCCATTTGAAGCTTTATATGGCAGACCATGCAGAACACCGTTAAGTTGGGACAGGTTAGAAGATCGAGTGATAATAGGACCAGAATTAATCCATGAAATGGAAGCGCAGGTCAGCCAGATTAGACAGCGATTAAAGGAAGCACAGGATAGACAAAAGAGTTATGCTGATGCTCACCGATCTGATAGGAAATATGAGGTAGGGGACCAGGTCTTCGTCCGCATCAAACCAAATAAAAGTACTATTCGATTCGGAAAAGGGACAAAGTTGTCACCCCGATTTATAGGACCGTTTAAAGTCGTGGAAAGAGTTGGACCTGTTGCCTATCGTCTTGCCCTGCCACCTCACCTGCATAGAATTCATAATGTATTTCATGTTTCTGTATTAAGACATTATATAGCTGATCTATCCCATAACCTCCAGTGGAAAGAATTGCAGGTATTGGACGAGGGAGTCATAACAGTCGAACCGTTACGTATACTGGAACGTAGAGTTCGACAGCTGAGGAACCGCCTGGTGGACCAAGTTAAGGTCCAATGGGACAAGTATAGTCCTGGATCAGCAACTTGGGAAAATACGGAGGACATATGTCAGAGATACCCTAATTTATGTCCATTTTGAAGAACTTTACACTATGTTTAGTATATATTTACTTCACTACAGTCAGAGACCCAAGAACATTTGAATGATTAGTGATAAACATGAAACTTTGTGGCATAATATATGTTTAAATTCCTGCTGGTACATGGATACCAAAATAATATGTGTTTAAATTCCTGCTGGTACATGGATACCAAAACAATATATGTGATTATTTTGCTAAATTATAAATGTTGAAGTAAAGTTAAGGCCGTTAAATGATTTTACTTCTGGTAGAAATTGAAACAATATAAATCTGTTTTATTTATGCATGTCAAAGATGAGCAACTGAAATGGAAGACAGGAAGTGAATACATCCTAAAGAAAAGTCAGAATACATGCATAGAATATGACAAAATTATGTTATGCTGTAGTATCATATGTAAATAATACATAAGTTATTTTGAATATGCTGATGCACATTTTACAAATGCATGGGTAAGTGTAAGATTGCAGATAAACTTGCAGATAAACTATGATTGCAGATAAATGATCCAATTTTCGGGATGACCACGTGATGACAGAATCTCAGATCAGTTAAAGCTCAAAGTGATTCTATGATAAGGTATTAGCCAAATTGTACTGGGAGGGGTGGAGGTGTTACCCACCGTTTATTCTTCGAACCCTGGAGTCATGGGAGGACTGTGCGAGTCACGCTCCCCTAGACGTGTGATGATGACTGCCGGATGCCTACTGAGAATCAGGTCGGTATAACCGACGCTGTCACCTTAGAGTTATGAATGGTTAGATCAGTGAAACTGACGCCACGGCATACTCCAGTAGAGGACGGATAGGATGGGAGCGGAAGAGATTAGGAAGGATAGGATGATTTTTGAATAGCTTGGGGACCTGGATAGAAAAGGTCATGTCCATTAAAACCTTGACCCTAAAACTCTAAACTTCGGGTCGAAGTTCTCAGAAGGGGGGGTGTATGTAACAACCCAGCTAAATTAATCCATTTTATAAAGTTTAAACTTTATAATAAAACAAATGTGATGAAATTTAAGCAATAAATATGTTAAGTTTATAAATACAATTTAAATTTATAAACAGATATATGTTAAAATTTTATAAAATGTATAAGTAAACTTTATAATATATATATTAAATTACAAAATGTATAATTGAAATTTTATATAAATGTTGTAAAGTATAAATGGAACTTTATAAATAGAAATGTTATAAAGTATATATATATATATGGAACTTTATATAATGTAAATGTTGTAAAGTATAAATGGAACTTTATAAATAGAAATGTTATAAAGTATATATATATATATATATATGGAACTTTATATAATGTAAATGTTGTAAAGTATAAATGGAACTTTACAGATTATATGTAAAGTTATATGCTATAATATAAATAAATGGATTCATGAAAATACTATGCGTTAACCTACCTAAAACTCATTACTGAAACCATTAACGAGGGCGCGTCCAACCAGCTGAGAAGTTATGGCAGAGCGGCTTTGCCAGGACAGGATCTGAGAGAGTTAAATTGCATGCGGAGGTGTGTCAGGAGGTAGAAGAGCGGTGGCTGGAAGCAGGAGGGTGGCCACCGCCAAGCCTGCCTTTATAAATCGCTATTCTGAACCGATGAAAGGGGGGAAAAAAAACCAGAGAGGGGCAGCAGAGGACGAGAAGCATAAATTCACCAGGAGGAAACCGGGAGAAGGGAATTATCCATTGAAGAGCTTTAAGTGGTCTGAGGTTCTGGGCACGGAGGGACAGAGAGCCTCTGTGGAGAGCTTTCTGGATTGAGCAGCTAGGTTTGCTCAGTCTGGTTGGGTGGTATTGGCCTCTCGAAAATTGGGTCAAAACAGCCACGACATCACCAGCAGCGGAATCGCTAGTTCAATAGCAGAATCAACAATTAGCTAGCAGTTCAGGTATGTGCAAATTACATTTTTATGCATTCTTGTTTTCCAGTTTATGAGTATTTACATGTTTGCTGTATTTCGAATTATGGGCATTACAGTTGGGAGGAATAATGTCTGATAAGGAAATGACCACGATAGTACTCAATGCACTACCTGAGGAATAGGGCAACTTTACATAAAGCATTTATGGAAAGAAGGAAGCAACCCCATTCAATGAACTTTGGTCACTATGCAAAATTGAAGAAACAAGGCTGAAGGCAAAAAGTGATGTAGGATCAAACGAGCAAACACAAGCATTTGTTGCCATGGCTAAGAGAAAAGGGAAGTTTGGGAAGTTTGGTCCTTAGAAAAAGAAGAAGAATATGGCAAATGTTCAATGCTATGGATGTCAAGAATATGGGCACTACAAGAGAGATTGTCCCAAACTCAAGAAGGACAATAACAAAAGAGGAAGGGAAGAATCCCATACCATCGAAGAAGTAGAAGCAGCTGGAAAGAAGAAATCAAAGGAGGAGGAAGTAAAAAATCTCTACTATGATTGATATAATCTTCTTCACCAAGTGTTTTTTAGCTATCGTGGTAGGAAACTTTAGAAGCATGATAGATGCATCATTTTAGGAGATGACATCATAAGGGCATACGATTGAAGCAAGAAGAAGCTTGAAAGATATGGTAGTCATCATTAGAAGGAAGTAACTCTTGTTTACCTCTTTTGAAGCATAAGTAGTACTTATGGGTAGAAGAAAGTCATCTAGTGTAGAATTCATCATACATCATTGGGAAGGAGCATTTGCAAGATGAGGATAATTAGGATCCTATATTGGAATCTTCATTAGAAGGTTCATCTCTTGGAAGAAGCAAGTGTCTCACTGAGAATTCCACCTTGGATGGGATTCATTGTTTGGAAGAATGATTGTATGATAGCAAAGGAATGCAACATGTCAAGATGGTTGAAATACTCTCAATCAAGGAAAGAAAGTTGTTGAAGGAAGCCTAGATGACCAAAAGAAGAAAAGAGGTATGTATGCATATGTTTAATGAATTAAGTCATGTCATCATGTAGTTGTTGATAGCATGGATGAATACTCTACTTCATTAGTATAATCAAAGGAAAGGGATCTTTGTCACTAGAAGGATGCATGAAGGCATGATTCACATATTGACTAGATGAAATCAACATAATATGTGCTTATATGAAATATGAAGTGGTTGACAAGGATGAAGGAACTATGGATAGAAGTTCCTAGGGAGAAAATGTGAAGAAAGGAAGAAGAGATCATGAAAGAAGTCACATAGAAAAAGAAATCAACATCCAGTAACTAAAAGAATTGGCCGTGATATCTCCATGCGAAAGGTATGAAGACCTTGAAAAGAAAGAAGACCCTTGACATTAGATATCTTGGAGATGTATCAATATGTGTGCAGGATGTTGATATTGCAACATGCAAATGTCATGATGAAGGGCCATCACAAAAGGTTGTTTTGATTTGATGTTCATTTTTTGTTTTTGAACAATATCTAGATGGTCTAATACAAAAGTACTGGAAGAGAATTGTGGATGTCATCTAGAACTAAGTACTCATGTGGAAGGATGGAAGATCCTGAAGGATACATGATGCGAAAAGGTAGTTGTATGAAGGAAAGCTAGATATGGACCCTTGACATTAGATATCTTGTAGATGTGTTAATATGTGTGCAGGATGTTGATATTGCTAAAAGCAAATGTCATGATGAAGGGCCATCACAAAAGGTAGTTTTGATTTGATGTTCATTTTTTATTTTTGAACAATATCTAGATGGGTTAATACAAAACTACCGAAAGAGAATTGTGGATGTCATCTACAACTAAGTACTCATGTGGAAGGATGGAAGATCCTGAAGGATACATGATGTGGAAAAGGTAGTTGTATGAAGGAAAGCCAGATATGGACTAGCAGATCACTTTCCGATGAAAGGAAGGATGACATGACTGACATGGTTCATGAAGGAAAGTGATGGATGGCCGATGCCCTACAAGACGAAGAAGATGAAATTCATGACATCAAATGAAGGAGCTCTACAAGCAGTTAAAGGTCCCATGATCTCCACCAAAGAAGAGATAGATGCTACTGAAATAGGTCCCTAGTTAAGAGGAAGCCTAGAAGCAAGTTTCTAGTTAAGAAGAAACTTGGAAAACAAGTCCTCGATTGAGAGAGAGCTTGGGTACATTTATTTAAATAGGAATGGGTATATCCTCCCTAGTTGAGAGGGAGAGATAAGCACATCATTCTTGTCTTCACTTGGGAAGAAAGAATGGAGGATTGGGTAAGCATCTGACATCTGATACTCTGTGGTAGGGCATCCAAGATAAGAGTAGTTGTAGAGAACTGATATTCTTTAAGGATTGGGAATTTGAGATTTGAATAGTCCTAGAAGGACATACCTTGTGAACACTTGGGTGGGGTATGTTCCTTGAGAGACAATGATGAAGGTGTCTATAAATCATTGGTCTCGCCAGCATTGTGCTCTGATCTTGTGGAGAAATAGAGCTGTTAGCCAAGGCCTTGCTATGTGACAATGCTGGATGATATAATGCTATACAGATGGATTGCTAATATGATGAAGTTTTACAACTCCATCATGAAGATTTATGTTCATGGCATAGTTCCAAGACCATATGGAAAGTCAATTATGAATTTCAGGTGGCTCCACAAGATCAAGCATGCCACATATGGTAGCTTTGAGAAGTTCAAAGCAGTGTTGATAATATCGCTGAGATATCGGCGATATTCGGAAATATCGCGATATTTTCGGCGAGCCGATATATCGCCGACAAAATATTGCGATATTTTCGGCTTTTGAAAATATCGCGCGACAATCGAAAATATTGCTCGGTGACTGTAAAAAATTTCTGCATGGCCTATAAAAATCCGATTTTGGTTTTTTTTCATATCATTTTCATTTCTGATTGCTGGAGAAGGAAGGGGAGAGCTATGTGGTTGCTGCCAAGGAGGGTTTGAGCGTTCTAGGCCCTAGTATTGATATGTTATTCATGGTAATGTTAAATTCTTAAAGTAAAAGTGACATTCTCCTTAATCTTCATTTTCATCCTTTTACTTAAATTTTTAACATTACCATGAAATGACTCAGGATGTTTGAGAGCGGTTCTGGCCTCGTTGGATTTCATATGGAGAAAGTAGAATTTTAGATTTCATTCAAAATGCAGCAGACTTATCAGTTTTTTAGGATTTCAGGATTGGGAGATTGTAATGTTTCAAGTTGACACCACCTGCCCGGGCTACCGCTGCCACCAGTAGAGGACGTGGTCTACCTCCTATAGCTCCTACTTCTAGTTCTTCAGCTTCTAGAGCATAGCAAACTCCACTGCCAACTCCACCAGCACCAGCATCTACATCTAGAGGGAAAGGGAAAGCTGTGGCATTTTCTCGCAAGAGGGGCAGAGGAAATCAATAGGATTAGACTTTAGTTATCTTCTTATGTGCTTGTAAGTTGTACATGAACAATGAACATTGAATATTCAAGAATCAAGACCAAGCATATCACATTCTAATTTCTAAATAGTAAATTTTGATTCTATTTATTTTTTTTAAAGTGAACTATGAACTTTGAGAAGTAATTATATTTTAATTTGATTAGATAAGCTGCAACCTGCAATTTAATATGGATAAAAAACTATATTTTGGTGTGTGTATATATATATATATATATATAACGTGTCCCCCATGTCTTGTTTCCAGGTCGTTGTGTTTCGTATTGAATACTCGTATTTACGTGTCCTCCGTGTCTGGTGTCCTCGTGTCATGTGACTTAGCTTAGACAATATTGATGTATTGTCTCCGTGGAGGGTGGAGTCTGAGGAGCCCCTCTTGGAGGAGTCACCTTCATGTTTAGAGCCAGTGGCAGATGATCCATTAGAGTAGGGGCAGCAAGAGGAGGACTCGGAGTCAGAGGAGCAGCAACACTCAGAGGAGGAGGAGGAGGAGGAGGAGGACACTGCGGGAGCATCAACATCAACACCATTTGCTATAGATATAGGAGAGCATAGCCCCATACCTAGCACTCATTATTTGACATTAGGTGCAGAGGCAGGGTTAGGGCCTCCTACTACTAGGGGCAGGCCTGGCAAACAGCCCATCATGTTTTCCCGTAAAAGGGGGAGAGGGCAGTGATTTCAGATAGATAGCTTCTAGTTTTATTTGTTGTGCTACATATAACTCATGATGATGAGATACTTTTATATATGTGATGTTATTTTGTATTGGTTCTCCACATTTGAGTCCTTGAATGGACAATTATCAGGGATCAGCAGGATTTGGTGTCGCCTTTGATGTATCATTTCTATTTGACATCATATATATCAGTGTTTTCTTCATATTTATGTGCCAATGTGTTTATTTCATGTTGTTATTGCTTTATATGTTTAAAAATCTGAAAAAATGAATATATTATGCATTTTTTATGCTTGCCGATATTTGCCGATATTTTTGCCGATATTGCCGATAAGATATTTTCTGGACCCTCACCGATATTTTCCCGATATCGATATTATCAACACTGGTTCAAAGTGAGATTTGTGGAAAGATGGTTCTCGCATAGAAAAGGTGTGGAATATGAGGAGACATTTACTCCAGTAGTAGGTACACTTTAAATAGAGCAATGATGTCCTTTGATTCATTTATGGAATGGATGATAAATTAAATGGATGTGAAGACAACTTTCCTTTAATGTGATCATTGAGGAATAAGTATACATAGAGAAACCTCAAGGATTTGAATTAAGTGAGGAGTCTCATGTATAATCATATGGAATGGTTATCTATAGTCATATGAAACTCCATATATTTTTATCAACATATATGTACAATCATATGAATAGACCATATAATCTATCCAACATGCCATACAATAGTTTTCTATTTTTTCTAATAAGTTGTACCTCTCAAGTAGGCCATACTCCTTAGGCTGCTCATTCCTCTCAATTTAGGGTGATTTCAATACCTATGTAGTATTGGTTTTCTGGAAACTCGTGGAGGTTTCCTTATCAGACATTTTGAAGGAATGAAAAGTTAATTTTGAAGGAGTGATTACCTATGTATGTGTAATATTTCTTTATGCTTCCACTATTTAATTTCCATCTTTTTTTCATTGATAATATTGTTTGAATTTAACTTTGGCATTACTTAATTTGACAATTTTACTATTTTAATTGAGATCATAAGAGAATTAGTAACCTAGCCATGGAATTTTCACATATATAAAGAAGAATATAAGAAACTAGTAGATGAAGGATCCACTAATGTTGATAGCAAGGGGAGATAAAACATCAAATGGATGCTCTAATGTACATTGGAGAAACATGAAAGACCTTTAGATAATATTAGTCCCATGGAAGTTAATATATAAATAGTGTGCATGATATTATTATCTGTTTTGGCAGCCTTATGACCTATTTCAACAATTAGTTTTCCCTTGATCTGAAAAACCCATTGACATTGAATGATGAGGTCCTCCACTACTAAAGTTGGATTCTCCTTGAAACCTGTGTCCAAATGATGAATGATTACAAGGGAATAATAAAACTAAGGTATTATAGAACATTGATGAGAATTGTGGCCTTATGTTTCATACAAAGCACAAGGTTGATTCATCTGTAAGGACATAATTGTTGGCATTATGGCTAATATGTTGTCCTTGATGACAACTTGCATGTCAAATATGTCCTTGATGTCAACCTGGTTATAATATGTTTTATTTCAATTTTCACAGTTAGCTCAATATCTTTTCCAGATTAGCAATCACATCAACATAATAGTAAATTGTAGATAGAACATAAACATAAATTGCAGAAGACAAGCCAAGACAAGAGGACACAAGATGTGGTGCTAGCCAGGTACAAACCCCAATGTGGGGAAACCCTTGATCAATTCTTCTTATATGTTTTTCAATAGTTCAAAGAGAGAGAGAGAGAGAGAGATAGCACATATACAACAAAAGTCAACACTTTGACTTATCTAAATAAGAGCATAGATCATCTCTAAGAAGATAATACATGAGGTAGCTGAACTCAGTTGAAGACATGCTGCTTCAATTGATTCTCCAAGGTGACTCCATCACCATGCTGCACCCATCATTGTGTTGCTCCTCATCATCATGCTGCACCTCACTGTGCTGCACCATGCTGCACCTCACTGTGTTGCACCATGCTGCACCCATCATCACTATGTTACATCTCATCGTGCTTCACTAATTATGATTGTACCCATCATTGTACTATTGTACCATGCTGAACTATGTTATGCACTGCTGCTCCTATGTGCACTACGCTGCACCATGTACTTGCTGCACCAAGTATCATCGCTGTCCCAAGTACCATTGCTGCACCATGTACTTGTTGTCCCATGTACCATGTTGTCCCAAGTACCATTGCTACACCATGATTGCTGCACCATGTACTTGCTATCCCATGTACGATGTTGTCTCAAGTACCATTGTTGCACCATGTACTTGCGACCCGATGGACGATGCTGCTATGTCAAGCCACCAATTTGGCTCCCACAGACTGCCTAACAATTTGATCCAAACTGACCCAAAGAACGGATCCAACGCACATCACAATTGCTGCTCCAATTTTGAGTTATTGCTGTAATGTCTATGACTTGTTAGGGCATATTTGCTTGCTGTAATAACCCTTGATCAACCACCAAAACAACCCTCCTTGACTGTGGCCTACTCTTGAAGAGGTGCTGGCACCCTTGGCTGCTGTCCTGGGCATAGATAGACCCTAAACAACTCCACGCTACCCTCCAAAGAGAGTTAGGACTTCTGGCCCACCTACAGCGTCATACGCTGCCCTTCTTTGCACCCAAGACACCTCCACGTAGGCTGAACCAGCCTCTCCTTGCCTCGACCCTCTAGGGAGTTGTCTCGACCTCCCCTCACAACAATTCGGCCCTCAAACATACCCTAGAAACAATCCTAAAACACCACGCTATTTTGTCCCTCTTTGCTGGTTAGGGCATCCTGAAAACAACGAGTTAGGGAGCCTCTTTACTGCGGTTAGGGTCACCCTTGGGACAATGTATAGATGAGGGTAGTCTTCCTTGATAGCGTAGAGGATTAGGGCATCTCTTCTTCACAACATGACTGCCTCTTCCTTGCTAGGGCATCATCTAGGATTGCATTTAGACTTAAAGTTTTAGGCCCCTTCCTTACTGCGTATATGTTTTCCTCCTCTTAGACTTCTCTTCCACTAAAATCCAAAACAAGTGGAGAGAAATCAAGAGTGAAGTGTGTCTCTAAATGCCTATCAAGTCACCTCCTTTTATACTAAAACATTGAGCACACGTGGGGGTTATTTGGTCGTTGGCCGACCTTGATGAATTGTCCTATAACACAAATAAATTCATATCTTCATGAATACTTATCGAAATCGGATGATCTTTAGATCAATCCCACACCTCTCGATGAAAGGGATCCAAGAAAAATATCAGTTGCCATAAATAAGATGACTCACATGGAGTTTGGCCCTAGTTTCCAATTTTAACACTCCCTCTCAACTAGGGAGAACTCCATCCGCTTATCCATTTGCCAGACTGTACTATCTCTGCCGTTAGTACCCTGCACTGCTCTGCTATGCACTGCTTTGCTTTGCTCTGCTGAACAATGAAGAAGAAGAATTGATCGAGAATGTTTCATACCATTCTTTGCTGACCCGAAGTCAGTCCCATATGAAGAGAGTGTGTCATACCACTTTTACTAATCCCAAATCAGTTCCAAAAGAGAGTGAGTTATATCACTCTTACTGACCCGAAGTCAGTTTCATTGCTCCCAGATCAATATCACAAGAGAGTGTCTCAAGCCACTCATACTGATCCCATATTAGTTTCATGAGAGAGTGAGCTATATCACTCTTATTGGTCCCAGATCAGTGCCAAAAGAGAGTGAGCTATATCACTCTTACTAACACGAAGTCAGTTCCAATTGATCCCAGATCAATTGCATGAGAGAGTGAGCTATATCACTCTTACTGATCCCAGATCAATGCCAAAAGAGAGTGAGCTATATCACTCTCACTAAACTGAAGTCAATTCCAATTGATCCCAGATCAATGTCGGTCATCCTAGCATAGGGAGTACGGTAGATACACGATGCGTCCATCGGTACTACTATGGTCCTTAACCCCATTTCCCTACTCATTGGCCAAATGAGAGGTACTTCCCATGAGTCCCAGACTGCATGGGTAGGATGCTTCGACAGGAGAACCACTCGTCCTGTCCATAAGTCGCCACGGGGTATCACAGGGGAAGGCTGAACCATTCACCTTGTGTACAACACACCACTAGGGGAGGGTGCGTCGCCTTATGGTCGCTTGTTGCTCCAAGAAGTACCCCAAGCCCCCCGGAGCTCCCAGAGCTCAATGCATCCATCATACAAGACCCTCATAAGAGGGTCTCTCAAGGGCTCCAAGTCATTTTCGGAAAGTCACAAATTTGATCTTTCCCCGGGGCTTCGACAAATGTCTGCGACCTGCACATCAGTCCCAATGCGATGGAGCCTTCTTGCTCATCGATGTACCATATCCTAGATAAAGTGGTACCTGGTGTCTATATGTTGGAGCGATCATAGAATACGAGATTCCTCAATAATCGAATCCCCCTCTGGTTGACACAGAAGATCACGGTGGTATCCATCATGTGTAGAAATAGCTCACTGAAGAGCTTCCACAACTAGGCAGCTTCACACAAGATCATACTCGTAGCTATGTATTCGGTCTCAGCGGTGCTCAAAGCAACTGTCTTCTGCTTCCCGCTCATCTAGGATATCGAGCAAAACCCAAAGAGAAACAACACCCAGAAGTGCTCTAGCGATCCTCCACACTACCTGCCTAATCAACATGAGAATAATCATGTAGCTTCACATTTCCGGAAGTGTATCTCAATCAATGAGATATTGTGCCCTGAAGATATCTTAAATGATTCTTGGCATTAATCCAGTGAGGCTCAACCAAATATGAGCTCAACATGCTAACTACAAAACATATATTCAGACGGAGTTCACCAAGAACATCAATGCTAGAATGAGTTTATGAAATTTAGAGGCATTTCCCAAATTAGGTCCGATATCCCTACCACATAACTTCTGAAAGTTAAGCTCCATCGAGGTAGTCGCAGGCTTGCAGTTCACCATTCCAAATCTGGAATCCAACTCTGCACTTGTTAGGAAGAGATCGTCCTCATAAGGTTCCAGTATGAGAGGTCTATCATCCACAACCTTCAAGCATTGGTTTGGATCGGCTTCACTCCTAGTGAATCTCAGCTTCATCAGACAACTATCAATCATCTCATATTAAGCTCGGGGTGTTTTGCATCAAGACGTAGAGGGCTTTCTTCCACCTGCATACATGAGATTCCCGATCATGAATCTCAAACCCCTTGGGTTGTTCCAAACTTGTGGACCTGCTACATGAGGGGAATGGTCCCTTCGTAAGATTTTCCTTAAGTACATCTCAAACGTGTACCTTCATGCTCTTCTTGATTTCAGGCATCGTTGTCACCATCTGACTCACATTGGTTAGGGCCCCATAATAAGTAGACCTCCGGTGCTATAGATGAGATGTGTCAACTGACATGGTCCACAATGGACCATCATGCAACTTGATACAAATTGCCAACCCTGAGCCCATGAGTAAAAGCATCTTTGAAAATTCTATTTTCAAACACGTACCTTTCCATCGATGAATGCCACCCTGAAACCTTTGATTTCCATTGCCGAAATGGACACCAGGTTCTTCTTGCGATTAGGTACATAAAGAGATTCTCATAAATGAATTGAGTTACCCTCATTCAATTGAGGGGTAACATTCCCTACACCCTTTCCGGGATAGGTGGCATTGACTCCAAGTATAATCCCACAATTGTTTCCATCTCTACCAAATTAGAGAGAGCACCCTTCTATCCGATGAAGTGCCTTGAAGCACTACAATCAATAAGCCAGATTCCCAAAGAGTTTGGAGGAGAGGGCCAATATAAGATAATGTTGCTTTATCTTACCAAAGACAACATTTGATTCTTCATACCTGGAGTTCCTTGCTTTCTTTGAAGAGTCTATTGTTTCCTTGATGACCTGCATTACCTGTCATTCCTCTAATCGTTGAAGATGTCCCTGGAATGATTGTTATCATCATCAAGTGATGTGTCCCTACCACTCGGATACTCCTTCGCATAATGGCCGAACTTATTACAGACAAGACATCTGCCTTTCCTTATACCCTTAGATCTAGACTTCCCATTGAAGTGATCTTTAGGTAGGCCATCAGAAGCGTCCGCTGCGCCATTCTGATAATATTATCTGCTTTGACTTCACCCTTCGTGAATTTGAAGAGGGATGAGGAATCCATTGAGCCTTTTGTCCTTTCCAACTGTCCTCAGTGATTGCTCTTTCACTGCTTGGGCTTTGTCTTCACCTCAACTCTCTTACCATGTTAAGTTTAGGTATGTTCTATGTTTAGAGCAATTTATTTCAATTTTCACAGTTAGCTCAATATCTTTTCCAGATTAGCAATCACATCAGCATAATAGTAAATTGCAGCTCCCATTGTTGTACCAATGCTGCACCATGTACCGTTGCTCCACCATGAACCATAACTGCACCATGTACTTGCTACACCAAGTATCATTGTTGTCCCAAGTACCATTGCTGCACCATGTACTTGTTGTCCCATGTACCATGCTGCTATGTCAAGCCACCAATTTGGCTCCCACAGACTGCCCAACAATCTGATCCAAACTGACCCAAAGAATGGATCCAACACACATCACAATTGCTGCTCCAAGTCTGAGTTATTGTTGTAATGTCTGTGACTGGTTAGGGCATATTTGCTTGCTGTAATAACCCTTGATCAACCACCAAAACAACCCTCCTTGACTGCGGCCTACTCTTGAAGAGGTGCTGGCACCCTTGGCTGTTGTCCTGGGCATAGATAACCCCTAAACAGCTCCACACTGCCCTCCAAAGAGAGTTAGGACCTGCGGCCCACCTACAGCATCATACGCTGCCCTTCCTTGCACCCAAGACACCTCCACGCAAGCTGAACCAGAATCTCCTTGCCTCGTCCTTCTAGGGAGTTGTCTCGGCCTCCCCTGACAACAATTCGAACCTCAAACATACCCTAGAAACAACCGTAAAACACCACGCTGTTTTGTCCCTCTTTGCTGGTTAGGGCATCCTTAAAACAACGAGTTAGGGAGCCTCTTTACTGTGGTTAGGGTCACCCTTGGGACAACGTATAGATGAGGGAAGTCTTCCTTGATATTAGGGCATCTCTTCTTCACAACATGACTGTGTCTTCCTTGCTAGGGCATCATCTAGGACTACATTTAGACTTAAAGCTTTAGGCTCCTTCCTTACTGCGTCTAGGGCTTCCTCCTCTTAGACTTCTCTTCCACTAAAAACCAAAACAAGTGGAGAGAAATCAAGAGTGAAGTGTGTCTCTAAATGACTATCAAGTCACCTCCTTTGATACCAAAACGTTGAGCACACATGGGGTTATTTGGTTGTTGGCCGACCTTGACGAATTGTCCCATAACACATAAATTCATATCTTCATGAATACTTATCGGAGTCGGATGATCTTTAGATCAATCCTACACCTCTCGATGAGAGGGATCCAAGAAAAATATCAGTTGCCATAAGTAAGATGACCCACATGGAGTTTGGCCCTAGTTTCCAATTTTAACATAATATGATGATTATGGAACTACTATAGATGACATGAAGATTGGTACAATTATTGAGGAAATGTATTGGTAGCCTTGTTATAGGTTTAACTTGAGAAAACATGAAAGTATGAAGTTTGAAATATGCGATCCCTGTGAAGAATACTCACGTACATACGCAAGTTAGGTGAAAAAAAGTTGCGTATGGAAATCTAACCATGGAAAAGAGAAAACTAGGAGTTGTTCCCATGGTAATTGCCCTTACTATTGTGATGACAACGTTTATTTGATCCCATCAACAACTACTGACGACTTTACGAAGGGATTGACCTGTGGTATTGGCAAGGAAAATAACTATATAAGGAGAAAGAGATCAAGGTGTCATGTGTGCATTTGAAATATTATTCATGTGTGATCTGATATGGAATAGATGTGCACCAGGGAGCAGAGAGAAGGTTTAGATCCAAAAGAGATGAAAATTTATGGATATGATTTGAGTATGTTTGATGTGATCTGTGACTTTTGATAGTATGTGCGCAAAGATATGTATGTGACATGGGTTGTGTTTGTTGCATTGATATGATTAAGTGATTTAAGATATGTACACATGTTTTATTGCATAGTACTGTGTAGATACGCGGATCTTCCTTATAACAGTTGCGTATGCATTCTGGGGTGTTTTATTATTGTTTGATCTGGGATGTTGATGGTTGTTCTTGCTACTGAGTAATATTTATGATGATGGTAGATTTGCTTTAAACAAAAAAATGGTTTGACTTTGGTGTTTAGTACTCTGAGATCTGTACGCAAGTATTCTGCATAAATGTCGCGTATATACGCGAATCTGTTTAATGACAGTTGGGTATATGTTTTAGGATTTGAAGTGGTGCTAGGTGATGACATTTGATTAATTATGTAATATTTGTTGTTGTTTGTCAAGGATGTCTTGATCAGGATGGTTGGTATCTGACTATGTTGATTGATGATTTGTTATTGACTTTGAGCTTATTCAATGGATTGGTTTTGTTGGCTTGGAATACTAGTTTTATCTGGTTATAGTGGTTTGATGGGAATTCCATGATTGATCTACTTTAGTGATTTAGTTGGTATTTAATATTCATTGATTTAGTATTCAGTGGTTGGCACATTGGTATTCAATATTTTGAATTTGGTCTTCAATGATTTAGTGTTTTCTATCTTGGTATATGGTTAGTGTGGGTGGTGGTTTGCATGTTTTGATGGTTGATTGAGATAGGTGGATCCAGTATGAAAATTTTGAAATGTGGTGATGAGGCTCATCAATAGGTAAACTATATGGGTCTTAATGCCACTCTCTAGCTTATTAAAATAACTTTTTTGACATTTACTTACATATTTTATTATATTTTGCTTAGTGAGAAGGGTAAAGGTGAGATGTTATGTCATGTGGCCTAATATGCATTAATTGTAGGAATTGGAGCAGTTTTGGGCTAATTTAAGTGTAGGAAATCGAAGTGGACAAGCAAGAGGGATTTTAGGAGATTTGTCTCCCTCCTTAACTCCTCAAATCATTCAAAGATTCCTCCACCATATCTCATCAGCTCTAAGTTCATTGGCAAGCAAGGTAGTGACAGGGAAGACAAGTCATTCCTGAGCTTGGGAGCCAAGTCTTCCTAATTTTCAGGAAGCTATTGGTAGCTTCAGTTTGTATAAATAAGAAGGCCAAGGGCCGCATTAGGATTCAATTTTTTGTTGTAGCCAAGAGGCAATTTAGAGCTAAAACATTTTGATTGTTAATCTTATGTTGTATTTGAGATTTTGATGATAATGAGAAGGTTTACCTTCATCCAACACTAAGTTGACTCAGAGGGCTGAAGCTCTTGGGTTAGGTCCCAACCCTAGCAGCAGAGGTTCCTCTTTTTGTACATGTATTCTTAGATTAAAATTATAGTTAGTTGCTGAAGTTATTTTTGCTTTGTTCAGTTTAACAAGTATTTGAATGATTGTTTAGTCTTGTTTCCATTAGTTGAAGAAGTAGATCAATGGTACAATAGTGAGAAAGAGTACTTCAGAAAAGCTTGTGACAGTGGCCTCTTCCTCATCTCCCTCACGGGATCATGGTTTGAGGGCCCCACTCTCACAGCCCCAAAAACATATTTATCTATCTAAGATGTGAAGGTACATAATCTTCAAGATGGTGAAGATGTTCGTAAGTAAAGTTGATTTGATAAGCATGATGAAGGAAGTGATTTGAATAATGATGATCAATATGACTTTAATAAGAAGGATGGAAGCCATGAAAGATTCTCCAATGTCATAAGAAGAAGTTGATCTCCCTAAGTTAAGAGGGAGCCTGGATAGAAGAAATCTCCTTAAGTTAAGAGGGAGGACATATTATGGTCATAATAGATACCTTGAAAGAAGAAATTGGAAAATGCATTTTGAGGGGCTACTGAAATAAGGAAAGCAGGATCTAATTATAGAATATGTTGTTGCATGTGAAGTAGGAAAGGAAGATGTATGGTTGAGGAATCTTCTGTCAAGATTCGTTTGAAAGTCCTACTATGACAAATTGAGAAGCAACATCAAGTTGTCTGAAAGACCTTTGAGGTTTGTGTCTACTTGTGTACATTTGAAAGCTTTTTATTGATTGGGGTTGTGTTTGTACAGGTAAATCTCTCGAAGGTTTTACATACTGGTTACAGACCATTTCATAGGGAGAGATTTGTTAGTGATTTGTTTGATCAACAAGGATTTGCTACCTCATAGGCCCAAGTGGCCTCCACTAGTTTGTCAGTCCAATCTTTTCTGTCGCTGCTCACAACCTTGGTGAGGATGCTTTCCAATGCTCTGCTAGTAACCTCTACTTTTCCATTGGCTTGAGGATGATAAGTAGTTGACTTCATGTGTTTGATCTTATGTTGCCTCAACAAATTCTCAATCAGGTGTGATGTGAATTGAGCTTCCTGATCACTGACTAGTTCTCTAGGGTACCCAAAATTACAAAATACATTCTCCCTTAAGAACTCAAACAATTTCTCTTCTGTTGCTACCTTGACAACCTTGGTCTCAGCCCACTTTGTCAAATAATTAGTGCATACAATTATGTACTTTTTCTGCCATGATGGTGGATCAATGGGCCCAATGAAATCCATGTCCCACTTGTTAAATGGCTCTAGATTCACCTGATGTTGCAAAGACATTTCATCCTTGGGAGTAGGTTTCCCCATTCTCTGGCATTGATCACATCGACTGGTGTATATTCTTGCATCTTGGTGGAGAGTGGGCCAGTAGTAGCCAACTTGCAGTACCTTGAAGGCTGTCGTCTCGGCTGCAAAGTGAACTCCACAAGGCCCATAATGACAGTCCAAAAGGATGTCAAAGACTTTCTCCTCCCTGACACATCTCCTCAAAATTTGATCTAGGCCTAGCTTGAAGAGGTTGCCCCCAATCCAAATGAATGAGGCACTCTTTCATACAATTTTGCTTTTTTCCTTGGAGGACAGATTTGGAGGGAACTATGGAGCCACTAGGTAGTTGACTATGTCAGCAAACCATGGACAGATAACTAAAATAGAAAATAAATGCTCATAAGGCAAATAATTTGCAACTACATTTTCTCTACTAGGCTTATCAATGATAATAGTTAGATCAAACTGTTGTAATAAAAACAACCACCTAATGATTTTGGCATTCACATCAGGCTTGTTCATCAAATATTTGATAATAACATGGTCAGTATGTATAAAGGTCTAGTAACCAATGATGTAGAGTCTAAATTTTTTCAAGAAATAGACAATAGTTAGGCGCTCTTATTCAGTCACAGTATAGTTCGATTCAACCTTGGACAAATTTTTTCTAATGAAATAAATGGCATAAGGCAACTTGTCATCAATCTGGCCTAGAGATGCTCTTATAGCTTTGTGAGAGGCATCAGCATGGATGTGGAAAGGAAGAGCCCAATTTGGGCCTCGGAGTATGGGTGCAATAGTTAACTTGTCCTTTAAGGTTTCTAGGGCCTCTTGGCAGCTTTCTGACCAGCAAAATTCAGAGTCCTTGGCCAGTAGTCCAAAAAATGGTGAGGCTACTTTGCTGAAGTCCTTTATGAATCTCTTATAGTATCTAGCTAAGCCTAAGAAACTTCTAACATCCTTCTGCTTCTAAGGAGTAGGGACCCTCTTTATGATAACAATTTTATTTGGGTCCACTTGTAGTCCTTCCTAGGATATTGAGTGACCTAGAACAATCCCTGCATTCATCAAGAACTCACACTTCTCAGGACTAAGGGATAGGTTCATTTCAATGCACTTATTTAATACTTTTCCCAAGTTAGAGACAACCTCCAGGAAATCACATCCATAGGGAGTGAAATCATCCATATAGATTGCTACAGAGTCGTGGACTAGCTCAACAAAGATGCTCAAAACTGCTCTTTGAAAAGTGGCAGGGGGATTACAAAATCCAAAAGGAAGGACCTTATAAGCAAAGGTACTCCAAGGACAAGTGAATGTGGTTTTATCTTGGTCCTCTGGCTGATCTGGATCTGATTGTAACCACTGAATCCATCCAGGAAAGAGAAGAACTTCTTTCATGCAAGACCATCCAATACTTGATCAATGAAAGGTAGAGGGAAATGGTCTTTTTTAATGTCCTTGTTTAACTCTCTGTAGTCCACACAGATCCTCCATTTTCCATTCTTCTTTGGGACCAGAACTAGAGGAGACACCCACTCACTATTTGAGATGGGGTAAATGAATCCTGCATCCAACAACTTCTGCAGTTCTTCTTTAACTATGTCTTTGAGGGCTGGGTTCATTTTCCTCTGAGGTTAGCGCACTAGTTTGCAACCTTCCTTGATGTAAATGTGGTGAGTACACACCGAAGGGTGCACTCCCTTCATTTCCTTATAACTCCAGGCAAAGGCATCTAGATGCTCTCTTAGCATGTCACATAAATCCTTTTCTTGATGTGTAGAGGGGTTGATTTTCAATGTTTTATCAAGACCAAATTCTATCATATTGACATGGGTAGAACCTTAGTCAGCTAGGCAAAAATCAGTCCAAGGGTTATCTTCAGATTTCTGTACTAACTCATCAAGCGACATGGTGTTGGGGTCCTGATTCTGGAGGATTTGATCAATCAGGTCATCTTCATTAGGTTGCCCCTCTCCTATAATAACATCTAGGGTACAGATTGGGTAAGATGTGGTATGGTATATTTCATCTTCCTCCTCCTCTTCCAGCCATATGGGTAAGTCATGCTCTAGCGATAGTTGAGCAAGAGTGTACAAGACCAATTGTTTGGACAAATGACCATTTTTAATGGACATATTCCCAGCCCTACAACTTATGTAAGCATTAGCAGTGGCTAACCATGGCCTTCCAAGGATGAAAGGATAACCATTGAATTTGGTCTTAGGTTGGAGAACTAAGAAGTCAGTAGGGTATTCCCAGAAATCAATGGAGACCATCACATCCTCGACAACTTCCTCAGGAGCTACTGTGGATCTGTCCGCAAGTTGCAAGACTATTGTGGTATTCCTTAATGATTCTTGGAGATTCAGTTTAAGCATTGTATCCTTAGTCATCACATTGATGGCAACCCTAAGATCAATTAAGGTATGGGGGACAATGATGCCATTAGTGTGCACATCTAACACAAGACTTCAAGGGTCTAGATACTTTGGGCAAATCACTCTCCTCAGCATTAAGTCAGACAGTTGTCCAATGACATTAATGGTAGAGGTGTCTTTCTTTCTCCTCCCAGGGTGTTTGAAGCATTTCTCCTTGATTAACTTGTTGTAGATGCGGACATCCTTGATAGTTTGGAGGAGTGAGATTTTAACACACAAGTTTCTCAATTCACCCAAAAGTTTAGTCTCTTATGGGGTGTGTTGGCTAGGATGGATTAGTCTCTTAGGAAAAGGAGGTGGATTGGCTTGAGGAACACTCTCTTCCTTTTCCTCTTCAAGCTCCTCAGGTGGAGATGGAGGTTGGTTATTTGGAAGCACTCTTCCAGACTTGAGGTTGATTTCTTGAATTTCCACAGCATAGGCAGGGTAGGATGTCTCTCCACTATAGACTTGTTGTGCCTGCTTGTTGTTTGGGTTTGGATTTGGCTGAGCAGGCATCTGAGGTTGCTTAGGTGGAGCAGGGTGAAGGAGTTGTGGTTGAGATGGAGGTGGAGGTAGTAAGGTTGGAGATTGGTTGAATGGGGGCCTCCACCCCTGTGATGGGGTATTCCACTAAGGTTGTGGGGGAGCATATGGCTAAAATGATTGATTGGTAGGTTGGGAATGGTATTGAGGTGCATAAGACTAGGGAGAAGGTGTGGACCATGAAGGATGAGCAAGAGGACACCAAGGGGGAATGGATGCATTCTGATTGGGGTTGTGATATGAATATGACACCTCTTGCATGCCCTGCTATTATGATCGAGGTCTTTGAGGCCTTCTTTGGTTGATATAGTAGAGATGTTCAGTCACACCTTCAGTGCCTTGATACATAGCTTTCAATCCAGGCAGGAAAGGGCACTTGTCTGTGGAGTGGTTTTCCTCACAGACTGAGCAGATCCATATAAGATTCAATGGACATTCATTTCTAGGGTGCCTCTTGGTGCATCTAGGGCAAAAGACAGCTAAGGCTCTTTCTGCTTCCTCCTGCTTCCTCTTGATCTACATGGTGTCCGTTTGCAGAGCAAGTGTATGCAACATTTCACTCGAAAAGTCCTCCAACATGTTCCCAATTTCACTTTTGATGGATGTGTTGGAGGAGGATGAATTGCCCAAAGCTTGAGTAGATCTACCCTTGTTTCTGGCTGCCCTAGAATGATTTTTGAAAACTGTCTTGATATCATCATAAGATAGTTGGTAGATGTCCCCTCCAAACATCATGTTTAAGGTTTCTAGGATATCTTCCTTGATCCCTCTAAGAAGGACTAACTTGAGTGATTCAGTATCGAAGGTGCATCTGGTCCTTTTGTAGCTGAGTTGGAATCTTTCCCCATAATCTTCCAAGGATTCATCATGTCCCAAGGTCATTCTGAAGATTTCTTCTTGGGTATCCTTGGACCTACAGTAATCCCTATACTTGTCATTGAAGGATTGTTGCATCTGAGCCCAGGTATGTTGATTTGGGGTAGCATCGGATGTGCTCTAGGCATGAAAATTGGTGGAGAGGCTAAAGCACATGAGATCTTCAAGACCCAGAAATGGTTTGGGGAAATTCCACCCGGTTAGAGAGATATTAAAATAATTAATATTTTTAACGGAGTTCCTAAGTCTAAACTTAGGAAAATTAAAATATTTCTGGGTATTAATATAAAACTGGGTGAGAATGTTCTAAATGACATGGATCAAGCCAAATCTAATCTTAGCCGTTGGTTAGAGATTTAATCTCGGCTGTTGAAGACTCAATAGAAAAAGTATAAGAGGAGGCTTGAGGGTCAGTTGGAGATACACCAAGTTGATCAGTCAGTTCGATTTTCTGGAGTGGGGTTTGCTAAGAGAAATCGAACCAATGATTAGAGTTGTAGTGAGGGGCAATGAGTGCATAGCAGAGAGGCAGAGATAGTGCTGAAGGATCAATGCTGAGGCAGAGAAGGCTATGCAGAGCCAGCAGGAACCACGCAGAGGGCCAGGGGGATTGTGTAGAGGCAACCAGGGCCCATGTGAGTAACACAGAGGGCCAGAGAGCTACCGCAGAGCATCAGAAGGTTGATGTAGAGGCCAGGAGGGCTGACGCAGAGACTTAGAGAGGCGTTGGAGAGATTTTCGTGGAGTAAACTTGTTGAATATCTGCTTCCGAAGAGAGGTATTATTGCCAGATTGATTTCTCTGTAGGGTGAGCCAGTTTGGCACCTAGTTGTACTCAAGAAAAGCCGCTTAATAATAAAACCCTCAGAATTGTTGCACTTGTTTTCCCACGTTGGGTTTTTCTGGGGACGATTGTCCAAAAATAATGGTGCCCCTTGTGTGTTTGTCTATTTCTTTCAGTTGATGATTTGTAGATGGTTGAGACTGCATTTGTGTTTATTTTTCAGTATTTATATGCTTAAATAACTTGTTAAGAATTTGAAAAAGTAGGTGAAATAAACTAGATAGTGCAGGAAGAATTTCTAACGGGTTAGAAATTTCAAAAAGGTAGTGATGTTGTCCCCAGGTAAACCCATGAACCAACACAAGGCTACATCCTTAAGGGTGGATGGGAACAATTTCAGCTTCTGGTCATCAAAGGTATAGTAATAGGTTCTGCAGATGAAAGCAAACTCAAACAAAAAGTTATCAGGGTCTTCTGAGGTTAAACCATGGAAGTGAGGAAGGGCATAGGGGCTTATGTTTCTCATCTTAGCATCTCCATTGGTTTCCTTGATGGCGAAAGTACCTTCATTTCTGTTTGTAGCCATGTTGTAAGTGTGTGGAATGGTTTCTTCTTCTTTTATCCCAATAAGTTCTTCAAAGATCTCCTGTGGCTCACCTAATGGGTGCTCCAACTCCCCTGTACTTAGAGAGAGAAGATGACAACCATTGGAGAAGAGGGACGGTTGACTATCTGATGGTGTGGGGGTATTTCACAAAAATTTTCGTGAATTGTCTCTACTCCTACGAGGCGTGATTTTCTTTTTTAGGTTTTTTTTTTTTCAGAATTACTTGCAAAATAGAAAGAAAGCAGAAATTGCAACTATCTAGCGAATTCAAAATAGAAAGAAAGCAAAAGCTATTTACTGAATGTCAAATAGAAAGGAAAGCAAAAATTACATACCTAGACACCTCCCCGGCAATGGCGCAAAAAGTGATGAGCCTCAGTATTGCAACAAGGATGCTGCAACTCCTAGGGCTACCAACTTTACTTTATCAACCCAGGGTTTCGTACAAACTTGGAGGTGATAGTGCTATATGCACAGCAGATGCAACAATCTACTCATGTCACTTTTCAACTGGGGTGATGGACCACTAGGGTTTCAAACCAGTCTTCTATTGACTAGAAGGAGTCTGACTACTAACAGTGAATGTAAAGCTAGCTCCAATACAGGAAAGTAAATGCTTGTCTACTAAGGAAATGAAAGTTACTGAAGGGAAAATGCTATGAAATGCCATGAAATCATCTAGCTAGGAAATGACATAAACTACTTGCAAAAGAGAACTAATCTAACCTTGCATTTTATCATCTAGTTATTTGGACTAACTGGACATGGAAATTTATTCTATCACTCTATGATTTATATATGCATGCACTAACTATCTCATGTTGAAATTGTAGAAAAAGAGTCTTTTAATTTCTAAATTAGAAATGTAAATGCTTGGTTATGCTATCTGATCTTTGCAGGGGAGAGAGGCATGGGAGAGCTAGTCTCAAATGGCATTAAGAGGCATGGAAGTCAAGATGAGGGCCTTCCCTATACTCAGACTAGCATTTCTGATCAAAACAGGGTCAAATAGGCTGCTATAGGAGATCTTGTAGTTGCTACAGGATGTCCTAGTTTACTACAGGATGTCCTGGTTTTCTACAGGAAGTTAGCTGAAGGCTATAGGAGGGCAAGAATGGTGGGATAGGGTGCTGAAAAGATGTATGACAGTGAGGGAAGGTGTATGGAAGGTGCACATTGCCCAAGACTAAGCCCAACACTTCAGGGAGGTTGGATTTTCCCAAGGTGGTTGTCCATGGTGGCTACAAAACAGAAATTTGGATTAGGGGTTGGTAGGCCTTGGCAGAAGGTGGAGAAGACTTAGATGAGGCTGGTGGAATGAGTTCCTCCCTACAGATCAACAATCCCTGCAACAAAACATGTTCTTCTCTTCATTTATGCATAACTTCATATAAATAGGGAAAATATGAGTTGAATTTGAGAAAACTGATTTATTGATGGCTAGTGACTAGATCTATGAAATGAAATGCCTTCTTAAACTACGACAAACTCAAGAAACAAAAGGTTCAGTCTTCATAATGACATATGTAATCATGATTTTATGTATTTGATGTAATGAGAAAAATAAATTTGTTATTGTTGTTCTTGAGGCATGGGTTTTATGCTCAAGGAAATTTATTTTATAGGTCAAGCTCCCATTGAGAGCTTCTAGGGATTATGGGTCATTGTCATGTATGAATGACCCATTTGGACATGTTACATATTGTATAAAGAATTTATTTGAGTCAAAATCGAGTCAAAGAACCCTCCAAGACCAAGCCATGTTGCAATATTCAAGTTGACCTACACTTGAGAACAAGTCGGTCTAAAAGAAGCAATTCGACTAGAAGCCTATATAAAGGAGACATTGACTTCACTTGGAAGAATCACTTCAATCACAAGAAGTTTGATCTCAAGAACAAGAAGAAGTGCGAAGGAGAAGAGGACGAAGAAGGAAGAGAAAAATGAAGTTTTTGGGTTTTTTTTTTGGGGCTATATCTCTCCCCACGTGTGAAGGAATTAGTGTTCTTGCTGCCGCAGAAAAGCCTAGTTACAGAAGTGAAGTTAGGTCATCAAGAGGAGCTATTTTGGAAGCCGAATTCTCTAGGAGAGAGAATCTACCCAAGCGAAGGAGAAAGGAACAAGATCACACCATCATTTCTCACACGTGCAAGGGTTAGGGTTTCAGCAGAAGATTTTTCTACACAGATTGAAGTTGTAGAAGTTTTGTTTTGGGCAAGTCGATGTTATAGAAAAAGTTGCAGGGCTGGTCGAAACTGTTGGAAGTTAGAATTTGCAGAGTTGCTAAAAGCAAGGTTTGGGTTGGTCTTGGAGGTTCTTGGTCAATGGTCAGTGGTCTTGGAATTTGTCAGTTAAAGGTCTATAAGAAGAGAAAAAATTCTGGTGGGTTTTCCTCTCAAGTTGGAGAGGTTTTGGCCCTGACAGATCACCTACATCTTGTGTCCTATTGTCTCATTGTTCTTAATGTTTTGGCAGCTGCTTGATGATAAGAGAACACTAATTATACTAAAGGAAAGAAGAAGTAAATGAAGAAAAGTAAAAATTCATCACAAGCAGTGATCATCAAAAGAGAAATCTCATACACTTGCTGCCCCCTAGATTTCTCAACAGTAGCTTAGTTCATGTTTTGATATTTGCTGTTAAATTCCTAGTAGGAATATTACGGTGGAATTAGAGCATGTTATTCGCCAACTATGGGCACAAGAGTAGGTGATGCCACACCACTTTGGTGGAGCAGTCTACTATAGGGGCAAAAACAGGGGAGGAAGAGGGGGCCATGGTAGAGAACATAGGTTTGATCCCTTTTTCGATATAGAGGTTGAAAACACTAGGGAAGGTGACATTTGGCTGGAAGAACACATGGAGAATGAGTGGGAACCTGAGCAGGGTGGCAGTAGAGTGAACAATGAAACTCTGGAGGAGTTGGTGAGGCAAAATAGGCAAATGATAGATATGATGGGCAGAATGATTGGAATAGTTTTGCAAAATCAACATAATCACACCAATCATGGAAATGGTGGTTATGGGACAAGAGAGGGAAGCCACACACATGAGCATACAAACCAACAGCCTCACACACCTGTATGTGGGCAATCTAGTTGCCCCACCATGCCTTAGTTTGTGGAGGACCCTGAGAGGGAGAGAGAATTGAATGCATTTACAAATTTGTTGAGGAATTTCACCACAGGGGTTGAGGGGTATGACGGGCTAGACCCTAGGATTCAGAGGGCTATTTTGCTTGTGAAGTTTATCCACTTGAGGGAGAGGTGTAGAATCGGAGCTGAGATATCGTATAGAGGGGGTTAGCATAATCAAACTGTTGATGTTTGAGGGGTTGTCGAGTTCACTCTTTTGTTGTTGGGCGGGGCTTTCCCCCTGCTTGTCTTGAGAGCTATTCCTTTCTTGCTTGATTTCTTGTGATTCAGAGTTTTCTCGAGAGTATTCTTCTTTGATGACAGTGTAGTGTTCTTTTTGTGCTCCTTCCCACCATGTAGATCTGTGGTGATTTTTTCTAGCAGAATATTTCTGGGAGGATTTTGGGCAATTTTTAGCTAGGTGGCCTGTCTCAAAGCAAGATCGACATCTGAAGAGGATACTTTCATAATCGAGTTTCTGGTTCCACACAGTCTTTACTTGTTAGGTGTATTTTAGCTGGGAATCCAGCGCTGAAGTCCATTTCCACACAGATGCATGCATAGGTGGTTTTGGCATATTCCTCTGTTTCTCGGCACCTGTAGTAAAATTTCCCAATTGCATTTCCAATGGCTTTTAGCGAAGAAAAATTCCATAGATGCAAGGGTAGGTTTGGCAATCTCACCCAAACTGGTGCTGAGGTTATGACTGTTGTTGAAGGATCGAATGATGGGTTCCATGGCCTCATGAATAGGCTTGATTTTTCCCAAAACCAAGGGCCGGAATCTAGAATACATTGTCTGCTTTCAGTGTTTTCAAAATCTACTATAAAGAAACCCCTAGCACAGGGGTAGATATTAATTGCATCAGGAATTAGAGGCTTCCATACCTCCAAGATCCAGCTGTGGAGAACTGTCAGCCGCGGCCAAAAACCATTGAAACGACAGATTAGGGCACTTTCAGAGAACTTCAAAGCTACATCGAGTGAGGCCTGGACCACCTGGACAGTGGGAGCTGGGGCTTCACTGACGATATGGGCAGGAGCTTGCCCCCCAGAGGCGGACAAAACTGAGCCAACAACTATTTTCGCGAAGCTAGGAGCCATCTAGGGAATGCTCTCTTGGGAAGCCACAAGATCGACAGATGTAGCACTAGTGCCGAGGACCACAGAAGGCCACAGAAGATTGCTGAAGAGAAGTGAAGAGCCACAGATCTGAGGTGAAGAGCCGCAGATTTGAGGTAGAGTCGCAGAGTGAAGTGCCGCAGATTTGAACCTGAGGTGAAGAGCTGCGGAGCGAAGAGCCGTAAATCTGAGGTGAAGAGCTGCAGATCTGAAGCGTGGAGAGCCGCAGAGTGAAGATTTGAAGAGCTGCGTGAAGATCTGCGTGTTTGAAGAGCTGCGTGAAGATCCGCAGATCTCAGCCTGAGGTGAAGAGCCACAGATTTGAGGTGAAGAGCCGCAGATCTGAAGCGTGGAGAGCCACAGAATAAAGATCTGAAAAAAACCACAGTGTGAAGATCTGAAGAGCCGCGTGAAGATCTGCGTGTTTGAAGCGCTGCGGGAAGATTCGCAGATCTCAGCCTTCACTTCCCTGTAGGTCTGCCACCTTTAAGATTGTGTCATAAAGGCTCGTAACAAATACCGAACTCAGTCAATTTGCAGTTCGTGGAGAATGAGAGCACCAACAAAACTGAGAGACCAAGGAATACGAAGATCATGGCCCACATAGTGAAGATAGCTCCTCTCAGCGCAGGGATCCGCCATATGACGAAACCCTAGGTGGTGAGGGATCGCTGGAGAGCGCTGCAAGAGGACCGCAGGCCGCAGAACCTATTACCCATGCGGTGAAGAGCCGTAGAACCAATGAAGAGCCGCAGAAATTTGAAGGGAAGATTCCACTTCCAAATTTTGATGGATCAACCAAGAGTTCGACTAGGGCGTGGATACAAAAGCTGGACACCTACTTTTGTTTGAACCCCATGTGGGAGACAGATGCTATTTGATTTGCCACTTTACACTTGGATGGGTACCACAGGTTGGTTACGTTGGGGCATGCTAACATCACATCCTACACCGAGTTCACAAGGTGGCTTATTGAGAGATTTGATTGGAAAGACCCTGAGCTATACTTCCGACAACTAGCTTACTCGAAACAGACAGGTATGTTGAGGCTTATATGGCAGAATTCCAGAGACTAGCTATGATGGTCTCTGATATTTCAGAGGCGAGGTTGATCATGTTGTTCATCGAGGAGTTAATAGAGCCTCTACATGGTTGAGTGAGAGCCTACAAACCCACATCTTTACAAGATTCCATTAACCGAACTAGGGACATGCTTGATGAGGTTCTGAACACTAGAGCACCAATATCCTCTAGGCCTACCTTTACAAGACAGGTAAGGACATTAGACCCCCTCAGAAGGAGTGGACTAGATGTGGACAACTAGATGATGAGACCAGAAGAGATCTCTGGAGGAGGAAGATGTGCTGTACATGCAAAGAGCTGTAGGCATCGGGACACATGTGTGCCAAGGGCAAGGCCCATTATATAGAGGTGTTCTCTGACAATGATCTAGGGGAGGATGATTGAGGGTAGATTGGAGGAGAGGAGCACCATGATGATGGAGAGGAGCCGTCTTTCCAAGGTGTCAAGGGAGGCATTATACTTGACACTTCGAGTCAGAGGCACAGTTGAGGGGTAACGTGTGATTGTTATAGTAGACAACGGGACCACCCACAACTTCATTGATGCACAACTGGTAGAGAGGCGCGGATTACAAACACAAACCTTTGATGGCTTTTCAGTTTTGGTTCTAGGAGACCAAATCATGTAGTGCACCCATTATGTTCCCAAGATCGCGTTGATGATTGAGAACTACTCAGTGATTGACTATTTCTTTGTGGTGGACATGACAGA
The DNA here is from genome assembly GCA_031772625.1 of Pinus tabuliformis. Lineage (NCBI taxonomy): Eukaryota > Viridiplantae > Streptophyta > Pinopsida > Pinales > Pinaceae > Pinus > Pinus tabuliformis. The sequence goes on along the minus strand of CM062805.1, from coordinate 1,044,329,429 downwards.
CACCAATGTGGTGTTGGGCATCCAGTGGTTGTATTCCCTCGGATGGGTCACTACAGATTATAAGGCGTTGGAGATGGAGTTTATGGGCCTGGATGGGAAGAAGGTGGTGTTGAGGGGCATGCCTAACTACCCACCTCAGTTTGTGACAACTAACAGTATGGAGGCAGACTTGCACAAGGGAGATATAGTGTGGGTCGTGGAGTTGAGGATTTATGAGACAGGATCAGGGGCACAACAACCACACCCAAACATCCTAGTGGTGTTAGAGAGGCATTCAATGATATTTGGAGACATTCCTTTAGGCTGTCCGCTAGATTGGGTGTTTGAGCACACAATTGAGTTGGAGGAGGGAGCACATGCAGTTATTACTACTCCATATAGACATCCCAAGGCTTACAGGGATGAGATCGAGTAGGCTATCAGGCCGAGTCCTAGTCCCTTTGCTTCTTCAGTAATGCTGCTGAAGAAGGAGGATGGGACCCTTCGCATGTGCATTGACTACAGGGCCCTGAATAAGAAAACATTGAAGAACAGGTACCCGATTCCGCACATCTATGAGTTGATGGATGAGCTTAGGGGAGCCAAATACTTCTCTAAGATAGATCTGCATTCAAGATACTAGGGAGTAGGATGTCTTGAAGAATGTGTTGAGGTGCCACTATGGACACTTTGAGTTCTTGGTGATGCCCTTTTGGCTAACTAATGCACCCACCACCTTCTAGTCTTGCATGAACCATGTGTTCCACAAGCCGATGTGCAGATTCGTGCTGGTATTCTTTGATGACATTCTGATCTACAACAAGACTTGGGAGGAGTACCTGCAACACTTGGAGGAGGTCTTGTGCATCTTGGAGGAGCAACTTTTATGCCATGATGTCCAAGTGCAAATTCGGGTTGACGAAGATGTTGTTTTTGGGACATATGATTGGGGAGGATGGAGTCAGAGTCCACCAAGAGAAGATTCAGGCCATTCTAGATTAGCCTATGCCTAGGAATGTAATGGAGTTGAGAGGGTTTCCGAGCATATGCACCTATTATAGGCAATTTGTGAGGGGATGCTCTCAGTTGGCGACACTCGTTATAGACCTCACGAAAAAGGGGGTGTTCGAGTGGACAAGTACGACGCAGGAGGCTTTTGAGTACCTCAAGGTGGTGATGAGCACTTGTCCAGCCTTGGCACTACTGTATTTCTCACAACTCTTCGTATTGGAGTGTGATGCATCAGGTGAGGGCATTAGAGCAGTTTTGATGCAGGAGGCCAGCCCATAGCATATGAGAGCCAATAACTTTGGGACTATGAGAGATTGTTTCCATCTATGATAAGGAGATGTTGATCATCACGCATGCATTGGCCAGGTTTCGACAATATTTGGTGGGAAACAGGTTCAGAGTGAAGACTAATCATAACAGTCTTCTGTTCTTTTTAGAGTAGAATGAGCTCATTGAGAGGCAACAAAAGTGGGTCAATAAGATCCAAGCATATGACTTCGGGATAGAGTACATTAAGGGCGAGCATAATGTAGTGGCGGATGCACTATCCAAGAGGCCCACAACACTTTCTCTTATGGACATCACCCAGGACTGGAGGGCACAGTTATTGGTGGAGTACTCCAAGAATCGACAACCATGTGAGATCTTGGATGGCTCTTTCAAGGATGACAGGTATAGTGTAATGGATGAGGTGATCTACTACAAGAATAAGATTTATTTGGTGCTAGAGTCGCAACTCAGGGAGAGCATTATGAAGGCCACACATTATTCACCCATGGCAGGGCATTCGGGGTCTCTCAAAACTTACCGAGCTATTAGGGAGCGTTTTACTTGGAGGGGTCTCAAGGGGGAAATCTTGAGACATGTACATGAGTGTGATGTTTTCTAGGGGAATAAGGTGGAGTAGACACACCCGACTAGTCCACTGCAACCTCTCCCTATTCCCGAGAGGAAGTGGGAGAGTATCTCCATGGACCACATCACAGGTCTTTTGGTTGCACAGGGGCGTGATTGCATCTACATGGTAGTGGACAGGTTGGCCAAGTTTGCTCACTTCTTCGCTATTCCATCCAAATCCTCAGCTTCGCAAGTAGCTGAGGTTTTCTTCAGGGAGGTATTCAGGCTACACGATCTTCCAAAGACTATTATCAGTGACAGGGACATCAAGTTCATGGGGGCATTTTGGTAGGAGCTATTCATATTGGTGGGCCTGAGCTCACTCCCAGTACTAGTTACCACCCTAGACCGTTGGACATACAAAGATTGTGACCAAATCGCTGAAGGGTCACTTGCAGAATAATGTGATTGGGTAGCAACACGCATGGGTGAAGTGGCTACACCTTTGGGAGCACTGCTACAACACCAACTACCACATGTCCATCAATATGTTTCCTTTCTGTGCTCTTTACTGTTATGATGCATTTTCTTTTGTTGACATGGTATTTGGAGACAGTCAGGCCCCAGGGGCTAGAGATTGGATCCATGGGAGCCAAAAAATTCTTAAGATTCTCAAGGATAACTTTCAGACAACACAAAACCAACAGAAGATGTATGTAGACCTACATAGAGTTGAGAGACAATTTGAGGTTGGGGACATGATTTACTTGTGTCTCCAACCATACAAATAGTCGACACTTAAGCAGAAGGGGGCAGAGAAGCTCAAGCCCCAGTTCTATGGGCCGTACTGAGTGGTTAGGTGCGTTGGAGAGGTAGCATATGAGTGGGAGCTTCCTCCAGGGAGCAAGGTGCACAATGTATTCCATGTGGTGTGCCTGAAGAAGGCATTGGGACAACATGTTACAGCCACCACAGAGTTGCCATTGTTAGACAATGAGGGGCATATAGTGCTAGTTCTAGAGGCCATTTTGGAGGTGCGTGAGAGGATGCTCAGGAACAGGGTCATCAAGGAGTTCCTAGTCAAATAGAAGGATTTGTCGGAAGAGGACGCTACATGGGAGGGTGAGCAGGTGTTGCAACACCCAACATTGCAGTTGCTTGAGGACAAGCAAATTTTGGTAGGGGGGATTGTAATATCCCCAATTTCTTAAGTCACTTAGGAAAAATCACAATTTTTTACAATTTTGAGTTCATGGCAATTTTGGCATTTTTGACTTAGGAGGAAAAAGGAAATCTCATTCTTAGTGGATCATGGGGGCCACAAGGAGGGAATTTGCACTCCCTAAGGCAATGCGCACTTGTGGTGATAGGAGAGAGAAGAGGGAGACGCGTGCTAGTGGAGAATGGGGCCCACAAGGAGAGAGGGAGGCATCAAGCATACATAGAGCATGAGGGCCTTCACTTGGGATCTTTTGACACTTTTATTATTGAAACCAGTTCTCTTGTAGCTGCTTAGCTCAGGATTACCAGTGTTGTTTAGCACAAAGATTTCTAGGTGGGAATCGAACCCTTTCATCAGAGAACCTTGAGTGTCTCCCTAGTAGGGAGGAAAGAGTCCATTCTGGGCTTCCTTTCGAGCTGCATTTTCAGTGTACCAACCAGCAGTGCACATTTTCTGGGGTGTAGAAGGCAACTTGTGGAGCTGAATTGAGCAAGTGTTGGGGGGTTGTTTGTTCCGGGATTTTTACATAAGTTTTCCTACCTTGAGAGCTGAATTTCCACACCAATTTGCAGGGATGGGAGAGGGGCTTTATTGAGGGCCGGATTTCTTCATTTTGCTTGTGCGCAGAGGTAGAGAGAAGGTGATTTGGTGGAGTTCATAGCTGGAAGAAGTGAGGTGTTTGGGAAGGAGATTTTGCAAAAAATTGTGAGACAATTCTTGGGTGGCCTTGGGACACAGTTCAACAGTTCATTTCTTGTAGCTTGCACTGGCAGTCAGTTTGGGCAATTCTCACTATTTGGGGGTCACCAGGGGCCGTTGGATTCAGGCCAAACCCTTCATGGGTTTTTGTGGGCTTAGTGATGGCATGCCACAATTAGTTTTGCAGAATTTTCTGTGCACTTCTGAGTGCTGAAACTCCAATTCTGCTCCAGCAGCAGTCACAGAAATTATTGGGCCAGTGCAGAGTTTGTGGGTGAAGTCATTCCAGCACTTGCCATCATGTAGTTACCTGGGTTTTGCATAGCTTGCCGAAGCAAGCCCAGGTTCTATCTTTCTTGCTATTTTGCTGTACTCAGCTTCCATAATCAATAAAATGGCTCAGTTCTTTGCCCTATTTTTTGTGGTTAACTGATTATGCTTGTGTGTTAAATTTTTATTTGCTGTAGCTTAGTTCATGTTTTGATACATGCTGTTAAATTCCTAGTAGGAATATTACAATATCACCCAATACTTGCATCTCATATCATTCATACCCACTTGTAGGTGGTGGGGTTGAATTCGAGTCTTTGCATTAATACAAGCCCTATCACTTCTCTGCTTGCTGCTCGATTACATACCCGTAGGCAATGTTGTGATTTTTATTCTCCTCGTGTTATTGAAAGGTTATTATTGTTTGTAGCACTATTAAAATTGCAATAGGTGTAAGTCTCCAGCTAATTAAAGGTTAAAACAAAGGTATAAAATAAAAATATTGACAGGGAGCCTCAGCCAAATAATTTTCTCTCCATACAATGATGATAGTCATGTGCTCTAATGTGGATACATCTAAAATTATTCTGCCTTCTTCGTTGGAATACTTGGACATTTGAAAGGTGTCAAGACTCAAGACTCCCAGATAATAAAAGTTTGTATTGGGTGAATGTAAGATGTCCAGACTCCCAGATAATAGAAGTTTGCATAGGGTGAATGTAAGATTTGAAGACTCCCAGAAAATGGAAGTTGGTATAGGATGAATTCTGCATGTAATTGTGGGCTATCTGGAAGGTGCAATTCAACCTTTATTATAATCTATTGCTGGTATCATAGTTTGATTTTTCAGCCTGTTTTAGCTAGAGTTGTTGTCCTCTGCGACCTGTTTGGTAGGTGACTGACTGCTTGGGCAGATGAGGAAAATAACCATGGTGAGACAATTTAGTTCATTATGGAAGGCAAGTAATATATTGGCTCTCCGTTATCATTATCGTTGGCCTTACATGATCCTACAGTAGTTCTAGTCTAATGGAACTTCGACTTTGAAGATGTTTAAACTCTGGAATATTTTTGGGCAGAGATCTCTCTGCCTGCACTTCACTGCAATTAATAATAATGTCAACCTTATTCTTGACACAAACAAGATTAGCATACTTCAGTTTTTGACACAAAAAGAATCTGTGAGAATATGAGGCTTTCAAGAATCTGCATAAGAATTTAAGGAAGATGAGGATGACAGTAATAAGTTGTACACATGTAAGCAGATATTTTCCATGCAGATAGGAGATGCACTGTGTTGCAAATCTGGATATTAATTCTAAGTACATATAGGTTTGATATTTTTATATACTTTTACAAATTAGTATTACAGAGTCCAGACTAATAGGCAGACCAGAAACAGATGAAAATGGTTTCTGACCACTGAATGCTGACAGAGAGGGCTGTTGGTTCTATCAGGTTATAGTTCTAGGATGACATTATTTCGTTTACAAATTATTATTTATGTGCTCCTTGTTGCTAATAGGTTTCTTTATGTGTATGCATTTTGTTTGCTGTATATCTAATAGTCTAGTCTTCTTTTCTGCGGAACAGGTTGGATTGCCTCTTGTACAGCAATACCTTTTCCAGTTTGAAAGGTTGGTAAAGGAGCAACTGCCAAAGCTAGGTGCACATTTTGATCAGGAAATGATCAACCCAAGCATGTATGCAAGCCAGTGGTTTATAACTGTTTTCTCCTATTCGTTCCCTTTCCCATTGGCTCTTCGCATTTGGGATGTTTTTCTTTATGAGGTTTGTACCAAAATCTTTATGTGCACTATTATTATTTTATTTCAATTATTGTAATTGAATTGTGTAATATATTATATAAGTGAAGCAACTTCATCTTGTAATTTTTTTCTTAAAGTTGCTAGTTTACATTCCATTGATAATTTTTTGTGTCATGTATTGTTATCAATATGTGCTCAATTTGTTTGGTTACTGAGCTTTGTTTCTACATATGGGAATTCTCCTCTCAAGCTTCAAATAAGATGGTATTTTTTTTAGCTGTTGACTAATTTGACAAATGTCAAATACTATTCAATACATTTTTTTCCAAGGAAGAAAACACCATTTCTATTCATGAATTGTATTGAAATTACATTGTTCATGTGTGATTTGCACCCACTTATTTCAAGGACCTTTTGCCTATCCTGGTAATCAAAACTGTACCTTTTCAAAAATAAATGCTTGTCCTTCTCAAGGAATACAGCCCCTTTATATTCGACTTCATACTGCATTATACAGTCCATTACTTGTATTCTAACTGTTACCCACCAAAACGTGGGTAGCCCATAGGAGAAATTTTTTCTCCTCCTTGGACAGCCAGTCAGTCAACAACCCTATTGATCAGCACATGACATGATGCAATAGATCCTCAACATATTGCTCTGGTCATGTTTCTTTTTCCCATTTGGCATTCCCTCTGAAAGGAAGGTGGGTCATCCATCAATAGGTACCAATGTTACTAGACTCAGAATCAAGAATCAATCGGCGAGGCAAAAGAGCGAAGAGTTTTAATCGGATCAAGAAAAAATCGGTGAATTCAATAAATAAAAATATACACATTTATTGAATTAAAAAAACATTTTTCATTGATATTCAGTAAAGCCCTGTCCAAACAATGCATAATATCAATAGATGTCCAAAATATCATGAATGAATAAGTATCTCATATATGTTATGAGTCCAAACATGATCCAAAGTACTGAGTCCTGACTCCTAACAAGTGACTATATAGAACTAGAAGCATTTGCTTCTAGAAGTTTACAAGAAATTGCATACTCATCAGAAAAAGGTCAGTAACTAAGACTCTAAAACTCTTAAGACTCAAGAGTGAGAACTAGAAACGATTCCTCCTGATGACCCTACCGCCTACACCTACCTACAAGTCAGTGAGAAAAACCTTCAACCCCACAAGGTGTGGTTGGTGGCAGGGAACTCAGAGAAGGCGCTTTCACACTAATCCTGACTCTCTCCGTTTTAGCTATTTCCTAGGTTAGCTAAGGGGGGTGGTCCCTAATGAAATGTTAAGTTAAAAGTTGTGAGTTTCTAGGAGAGTGTTATAGTGAAAATGGACTACTTTCAAGGATTTATGGGCAAATGTGAAGTGAGTAACTTGAAATAACAATGCCAATCTAATTTGATGAAAAACCATAAAACTAGTGCCTTATAAGGAATTTGGTCAACAATTTAAAGATATATTTGCTCAAAGTAAAATGCAATGCTCTCAAAAGAGAAAACAAAGTAACCCTGAAATGTAAATAAGAATTGTTAGCACAAGATATGTAAGATACAAAATGCTTTTGAGATAATCAACTTTATAAATCAAAACATGTGAAACATATCTTGCCAAAACCCAAAAATTAGTAATTAACTTGGAAATATAAAAGAAAAGAAGTGCTAAACCAAGACATCGATATTGCACCGAGGTCTAATAATGCACCTACAGCAGTGGTATAATTATTAATTACGTAACAGTGATATAATAAGTGTAATATACAGTCACCTCATTTCCATGGCATATCATTTGCATTGTTAGGCTCTTTCATTGCTTGGCATCTTTGGTTAAAGTGGCAATTATTGCATGATACAAGCTACTGCCCTCTTAACTTTTAAGTTTGCTCTTTTTTTGCCCATTGCAAAATTGCAAATAATGTAGCGAAAAAAGTTAAAACTGTTTTGTAAAATGATGTGGTTATTTGTAATTTTGTATTACTTATTAAGTTACTAATTCCAATTTTTTTTGGTGCTCTAGGTTTCCTTTTGAGTTAGCCCACTACAAAATACAAATATACCAAAAGCCTTGGACCCATTTTGGGAGTATGGGAGCCCTGATGGTGGGACAAATCGTGCATATCTTACATGCAAATTGTGTGGGACCAAGATGACAGGTGGGATTACACAACTGAAATACCATCTTGCTAAACTCAGTGGACATGATGTTGGGGTTTGTAAGTTTCTAGTCTGGAGCTTATACAAAAAGCTCTTGAGGCAATTGAAGAAAAAGACAAAAAGAAGGAAGAGGCGGAAAGAAGCAAAGCTGAACGTGCAGGTAGATCTTTCGGGATATCTTCTCCTGATTTTGGTGTTGAGGGTAGTGGGCCTAGTGGCCCTAGTGGGAGGGGCTCCACAACTGGCACACCATCACATGCTACTGCTAGTGTGAGTGCGAGGTCATCATTTTTTGTTCCACGAACAAGAGCTGGAGCACAACCTGGCATAAAATCGCTTGTTAAAAAGAAGGAGAAGCAAGAAGCAGATAGAGTCATGGGGAGGTGTATTTTTTGGAGCGACTTACCTCTCAGCATCACAAAAACCAATCCATTTTGGCAACCAATGTGTGATGCTATTGCTGTTGTGGGCCCAGGGTACAAAAGTGCCACATATGAGGAGTTGCGAGGGCCAATTCTTCAAGCAGAAAAACAGGACATCAACTCTAGATTGGTGGAGTTGAAAAAGACATGGGAAGTCACTGGATGCACAGTGATGTCTGATGGTTGGACAGATAGAAAGGGTATGACCCTTCTAAATTTCTTGGTACATTGTCTTAAAGGTACCATGTTTATTAAATCGTTGGATGCATAAGAACATATCAAAGATGCAGCAACGATATGTGAGTTGTTAGATGGGTTCTTTCGGGAGATTGGTGTGCAGAATCTGGTGCAAGTCATAACAGACAATGCAGCTAATTATGTGTCTGCCGACAGAATGCTTATGGAGAGGCATCCCACATTATTTTGGACTCCATGTGCAGCGCATTGTCTCGATTTGTTGCTTAAGGATATGGGGAAACTCTCCTTCATCAAGGTGGCAGTTGATATGGCTAGGAGCATCCCCAAGTTTATTTATAACCATGTTTTTGTTCTTAGCCTTATGAGGAGGTTCACTAGAAACAAGGAGTTGCGGCGTCCTGCCATCACACGTTTTGCCACAACCTTTATTACTCTTCAGTCTTTGCTTCGATGTCAGTTTGAGTTGAAGCAAATGTTTGTGTCTGATGATTGGCGTAATTGTAGATACAACAGGAGACCTGATGGGAAAGCCATTGCAAAAATGGTGTACTCTGAGACATTTTGGCATGGAGTAGAAGAAGCATGTGCAGTTAGCGAACCTATAGTAAAGGTTCTTAGATTGGTGGATGGAGAGAAGCCTGCAATGCCTTATTTGTATGAGGGCATGGATAGGGCCAAGGAGGCCATTCGTTCCTATTATGCAGACAAGGGTTCTGCTGGCCTTGATAGGCAGATGATGTTATGGGATGTGATCGATAGTCGGTGGACAGGGATGCTTCATCGACCCATTCATGTAGCAGCACTCTTCCTCAACCCCGCATTTTCATACAAATGCAACTTTGATTTTGATGGCGAGGTGATGGAAGGGCTCCATTCCTGTATTCAGAGGATGGTACCTGATCCTGAGCTTCATAGCAAAATCAATCGCGAGATACAGTCTTATCGGGATTGTGTTGGCCTATTTGGCTTTGATGATGCTATTAGGGAAAGGACCCTCTTCATGCCACGTAAGTGACAAGTCATCACTCATTAGAAATTAGAATTTTAAATTTAATTATGTTTTAACTTTTAAGTTTTTGAATTTTTTATTTCATTATTTTGTTGTAGATATTTGGTGGCGAAGCTATGGTGCAAGGGTACCAAATTTGCAAAAATTGGCTATACGAATCTTGAGTCAAACATGTAGCTCTTCAGGGTGTGAGTGCAATTGGAGTGTATTTGAGAAAATACACGCCAAAAAGTGCAACAGGTATAACTTTGAACTCAAACCGTCAGTTGAGCAATTACACTTATTGTAATTTTTAATTTTTAATTTATGACCTTCAAGTGTCAAGAGTCAAGAGTCAAGACTCATTACTTTTTTTGACACTCTTACAGGTTGGAGTTCGCACGCCTCAACGATTTGGTGTATGTGCATTACAACATCCGACTTCGAGTGAGGCAAATAGAATCACCAATGGATCCAGATGCCATTTCCTTAGACAATATTGATGTATTGTCTCCGTGGAGGGTGGAGTTTGAGGAGCCCATATTGGAGGAGTCACCTTCATGGTTAGAGCCAGTGGCAGATGATCCATTAGAGTAGGGGCAACAAGAGGAGGACTCAGAGTCAGAGGAGCAGCAACACTTAGAGGAGGAGTAGGAGGAGGAGGAGGAGGAGGAGGACACTATGGGAGCATCAGCATCAACACCATCTGCTATAGATATAGGAGAGCATAGCTCCATACCTAGCACTCATTATTTGACATTAGGTGCAGAGGCAGGGTCAGGGCCTTCTACTACTAGGGGCAGGCCTGGCAAACAGCCCATCATGTTTTCCCGTAAAAGGGGGAGAGGGCAGTAGATAGATAGCTGCTAGTTTTATTTGTTATGCTACATGTAACTCATGATGATGAGATACTTTTATATATGTGATGTTATTTTGTATTGGTTCTCCACATTTGAGTCCTTGAATGGACAATTATCAGGGATTAGCAGGATTTGGTATCGCCTTTGATATATCATTTCTATTTGACATCATATATATCAATGTTTTCTTCATATTTATGTGCCAATGTGTTTATTTCATGTTGTTATTGCTTTATATGTTTAAAAATTTGAAAAAAATGAATATATTATGCATTTTTTATGCTTGCCGTTATTTGCCGATATTTTGCTGATATTTTCGCCGATAAGATATTTTCTGGACCCTCGCCTATATTTTCCCGATACCGATATTATCAACACTGGTCACAACAAATGTAATGTAGAGATCGAGTCACTGGAATATATCTTCAAGGGATGTGAGCCACATATGAGAGATATAAATCATAGAATGCCTCGTCACAGAGTCATACGAACCTCAAGCGATGTTATTGTCACAAGTTATATGAGTCATGTTAATCAAGTCATCACTGTCTCACTGTTTCATGATAAATCATAGTATACAAGCCACAAGAACCTCAGTTTGCAAACCACAGATGACAACCACAGGAGTGTAACTATAAGGAATGTGAACTTCAGATCATAAATGCAGCCTTAACAAAAGAAGCATGAGTCCACAAAAATGCTATTCGAACCACTATAATATGTAGCGAGCCATTGTAAACCATCCACAAAGCTAAGCGTACCAATATGAAAATGTTGGGTCCCTATAATACTAGTGATTACCCCATTACTATTGTAGTTATACCCCCTATTTATATTGTTGTGCCCCTATTACCCCCATATTGTTATTTCTGTGCCCCATAGAATCCCTCTATTGTTATTTTTGTGGCTTTATATTATTATTGTTAGGTCGGCTGGATTATATTGTGACTCCTTAGACTCCTATATATAGAAAGGAGGTTTTGTCATTTGTATCATCCAAGAATTGTTCATTTATGTAATGTAAAGGAGGTTGCCCCCTCGAAGAGGCTGAATTCTAAGGCGTTGATCTTTCTTTTCTATCTTTTCTTGAGTTGGTTTCATAACATTTGGTATCAGAGCTTTGGATTCTAGGGTTTCGCTGCTCCAAACAGGTCATCATGGCATTTTCGCTATAACTTTTTTTCTGTGATGTTTCAGAAGTCGCAAAAAAAACCCATTTGAGAAGAAATCGCGCTGAACCTTGGGTCCGAATTTCAGAGCTTTTTGCGCGATATTTGCGGAGATATGATCTGAGGAAGTTGGTCTTTTTGCAGACTCCTGAATTACATTCAAAATAGGTGACCTGGGGAAAATCGTCATAACTTTCTCTCTGAGGATCGGATTGAAATTTCGTAAGAAGGTACAGAAAGATGACGGAATGTAGTTTCTTGTGGGTGTTTTTCAGATCCAAAGGTCGAAACAGTGACTCGTGGCACGTCGTACAAGTTCGCTCTACTAAACTAGTCTATAATCAAGTCACTGTGGGAGATTTCGCATAACTCTTCCTTGGAGAATCCAATTTGGGTCAGACTTGTGGCATTGGAAAGAGGACACAGAGAGCTACTACAGGTCACAAGTTCAGAACTAGATGATTGGAAAGTACAGAGATACATCAGAGGCAATATCGAGCTCCTACAAAGTGAAAAAAGGTGTGTAGATTTTTTTTAGATTTTTGCTTAAGCTTGGTTTGAAAATTTATTTTGAAGGAATTCAAAGGGCATAGTAGAGCATTATTATCGGTAACTGATGCCCCGAGGAAAGAAAATGCAAACACCTAGTAAGGAACCTGAAAGCTCTAGCATGACTCATGAAGAAGAGGAAGAAATGCTACATGATATATCAAAATTACAAGAACAAGTGCAACAAATGTCACGCTCACAAAAGTTAACAGATGCTAAGATAAATGGCGTGGAAGCTAAGATAAATGGCGTGGAAGCTAAGATGAATGGCATGGAAGCTAAGATGGACAATTTGAAGATAGATTTGAACACAAATTTGAAGACAGGCATGGCAGATTTGAAGACAGATTTGACTAATTTTCTACAAGAAATACTTACTAATGGTGAAAAGGTAGTAAAGGAAACTCATGATGAGAACAAAAGAAATGTTAATCATGATTCCATAGACGCTAATGTTGGATCGAAGAATCACCATATTCCAAAAATCGATATGAGGAAGTTTGATGGCAAGGATCCCGCCACATGGATATTACAGATGGAGCAATTCTTCGATCTCAATAATGTGCAAAACACACAAAAGGTACGTATGGCAACTTTATATTTGGAACCAAATCAGTTTGTATGGTATCAATGGCTTTGTTCTCGTAAACAATTTATCACTTGGGCAATTTTTACGGAAGAATTGATAGCACATTATGAGGATACAAAAAGCAACACTTTTTTTAGCCAATTGATAAGTCTCAAACAAAAGGGTTCAATAATGGAGCACATTGAGGAGTTCCAAAAATTGAACATAAGGGTAAAAGATATTCCAGAGGAGCATAGGATTGATGTGTTCATAGGGTCTTTAAAGGATAATATCCAACATGATGTGCGCCTTTGGGAACCTGATTCATTAGAGAAGGCATTCAGGTTAGCAAGAAAAATGGAAAGCAAAATTATGGCAACTAGGAAGCATACCATTCACAACTATAAAGACGGAAGTGTTGTTGCCCATAGTCTTCCACAACCTACAAGGTTGACACCACAACAATTGGAAGAAAAAAGAGCAAAAGGGCTTTGTTACAATTGTGATAGCAAATACACAAAAGGTCATAAGTGTGCTGAGAAGAAATTATTCTACATAGATTGTGAAGAGGAAGAAGAAAAGGAGCAAGAAAGGTCAAAAGAAGAGGATATATTCCAGGAACAAAGCCTAGATGAAGAACAAATAAATCCGACCATATCTTGTAATGCATTGGCGGGAATTACCACTCCTCAAACCATCAAGATAGAAGGACAAATCAAGAAGAAAAAGGTAATAGTGTTGATTGATTCAGGAAGCACCCACAATTTTATTCATTGTAGGGTAGCAAAAGAATTGAATTGCTTCCTATATCCAGCACCAGAGTGTCAAGTGATGATTGCAAATGGAGGAACAATAAATTGTTCTGGAAAGTGCCATAATATCAAGCTATCCATGGGAGAATATGTATTGACTAGCCCAATGCTTTCCATTCCAATGGGAGGTGCTGATGTTGTACTAGGAGTCCAATGGCTACAATCCTTGGGTACAATAGCTTTTAATTTTCAAGAACTTTTCATGAAATTTTCTGTGGAAGGAAAGGAAGTTGAATTAAGGGGTATTGCAGGGAAACCAGGAAAGATAATCAGCTCTAATGGCATGACAAAGCTTCTAAAAAAGGAGCAAAGAGGTGTAATTGCACAATTATGTTCGCTAGATGTTTCCACATTGGAATCATCTATTTCTCCAGATCTCCAAAAAGTCCTGGACAATCATTCCAAGGTATTTGAGACTCCCAAAGGTCTCCCACCTATGCGTGATCATGATCATGCTATTCATCTGATTCCAGGAAGTGTTCCTCCAAACATCAGGCCGTACAGATATCCCTATGTCCAAAAAAGTGAAATTGAACGTATGGTTGCAGAAATGCTAGAGGCTGGTATAATTCAACCGAGTCAAAGTTCTTTCTCAGCTCCAGTAGTATTGGTGCACAAGAAGGATGGATCATGGCGCATGTGTCCAGATTATAGGGAGCTCAACAAGCTCACTATTAAAGATAAGTTCCCCATTCCTGTCATTGATGAATTACTGGATGAATTGCATGGATCAATTTACTTCACCAAGTTGGATCTTCGTTCGGGATATCATCAAATCAGAATGAAGATTGAAGACATTCCGAAAACGGCATTTAGAACTCATGAGGGTCATTATGAATTTTTGGTCATGCCTTTTGGCCTTACCAATGCACCTTCAACATTTCAAGGTTTGATGAATTCAATTTTCAAACCATTCCTTAGAAAATTTGTGTTAGTATTTTTTGATGATATACTAATCTACAGCAAGTCTTGGAAGGATCATGTTGAACATGTTGACAAGGTGCTACAACTATTGGAGGAGAAACAATTATATGCAAAAAGATCCAAATGTTTCTTTGGAGTCCAGGAGGTGGAATATTTGGGTCATATTGTATCTCATGAAGGAGTTAAGGTAGACCCTAGCAAAATTAAAGCCATTAAGGAATGGAAAATCCCCACATCCATAAAGCATCTGCGAGGATTTCTTGGGTTGACAGGGTATTATCGCAAGTTTGTTAAGAATTATGGGAGAATAGCAGCACCTCTAACAACATTATTGAAGAAAGATTCATTTTCATGGACTCCGGAAGCAACAAAGGCCTTTGAACATCTTAAAGAGGCAATGTGCCAAGCACCGGTCTTAGCTACACCGGACTTCACAAAAACCTTTATTGTGGAATGTGATGCTTCAGGAAATGGAATTGGTGCTGTTCTAATGCAAGATGAAAGACCCATTGCTTTTGAAAGTCGTCCAATCAAGGGAAAGTTTTTAAGCAAAGCTATTTATGAGAAGGAAATGTTGGCAATACTCCATGCACTTAAGAAATGGCGACCCTACCTAATGGGAAGACACTTCAAGGTAAAAACGGATCATGATAGCCTTAAATACTTTTTAGAACAAAGATTATCCTCTGAAGAGCAACAAAAGTGGGTCACAAAGATGTTGGGTTATGACTTTGAAATCATCTACAAAAAAGGGAAGCAAAATGTGGTGGCAGATGCACTCTCAAGAAAGGATGAGGATGTGGAAGCATTGTTGTGTGCCATTTCTATTATCCAACCAGATTGGATAAACGAAGCAAAGGAGGAATGGAAGAATGACGAAGAAGTGTGGGCACTTATTCGAAAGCTACAACAAGATTCCAGTACTTCTGATACATTTAGCTGGCAAAATGATTCGTTATGGTACAAAGATCGCTTATACCTCTGTAAGAATTCCCAGCTAAAACAAAAGATTCTTATGGAATTGCACACTTCTCCCTTAGGAGGGCACTCAGGATTTTTAAAAACTTACCACAGGGTTAAGAAGGAATTTTTTTGGGATGGCCTTAAATCAGATATTCAAAAGTTTGTGGCAGAATGTTTGGTTTGCCAACAAAATAAAGTTGAAACAATTAAGACACCGGGTCTATTACAACCTTTATCCATTCCAAGCCAACGTTGGGAGGAGGTTTCAATGGATTTTATCACAGGTTTACCCAAGTCTGAGGGAAAGAGTGTCATCATGGTGGTAGTTGACAGACTTACCAAGTATGCACACTTTTGTGCATTATCACATCCATTTAAAGCCAGTACAGTTTCTACTGCATTTATGGAAACAGTTCAAAAGCTACATGGAAACCCAAAGATTATTGTAAGTGACAGAGATCCCATTTTCACTGGAAATTTTTGGACAGAATTATTTTCTTGTCTTGGTACTCAGTTAGCTCATAGCTCATCTTATCATCCTCAATCTGATGGGCAAACTGAGATAGTAAACAAATGTTTGGAAGGATATCTTCGTTGCTTTGTATCTGATAAACAGACACAATGGGTCAAATGGTTGCCTCTGGCTGAATGGTGGTATAACACTTCCTTCCATACAGCAACAAAAATGACCCCATTTATGGCACTTTATGGGTATCAACCACCATCCATCACATCATATTTAAGAGAAAATTCTAAGGTTCAAGCAGTGGAACATCACATCGAACATCAACAACAAGTCCTCCAACTCTTAAAGGATAACCTCGTGTTGGCACAAAATAGAATGAAACAACAGGCAGATCAACATCGCAGTGAAAGAAGTTTTGATGTAGGTGATTGGGTATTCCTACGGCTACAACCATATAAGCAAATGTCCCTAAAGCAAGCTAAGAAGGATAATAAATTATCACCAAAGTATTATGGTCCGTACAAGGTGTTGCAAAAGATTGGTACTATGGCATACAAATTGGAGCTTCCTGCAGCTTCTCGATTGCACCCAGTTTTCCATGTTTCATGTTTAAAGAAGGTTATAGGCGACAAGCTCCCAGTTCAAACAATATTGCCAGAACTTGACGAGGAAGGAAAAATTATATTGGAACCGGAAGCAGTCACAGAAACAAGAACTCGACAGCTACGAAATCGATCAATTTCAGAGTATCTTATCAAGTGGAAGAACTTATCCGCTGAAGATTCCACATGGGAGGATGAGAATTTTATGCAGAAGTATCCAGAACTACTCAAGCGTTGAGGACAACACTTTTTTGAAGGAGAGGGGCATGTTGGGTCCCTATAATACTAGTGATTACCCCATTACTATTGTAGTTATACCCCCTATTTATATTGTTGTGCCCCTATTACCCCCATATTGTTATTTCTGTGCCCCATAGAATCCCTCTATTGTTATTTTTGTGGCTTTATATTATTATTGTTAGGTCGGCTGGATTATATTGTGACTCCTTAGACTCCTATATATAGAAAGGAGGTTTTGTCATTTGTATCATCCAAGAATTGTTCATTTATGTAATGTAAAGGAGGTTGCCCCCTCGAAGAGGTTGAATTCTAAGGCGTTGATCTTTCTTTTCTATCTTTTTTTGAGCTGGTTTCATAACAGAAAACTATCACATAGTATAAGCCATGTTGTTTGATCATTAGTGAGCTGAAAACAGGGTCTTCTTCATGTTTAAACTGTTGTATCTACAGGAGATAAATCACAGATAATCATTACAGGTCATAAACTATATGCAGGAGTGAGTCACTTTAAAACGATGCCATTGTCTTGTTAAGATCATGGTTTATAACTTTATATATCAAGGTTTGTTTTCACACGCTGATTTATGCGAGTTGCCATAGTCACTGTTCATCACAAGAAAGGCAAGTGAGCCACTGAACTAGAACCAACAGGATGTGATCTCCAAAACTTCCTCTTCTAACCTTAGCTCTAATGTGATGTCGGAAAATAAAGGTATTTGTAGTATTACGCTGATTCTCCTTGATAATTGCTTGTGATATTTGTTGGCTCTTTATTATTTAATTTTACTTCTTCATCAAGCAATTACCAAAACATGAAGAGAACAGAGACATAAAAAACACAAGATATAGGCTCCACACTAGGGCAAAACACCACAATTGGGGAAAACCCGAACAATCCTCTTCTTATAAAATCAGATCAAATGAGATATCAAGACCCAAGACAAATACCTCCACAAGTGCTCCACGTCAGACCTTCCTCTATCATGATTCATCTTCAATAAGATAGGCAATGTGTCACAGGATGCCTTGTCCCACAGTGATTCTTCATCTTTCCCGTAGCTTGTAATTTACAGACTTAGTAGTCTTTCTCTAACTCGTAGATCTCAGTCATAAAGGTCCTTCATCAGTTCTCACATCATAGCCATTATCAGCTCGCATGTTACCACAAAAAGCAGACTTAGTAGCTTACACATTTCCTTAGAAATTCAAATCTTCTTCAAGTTATAAGTCACAGAGAAATTCACATTTCTTTGCCACAGGGATTGGCACTTTTTGCCACTGAAACTCACACTTTTATGCCACAGAAACTTGCACTTTTATGCTACAAAAACTCAACGAACTTCTTTTTTTTTTGGAAGAGGATTAACCCCAATTTATAGTTGTTCGTCACTGTGAAGGGACATATCTGTTCAATAGGTCGATCTGACCATCTAGAGAGCCGACTTGGCCTTGTGGAAGACTATTTGACTCTAAAAAAAATCTTTTTTTTTTTACAAAGAGTCCAAATGGACTTTCACTCAATTTTAAATCTTTGACTCAACAAATCCTAGAAGCATGAAGAACATGATTGACCTAGACTTGAGCATGAAACCCATGCTTAAATAAAATTCTTTTTCTTCTTTTACATGAAATACAAATTAATACAAGTACAAAGATAATTATGAAGACCGAACCTAGTTACTTTCCAACACACCACTGGTAGAGACCTCGTGTTCTTCTACCTCATTTGGTTTGTGGTCTTCCTTAAACCACCATTTCAGAGAGCACATTCAGCCATTAGCTGTGATGCATTTTTGCACTTTAGTTCTCTTCTTGGACTCATATACACCCCTTCAAATTAAGAGGGGGAATGTTGGACACCTAATCCATTAGGGTTATGGTGAACAATTACCAAAAGTCCAAGAAACCTTGGAAGTTGAATCCAATGGTCTCAATGTTGTATTTATATGTATAGAATTCTTAATGAAAGTTGAATTCATTCCATTCTTGTTGATTCCAACAACATGAGCTGCCTGTGAAATTTCCTTAATTGTAACAACTGGAATTTAATCTATCTACTAGAGATTATTTGTCTTCATAAATTATTTCTTGCAAATAACAATTAAATCACTAGTACATTTTTCACAAATAATAACAGGAACTGAGAAATAATGCGCACACAAAATAATTGACACCAGTTCTTTTGGACAAATTGCCCATAGAAAAACCCTAGTGTGGGAAAACCAAATCTGCAGATGAGGGTTTTATTATTATTCTTCAGCAAAAATTGAGAATTACAATCTGCGTGCCTCTCACTGGCAAAGCTTCGACAAATAATTTTCTCTTCACCAAATCGATCTAGAAACCAAAAGTTTCCCTTTGGAGATGTATTTAGCCTCCCTTTGAAATTCGCAATTCGCATTGCCTTTGGGAAAATTACTATTGAAGAAAATGTAACTAGGTTTGGTCTTCATAATGACATGATCTTTGTAAGTGATGTAATAAATTATTATTGTAAATCTTGCCTCATGGGTTTCATGAGCAGGAAGTGTAATTAGGTCAAAGACTTCTTCTTGATGTCTTTAGGTTTTTATTTAATTATCAAAGAGTCATGTCATGTATTGAAGAGCTCTTTAAGAGCCTATCTGCAATGTATTCTAGCCTACAAGATGTGTAGCAGTCCTCCAAAGACCAAGTGTAATCCTCCAAGAAATCTGCAAGCAAAATCAATGAAGAGATCTTCATGTCAGCTCCAAATAAATTAAATAATTTAAAGTCACGTCGGCTTGAGAAAAAGGTCATGACAGTTCATGGATTCATGTCGTCTTATGTGCACTAACTACTATAAATACCTACGAAGGGTCAGCACAAAATACACCAAGAAAAATTCTAATGCCTCTGAAATTTTCGCATATAAGTGCAAGCCGCAGTAGGGTTTGACTGCACCTTGTTTGGGTTTTAGGTGCAGTCATAACCTAGGCTATATGGAGCAATAATGACTTCGATGAGGACGTAGCAGTGAGGCAAGTTCTGGGCTAAATATATCCTCAAATTGCAGGTGCAGATCTCAAATAGATGGAACAGGGGAGATCTCGGATGAGGATGTAGTTTTGGTATGAAGTCTAGACTAACACATTCTTGGCTTAATAGAGATCACGGTGCTATCCTCTCTAGGCATACCTGTGATCTAAAGGTGACGTATTCGGATGGATAGAACAGAGAAGGTTGATGATGATCTCGACATATTTATGAGCAACATGTATAGATCTTGGATCTCAGCTTACAACCACACGTAGGGAAAGGGGAAACCACATCCTACAAACACGTCCTAATCATACGCAGGGAAAGGATAAACCACATCCTACACGCGTGCAAAACACCGAGCAGGGAAAGGATGAACCACATCCTACACGCATGCTAACCATCAATCGTAGGAAGGATCCTACACATGGGGAAAGGATGAACCACGTCCCACCAACATGTCAACCATTAATCGTAGGGAATAAACATCCTACATGTGGGGAAAGGATGAACCACGTCCCACCAACATGTCAACAGATGTTGATATGCATCTCCCACTGGGGTACCCATAGGAGAAGGTGAACCACTTATCCTGCTCATATGCCATAGGAGAAGGTGAACCACTCATCCTATCCATATGTCATCAACAATAGGGGAAGGTGAACCACTCACCCTGCACACATGCCATCCTTCACAATGGAAGGTGAACCACTCACCCTATGGTCACTCATAGTTCAAGAAGTACATCAAGCCCCCAGGAGCTCCTAGAGGTCGATGTTCACTCTTAACCAAAGATCCCTTCATATGGGAAATAGCGGCAGGCTGCTTTCTGAATAGCTCCATCCAGCAGCATAGCAAAACATATTGCTTTACATCAGAGATCTTGTCAGCACATAGTAATCCTCTGCTTTTTGCATATCTTGATGAGTTTTTTTAACTCATCTTACTCCCTCTTATTCAGGGAGACTACAAGCCTAAGCTTGTCTTTCCAGAGTGCAAAGTGTTCATCTGGCAGCCTGATTATCATCAAGTCCATCCACTTTGTAGATAAGCCATAATGCTGGCAGTGCTTTTCCATAAAATGTTCTTGGCACTTGCTGTACCATATGAATTGACCTGGATGTCAAAATCAGGGTTTCCAGCTTATTGTACTTATTAAGACATAGAATCTGACATGTACTTTATTCAAGGCACCTATGTTTTCATGCTGATGAGGGTAGTCACAAAAGAGACTGTTCCACAGTGCCATGCACTTCTTCTAGCAGTTTCTCAAAATAAAAACTTCAGGTGAGCTGCATTCCTTATCAAAGTTGCTGCAGTTTCTTTTGGTTTTGGAACTGTACACAAACTGGGGATGATATCTTCAGCCGCATTGTTAGTGCTTAAGATCTGGCGAATGATGTGTCACTTATTTTCTTCTTTGCTGGAAGACATTAATGCTTCTGAATGATTTGTTACTTCCTCACTCACAGATGCCACGGGCCTGTATATGACAATGCCTTACTATTTCTATTGTCAGTCAGATGAAATTACACCAGGATGTAAGCTAATGCAATCCACATATTCAACAACACCTTTTTACTTATCAACATATTGGACTACACAGATATGACATTAATGATTATTTGATGCTTCAATGATTTGTACATGAGTACTTGACAATCACTAACATACTTGTGCCATATTATTTCTACTAACTTCCAGGGACTGATCTTACGTTGCCATAAGTATATGCCGGATACAGATCTAGTTTATTCCACAGGGATCCATTCTAGATGAAATGATTGTTACTGATAGACGTGCAAATTTCCATGTCCAGTCTTCAACAAAATTAGGACAAAGACTTCAGTCCAATCTGAAGAATGAGATCGAAACATTCAACTATAGCTGCTTCACTCTTGAACTAGCACAGTTCCGCTTAATTCTCCCTTAATTGCAAGGCTGCAATACTTACATTTTCGTGGGGATAAGACAACCCTTAGTCCATTTTAAGAGAAGGCCAAATGCCCTTCTTCACTGTCTCTGATTTTCAACGAATCCTTAGAGCTGAAGAGATATTTCGGAGCACAAAATTAAATGATTTGTAAAAGCTAATTTGGTGTCTCATACAGACCCTAACCAGGACTGAATTCCTCATATGCTATTTGATCAATACCATGATTCTTCAATGAATAGGCCCATATAATGGGAAAGGATGAACCACAGAGATCATGGAGACTTGTCGACAAACTGTTCATAACACTGTCATGGTCATACAAGCTGTAACATAGCTACCACCACTGGTTCAGAATTGTAACTATATATATATATATATATATATATATATATATGACAAGTATCCAAACTGATTTATGCATAATGTTTGTAATGCCAAGTGCAGTGAGACTATGTGCAATGCCAACTTATCAGAGACAAAATCTAACAGTGATGACACCTTCAACAGAGAGTTTGAGTTGCTATATCATCGTGATAACTGCTTCAATGTGCTGAAGTATTGTGATATGGATATCACTACTACAGTTCAGAATGACAATGATGTCACTGTCCTGAATAGAAAGCCACACCAACATATATGATAACAAAATATATATATATACACACACACTCTGAAGAAACCATACAGTGAATATGGAGAGGCCAAACATCAGATCTGAGGGATTATATCAATCGCAGGGATGTCAAAAACATAGTACCGAAATCGCTATTGTAGAGAATACGCAAAATGCATGGTAGAAAGATATTGCTATTATAGATCCTCAGGATAGGCAAAATAAGTTGTAGAAGACCTGTCCACGGAGCTTTAGACTTTCACCTGTAATGAGAATAATCCCAACGAATTTCTTCAAACTCGATAGATTGTCCAATGCAATTTCTGTTGATCCGGAAGACTGAAATACTTAGAAATATATCCTTGTGAAGGATGGGGCTGCTTTAGATGATGGATGAAAGTAGCCTTAATGAGATCTCAGAAACTAATTTTGAATATAGCCTCATAAAATGGGTCAGTGATATGCTTTAAAATTCTGTTATAGAGAGCCAAGATCAGGCTTATAAGCCATCATAACAGTTGTCAAAAACGAGCCATTTGAAGTGCAATACAGTCATGAGTTGACCAACAAATTGCAATAGAGAAATAAGCCTCAGAACAACCCTCTCAATACTCTGTGATAGAGATCCGAATAGCTTCAGATTTATGTTCTAAATAAGGTCTTGAGATAGGTCTGGGAACAACCCTTAATGGTGGCTTTAAATCAGTCTCAATTCATCCAAAATGAACCTCAAGAAAAGAGATCTGAGCTTCAGGAAACTTCTTCAGAATGATATGCGAACAACTTCAGGAGAGCAGGTCAGACCTCAGAATAAACTTGAACCATAATCTCTGAAATTCAGCCTCACATAAGAGCAGTCATACGGTGCCTAGCCTCAGAAGATAACTTCTTTGTGTGACAAAGTGATTGCTTTCTTTCACCCTCTTGCTTGGGCTTGTCCTCACTTGAGCTCTAATACCATGTTAATTTTGAGTTAACATGTTCTTTGCTTAGATCAGTTACCATGATAGCCCAATTTATATTTCTTTCTTTTACAATCACATAGATCATCATAATAACTGAAGAAAGAAGTAAACCATAAATGCAGAGAGCAAGCCAAGACAAGAGAACACAAAATTGGCTCAAGCCGAGGAAAAACCCCAATATGGGGAAAACCCTTGATCAATCTTCTTATTATAAATATCAAGTGCTCAGCAGAGAGAGAATACAATAAGTCAAAGTAAACTGCCAAATAGCAAATAAATAGATAACCCAAAATATAGTCGTGACGGGACAAAATGTTCCAGGTATTAAACCAGGGTTGCCGGGGAGCGCCCCCCTCATGTCCCCGCTCCCTATTTGTGCTCCGAGCAAGAGCAAGTTGGGAGCGTGCTCCTAAAAACGCTCCCCCCCGGAGGGCGAATTGGGAACGGGGACATGGGGGGCGCTCCCCCACAACCCTGGTTTAATACCTGGAAAATTTTGTTTCCTTCATGGCTACATTTTGGGCTATCTATTTATCTGCTAATTGGCAGCCCGACCAAAAAAAAATATGCTCCCTGGTTTTGCGGGAGTGTTTTACGGAGTGTTCGCTCCTTGATCGCTCCCGTACGCTCTGGGAGCATTTTTTCACAGGGGGAGCGGTCGGGGAGCGATCGCTCCCCCTCTAAAAAAAACGCTCCCATCCGGCGGAAAAAAAGGCTGCGCGGCCAAGAGGGACGGCGACACTGGCGACTAAGAGGAGAGAGGAAAGGGAGGGAAAGGGGAGGTGGAAAAAATAAATAGACCCTTTCCCCTCCCATTATTCACTTCATCCATTGAGAGCAAGAGAGTTTGGAGCAAGAGAGAGTTTGAAGCTTGGAGAGAGGAGCTTGAGGAGCTTGCAAGGGGAGATTGGAGCTTGGGATTGAAGGCCAAAGAGGTAGGATCTACACTCTAATCTAGCATTTTTTTTATGTTCATTGCTAAATAAATAAATAAAATATTTCTCTATTTCCCATTCCCATTCCTCCATTTTTTTGCAGATTCAAAACTTCAAATTTCAAACATCACGGTTATATGGCGTGGCATTTTTTTCTTCTTGGTTCCTTTTTTGGTTATTATGGTGTTGGAGAGTAGGAGGGTTGATCATGAAGAAGAGGATGAAGAAGTGGATTATAGTGGATTTGATGAAAACCCTAGAGAGGAGTACCTTGGTGAGGAGGAAGAGAGTGAACATGATTCAACCCAAAAAACTAAACAAGATCAAACCCCATTGTGGAAATATGTTTCTAGGCCTAAAACAGGGAAATGGGGTGGAACCACTAAATTTGACTGCCTACATTGCAACAAAACTTACACAAGTTCATAAACCCATGCCAAAAGGCACCTCTGTGGGAAAAGACCATGGGATGAAGATAAAGCAATAGGAATCAAAACTTGTGCAAGTGTGTCAGCAACAGATAGAGCCAAATACATAAGGGAAGAGGAGGAAGCCCAATACAAATCTAAAAAATCAAAGGGTTTCTTTGAACCAAGCTCACAATCACATCAACATGCACAAAGAACTCCTTCAACATCCTCCCATGGCAGTGGATATGGAGGCACAGGGTCACCAAACATCTCTTTAAGGTGTAGAACCATATCAGATTTCCTTGATGAAGGGTGTAGGAATGATGTGGATTCAAAAGTTTACCGGTTTCTCTATGCATGTGGGATACCATTCAATGTTCTTCGCTCACCTTATTGGCGTGAAATGGTTTCTGGCATTATGATGCCACTAAAGGATACAAGAGCCCTGGGTATGACAAGGCTAGAATCGTTGGAATTGATCATGAAAAAGCAAAAATATCACATTCTTTGAGTAGAATGACAAATTCTTGGACTGGGCATGGGGTGCCCATTGTATCTAATGGATGGACAAATGTGAAAGGCAAGCCATTGATAAGTGTTCTTGTTGTGTCTGTTAGTGGTGCTAGCTTTCTTTCAGCATATGATTACTCATAGAAGTTCAAGATTGACATCAACATTGCAGAACCATTACTTGAAACAATTGAACGTATTGGGCCATACAATGTCATGCAAGTCATCACTGATAATGCTGCTAATTGTAAGGCAACGAGAGCAATTATTGAGGATAAATACCCCAACATATTTTTGTCTGGGTGTTTGGTTCACACAATGAACCTTTTGATGCATGATATTATTAAGAACAAAAACCAGCAATACAAATGGATTGGTGATTTGTACAAGAGAGGCAAACAAATGATAAAATTTATTACAAATCATAGCAATTCCCATGGGTTTTTCCACAGTCACTCAAGTTTGGAGCTATTGAAGATTGCAAAGACTAGATTTGCTAGCTATTACCTCACCTTCAGGCGCCTTTTGAAGGTAAGAGAGTCATTGGCTAACATGTTATCAAGTCCACACTGGCAGGTATTAAAGGAAAGGGCTACAAATGCAGCTAACAAGCATGGTTTTGAACAGGTGGAGGAGACTGCTCTTGATGGTCAGTTTTGGGCATGTGTGAGGCAGTATTGGAATTCACTAAGCCCATTTATCGCACAATTCGTTTTGCAAATACAGATAAACCAGTGATTGGGGAGGTGTATGAGGAGATGGATACCATGTTGGGGCAAATAAAAGATATTGTTCAGAAAGATGATCCCAAGTTGTATACACTCGTTCACAATTGTGTGTACACAATGGAATAAACTTAGTGTTCCACTACATGCCTTGGTGTATATCCTTATGCAAAAATACTACTCTCCATCTTGGTTGGGCCAACCTGCACCTGGGGTGGGGTTAGGGTCAAACCCCATACAGATCCAAAATTGGCAAAAAAAGTTCTCTCACAGTTTGTAAATACTTATTCTGCAGAGAGGTGTTGGAGCACCTACAACTTCATATATAATGTGAGAAGAAACGGACTTAATGAAAACTGGGCAGAAAGCTTGGTTTATGTGCACTACAACTTGAGGTTGTTGAGTCATTATTGTGATCGGGCTTATGAGTATCCAACTCATAAAATTTGGGACAACCACCCAGAGGACGATAATTTGGAGGATGGCACTATACATCTTGAAGAACTAGAAGCAGAACTTATGAGAGATGAAGATGAAGCAACAACAACCATGTCACCCCCGTCATCCAGTAGCAGTGCTCGAGTTCCAAGTATTGTTCCTTTGCTGTCACCGCCTCCATGTACATCCACACGTGGAGGGCATTTGCCTTCTAGTTCTGGTTGTGGGACTATGCGGGAGGAGACTCCTAGAAGACCACCACGACCTGCTCAGAAATTAGACGTTATTCGTGGCGGCAAAAGGACGTTGTAGAAGATAGATTTACTTGTCTTTTCTAGTTTCTAGTAGTTTTAACTTTTAATAATTGTTGACTCTTTCATATTTATTATGATATTTTTTGTAAACAATATATGACAATTTAAGTTTGAAGTTTGAAGTTGGCAATTATAACTCATTGGTAATGAATTATGAATATGATGCTTCATGAAAGTTGAAAGTTGTTTCATTTCATGTTAGATATTCTTTGTTGTAATGGTTACACTTAGCTTACAAGTACAACTTTGGTGATCAATTATGATAAATGTTATATATTGAAATTTGAAAGCTTGAAACTTTAAGATTGATGAATCATGAGACTCAATATGTTGTATGTTACTAACTTGTGGACGTGGTTGATGAAGATTATAACTTCTAGATGATTGTTGTTATATGGTTCAATCTATGTTTTTTATGCTTTTTATATCTAATTCATCATTCTACATGCTTTTGTTGACATATATGCATAGAAATATAAAAAATACAAAAAAATATATGTTATATAAGAAAACGCTCTCGGGAGCTTCTGAAAATGTCGCTTCCTCTCCCGCTCCCTGTTTTCACTCCTACTCCCGAGTAACCTTGTATTAAACTATTGTAGAAGTATGATCTGATTAGGGTTGCTAGTATTCCACATTATCTTGCTTAATCTTCTCCAAACGGTCTCCTAACAACTGCGGTTAGGCTTCCTCTGAGCTAACACACTGTTGTCTAGGGCTAATTTCCAACCCCAAACTCACCTCATGACACCCTGATCTATGGTAGATAAGGTCTGCAACTTACCTGTAATTTCTTCTAGGGTTGCGGCTTCATGAAACAGGGTTGAACTGCTTCAAACCAAGTTGAAAACGTGCCCAAGTCTTCTCAGAGAAAGTGGCTTCCTTCTGCTAACCTTTAGGGCCTTCAAGAGATACTAAACCCATACTAATCTGCCTAAAAATAGCCTCAGACCCTGCGACTGTCCTCTTGTAGTTGAGCGGTCTTCAAAGTAACCCAAACAACCCTAGGTCTGCCCTTGATATCCACGCTGGAGAACGTCCTCTGCTGCGGTTAGTTCAGAGAAAATAGAGAGAGAATGGATGTGCCAAAATGAGGGTGGAGGCACCCCTATTTATACAATTCGGTAGGGGTCAAGAGACGTGTCTATTGGACATGTTGAGCCAATGTAGAGATATGGCCGACCTTGGTAATTTTCGTGTGAGAGAATAAATTCAAAAGCCCACTTCTACTTATCCAAATTTGATGATCTTTAGATCGATTTTGGTCTTCTCGAAGAGAGGAATCTAATGCCATAATTATCTTCTTCAAAGGAGCTGCCTAAAGTGGAATTTGGCCCTAGTTGCCAATTTTAACAATGAGAGATACTAGGTTGTGAATGACATCATCTACTATAAGGACCGAATCTATCTTGTACCAAATACATAGCGAAATGAGAAAATAATGCAGGAAACTCATAGCTCACCTTTGGAAGGACGCCTTGGGTACCTAAAAAACTAGAGGGAAATCAGGGAGAGGTTCACTTGGAAGGGCCTCAAGGTGGATGTGTTGAGGTTCGTGAAAGAATGCAACATCTACTAGCATAACAAAGCAAAAAACATTCACCCAACGAGGTTGCTACAACCACTCCCTATTCCTGAGCAAAAGTGGGAGAGTATCTCCATGGAATTTATCACTAGGCTGCCCCTGGTACAGGGAAAGGGCTGCATAGATGCAGTGGTAGATCGGCTCACGAATTTCGCGAACTTCTTTTCCATACTATCTAAATATTCAGCATCACAGGTGGCCGAATATTTGTCAAGGAGGTCTTCCGATTGCATGGGTTACTGAAGACCATAGTGAGTGACAGATACAATAGATTTATGGGCATCTTTTGGTAGTTGTTATTCAGATTGGTGGGGATTGAGTTGACAGCAAGCACTAGTTATCACCCAAAGACCGATGGTCAAACCGAGATAGTCAACAAGTGGTTGGAGGGCTATCTTCGAAATTATGTATCTGGCCAACAAAAGGCATGGGTTAAGTGGTTGCATCTAGGGGAACACTGCTACAACACCACTTTTCACATGTCCATTAGTATAATGCCCTTCAAAGCACTATATGTTGAGAAATCAATGCTAGTAGGATTAGGGTTAGATTTCTCTTTCTTGATAATTACTTGTGAATTATGTTGGCTTCTTCTACTTATTTGTTATATTATCTTTCATCAAGTAATTACCAAATTATGTATGCATGAAGATCACAAAAACACAAGACACAATATGTAGGCACTTTGCTAGGGAAAAACCCCTATCTAGGGTAACCCAGTGAAAATCTCTTCCTTGAATAGTTTTCCTTAAGATTCTTTAACCTAGACAAAGACCTCCTCCAAAACCCCTATCTAGGGTAACCCAGTGAAAATCTCTTCCTTGAATAGTTTTCCTTAAGATTCTTTAACCTAGACAAAGACCTCCTCCACACCAAGCCAACCTCTTCTTCTTCAATCCAACCTTTGACTTAGTAGCAGCAACACTTCGACCCTAGCAACTTCGACTTGGCCTCTTCCGACATCAGCAATTGCTTCGACTTGGCAGCTTTTGGCATCAGCAGCAACTTCGACTTGGCAGCTTCTGGCATCAACAACAACTTCGACTTAGTAGCTTTCGGCATCAACAACAACTTTGACTTGGCAACTTCCGGCATCAGCAACAGCTTCGACTTTGACAAGGAGACTTCGATCTCCTAAACCAACCCACACGAGAGAGAGGGAGAGAGACCAAAACTTCGATTTTCTTTTTCCTTTCCTTCTTGACCAAACTCGCACTCCTTTTAGCCCCTTCCTTCAACTTTGCATTTTTCCAGCTTCAGATATCGAACTATGCTTGAGAGAGTGAGATGCTCCAAATGAAGTCGAAATGCCTTGTATATATAGCCTTCCAATGAGGTCGAATTGCCTTCCTTGAGGCCGACTTGGTGTGGAGGTTACATAATTCATTTTTTACTCAAAAATAATTCCTTTTACATCGTTCGAAAGCCTAAGAAGGGTTACATAATTCATTTTTGACTCAAAAATAATTCCTTTTACATCGTTCGAAAGCCCAAGAAGGGTCTCATAAAATATGCAATGACTCTAATGACTTTTTATTAACCCTAGAAGTCCACAATGGGGACTTTGACTAATTAAATAATGAACCAAAAATGAAACCCATGCTTTAATAAGTCATTGTAACAATAATAAAAATTCTTTTGACAAATATATTTATGAAGACCGAACCTAGTTACATTTTTTAACACTATATGGATATAATGCCCCAACATTTGCGGACCAAATATCTAGGGATGGTCATGCCCCTTTGGTTAAAGACTGGATCCAAGAGAGGCAAGATATCTTACGAGTCCTTAAGGACAACTTGTGAATGGCTCAAAACTAGCAAAAGGTGTATGCGAACAGGTACAAGGTGGAGTGTAGTTTTGAAGTGGGGGACATGGTATACCTCCATCTCCAACCCCATCAGCAATCATCGGTCAAAACTAAAGGGGCAGAGAAACAAGTGGCCTATGAACCTGTGCTTCTTGAAGGATGTAAAATTCATAGCATCTTTCATGTATCGTGCCTCAAGAAGACCTTGGGGAAGCAGGTAGTCACCTCCATTGAGCTCCCTCCATTAGATGAGAAAGGAGAGCTAATCTTGGTTCCGGAAGAGATTCTAGAAACAAGGGAGTGGATGTTGAGGAACATAATTGTCAGAGAATACCTAGTAAAATGGAAGAATCTACCAGTTGAGGAAACCACTTGGGAAGGCGAACAGGTGCTCAAACATTCGGAGTTGAAGTTACTTGAGGACAAGCAAACTCGGGTGGAAAGGACTGTAATGTCTCCTACCACCTAGGAGAAATAAGACGGGTTCTGCTAACCTAATAAGTTTCCGTAGGCTAAGGCGGAGAAAATTTTAATAAGGGAACATGATTTGCCTAGGGAAAAACTTTATAATTGCCTAATAGGTGAAAATGAAACATATCCTAGGCTAATGAAAAGTCACTTTAATTTTATAAAATGAAAGTTTCTTAAAGTGACTTAATAAAATATTAAAAAGGTAAAAGGGTGGCAAAAGTGGCCACTCAATTGTAAAAAGAGAAAAGTGAGGAGTTTCTCTTTATTCTCACTTACATTTTAAGAAAATGAACTCTTGAAGAGTTTTTGGGTGAGAAGCTTAGAGTTTGACAAACCTTAGCCGCCATAGCTAGCTTCGGTGTTGAAACTAGATACCCTAGTTGGTTCCAAAAGTGAAATCACTCAGATTTCACCACTGTATTTTCATGAAGGAAAAACTTGTAGGAGATATTCTGCTGGAAAGGGTTTTATTAGTTGATTATTTCTCTTGTGGGCAGAGTCCTCACTCACTATGGGTCGAGTTACTCACTAGAAAGGCGTGATTATACTGCTGTAAGCTAATGAAATGATCCAAGGTTCTTTCGTGCCATCTTGAGCTTGTTATCTCCATTATTTATTTCTGTGTTGACTGAAAAGAAATTTATGAGACTTAGCAAGGTGTACCTGTGTAATGTTTCAAAATGAAAAGCCATTTAATATGTTGCAATAGAAATGTTTATAACAGTGAAATTTCTTTCTATGTTGGTTAGGTCATCCATCTTTATTTTGGGGCCTGTTTGAAGCTCATGTATCTCTCTGTACTTGGGTTTTAAAATAAAATATATATACAGTTTCATCTACAGCAGCCCACAATTCCAGTTTGTTGGAAATACTATTTACACATTCTGAAGGTTGAATGGTAACTTGGATTATTGGTTGAAGTTTGGTTGCATAGATTTGCCACTGTTTTTTCTCAAGTTAAAAATAAACAAAACTACACCTACAGCAGTGCTCTCTTAATATGTTTGACGAAACCTCTCACTGAAGAAGGTCATTAAACTGAGAGATTTAGTTGTTCATCTTGTGCTATTTCCTAGTGGGGATCTTACACAGCCTATCACAATATGTTTGAATCGTCAACGTTTAGTTGGCACAATTACAAGGGAAAAAATGAATTGTCAAAATTTGATAGACAAGAGGTGAGTAAAAGCACAGAATTGGTAAAAAAAGCAACAGAGTATTTGGTCTTGCACCAAACTCAAAATGATAATGAAAATTCAAGTTTGCAGCCATGAATGTCAAAGAGCCCTCTTATGACTACTAGTGCATGTGGTGGATAAAACATAGTGAATCAATGCAACAGTGAATAGGTGCAAATTCAAGACAAATTCCTTAGAAGGTTCTAGTATGGAAGAAAATAACGAATTTGGAAAACTCACCTAATTACAACAAAAGGGTCATGTGGATGAACACACTCGTGAATGGGAAATACTAGCTTCATGAGTGTGAGGACTAACACAAGAACAACTACTTTAAACTTATGTCATTTGTTTGCAAAGATTATATAAAGAAAGAAATCAAGATGCATAATATCAAAAGCATTGGCAAAGAAAGAAGTCAAGATGCATAACATCAAAAGCATTGACAAAGCAAGACTTTAAGCAAAATAGGTATAACAAAAGATTATGAATCATCAATCATACTACACTGAACGAAAGAAGTTATGCTCATTAATGCCATTTTCTAAATGAAGAAAAATCTAGATATACCACATGGTACACCACGTCATGATAAGAGTGGGGACAATAAACAATGAAAATCAAGATTCAAAGATAAGAAAATAAATGTCATGAGTGTGGTGAGAATTGGTTACCAAGGAACAAATGTGAATCGAATTGATTATAGATGGAAAAGAAAAAGAGACATTTTCTTCTTTTCCAACTACATGAATTATACCGAATCAAAAGTGTATAATTACTTTTGATTCACTGTAGTATTAAGGGAGTTCATACATGCTTGATGATAGTGTGCATTTCTATTGCTCGCTAATTGCAAGTTACTCAAAGATATTTCCAAGGCACAAATGTGAATCAAAACATTTATAGATGGAAAAGAATCAGAAGTCTCTACTTCTTTTCCAACTACAGAAATTATACTGAATCAAAAGGTAACTATACCAAATCAAAAACCTCCACCCTTTGGAGTCATCTGTACAGAGGACATTGGCAAGTCCTGTCCATGGGATTTTTTCGATGGGGCATCCCAAGGAGAGAGAGACTGTGGAGGGGGTGTGGTTCTCTATATCTCCGATACACACTTTCTCACATCAGATGGGGCTGGGAAAGGGGTCAAAGTTCAAACAACTATGCAGAACTGCTGGCTTTAAAGCTTCTTCTTTTTGCACTAGAAAAGGATTGCAGCTCCTTACATATTTTTGGGGACTCTATGCTTGTGATAAACTGTTTCAAGGAGACACAAAGATGCCACAACCATTTACTTTTTCCCTTGTTAGAAGATGTCCTGTTAATAAAAGGCTCCTTCAGTAACATATCAGGCTGTCATGTCTACAGGGAGCAGAACACAGCTGCAGACACCCTTTCTAACGAAGGTACTCAATTGGTTTTGAGCCAATGGAAGATAAAGGAAACAAGGAATGGAGAACACTATGAATACTATCATAGACCCTTCATAGAGGGGACCCCTCCAGTCCATCAGCATGCTGGGAACTAAAACAAAAGGCTCTTTTTGAAATTGTAATAGCTTTCTTGGCCGTGTTTTGTTTGGAACTGTATGTATGTGTTTATGCTTTCACTCATAAAAGGGTGGACGCTTTGTATCAGCTCATATACAGGAACAATGTGAAAATTGTCATACTTTTTCTACTCTCATGGTGTCTTTTGCCTCTCCTTAGCAGATGCTCACAGGAAAACTATCTGAAGGCTCTTTCAAGAATGCATACTTTCAGCTATGCATCAGCAAAATGTAATTCGACTCATTATGTTAATGAAGAAAGTTGTGATTCTTTTCCAGGGAAAATTAAACTATACCAAATCAAAAATAATTGTTCCTTTTTGTAGATGGAAAAATAATAGAGGCTTTTAATGGTGGAGACATGCCAGATCCCTATGACGTTGAAACTATGCCCAAAATCATTAGTACAATCGCATGCACCCAGCTACCTTGAAAGAAAGGAGGGTTGTCACTCCAAGAGGAGACTATAGATTGAAAAGACGATATGAAAGCACCTACAGCTAAATATACTCACATCATCTAAGAAATGCCGATAAAATCAAGTACTCCAGGAATGAAAGATCCAGGATCTTGCTTGCTGCAATAACAGAGAAAATGGAACTGACAATCCTGAACTTAATATCACTGATAAACTCTGGAAGAACAAACAATTTTATAGATATGATTACAATGAACTCATGGAGCGTGGTGCTCCTTTATTTATAGATGTTTAGATTAAATGTGATTTATCCCTAACCCTAAGTGCAGGACCACTAGGGTCACAGACTAATAACAGATGTGACCATAGGTTGACAATGGAAGGTTTACGTACATAACCCTGATGGGATGACAAGATGGCCAGGAAGGATCACTAAGTCAAGATCACACATATTACAGTTACACTTTAAAATTACTTTTATAGAATCTTCTTCCCTCATTCTTGGGAAAGAATAGAAGGGAGGATATAACCATAATTATTGAATCTCTTTTAATTGCACATAGTTTAGCTAAGAATTAAGAAGACCAAAAGCTTTATATTCTGGCTATGCAAACATATTTTCTTAAGATGATAGTGTATTGAAAATTGAGATCAAGGCTGTTTAACCTGCTCCACTAATTGTTTGCATGACGTGACCAGAACCTCTGAGAGACAGAAGATCAAAAGTGATTACGTTTTTGATAGTACTCATATTCAATCCATATTGTAGGTCCAACTGCTTAGGATCCGTAGCCCTCTGTAGTTGTTCCTAATACTAGCATTTGATGTGAGTTCAAGGTCCTCTCAACTTTAAAGTCTACTATGTTTCTGGATAATGTCTAGATTTATTTTAGTACTTGGGTAATGATGTTAGGTGTTTGATTTAATAATTTATATCTCTGGGGTATCTAATATATGCTATTGCAGACTTTTACTGTCTTATTTCGACTTACTATGGAATAATGATTTCAAGTGTTTGAGTTATATTTCTGGGTATCCATTTTGAACAGGGTGTGAAAATCGTTTTCAAAGTAGGTCTGGCACTGCTCAAGTACTGTCACGATGATTTGGTGGGTACTTGTGAACTTTGGACTCTTATATTTGCATGTTCTAAAATTGGGAAATGATTTTTTTTTTCATCTAGTAAATAGAATGTTTTAATTTGCACAAGATTTCATTTTCATATGGCTTACTGAATGTTCAGGTGAAACTACCTTTTGAGAAGTTAGTATATGCTTTGCGCAACTTTCCGGAGGATGCTTTGAATCCTGACACATTACTGCCAATGGCCTATTCAATCAAGGTTTTCCTCTGCTTTCTATTGTGTTTAGCCAGTAGTCTTTCTGTTGCTAGTATTTCATGGCAGTTCTGCTTTATTTATCTCCCTAGATCTCCCAAGTACTGTTCTGCTTTATTTATCTCCCTAGATCTCCCAGCTAGAGGAGGTCATAATTACCAAGTTCGGTACGATATTAAAAATATTCGAATAAAAATAATTCAATTCAGTAATATACATCTTATATTTTCCAATTCTGGCAATTTTCTTCTTAAATACTAAAATTGCCAGCGGTTTTCTTCTTCAATACTAAATGGACTTTGCTTGTATCTAAAATAACTTCTCCATCACCTCTTTGATCAAGCCAAATATTAACCGTAACCATTAAAGCTAAGGCATCCTTTTAAATATTCAATTCATTTAAGAAAACAGCAGAGGTCCTGAAACCATGGGCTTGTTGACAACAATATGGGTGGAGTACAATAATCATAAATAATCTCCAATCCTTTTCCAATATCCAACACCAGTGGACTGTAGAACAGTTCTGGATGGAAATTGATACGATATCAAAATAGTGATCCACACAAATTTGTTCACGATTTCTTTCAATAGAGCCACGCGAGTTCTTCATTGTTGACCAATAATAATACTTATATTATGAAGTTATGAGTGGCTGAGGATGTGACGAGGCGGGTAATATCTTGGAGAGGTAATGCAGAGACCGAGGAGAAGAATGAGAATGAATGGAATGTTCTTCTTATTGTTATCTTTAGTTCTGCGAAGCAAAAATGATTGCTTGCACAGTTGATGTAATGTATTAAAATTTCAGAGCCAAATGAGCCAAACGGAGTCTGAAAGGCAGATCGACCTCCGATTTGACCGCGTTAGATTCAATTTCAGTGAACAATTTGACCCTGCGGAATTGTATTTGAAGTTTCAACTTTTTGGACCATGATATGCTACTTGCTGCTTTGGTTGGTCACTGAATCATAGAAGACGTGATTCTGTTTATTTGTGATTTTTACAAGTTTTTCCATTTTCTGAATAAAAGCTGAGTAATCCCATGACTAGAACACAATGAACTTTAAATATTGTCTGTGACTGAAATAAATAAATCTCCTGTGTTTTATTTCTCTGCCTTACATGTAACTCTAACGATCCATTGTTTTAGTGGGAAATGCCCACAGGCTTTTCTGCCCATAAGAAACTTTATCACTGATAGTTGCTTATGTTATAAGCCTTACTTTTCACATTTACTTACGGCATGCAGTCAACTTCGAAAGCTAAATAAGTTCTATGTTTGGATGCACCTACTAGTCCATCCTGGGCTGTCACCCTAATACTATTTGCTGGATTATTTTGAACAGTTTGAAACATAATTGAATAAAATCTAAACATGGATAACTGTTGGTTTTGCTCTTCAGTTTCTGGTTTAGTGTTCGCAGGCAATCGTTTCATTTGTTACTAATTTATCAGAACCAATGATTGTCTGCATTTTTGTTCTTCATTGTGATATTTGGAGATTCATGCTGATCTTAAGCAGGGTTTGTCCCTGTTGTCTGCCCAAATCCAACAGTGTTTGTGCCGATCACCTGTTTATTTGCTTGCAACTCCAAATGGGTTTTCTGTGCTGGAATCTGTTGGTCTCATCAATTATTAAACAAGAAAGAAATGCAAAGAAACTGAATGAAACTGAAACACACAAGTAAGATTAGTTTTTACATGGTAAAACCTTGACAGGGTGTCAAGGAAACATCCATGGGGCAAGGGATTTGGATACTTTATTTGATCAAGAATGATTCTCCATAATTACAATAGTTCGGGCATTCATTAGTTTTATAAGAGCCTCCTCCATTACATAACTGTTGTTTCGGTATAAAACTAACTTGGCATTAATTAATACAATTTTTACCTATATTACATAATTAGTTGTCAATTTCCAACAAACTCCACCTTGACAACAATTTCTTAATCCCTTGCCCATGCCCATTCATCATCTCTTCTGCAAGCCAAGAGAAGCTAAACACCATCGCAGCTTCTCTACTGTAACTAGCTTCGTGAATATGTCTGCACAATTCTCCCGTGTATGGACCTTCTTGAGAGCTACTTTTCCGCCATCAATCACATGTCTCAGAAAATGATACCTTACATCAATGTGCTTGGTCTTGCTATGATAAGCTGGATTTGTAGCCAAGTGAATAGCACTCTGACTATCACAGAGTACATTCACTTTCTCCTGCATCCTTCCAATCTCATCAAGTAGACCTTTTAACCAGATTGCTTTTTTACTGGCATCTGAAGCAGCGATATATTCTACTTCGGTAGTGGACAACGCAACTGTTTCTTGAAGCTTTGACATCCAACTAATTGTTCCACCTGCAAGAGTAAAGACATAACCTGTAGTAGATCTCCTTTTGTCCAAATCACCTACATAATCAGCATCTACATATCCGCAGACTGATCCTTCACTACCATTAAAGATGATGCAATGGTCACTTGTGCCTCTTAAATATCGAAGCACCCATTTCACTGCTCGCCAATGTTATTCACCTAGATTTTCCATGAACTTGCTGACAACTCCAACTGCATGTGAAATGTCAGGTCTTGTAGATACCATTGCATACATTAAGTTGCCTACAGCGTTTGCATATGGTACATGAGACATATACTGCTTTCTTCATCAATTCTAGGACTCAAAACCAAAGAAAGCTTAAAATGGGAAGCTAATGGAACATTAACAGGTTTCACATTGTTCATACAGAACTTTTCAAGTACTCTTTCCACATACTTCTGTTGTGATAACCAAAGCTTACCATTTTTCCTGTCTCTGTGTATCTCCATGCCCAAGATATGTTTTGCTGCTCCAAGATCCTTCATATCAAATGTCCTAGAGAGCTGAGCCTTTAACCTGTTGATCTCTTCCATGCTTTTGCTTGCAATAAGCATATCGTCAACATACAAAACTAAGATAATGAATATGCCACTGAAACTCTTGAAGTATACACAATGATCATACTCACTTCTAATAAAGTTTTGGCTCACCATGAATGAATCAAACTTCTTGTACCATTACCTGGGAGACTGCGTCAGACCATACAATGATTTCCTGAGCTTGCAAACTAATCTTCTGTTGCGACCTTGTACAAAACCTTCCGATTGTTCCATATATAACTCTTCATCCAAATCACCATGTAGAAAAGTTGTTTTAACATCTAACTGTTCTAACTCAAGGTTAAGTAATGTAGTTAGTGCCAACACAGTATGAATAGAAACAAGTTTTACAACTGGTGAAAAAATCTCATGAAAGTCAATACCTTCAACTTGAGAATACCCTTTTGCTACTAGTCTCGCCTTATACCTTTCAATACTTCCATCATCTTTCTATTTCAGTTTGAAGACCCATTTGCATCCAACAACACTTCTCCCTTGAGGAAGTTCTACAAGATCCCAGGTATTGTTCTTGGCTAAGGAATCCATTTCTTCTTCGATCGTCGTTTTCCATTTTTCGCTATCTGTATCATCTACTGCTTCCTGATAACAAGAAGGTTCCCCATCTTTAGTAATCAAAGCAAAAGATGAAGCAAAATCTTCATACCTTTTGGGAGTTTTTCTTTCCCTTGTAGACCTTCTTAGAGTGACTGGTTGCTGAACTAGTTCAGAAACTTCAACAACTTCCTTTGTATCTTCAACACCTTTTCCTCCAGAAGTCTCTTCTTCCTTTTGACTTTCACAGAAAGGTCTAGCCTCCAACTGAATTTGTTGATTTGGTGATACCTGTTCCTGTTCAATTCTTTCAACATTTGATTTTAAAAGAGAAGATTCATCAAATGTTACATCTCTACTAATGACTATCTTCTGTGACGTAGGATCCCACAACCTGTACCCTTTCACCGCATAGTCATACCCAACAAAGACATAACATTTCGATTTTGGATCTAATTTTGAACGCTGATTTTTATGAATAAGAGCATAAGCATCACAACCAAATATCCTTAAATGTGAATAATCACAAGACTGACCTGACCAAACTTCTTCAGGAATTTTACAATTAATTGCTACTGAAGGTGATCTGTTAACTAAATAACAAGCAGTGGACACTACTTCTGCCCACAACTCCTTTTGCAAGTTAGCATTGTTGATCATGCTTCTGGCTCTTTCCATAGAAGTCTGATTCATATGTTCAACAACACCATTTTGCTGAGGAGTATAAACAACAGTTTTCTGTCTAACAGTTCCTTCATCCTTACAGTATTGTTCAAATACTATTGAAGTAAATTCACCACCATTGTCAGTTCTTAAACATTTAATTGATTTGTCTGTTCTTTTTTCTACCATTGCTTTAAATTGTTTAAAGACATTGAATACATCAGCTTTCTTTTTCAGCATAAAGACCCAAACTTTACGGGAGAAATCATCAATAAACGTTAAAAAATATAGAGCACTTCCATATGATACAACAGGAGATGGTCCCCACAGATCAGAATGAATATAGTCTAAATTTTTTTTTACTATTAAGACTTCCAGTTTTAAATCTTTGTTTACATTGTTTTCCATACACACAATGTTTACAGAAATCCAACTCAAGGATTTCAAATCAGGAAGTGATTTACATTTCATAAGACCCTGAAGACCTTTCTTGCTCATGTGACCCAATCGTTGATGCCATAGACGAGTACCTTCTTCTTCTTTCTCTAACACAATCATTGCTTCATTGACCTGAGTACTTCCTTTGAGTCTGTAAAGATTTCCGACCTTTTCTGCTTTCATAACAACTAGGGCGCCTTTAGAGACTTTCAACACTCCATTTTGACCTGTAAACTTATAACCATCCGAATCCAAAACTCCCAAAGAAATCAAATTTTTCTTCAATTCAGGTACATGTCTAACACTAGTTAATGTTCTAACTGTGTTATCATACATTTTAATCCTGATATTTCCCATCCCAACAGTCTGACATGATACATTATTACCCATAAACACAGAACTACCATTTATATCTTCATATGAAGTAAACCAATTTCTGTGTGGACACATGTGATGAGAAGCACCAAAGTCTAATAGCCAACTTTCAAAATCCTGAGAAACATTACATACAAGTAAAGTTTCATCTATCATACATAATTCTTCAGCAGATAAAACTTCGTCTATCATACCTGAATCAACTTGATTTGCTTCCTTCTTCGGGTTATCAGACTCTTTTCGTTTCCAACAGTCTTTCTTAAGGTGTCCAATTTTATTGCAATGCCAACATTTTACCTTACACTTCTTTCCCTTTGATTTTGATCTGGAAGACCCCCTTGTTTTTTCTCCTCTTTCCTTTGACCGTCCTCTGGCTATCATGGCTTTTGGTGTAGTTGTTTCAATACTGGATTTCCTTTGTACTTCTTCAGACAAGAGAGCTCCCACAACTGATTCAAATTTCAAAGAATTAGCAGTGCTCAAACTGATTGAAGTTACGAAGTGGTCCCATGACTCGGGCAAAAAACACAACAAAGTTATAGCTTTGTCTTCTTCCTGAATTATAACTTCTATATCTAATAATTGGCATATAAGTGTATTAAAAATATTTAAATGTTCTGCAACTTT
This sequence comes from Pinus tabuliformis, assembly GCA_031772625.1. Taxonomy (NCBI): domain Eukaryota; kingdom Viridiplantae; phylum Streptophyta; class Pinopsida; order Pinales; family Pinaceae; genus Pinus; species Pinus tabuliformis. The sequence goes on along the minus strand of CM062805.1, from coordinate 1,044,288,953 downwards.
TGTACCCTCCTTCATCCGAAGACTGTACAATTGTCTTTTCAAATAAATTCTATTGGTTAATGACTTTGTCATATATAATTTTCCAGTTTTTCCCATAAACCTACAGCTGTACTCTCTTCAACAATGTTGAAGAGAACTTCATCCGCCAGGCATACCCTGATGGCACTGAGAGCTGGGGCATCCAAGTCCTCCCAGTGCGAATCTGTCATGCTAGCAGGTTTCTTCTTTGCCCTGTCTAATGCTTTGTGCAGCCCTTGTTGCACCAGCAAATTCCTAACTTTCAGTTTCCATAGAGCAAAGTTGTTCTTGCCGGTGAATTTCTCCACCTCGAACTTTGCATTTGTCATCTTGGCCATTTCTTTCCTCCTAGGGTTTCAATCTTTCAACTAAAATATTCTGATTTTCCTTCTTCAGCTAGGGTTTTCAAAATTTCTTTCTGATTTTGATTTTCTACACAAAATCTAATTATGTTGCCCCCTTTTTTTTATTAACTCTTAAGAAATTTCCAAAAAACTCTTAATTAATTTCCAGAATTTCTTTACAACACATCCTCCACAGATTCCTTTTTTTTTTTAATCTTGAAATTGCCAAGAAAACTCTAAACCCTATTTCCAGAAAACTTCAAGAACACTTCAAAGAAATCCTCCAATTTTTTTTTTTTGGTTGATGATTCCTTAAGCCAAAAAAAAAAAAAAAAAAATCTTCTCTTAAGAATAAAAAAAATTAGAAATACCCGGCTTTCATTTCAATCCCCCAGACAGGCGGCTTCTGATCAGTCGTCGGCAGAGAATGTGTCGTTTCTTTCTTAGACAGCGGATACCCGGCTTTCATTTCATGGCTTCTTTTTTTTTCAGCTCGACCTCCAGATACGTGCAAAAAAACTGTGGTTCTCAAAAGAACCAACTCTCTACATTTGTTGTGTTCTCTGCCACTTCGGTTATCGGTGGCTGCCGCTGCGGCGTTGGTCTCAAACTTCTGTGGCTGCCTCTGCGGCTCGTCCTTGGATTGTAGTAAATGTGGAACATACTTTTTGTGGCAACTGCATGAGCTACAGCAGCTAGCACACCCGAATGTATGCCATGGCTGGAGAGCACTGAAGAAGGTACACTGCTTTGTTGCTGGGAAGCTCTTCGAATTCCTAACCTCAATTCTCAATTTTCATCCCGCAGAAAAAAATACAGCATCTCCAGCTACAAGCCTTTTGTAACTAACAAAGACACTCCATCCTGTAGTGAGAAAATCCCTGCGAGGCTGACCCCTGAATATATGCCGGAATCTCCATTCTCTTCTCACCCAACTGCTCTGATACCATTTGTTGGTCTCATCATTTATTAAACAAAAAGGAAATGCAAAGAAACTGAATGAAACTGAAACACATAAGACAAGTTTTTACGTGGCAAAACCTTGACAGGGTGTCAAGGAAACATCCACGGGGCAAGGGATTTGGATACTTTCTTTGATCAAGAATGATTCTCCATAATTACAATAGTTCGGGCATTCATTAGTTCTATAAGTGCGTCATCTGTTACATAACTGCTGTTTTGGTATAAAACTAACTTGGCATTAACTAATACAGTTTTATCCATATTTACATAATTAGTTCTCAATTTCCAACAGAATCTGCCTTCTTGCTTGTGGTATACTAGCTTCCTTATTTGATTGGCCAACTGAATGCTTCTTGCTTCCTCTATTTTTCAATTCGAATGAAGTAATCAGAGGTTCGGAAATTGTAGGGAGCACCAACAGCTGAAAATCTAGACAACGTCTTTTCTTCTAAACCCATCAGTGTTCAGTGTTATTTATTTGCTTGTGAATAACATTGTATATCCTTGCATTATTTTTGAGCCATTGACCATCAACTTCAAGTGTTTGTGCTGGCCTTTACCCAACAGGCATTGGAGATTATGCTATTTGTTGCTTGATCCATTCTGCTTATATGACAGGTTACAAAAAGGTTGGAGGATCTTAAGCTGGAATATTTGCGAATGAACGGGCCGCAGTCACATTCTCCAAAGGCTGGGAACGAGGAGCGGCAGCTTTCAGTTTCTACACAAAAACAGAGTTCTTTGAGGCGTTGAGGATTGATGTTTCTTGGAGTGCAAATTGAAAACATAAATAATTATTTTCCTAAGGCCCAAGTTAATGTTTATTTACTTGTTATGTTGGATTTGAAGCATGACCAGGACGGGCGAAATCCATGATTTGCAGGGCCTACTCAGTGGTCTGTTTCACTGTCAAGTTGGTCTTTGAAGATGCGTGCTTTGCTATTAATAGATACAATAAGCAGGCAAGCAAATGATTCCAGAGAGCCCCGTACTCTATAATGCTTGTGGATGTATTATTTTAGGGAGAGTATCACGCTAAGATGGATGCTTTACTGCAATTATTGGAGTGGTTATCTAAAATTTCACCACTGTATGAGTGTCGACCTGTTCTTTATTTTTCAGAATTCATGAATAATGAGCGAATTGTTATCTATGACAGCAGTCCTGCTCGATAACGCAGTATGACATATTTTAAATTGCCTGTTCGGTGCCATGATTAATATAATGGAGGATACCCATGTTGAGTGGGGCCAGTTTTTCAATAAAATGGTGTATTAATGCATGCCTTGAGAAACAATACAGTTGAAGTTGAAGTTTATTGCCTTTGGAAAGAATGCGGTGTCAGTTTATTGTCTTTGGAAATCCGTTGTTATGTTATTAAGAAAGACAGAAATTAGGTTTTATTATGCCCTGGATAGGCACAAGTCGCTTTCCATTCCAATCACAAGGGCGAAAACAAACTCATGGTGTGCCAGACCTTAACGTGCTCTATTTTGTGATATGATAAACATGTAGAATGTTAATTCTGGTAAATATATTTTGTGCTTGAAATTAGGTTTTATTATGCCCTGGATAGGCACAAGTCGCTTTCCATTCCAATCACAAGGGCGAAAACAAACTGATTGTGTGCCAGATCTTGACGTGCTCTATTTTGTGATATGATAAACATGTAGAATGTTAATTCTGGTAAATATATTTTGTGCTTGAGAAGCTCGCACAATTTACTTGATGCGCGTTCCAATGCCTTGCAAATAGATTGTGTATGATAGGAAGGCCGGTGGAAACATTAGAGTACTCGATATGCACTGTTTTGTTTTGTTTTTGTTGTAAGGAGGTATATATTTTTCTATGGATGATACCATAGTTATATAGCTGTTATAACTATTGTTGAGGTTTTCAAAATTTCGATTTTAGATTGTATTAACTTAAATCTATCTCATCTTTAAGTACTTAAATCTATCTCATTTTTGTAGAAGGAAAATTTTCCTTGTTAGAGTGTAAAATTTGAGGTAAGGCTTTAAACCTCTGATCCTTCTCGAAATTTCAAAAATCCATGATTAAGATGAATCTGCGCTGGGTTATATCAAACTACATGTTATAATGTGTTTGCATCTAGAACAATTAATATATATTTTTTTGTTTTTCTTAAATTACAATTATATAAAAAATAAATTATGATACAGTGATACCTTATTCTTGAAATTTGGTTTATATTAAACTACATGTTATAGTGTGTTTGCATCTAGAACAATTAATATATTTTCTTTTATTTTTCTTAAATTACAATTATATAAAAAATAAACTATGATATAGTAATACCTTATTCTTGAAATTTGGTTTGAGACATTTAGTTGTAATAAATAGAATGCCTAAAGAGAGTTTAACTTTTTTTTCTACTTTCAAATCTCATGATTATGGAAAATAATTTTTTGAAGACTTAATTTTTTTATAGTAATAGTAAGAATTCAACCTTTTAATTGTTTTATTTTATGTAACTTATTCATGGTAGAAAAATTGCCGTGAGAATGATATTTATTGATATTCTAGCATCATTAGTTTCTTAATAAATTTTTTATAGCAATAGTAAGAATTCAACCTTTTAATTGTTTTATTTTATGTAACTTGTTCATGGTAGAAAAATTGCCATGAGAATGATATTTATTGATATTCTAGAATCATTAGTTTCTTAATTCTTGAATACTCCTCACCAGAGAGTGCATATGCTCAAAAGAAGCCTTAAAACAATTAAATTGTTTATTGTAGACATAATATAAGTACTTCGAGGGACAGGATTATTCAACCACTTTTCTAGTTGCAGAAAAGACAACAATTCATACTCTGGAAAGAATCCATCAACCATATTCAACCACTTTTCTAGTTGCAGAGAAGACAACAATTCATAAGCTGGGAAGAATGCAGGAGAGTCAACATGTGTAATTTAGATGTAATATACATGCTCATAAGTGTTGGAACATTCACACTTGTGTGTGTGTTTCATTCCTCTGCAGTGAACAACTTTCCATTTCATGAGCTTTGTTCAAAGGTCTTTGCAAGATCAAGTTCTACCAAACACTTTTGGTTATTATATGTGCACATAAGCCCACTTATATTTTCTATTTCTTTTTTAATTGAGCAAACTTTATGTTATTTTAATTATTATTATATAATACTAACATGATAACATCTTCCCCAAGCTAGGTTGTAGAGCACTTCTTGACCCAATAACAAAAAAAGGTTGTTGTTTTCCAATTGCAGTGGATCATACTATTATGAAATAGTTAAACATATAAGAAAACACCCACATAACAAAATCTACACAACCATCATTTAAATTATGCCACACAATTACAAAGATAATAAAATGCATAAATTGGTTTTGTAGTCTCTTGTGGATTATGATATTTTCTGTCATTAGAGCAAAGAGAATAAGGCACACATATATGTGTTGATTAAAGAAAACAATGAGCTTTTATTCTAGCATATAGCCTGCGTTAGTTTAGGATAGAATGGACCATCATAAGATCAAATTGTTAGAATTAGAATGTGTTGTGCCTCCTACTTTGGGTCTTTTCCTATCTAACATTGTTATGTCTTCACCATGATTCATGTCAATTGTCATAGGGTGAGGTTAATGAATCAAATTTGTATATACTAAGGGTGGGGTTACCATGATTCACGTCAATTGTCATAGGGGTGAGGTTAATGAAACAACTATGTATATATTAAGGGCGGGGTTGAGTAAATGGAATTTGTATGTGTTGACATAAATAGACATTTGTGATCTTGATGGGTAGACTTGCTAAGCTTTTATTTCATTTTGACGTGTAGTGATGAATATATCTATATGCATATTGTTATAGAATATTGTGCTATGTTAATGCCATTAATCATACATTATAATTTATGACGTTTGGGTGATCATGTGTAAAGAAGTTATTTTATTATGATAACTACTTAGGAGTAGTCAATCTAGTTACAATTGATTTAGTCATAACTAACATATGTGCACTATAGATTGACACCCAATGCATAGTGAATGGATAATTGTAGGTTAATGGCTGCATTGATGTTTGATGGGGAATGACAATGAAGACATTGTTATGCATTATTTTCATATATTTATTGTGATGCTTTAATATGTTTTGTTGGCATGCCATATCATGCAGGGTATAAGGGTTTACTTAGACAACGTTAACATGGATAAGGCTTAATGCTATGTTACAAATGATAAGGCTAGGGTAATGAAGGGCATATCTTCATTCAATTCGGGATGGGGTCACCAAGAGGGGCCAATGCCCAAGGTCCATTTTCCTCCACCAACCTTGTGGTCATAGGAATTAGATGAGAATGCCTAATTTCCTTGATGGATGCAGTAAGCACTATATTAGATGTAGGATCATTTTCATTTGGCTTGAGTTAGATCAAGTAGAATGGTTTAGGTTTAGGGTTAAACACAATTCTCCATTATGGTCGAAAACAATATTTAATTAAATCAATTTAATTATGCTAGAAGGAAAATTATAAATTAAAGTGGTATTAATGTTGGGTTCATAATTAAAACTCTGAAGTTAAATGCATATTGAAATGGATTTGTACAAAGTGGAATTCTATGCATGTGGGTTAATAATTTTTATATGTGCATTGTGTGTATAAAATAGGAAAAATATATTTGTAAATTGAATAAAGGTTCATAAATCAAACTTTGCCTTGGAAAAAAAAATTGGCATTTGATTCATGAACCATGGGGTAAGGTGGTTGGGCAATTGATAGTAGAGGCACACAATAAAATGTATTACTAGATTTTGCAGTATGGTAAGATAGGGACACTACCAAAACAGGGCACCACTTTGTGCTACATTAAATATTATGAATTCAATTTATTAAACTAAGAGAGAAATAACACTTTATACGTAAGAACAATTTCATAGGCTAGTGGGTTTGTTGTTATGAGGAGAAAACCAAGTTGAGTATGGAGAAACTCTTATTGGATTGTGAGAAGCAAGTGCTTATCATTTGCACTTGTGTATGAGTTATTGGCTTGAGGGTTAAGTGATTGAGGTGATCTTTTGTAAGGCAAGGCAATGAGCCTTGTTATGGAGGAAATAAATACATAATGATTAGGAGCATTGGTTAGTTAGCATTAGCAGGATCAAATTAGTAAGATGTAATTCTAGTGTTTTTTTCTTCGCATTAATTTATTTGTAACTAGAAGTTAATCAAGTTGAAGCTAAGGAAGCCCAATATGCTCTATCTCTTTTGATCATTCTTACAAATGTTGTATGTGATGCATGGATAAATCTATATTCAAATTCTAAATTGCCATGTTAGCACTCCATTTTGTTAGTGAAATTCTTTAATTTGTATTAAATACATTATAAATTGAAAGGATTGGGTTCTTATGATTAATAATGTTTTTATTGCCATTCTAACTATTTAGAAGAGTTTAGTAACACAAGCTCACAACTGATTAAAATGCAAGAGACATTTTTTGCAACATGCAGATGAAAATTTTATGCTTTGACATTGTATGTTGATAATAAAGTAGGAATGATGAATAATTCTTATGTGGTAACTACATAAAATAATCGCCTCTGACAAGTCTTTAGAAACTGAGGACATTGAAGTTATACCAACCTTCCCATGTATTAAGGGTTGAAGAAATTCCTCCACTTGATGTATTTTACAGTCCTAAGTATAAGGTTGTTGTTAAACGACAAAGAAAGAAAAGAAAAATCGAGTAGTCTCAGGCTTTAGTTCCAGGAAATGCTTCTTTCGAAGTAGTATGGAAATCCTCTTTTCCACCCCTTCAGAGGAACTAAGAAGACTCACTCAATTCACGGGAGCTATGCTTCCGCAACCATGGACAAAGCCACTGAAGTACAATAATTGTTGAAAGAAAAGGAAGACAAAATTGTGCAATTGGAACAGAGTTTTAAGATCGAAAAACAAAAGATTGCTTCTTTTTCCGCATTACCAAACACCTTTCTCGCTCATCAATACCAATCTATTGGTATGATTTCATTCATGTCAATCATGAAAGAAAAGATAATTGGCTTTTGAACCCCAACATCGATAAATTGGGCATTTACGATATGAATAGATATTGAATCCATTCTTCCCAATGTAAATTTTTAGTTGGAAGCTAAACCTAGAAGTTGTCCCTGGGAGAGATGGCTAAGTGGTCAATGGCTCTGGTCTTGAAAGTCAGTAGTTGCTACTCCAAAACTAGGTGCGAAAAACCATGATGAAACGCGTGCTTGGGCCTCTAGGTGTGGACCCCATTATCATCACCATTAAACATGAGCGTCATTATTTCACCTAGAGCAAAGCCAATAATGTACCCTAGCATTGCAACAACTATGGTTAGCATTGTTGAGATATCGCCTCAAGGGGAGGTTGACAAGTGTGAACCCCACTTATCATCACCATTAAACATGAGTGCCAGTATTTCATGTGCAACAAAGCCAAATAATGTACCCTAGCATTACAACAACTATGGCTGGCACTGTTGAGATATTGCCTTGCGGAGAGGTTGATGTTATTTTGGGTTCTTTCGAGTTGTTCTCCTAAGAAGCTGACAGACTAATGGAAGATGCATGTGTTGGAGGAAATTTCTTATAGCATGGTTGTGCCACATAGGGAAGATTTCCTTATGCCCTTATGCTAGAGTTCTCTTACATAGTTATCACAACTTTATGACAAGCTCCTCTTACATAGTTTTTTCTAAAGAAAACCTTGAGGGAAATCTTGTGAGGAAACCCCACTAATGATTTTGCACATTCGTGCATGGAATTCCTAGTAAACTTGTTGGCATATGCTAGTACACCTAACCCAAGAGGATTTGAACTAGGTATCTATTGGCATAAAACAAGCCAATTGTCTAAAATCACTCGTGACAATCAATTGAGCTAATCCATTAGGCTAGGTTCCTATTACATAATAATGGCATATAACTTTCATGAAAAAATGTGTAAGAACTATTATAGGCACGAGTAGAGTGCTATACTAGGAGAGATGGTGATAATCGATTGAACTAACCCCTTGGGCTATGGTCCTCTATAGTTATGATATATTATTTTCATGTAAAATTGTGTAAGAACCATTATAGGCATGGGTATGGCATTCCACTAGGAGAGATTCCTTGGGATGTAGGGAACTACCTTTAAAGCTAACAATAACATGTGATTTTGTAACTACCCTTCCCGCTTTTCAAGTTTGACTAGGTGAAGGTAGGGCACTATTTATGACTTTTCATTCTTCCATTTGTTTAGAGTGTGAGTGACATGCCCAATACTTGTGAAAAGCTATTGTGTTTCTTCGAGGGAAATGTTGTATTTTACATGTGTACATGAGAAGATAGATTTTATTAGTCCAAATATTTGTTTGTTGTCTACAACATTCACACTACTAGTGTAGATTGGACTTCTACGACTAATTGCAAGGCTGATATCATCACTTGATATGCAATTTTTAGAGTTTTGAATTTTCCTTTAAACATTGTTGTTTATTCATATTTGAAGCTTTGATTGGTGTTGTGGTGTTTGTGTTTAGTTAAAGGACAATATTTTTGAGTGCAGATATGTGTCTCATGTGGATGTAAAATTACCACATGGTATCATAATGTTGTTGTTGAAGTTTTTTCTCTTTTATGTAGAAGTCAACTATCTTAGACATGGCATTGAGAGTAGAATAGTTCAATGGGATGATACCTAGAAAATTATAGTGAGTGGAGTTAATTTGTGCTTAAGATATGCATTAGGGCTTGTGATAGTTTTTTGGGTTCCTATGAAAGCTTCATTAGTGTGATTCCCATAATACTCTAGCGATTGGAGTGAGATGTGCTTGGAAATTTTTATCCATGATATGGAAAATTTAGTTACCCATGAGAGGGAGGGGAGTACAAATGATTTTAGTGGGTGTAAGTCTCGATATGCTCTAGTGATTGGAGTGTATTATTATACTTGAGATGGGTGAATTTGACTTGTGATATGTCATGGGCATAATTCCCTAGATAAATTTGAACATATGGTAGGTTGTGGGTGTGATTCCTTGGATACTTTAGTGATTGGAGTATGCTTTTATGTTTGAGCAGGGCAATTGGACTTTTAATGGGTTGTGGGTGTAATGCCTCGAATACTCCAATGATTGGAGTATGTTTTATTTCCTGAGATGGGTAAGGAGGAAGAGTCATGTTATTTCAATAATATTATAAAATGGATTTGATTCATGTGACTTGTTTTAAGTTCCATCAAAAGGGTTGCTATACTAGTGAGTGTCTAGAGAAGAAGAAAGGGAAGGGCAAGCAAAAAAATCAGCATTTTGTAGGGAGTGTGGAGAATATTGTTAGAGCGGATGAGTTAGTATATGCACTTGAGAATTCCTCTATATCGTTTCTTATGTTTTAACCAACACGATTTTCGGTGTTGGATGGTGTGCAAAAAATGGAACATTGAGACATATGACCTTTGGCCAGAAGATCTTTGGCATAGAATGTGAACAAGACAATGACAAAAGTGTATATGGGTGGTGATGCTACATATCCAATGATTTAAATGGGTTTCATATCTTTCCAGATGCCTTTAGGTGATGCTCTTAAGTTGAATGTTGTTTTATTTATCTCTTATTTGATAAAGAACCTTCTTTCTATTTCAACTATTACAAACTTGTAGTGTATACTTGAGTTTAATAATCAACATTGCACCATCAAAGCTGCAACTAGGATCATCCTCATGTTTTAGCTAGAGATGTGTAGGAAGGAGGCATTTATAAGCTACTTATTGATCTAGCGAAGTGTGATGTTTTAGTTCATGACAATAACACTCTAATGACAACTTTTTAGCGTTGATGAGGCACATGTAAAGTAGGTTTGTTGCAACAAACATAATAATAAATTATAGTGATTAAGATAATGAAAGACCACAGGGTGCACACCTATTCACCTCATGAGCCAAAACCTTTGCTATTGGTAGTGGATGTTTTACTAGAAGTTTTAATAGATTTTCACTATAACTAAACATTTTGGGTGTCCGAAGGTTGTAGCGGATTATTTTTTTCCTAATATGGTTATATCGATAATATGCATTGGAGCACCAACTATATAAATATGCATCAATGTTCCAATTATATATTATAATATTCAATGCACTACATATTGATATTCATTGCAGCTTCCAAATATTTATACTAAACTTTGAAGTGTCAATATTTTTGAAGCTCTGGTGTGTGATTTAGATATTGAAACATCAGGGTGCTTTTATCAAAAATAGAAATTAGTGCACCAAGGTGCTATTATCAACAACAAGCATTGCTGCACCACAATTGATAACCATTAGTTCCTTAAACGTATATATTATTTACTCATGTTTACTACTTATGATATATATTATGAAGTATTTGTGCTTAGTTTATATAATGATATAATGACAACATTAGCGTATATCATCTTGTAAATTTGTAGTTACAATAATGATAATAGAAATGACATTGGTAGCGATACTAATGAAGTGGTGCTTTTGTTGTTATTAGGAACATCAATGTGTTTATTACCTATGTTCACACTAGTGCATAACAATCATTATAACAAACAGTGTTTGTACTCACAAGTTAAATACTCCATAGCACTTGGAATATGAAGATGTCCATTGAAGATATATATGTGTGTGTGTGTTTGTGGTTGGTTATAAATTAGGTTCTTGTATATATACCTGGTGGTTGCCTCTTCAGGAACGATTATGTCCTTAGAAACAAGCCTCTTCAACATACTAATTGTTATTATTGTTAATTATTAATTATTTATATCGATAACATTGCCTTCCCTTTAGAAGAGCTTTGTCCTCAAAGCTTATTGTTGAAAGGGTGTGTCATCTATATCTTTGTCTTGAAACCTATTCATATATTTCAAACTTCTTGAAGTTGTCATATTCGATGATACAAGCCTTAATAAGATCCTCCAAGTGATAAACATTTTTTTTTTGAATTGAGAAGAGATCTAGCCATCCTAAATCAATCATTTGTGGAATCTTGCGGTTTTTTGATACTTATGATGAATTCTTATCATAAGGCTGAATTGTGTTGGCATTAATAGTCTTCAAAAGATAAGTCCATTGTTTATTTTTCGTACTATGCTGACATGTTGACTGTTTAAGATCTTTGATTTTATGATGAGGATGTTGATAAGGATTTATTATGACCTGATTTTCCCTCATCATGCTTTTGGAAATTTCTTGATTCAATTGAAAACATGATATTGTTGAGTTGATCACTAGATTTCCTCTTGGACTTTCTGTCATTTGAACTGTAACATCCAAGTATGTCAGCATTTCAGTTGGATTGAAATAGTTCTGGATCGTGATATTATTTGGAGAAGTGTTTGTTCCCTTTTCTTCAACTTGGGTTGTTTCATTTGAAGAATTTGATTTTATCATAAGATCTTCTAATTTGTTCTCTAATGATTTTTTATCATTTTTAAGTTTCTTAATTTGAGTGAGTAGATTTTGATTTTGATTTCTAAGACGTAAGGTTTCTTCATTTTCTTAGTCAAAATTATTTTGACATTCAAACATTTCATCTTTTAAACACCTGATTTGTTATAATAATTTTTTATTAAGGTCTTTTAAGCGCATTTTTTCTTCTTCTTTATCTGATATACTATCGTTGATTTTCTTCTCAAAACTTTTGAGTTTCTTCTTGAAACTTTCTTTTTCTTGTTCTAATTTGTGCTTCGTAGCTTTACACTTCCTAACTTGTTTTTACACAATATTTTGTCACACCTCTTGCACTTCCCTGTGACATACCTTGAAGTGCCCAAAACATGACCATTATGCAGTGTACTCATTCATGTATACAACTCAGATCCCTCCTAAGACATTGATTAGAAAATTCCTTGAGCTTTCCCTGAAGAAATAGCTCTAAAACCCTAAATTGAGAATCATCACTCTTATAAGGCTTAAAACAATAATGGTCGTGTGTTTCATTGTACTTGACCAACAATGGCATCGCTATGTTCCCTTGAATACCCGCAATGATCCCAAAGAGGTAATTTTCCCAAAGAGTATGAGAAGCTTCGTGATCTAGAAGCTTCAAGAGCGACGAGTTGGAGGTTGTTTTGCATAGATGGGGTCAAATCCTCCCAACTTGGCCTCTTGGTCTTATCTCTATGAGCTACCTCTTTGAGATGAGGGCCTAATCCTATCTTTGGAGGGGTCCTAACTCCCTTTCTCAGCCTATAAATTCATCCTCTCCCATTCCCAAATGGTTGGTCTATGTTTATTTGCACCCTTATGCTAAGATTATGCCTAGAGGTTATTCATTTTACTTGGAGAAGGAGTGCTTGGAGAGTTCTTGGCTTGGACTTGGATTACCACTCAAGGAGAGCCTATCAACATCAAGGCTTTGGTTGTAAGCTTCCCTTTATTTTCTAATAATACACAACTACTGGTTCATCTTCCCAAAATGCATATGTTCATGTATCATTTAGCTTGACATTCCTTGATCAATTTTAAAATAGGTTGATATTGGATTTTATATTTGTTTTGGCAAGCCTTGTTGTGTCTTGGTCACTTGTGCAGGTGCATAAACACTGAGAGAAGGAGGAACAAGCCCGTGATACAAGCGGTTCAGGTTCCTCAACAAAGGAAATCATAATAGCATCAGAACGAGGTAGGTCATCTCCTTCGTTCTTCTTTTCAATTATAACCTAGGAATATGTCTAGTTGATTGTCACTTTTGCTAGACCTGTAGAAATTCCCACTGTAGATCACCTGATATATGCAATGTCCTAAAGCATAATACTAGATCTACTTCTACCATAAACTTTGCGGAAGCTTAAACAAATATGAGCATCATCAATCATGAAAAAATATAATTGAGAATGAGAAGTAATCAACCATAACACAGAATATGTCACTGGGGAAAGCACCAGCCTAAAACCCCAATCTGTATTATCATACAAGTGGAAATCTTGTTCAAGTTACAAAAAGAATCAGCTCTCAAGCTATCCTGCTCTCTCTGTAATCAAAACAATACAACTCACAAACTCAATAGACATAGAATATATCTTCCTCAAGCCCTCCAAGCCTCCCATTTCCTTGCGCAGTTTTGATTGGGGTCCAATGATATCACATGTGTGAATTGGCCTCATCACACTCACTATAACCTTAGGTCCAACTGTGCAATCCATAAGGAATAATATTCCTTCTGCATGCAAGGAATATTCACAAAGGAATATCCTAGCAACTGATCGTACACTATCCCTCCATCTGATCTCAACTGGGTCTCTGACTGAACTGACATGCATGAGTTATCCATGAGTGAATACTCAGTTATCTGAAATATAGTAGTTACATGCATGCAAGAATTAACTAACTGAACTCTCATTAATTTAACAAACTGTTAAATTAAACTAACTGGACTTGACTAAGTTAAACGAAGTCAACTGATTACAACTCATCCTTATCTCTTTAACTAAAGGTTAAATTCCTCAATTAATGGAGAAACTGTTGCATGTCCTCACAGAGACTTCAAGTTTGATTTTCCTTAACTAATTAACACAAGATGAATTAATTAATCAATTTTCAAACTGCTGTTAATATCAAATTCGAATTTTACTTCCTATGTTTAGTCCAGGGACTAACTAAAATAAGAAGGGATCCCGAAATGTTATTTTTAGAAAATCTATTTTTAGCACTTTCATTTTTCACCCATTGTTGCTAAGATCACCAATGGTTGAACTGCTATTTATAGCTGGGCTATTTATAGCAGTGCTATTTTTAGAATCTTCTACTTTTATCATTTCTTGTTGCACATTTCAACAAGACCCACTCATTGGGCTAGAGGGATCGTCTATGTCTACAGAGAGGATTAACCTTGACAACAAAACGGTGACTCCATTGGGGATCCTATGATCCTTTCCTTTCAATTATTCACATTGTCTTTTGACGAGTTTGATCAACCATCCATTCCTAGACTTCATTTCTTGTCTATAGCTAGTCTCACTTTCTGGTAAATGCTTGAAGGTTGTTGATTTGAGTTGTTCTTGAAGATTTTGTGTTTTTCTTTTTTTTCTCACCCATCGCGTTTTTGGCCCTAACAGTCGCGATGATATCGCGAATGTGTTGATTACAGTAGCGATGATCGTTGCTTTTCTCTTAATAGGTGCGATGATAGCAGAAGTTAAACAAATTTAGGTTTGTCTTCTGGTTTTCAGTTCTTTTTACCTTCTCCCAGTGATTTACCAGTGTGATTTTAGTTTACTCTTTTCTTGTCTAGTTATAATCGCCTCTTAACTTGGTTTAAGTATGTTTGAAGTTTGATTAGCCTTTTAGGGTTTCTAGGTCTTCTAGGACATCTTTCTTCCACTCGTTAGTATTCTCATCAGAGATCAATTACCTATGTTAAAGAGTCTTTTGTGTGTTTGGGCGTCCTTTGCAAATCAATTTTTGTTCTTGAGTATTAAGTTGTTTTCATTAGTGTCAGATTGAGTAGATACTATGAAAGTCGCTTAAGTTCCATTTAGTCTTTTGTGTGTTTGGGCGTTCTTTGCAAATAAATTTTGGTTCTTGAGTCTTAAGTTGTTTTCATTAGTGGCAGATTGAGTAGATACTGTGAAAGTCGCTTAAGTTCCATTTGACAAACAATAGATTACAAATTGATTGTCTCATTTGAATCAAAAGGAATTGTTTGCTTTGAGTTTGTGTTTTGAAAAGCGAAAGCGAAAGTGGCTATCTTTTAAGTAGCTTTCGAAGCATTTTTATTGCATTCAAATCATTAATGTGAAAGAGGTTTTCATGTTTGTTGGCTTGCTTGCATTCTATTGTACTTTTTTGCACTAGATTACGTTTATTGCACTAAAGTGAAAAGAAAAAAAAATTCATTATATCTTAAGGTAGTTTGCTTTAAGGTTTTGTTTTGGCATTGCATTTTCTTATGATATGAAAGATTAGATTTCATGTTTTTCATTTAGCATTTGAAAATTGTCATTGATGCATTTTTGCTTGTTTGATGCATGATTCGAGTGTTTCTCTTCCCTACATAGGTAGATTTCATCGAAATGAAAGGATTTCAATTTCATCATCTAGTTTCATTTTAGGAATAGGTAACATCGTTAAGGCCTTGAAATCAAAACATAATTTAAAGATCAACTTTAAAATCTATCAATTAATCTAAGGATAATTTGAAACATTAACGTTCATATTTAGTGGTCTAGGCTAGGGACGTGTTCCGACATCTATAAAACTTCGCAGTTGTCATTCACTTTTGAATTAGATAGTGCTAGCACGGACTTGTGCTCCCCATACCGTTGAGTATATAAAGGGAAACCCTCATAGGTTGCTAACCTTTATCTATAGGAAGCCGAGTCTGCTCCCTATAAACCTGATACAACAAACACAACATTCGGGGAGATTGCTTGCATGTACGTCAAGTCCTTGGTAAATTTATTTTTTGAGGTGTATATTGCAGTTCATGGTTACTTGGTACTCCTTTTTCCTAGAGTTACCTGAGTGGTCATTTCGATCTTTCTAACTTTTTAAACTTGAAAAGGTCATCGATCACTTGTCCTTTCAAACTCGCTAAACCATCGAAAGCAACTAGAGTCACATTTTCGTCCTTTTCTCGACTCTTAAAAGATGAAAAGGCAAAGTTTTTGTTTCTAAAAATAATTGCCCACAATAAACATGTCGAACCCAAGCAGTTGCTTCTTGGACCAATATTGAGTAATTCCCTGTTAATTTCAAGATTGTCAATAAATCCCTCAATGAATCTCCATCCGTTTTCTGCTCTTGAGAGGAAGTCATCATGGTTGAACCAATGAGTTCATCTCACAATTCCCCTTCATTGTCTGATACTGAAGGGTCCTCCCAAGGAGTTCATCCGGAGCTTCCTCAATCACTTGAGGATCAAGGTTTTGAAATTGGGATTATTCCAAGAATCCAACCCCTATCTTCTCATCCACCTCCATCGGACTCCTAGTCACCTCAAGAATCTGATCCTGAGACCCCAAGAAATCCTATTCAGACCCCTGAGAGTCCGCAAACCACTGAGAGTCTGCAGAGGCTTGTTATTTATCTATTGAGTCCATTATTCGATTCTATTGTGATATCTCCTCAGCATCCTTACAGTCCTTAGATCGGCCTGGTATTCCTTTGGAGTTATCTCTTGGCACAGCTCAGGTTCCTTGTCACTAGTTGTTTCCGTCTATGGATTCAAAGGGTGAAATCCCAACCTCTTCTCCTGGTCATTCAGAAGTTTCCGCTACCCATACTCCTCATATCGATGATGAACAAGGGTATGAATTTCCTCCAGAAGGCTTTCCTTTTACAGGAAGAGTCTCATCTCTCACACTTCCTAAAACTAGTGGACCCATGTTTCCACCTGGTTATACAACCTTAGCTCAGTTAGTTTCGGGTACTCCTAGTGCTTCGTCATTGTATCAAAATCCCATTTGGTCTTCAAATGCTATGCCTACATCCGGTTCATTCATTCCAAACACGACCTCTCGAACTTCTGTACAAACTGTTGTCACGTCAGTTCCTGTTCAACCTACAATTCCATCACAGCCTATCTCATCATTTCACCGACCCTTCTGGTACAACCAACTGTTTCAGGTCAGGTTTTAGTTAGTTCTTCTACCCCTCCATCAAGTGGATAGAATGTGCCACTGCCTGGGGGGCAAGATCCGAATACTCCTCTTGTGTCAGGTGAAACCAATGTGAGTGGATTACAAACTCACATGGTTGGAGTTAATCAACCTTATTATGGTGGTATTCCTAACCCTATTGGTCCATCTAGGTTAGGTAACATCCAATATCAACAACCTTATATGGCTCAGATTCCACTCCAACAGGCTTATGTCCCATATGGTTCGCAAGCCTTGGTTAATCCGTCTTACATTCCTCAAGCAAGAGCTTATGTCCAGCCTGGTCAATCCGTTATTCCTGGTGGATATGGTCAGATTCAATTCGGAAATTACCAATACCCACAGGGTATATCCCAAGGAACTATCCAACAACCCGTGCAGCAGCAGGGACAACCTTTACAGCAACAGGGACAACCTTTGCAGCAGCAGGGACAACCTTTGCAGCAGCAAGGGAAACCATTGCAGCAGCAAGGAAAACCTTTGCAATAGCAAGGGAAACCTTTGCAGCAACAAGGGCAACCGTTATAGCAGCAGGGGCAACCTTTACCGTAGTCTCAGCAGCCTTTGCAGCAACAAACTCAGTTTGTTCAGCAGTCTACTCAAGCTTTGTACTCACAAGGCCAACCTTTGTAGCAGCAAGGTCAACCTTTACAACAGCAAAGTCAGCCTTTGCAGCAACAAGGTCAACCTTTGTCGCAGCAAGATTTATATGTGTATCAACAAGGTCAGTCCTTGCAAGCCCAAGGTCAACCCCTGCAGCAACAAGGTCAAACTCTTTAGGTTCAGGGTTAACAAGTTCAAAAACCTTACAACCCATATGTTGCGTACAATGCTTATCAATAGCATATGGTAGGTCAATATGAAACCTACCCTGGACAAAATCCACCTTATGGTCAAGGTAACCCTCAATGGGGGAAAAATCAAATCCCATATGGACAAAATCCTCCACTGTGGGGAAAAATCCTTACCAGCAAGGATGGAACCCACAGTTTGGGTCTCCTCAAAGACCTTATATGTCGTTCAACACGCAACTGCCTTCTTGGCTACGTTGGAGCTACCTGATGTCTCACGGCTCACAAATGATCCTATTTTTCATTCGCCTTACTGGCCTCCGGTTCCAACTACAATTCCAAGCGATTGCCCAAATTCGAGGGAAAGTCTAAAGAGGACCCGCAAGCCCATGTGATGACATATCACTTATGGTTCTCTTTAAATTCATATGTTGACAATTCTATCTGTCTTAACCTCTTTCAGAGAACCTTAACAGGTGCTGCCGCAAAATGGTATATCGAGTTGCCTTGAACTACCTATGCTTACTTTAACTCTCTATCTATGGCCTTCCTCACCCACTTCCAATTTTCGGTTCCATATGAAACTGGAACTCATTTGCTCACATCCCTTAATCAAGATACCGCAACCCACATTTCTGATCATATCCATGAATGGATATGTCGGCATCACCTCATCAAATTCGAGATTGTGATGAGTTGTTGACTGAATGGTTCACAAAATCATTCATTAACAAGATTGCTAAGGATATAGCATGGGTGGATGTGTTATTGAAGAAAAATCTATTGCCCGTGCTTAGCATCTAGACTTAGTCTATTCATAATCTGGCACGTTGTATGAGATGTTTGTTGATGCTACGAGACCATCTTCAGATATGACAGCATCAACGTCTCCTGATGTACCACATGTTGATGGCGTAATTGGTTCTGTGTCTCAGAATTCCACGAAATATTCCTCAAAGCATAAATCTGTTTCAAACACTAGTTCCAATAATCCTTTGAAGAATTCATCAAGTCCTAGTAAAACCTCTAAGGTACATGTTGTGCAGTCTACTACAGAAGATAAGGCCTCCAAAGGTAAGAAAAAGGGAAAAGGTAAAGCCAAAGTCGATGCCCCAAAACAGGATCCACCCAAATCATCTGTTGATGATGCTTCTAAGAGGAAGTTGAAATATCCTTTCCTCATTTGTGAGGAAGATCATTACACCAAGGATTGTCCCCGACATTCTAAAATTAACCGCTTATTGAAAGGGACTCAGACTGTTTTAAAAGAACCTTTTCCATCTCAATAGACACAGTTGGTAGACCAACCACAGTCCTTTTCCTCCTCTGGTTCCCAAGTTTTCATTATGTAAGGTGCATCACCTATTTCAATTTCTACTCAAACAAAGGACTATCAAACCCCGCATAAGTAGACGATGGAGAAATAAGTCACTGATATACCTTCTACTTCCACTCCATCCAGTTCTGGTCCACTCCATATTGAGTGCCCTAACAGTGAGTCCATAATCTGACCACCTCCCAAGGGTGTACTTCGGAAATCATCTTATAATCTGAATGCTAGAGTTGCACAACACTACAATATTGTTGAAGATTTAGCTCAAGCACCTTTGGCGATGTCTGCCTTGGAGGTTCTCCAAACCTGTCCAACGCAGCGGAAATCATTGTTGTCTGCTATAGGCGCTATTGATCCTGCCAATTCAAGTCTGATTACCTTTGATCTTGAAAACCATGTTCCTCATCTTCCTCATCAGATTGCTTTTCTGATACAGGTTCTTATCAAAGGAAAGACAATCCATCAGACTGTTATTGATGAAGGTGTTTCTACCTGCATCATGTTTGTTTTGTGTTGGAAGGCCATTGGCTCTCCTTCTCTTAACCAGTCCCTGAACACTTTGGAGGCCTTTGATGGTAGAGGCTCCCATCCATATGGTATTCTCATGAACTTGCCGATTACATTGGAAGGAAAGACTGTTGAGTTAGAAGTGGAAGTTGTAGATGCAAATCTCAACTACAACCTTCTTCTCGGGCGAAGTTGGACCCACGCTATGTTTTGTGTGGTTTCTTCTTTGTTCTGGGTGTTTCATTTTCCTCACGAAGGAAAAATTGTCACTGTCAATCAATTGTCTTTTTCTCTTCTGGTTCATCGAACGACAATGTCCCTTATGTGGGAAATACCGAGATTCCTTATGAGTGTGGGGGCAGGTCTCTTCAAAGACTCTTCTTTAATGGGTACTTTTACTCTCCCACCTCTAAATGTTACTTCAATCAATATGATCTCAATTTCTACGGATCCTTGGATTATTCCTACTCCAGATCAAATTGATTCATTTGGCGATTCTATGCCTTTAAGTCCATTGGAGCAAAATTATCAAGAAATTGTCTTGGCTTCGATGGCTGCTTCAGAAATTCATATTGTTTTTAGTATGAACCTAGACACTTATGTGCCATCTCCTTGTCTTGGTTCTTGGGATTCTCCAAATCCTTTGAACAAGACATTCCCCACCGACGAGAGTATCGTTGAAGTTATGTCTCTGGATGAAACTCCTTGGAACGGTCCTCATCATCGTTCTTCTTTTCTTCCCAGCCTCAGTGAGATGCCTTTGCGTCTTGCACTGTTTGTTTCTCATTTCCCAACGCATCCACTTCAAGCACCTTTCCTGGTACATGAAGTCTTGTCAGAGGTAAGTATGGGAAACATCACTACTACTATGCCTCTTAACATTTCCATTAAACCTGGAATTGTCAAGAACGTTCATATTGGGGTTTCCTGTTCTCTAGATGAGATCAGGGTTTACACTCAACTTTTCAAAGAATTTTGAGGCGTCTTCATGTGGTCATATCAGGAAATGTCTGTTATTGATCCAGCAATAGTGATGCATGAAATACCGACCTATCCTAGTGCCAAGCCTGTTCGCCAACGATTTTTCCCCATGCATCCTCGAAAGGTTGTTTCTTTTAAAGCAGAAGTGGAGAATCTTTTAAAAACATGTTTTATTTATCCCATCCCATTGATATATTAGGTGTCCAACATTGTCCCTGTTGCTAAAAAGCAGGGCATGATCATTTTCTGTGTTGATTACCGTGATATCAATCGCACGTGTCCAAAAGACAATTATCCCACTCCGTTTATCGATCAAATCATCGACGAGTACATTGGGAGTGAGATTTTCTCATTCATGGATGGTTGTTCTGGCTATAACCAGGTCAACACTTCACTAGATGATCAACATAAAACAACCTTTATCTGTCCATGGGGCAATTTTTCTTATAAAAAGCTTCCTTTCGGTTTAAAAAATGCTGGTGCTACCTTCCAAAGAGAAATTTCTTATGTGTTTCATGATATTCGACACATTGTTCAACCTTACCTTGACGACTTACCAACCCATTCTTCTAAGTGTCATGACCATCTGGATCACTTAAGATCCATCTTTCTGCGATGTCAGCATTATAACATCCGTCTCAATCCACACAAGTGTGTTTTTTGCGTTGAATCTGGTCGACTCTTTGGTTTTGTGGTGTCCCGCGAAGGTATCTGAATCAATCCTTTAAAAGTTGAGGCCATTGTCAACTTACACCCCCCTGCCTCGTTGCTACAATTGTAAACCCTGCAAGGAAAGGTAACTTTCTTCGTCGATTCGTTCCTAATTACATTAAACTCGCCAAGGGTTTTACTCGCTTACTTAAGAAGGCTTACTTAAGAAGGGGATCCCTTTTGTTTGGGATGAAGTTGCCAAAAAATCCTTCAATGCTTTGAAAGACACACTTATCATTGTTCCTTTACTGCATCCCCCTGATTATCGATGCGATTATTTCTTATACTTGGTTGCAACTGATACTACTATTGCTATGGTGTTAGTTCAGGATGATGATGATGGAAACGAGCACGTGGTTTATTATTTAAGCCGAAATATTCTCGATACTGAGTCTCAATATGCCCATGTCGAGAAGCTTGCCTTGGCAGCAGTCCATGCTGTCCAAAAATTTTGACTTTAAATCCTTTTATGGAAAACCATAGTGATTTGCGATTACAACCCCATGACCTATATACTGACTTGCCAGTTACTGGGGGACAAATACTCCAAATGGATCGTTATCCTGTAGGAGTTTTATTTGGAGTTTACTACTGCCAAATTAAATAAATCGCTTGTTTTTGTTGAGTTGATTTGTGCCCTTCCATCTACAAGCACTACTATTGATTTCATTGAGAAAATCCCAGATGAAACTTTGTTTCTAATCAACAATCTCGACCCGTGGTATGGAGATAATATTGTTTATCTTCAAACCCAGACTTTTCGAGCTAAGTTGTCTCGATCCAACCGACGTTGCATCCGGCATCAGTCCAAACCCTATCGGATCCTTGGTGATACATTGTATCGGGTTAGTGTGGACTTTGTTCTTCGCAGGTGTCTCACCCTAGAAGAGGCTAAACGGGTCTTGAATAATTTCCACTCTAGTGCCTGTGGTGGTCATATGTCAAGCTATGCCACCGCTCAGAAAATCCTCTGTGTCAGTTATTTATGGCCTTCTATCTTTAAACATTGTATTCTAGCTATTCAAAAATGCCATGAATGCCATCTTTTCAACCACAAGCAGCATGACCTGCCAACACCCTTACACCCAATAGTTATCGTTGGCCCATTCACTAAATGGGCCATTGATTTCATGACATGTAACTCTCGCTCGGGCGGGGGGCATGGTTATATAATCGTCATTGTCGACTATTTTACTAAATGGGACGAGGCCATGCCTACATACAATGTTGACGGTATCACGGTGGCTCAATTCCTCTTTAACCACATCATAGCATGTTTTGGTGTTCCTCAAGCCATTGTAACTAACCATGGATCACATTTTCATCAGTACATAATGGAAAAGTTGACTGCTCATTTGGGACAAACCATTTCTCCTCGCATTTTTTCTGAAGGTGACTTGGTCCTCCTTTATGACTAGGCTAACGATAAGTTAGGTGCTGGAAAGTTTGAACCTATGTGGCATGGGCCATATATCGTTAAGCGTGTCTTACAAAAAGGTGCCTATGAACTATGTGATTATGATGGAAATGCATTGTCACAGCCTCGCAATGGGTTGTATCTGAAGAAGTATTATGCGTGAAATTCATGTAATGACTTTTGTACATTAGTGTGTCAATTCATTAGTGTGCATTTTGAGTTTCGGTGTGTTTGTTTGCTTTGTAGACATGTATTTTTCTACTTACCCTGTGTTCCACTCAGTTTGGAGATGTCATAAAACCATTACATTGGTTTTGCTAATGGTGCTTGTCGTAGCACATGAAACATGTCTTCCACAGCATGGGTACTCTATGTCCCTAATGGCGATTTGATTAACTTAACAGGTATATGCCTTGGTCGAACAACTAACAATATTGTTGAATATAGTGTAGTCATTGAACTCTTGTCCTGAGTATTTGCTCTTGGCATTAGGGATTTAGTTGTCAAGTTGGATTCACAGCTCGTTGTGTTATAGTTAAACAATCATTACTCAATGAGAAATCCACAAATATTGTGTATGTATCTACATGTTAGATCACTGGAAAGAAAATTTGATTTCATCACATATCAACATATTCCACGTAATTTAAATACATTAACAGATGCATTAGAAAATTTTGTTCTTGATAGGAATTTGCATCATTTATAAAACTAATCATATTATGGATACGTAAGTAGAAAATAGAACATGCATATGTATATATATATATATCATGTCTGTTAGAGTTTTTACATCAAGATATCAAAAAATAGTGTTTTGGGACACTTGGCTTTCAAAGCCTACAAAATGTGTAAAAGAGCTAGAAAGGCTATCAGCCTGCATGATGCTCATGATAGCACGAGACCGCTCTGATCACTCGGCCTAACAAATGACGTAGTCTCATAGATACTCCCACTGTGTGTCGCTGCCAACATAGTGGCACCTCATCAATGGTGGCATACTCTGGGACTCCTCGATTTATCACCTCCAGGTTACGCTCCATCTCAGCTAAGTGGTCTGCCCCTTCTTCATAGTTTGCGCCCACTATCTGATGAGAAACTCATTGTGCTATTGGAGAAATTCCAGGTGGTCTCTCTGGTCCCACATCTGCACATTTATCACAAGTTGAGTCTCAGTTTACACTTCTATAAAAAATCACAAAACTTGAAAAAATCCAAAAAACAGTTTTTTACCTGCATCGGTCCATTATTCTCCTACTGGCAGAGGTACATTTGGATCCCACCTGAAATTCATATCAACATAAGCATAGTCGTCTACCATGAGTAGTTGGTATTCTAACCAAGCGAAAAATTGTGGTGGGTAATGCATATGCTAACCCGTTCCTCCTCGAGGCATGAGTTGACTCCATCTCACTAGTCTCAGATCTCGGGGGGGCAAGATTTGGTACCTCTGCCCACTGATACCAGAATAAGGTTACTCACTTTAAAGAGAAGGTCACCAATATCGAATCGAACCCAAATTTCTTCAAGTGTCCATGCTTCCCCTTGGTCAGTTGTCTTTTCATATTTTCTAGAAGGCCTCCACACCAGTTAAATATGGTGGGGGTCAAACATGCAATAGCATACTAGAAATGGGATTTCGAAGCCTTATGCAAGGCTTGCGTGCTAGATACATGTGCCATAGCGAACAAGATCGTTCTCAAGGGAAGGTTGTTGGTGATTGTCATTGTCTTCACCTTCCCTCCGTTGGTCATTTCGGCACCTGAAAAATGCCTCTGGATTAGAGTTCTTGTACTTTCACCTCCTGCGCGAGATCCAAAGAGTTGGATTGCTTCTCCTCTTTGGAACAATCCTGTGATGAAGTAATATCTTCCTCCTCAGGTTCTAGTTCCTGGCATTTTATGATGAAGTTGTCTCAATCTACATCCCAAAGTCTGATCAAATAGGGCAGCAATTCCATCTGAGCCCTTTACCCTATGGTCTTGAAGAACTTTAGCAACCCACAGTTCCTTAGAGCATTGATGCATTCAGGATCCTGAGCTGCTTGGTGGTCTTTAGCCTCATGGCCTCTTTCTTTCCATTCCAGAACCATGATCTCCTGGAAAACATCATTTAACATCAATTAATGTTTTTTTCATGGATTAAAATCAAATATATTTTGTTTGAAAAGAAGGTTTTTCTTCCAAAAATTATGCCTCAGCACCATCGCGCGGGCCTTTTGGCTCAAGTGCGATCATTGCGGGTCCGATGACCATACCCGCAATAATCATTGGCGCCCTAAAAATTAAAAATCCTCCCTTATAGCACATAAATTACTGTTAAAAACGTATAAAATGGTGATAAAATGCAAGAGCAAGGATGGCCCTCTTACCTGTTGTAGATGGTTCGTGAAATGACACTCTAGATCTTTCGTAATGACCACTTGAAAATCGAGAAAATTAGGGCACAAATGCAAGTCTTTTAGAGCTTACTATGGTAAAATGGTAAAAAATAAAATTATTTTTGGTTATTTTTAAGTTTTGCAAGTCATTTTTGTCAATATTTTAATAATATTTTATTATTATTTCTCGATATCAGTGATAGATGTGTTTCTTTGTACAGTTACAGGTACCTTCAGGTGAACAGTGATCATTATTGATTGATTCTTGCGAGTTTTGTTTTATCTCTTTTTCAGACTCATTAAATAAATGAAAAAGGAACCCCCCTAGAGTCATCTTTGAGCTCTTTTATGACTCTCGAAAACTGAAAATATTGTCGAGTACTTGTTGTTTTGAACTCATTAAAGTAAATGAATTGACGTCGCCTCAGTATACGTTTACCCCTTTTTTTAGGTTGAGATTGACTACTTAAGAAAAAGGTACACCTTGATCAACATGGTCAAGAGGTTCTCTCGGATATTGTTTTCTACCTTTTCGGGTTCGAGGGACAAATTACGAAAAGGGACATGATGGAGTTTTCTTTCTCTTCTCTTTTTCAAACTCTCTAAATATGAAAAAGATACCAAGTTATTCTTACATCAGACTCCTTAAATTTTTACGACGAAAGACTCGTCACTGTGATGAGACCGAGCTTCTCCTTGTAGGGCTCGTAAAACTTACTAGGATGGATTCATTCGAGGAATGAACTTACATGAAAAGCATATGTTATCCCCTTCAAGCTTGTGATAAAAATAATTGGGGTACTCACTAGAAATAGTGGGGAAAAATGAAGATGAAACATCCTTTGTAGAGGAAGCATGTCGCTCTTGATTATGACACTCTTCTGCTCTCGTGTCGGGTTTGGGATATCCTCACTCATTCACTTGTCCTCCCAGGTTTGGGTGATTTGTTTTTGCCTCTCATTTGACTATTCCATTTTATCATCATGACGTTTAGTCATATATTGAGTCAGATGTTGCCACACTCCGGAGTCATGTCGCCATTGTTACAGTCTTGAAAATTATTCCACTTTATTCCTTTTTTCTGTTGATGATGGGGGATTCATCATTGCCCTTGTTCAATGGGTCACTTCCTATCGAATTCAGCTGATTATCCAAGAAGATGACTTAGAAACTCCCTTTCATTACCTTAGAGCTTGCATGCCCTAATGGCAAATTCTTTGCATCCGACGACAGGTATTCATCATTGGCCTTTGATTGGATGATTCCACGAGTGTTTGACTTCAGCTTCATTATCACATTCACAGATTGTATTGTTGTACCTTGAGAGCCATTGTCATTATTGGTGGTTTCTCTTGTAATTGTTAACGGTCCATATCACTGGCCAGTAATCAGGTGGTTTTCTAGCATGTTTGACTTCAACACATTTATTTGCATGTTAGAATTCATACTTTGATCAAGTCGGGATGGAGTACAAGATCCTGAGTCTTGTCTAATATGATTCAGGTTGCATGGAGTTATATGTTGTTCATGATTGTACACATGTTTCTACTATACGAATGGTTGTGACCATACCGTGGGACTTTATATTTATGATGATCCTTGTTATCTGGATGGTTGTGCCCATACCATGGATCTTTTCATATAGTCTTCATCATTCGGATGGTTGCGCCCATGTCGTAGATTCATGTCTTGATCTTAGATATGTATATGTATATGCATCCTTGATTTGTAGGTCTCCTAACAGTGTGTGTCCTCGTCCTTGCAAAAGCTCGTAAAGCATCTCAACCATCACTCCTCATTCTGCCTTCATGCTTTAGGGGGCATCTATTACACAGTATTTTGTCACATCTCCTATGACATATCCCAAAGTGCCCGAAACATGACCATTATGCAGTGTACTCATTCATGTATACAACTCAGATCCATTCTAAGACATTGATTGGAAAATGCCTTGAGATTTCCCTAAAGAAATAGCTCTAAAACCCTAAATTGAGAATCATTGCTCTTATAAGGCTTAAAAAAACAATGGTCGTGTGTTGCATTGTACTTGACTAGCGATGGCATCGCTTTGTTCCCTTGAATACCCTTGATGATACCAAAGAGGATGAGAAGCTTCGTGATCTAGAAGCTTCCAGAGCGACGAGCTGGTGGTTGTTTAGCATAGATGAGATTGAATGCTCCCAACTTGGCCTCTTGGTATTATCCCTATGATATACCTCCTTGAGATGAGGGCCTAATCCTATCTTTGGAGGGTTACTAACTCCCTTTCCCAGCCTATAAATTCATCCTCTCCCATTCGCAAATGGTTGGTCTATGTCTATTTGCACCCTTATGCTAAGAGTGTGCCTAGAGGCTATTCATTTGACTTGGAGGAGTGCTTGGAGATTTCTTAGCTTGGACTTGGATTACCACTCAAGGAGAGCCTATCAAAATGAAGTCTTTGGTTGTAAGCTTCCCTTTATTTTCTAATAATACACAACGACTGGTTCATCTTCCCAAAATGCATATGTTCATGTATCATTTAGCTTGACATTCCTTGATCAATTAAGTAGGTTTCTATTGGATTTTCTATTTGTTTTGGATGCCTTGTTGTGTCTTGATCTCTTGTGCATGTGCATAAACACTAAGAGAAGTAGGAATAAGCTTGTGATACAAGTGGTTCAGGGTCCTCAACAAAGGAAATCAGAATAGCATGAGAATGAGGTAGGCCATCTCCTTCGTTCTTCTTTTCAATTGTAACCGAAGAAGATGTCTAGTTGATTGTCACTTCAATTGATAGACCCACTCATTGGGATAAAGGGATCGTCTCTGTCCGCAGAGAAGATTAACCTTGACAACACTTGTGCAAGTAGTTTGTGACTACGATTTTTTAAACTAGAAAATTATTCGTTTTTATTGGATATCACTTCTTCAAGCTCTTTCTTCTTCTTTGATATTGTTTTTTGATTCTCTTGAAGCATCAATTTCAAAATATCCTTAAGATCTTCTGGTGAAGGCATTATCGATTCTGACTTCATTTTCATCTATTGCAATGTGATCATCTTCTTCTAATAAGGAAACATCCAAAACAAATTCTCCATGTTTAACAAGAACATACCCAATTGTTTAAACCAAGGTAACCCAAAAATTATGCCAATCTCTTCATTAAGCATAGTTGCTACACTAAATTGAGATATACATTCATTTTCATCAATTATTACTTACAAGTTTTTAATCTTATATTCTAGTTCGAAATAAGAGGCTTCTTTACTCTCAATTATATTTGATCTTAGAACTAATAACTAATTTTCTAAATTATCATTAATATAATTTTCCACACGGTTCTTGTTGATAACGATATTAATATATTTTCCTTGAATATTTCCCTTTAATGTACATAATCCATAACATGAGATCATGCCACTTTTACAAGAGAATCTTATTTTCATCATTTTCGAGTTTTTATTCTTTTTATTTTGTGTTGAACTTGTTGAGGCACCCGATGGTGTATGGTTGCGGGTGTGGTGTGGTCGGTAGACCCAACCTCTTAATGACCTCTGCTGAGATGAGGTTCTTTTGGTTCCCATTATTGACAATGAACTATAGTGGAGAAGCCTTCACCCACATTTGTGAGTGGAAGAGACACTCCCCCTCCTTTATATCTTCGGGCTTAATCTTCTAGACCTTGGTGGTGGCAATAGTAGCATTGGTTTTTGCATCAATAATCTACTTCCACTTTCCAGGTTTTGGCTCAAAGTCGAAACATGCATCTGAATCTGAAGCTTTTAGCTTGACCACCAATGATTTCTTGGTGCCAAATTCATTTATGTTGTGGGTGGAACTCTTGTGGAACTCACACTACTTTCATATGTCCTCCTTCATCTTTGTGGTGCTATTCTTTGCTTGTAGCTTCGATAGCTTGTCTAGTATCACTCCACCTTGGTTCTATCCTTTATTCTGCAGTTTGGAGTTGAGCTTGAAATTTACGTATTCAAAGTCTCGCTTCTTCTGTTTAAATTTCTGCTTGATCTTGACAACATATTGATAAATTGTTCCAAGCGAAGACGTGTCTAAGAACTCCATTTCTTCCTAATTATTTTTAATTACCTTAAAGCTTTTAAAATATCCCCTTTTTCTTATATCTATATTACAAACTTAATAAATAATAATTTGTAATAATAATGTTTGCCTCACTAGTTTTTTTTAATAGATTGTTATAAAATTTGAATCCTTAACTCTTAAGAAAATTAATGTATTGGTTAAGCAGGCGGCGATTGGCGGTCTGCATGAAGGTTTCTTCAATAAGTTAGTGTGAGAGAAGAAAAAACGCCTGTTAGCTGGCTCTGGGTTCTCGGCTCTCAGCCCTTAAGCTTGGCCACTAGGCTATCAATGTCCTCTTCCAGGATTGTGACAGCAGCAACTGGGTTTTTAATAAAAAAAATTGTCTCTTGGATAGATGGTGCAATTAACATGTCAAATGGAATTTTGGGTAAATAATAGGGTGAGTCGTTGATGTTGCATGAACCAAAAGAAGTACAACATAGTTACGGTCTTGGAAAGGTATGTATCTTTATCTAGACTATCTGAAAGTAATGTCTGTGATATAGAATATGTTAAAACTTATCGGTTTAAATCCTCAAAGTAAGCTCTTTGTTTGGGTGCAATAAAGTTGTTACATCCCTATTTAGGCTGAGTAATTGTGAACAAGTTGTTCTCCCCTCCTATGTCTGACTGGTGTTTTATCCCTTATCTACATAAGTCATAAATCTGAGTCAGTACCTATTTAGACGCCAATTTAACAATTGTTTGCAAGTAAAATGTTCCCCCATACAGCCATATGCAGTGGGGTTCACAAAATCTCAAAAAATGCCTATCGGAATTACTGGCTTTCAGCCTTTCCAGTAAATTATTTAACTGGCATTTTCCGAATTGGTTCCATACATCCAACTTTGTAATCATATCTAGACCCTACAAACAGTGTGGTTTTCGATTTTGTGATATGTGGTTTGTCTATAATGGTTGCTATTGTTGTTGTCTGAACATAGGGGGATAAAAATTCCGAGTTTTTTTTTGTTGAACAGGCCCTTTAAACCAGTGCTTGGCGAAGAAGGCCTGTAAAATGTTTTTTATTTTTAACCATGGTCACTCCAAGTCCTCGACCTTTCTACCATATCTCACACTGTGGCACAGTTGACGCGCCACAGTCCGCCACCCTCTCTCTGGTCACCCCTGCTAGCAATTCCGTCGACAGAACTTTTTTCCGACTAAATGTCTTTTTCCGGTAGCGGATTTTTTGGTATCCCATCCATACCTGTCTCCCATCATCATTAATTTTCACCTGCCCCTAATGCGTCATCTTCACATTTCTCAAGGCCCGCAGATATCCCGACTGCTCTATACGCATCATCTCAACAATTTTCAAGGCTCGCAGATATTGCCAAATTTGGATTCTCCCAAAAACACATTCTCTTTGTCAGATTGTGTAATAGGAATTCCAAAGTGGGATGTTAATCGGCGGCGTGACTTCGTGCCATAAACGTGTCACTTTCTCTGTTATCTAGATCCTCATCTATGATGGCGATTCCTATTTCCAATCCCATAGGAAATTTATTGCGCCTGACATGCGCCCGAGATAGCCATATATAACATGCCAATATTTTTTTTCTCTGTAGCCATCACCACCGGCGTGTTATATATGGCTATCTCGGGCGCGTGTCAGGGCGCAATAAATTTCCTATGGGATTGGAAATAGGAATCGCCCATCTATGATCACCTCAGGATATGTAACATTTATTCCGATTGTCGGCCGTTTTTAATTAGAATTCCTATTATGTTTGCATTTGGCGGCAAACATCCATAAATCACCTTTTAAGACTTAGTACGTGTAATCTTCCGCAATCATGAGTTCCTTCGAAATTGGTAATCCCAAGAGGGATCTCTACCTAATTCTATCAGTCCCACTATCAGCCTATATCTTTCAAGTCGTAAGTGTATGAAAAATTGTAAGTCGGTGACATATCACTCACCATATATTAATTCTGATAAGATGGCGAATTACCCATCAGATGTTTCTGCCAACTCTGCACTCATACGTGCCACTGTGGAAGCCAAATCCAAGAGAATCGATGCTGACATCCAAGCCAGCCAAAACAACCCTCAGTCTCTTGATGCATGGCGCTCTATTTTAGGAGATGGTTTTATGCCAGATGTCATGGAAAGGCCTCTTGATCCTTTGCTTGATAAATAGGTACAACAACACCATCGTGCCAAAAACCGCTCCATTAAAATTGCTCCTCCTCCTCCTCCTACTCTTGCTTTGGACAACAATACTCTAGTTGACCGAATTACTAGCCTTCAAAAAAGAGCCCTAGTAGGTAGATGGTACTTTGCTGAGATGGAAGACTCTGATACATGCAAATGGATAGAGAAGAAGTGGAAATCGATGTTAGGGTACATGCCTACGGTCGTTAGGCTACTGAAGGGATGGTACAGTTTCCACTTCCTCAGTCAGGAAGACTTGGATAAAATTATAGCTATTCCATGGATTCATGGGAAAAGTTTCCTGGCTCTCCATAAGTGGTACATTGGGTACAACCCTCTATGTAATACCCCCTCCAACAAGTTGGTATGGGTAAAATTTCTAGGTCTTCCCCTGGAATTATGGACAAAACAGGCTCTGATTGACATCGGAAATGCAATCGGAAAATTTGTATACGTTGACCCACACTGTCTGGGTGCACAGGACAAAAGGGTTGCCTGGATCCTCATTGAAAAGGATTATAGAGGGGGTTTTCCCGATCACATTGAGCTGCACTGGGGTGACATATTCCTTCATCAAAGACTGGATTATTGGGGAGTTCCATTCAGATGTTCATTTTGCCACAAAACAGGTCACATGCGACAACAGTGCCCTTTTCGGTCGGGCGGTCGTTTCCATGGCAGAAAATGTTATAATGGTTCCACGAGACCACTCTCGGAAATGGGTTGAAAAGGTCGACAGAATCAAAAAGGGAAAGAGACCTTGACACAAAAGTATCCCCTGCAGCAAACAGGTACACACTCTCAACAGAATTCTCACCTTCCACATGCATTTGGATCAATTGTCTCCTCGCCTATTACTATCCCCTCATCTCCGTTAAATTCAGATTTTCCATCATCTGACAGCCCACCAGCATTTATGGCTCATCTGCCTCCAGAACTGGTTAACTTCCAGGATATTCCTATTCCATTGACAGCCACCCATCCACGGCCAGATATTCCATCCACCTCACAAATAGCTTATATTTCCCCTCCAGCTCTGCCACGACGTCAATCAAAAGATAAAGGACCGTGTCTCAGTGTTACTCCGCCAAATTCCCCAACTGCTTCGCCGACAAATTTGGTGGGGAGTGACCTCGACCTACTACTACAAAGAAAGACCCTTGACCTTCGTACTCTTACCATCCATAAACCTGTGGATAGCTCATCTCCCCATATCAGTCCAAACTCGGCGGGGAATATCACGGTACGCAGGAAACAAAACTGTGGCAGTCGCCACTTTCGAGGTCGTCCCAATAAAAATCCTTTCTCATCTCCTATGGATAGATTTCTCGTTGATATTCCCATAGTTGACATCTCCCCCTCACGGGCCCTTAGAGCATGGATGCCTAAGAAAGAATTACGATGATGTGCATCATCTCCCTCAATATTCAGGGTCTGGGGACTACCCCAAAATATCTAGCCCTCAAAAATCTGCTAATATCTCTTCAACCGCTCATTATCCTCATTCAAGAAATAATGCACAATGTTGCAGATACTATTGTATACTTCAGGATAATGTTTCCAACCTAGCATATAACTGCAATAGCTACTACGGGCCTCTCGGGAGGTCTGGTGGCCTTATGGGATCCGAGAAGGATCAACATGAAAGCTTATGAATGTTTCGTAGGTATTCTTCTAGAGGGAAATATCCGTGGCATACCGGGTTATATTCATATTTTAAATATTTATGCCCCATACAGAGAAAGGGGATTTCTGGGACAGATTCATATCATCTGGCATAATGGATCTTCAGACTCTCATTATCGCAGGGGATCTAAACTGTACAATAAGCTTGGATGAAACTTGGGGTTGTCATAGGAAACTTGATCCTCTGGCGGGGAAAATACAAAATGCCATTATTATGAATAATTTTGTAGATATCTGCCCCCACAAAATCTCTCCGACATGGGACAATGGCAGATCTGGCTCTGCATATGTGGCAAAAAGGTTGGATCGATTCCTGGTACATGAGCAACTAATGGATCGTTTGGGAGATGTCCGAGTAAATACCATCAGTAATTTCATATCTGATCATAGACCCATCACTCTACAATGGAGAGAAAGAATTCCCTGTTCGGGACTCCCTTTTAAATTCAACAGAACTTTACTGCAAGATCCCGACTTCAATAAGATGGTACAGGCCACTTGGGAAAATTTTAACAACACGAGTTCTTCCCCTATGAATAGTATACTGGAAAAACTCGATTCCCTCCAGGAATCAGTCAAACTATGGCAGAAAAAGAAAATAAGAGACAACAGAAAAGAAATAGTAAAAATCCAAGACCAACTGGACTATCTTCAGCAATCCATGTCTACACATTTCCTTCCAGAGCACATTCAAGTCAACATTCAAGAACTGGAACATAGAAAGAAGGAAATTTTAATGGCAGAAGAAGCAACATGGAGATTAAAGAGCAGAGCTCTCTGGTTAAATGAGGGAGACCGAAACACTAAATTCTTCCACAGATTCGCAAATTTCAGCAGAAATATAAATTCCATATGGAAAATAACTGATATGGAAGGGCAAACAATATATTCACAAGAAGAAATAAGTGATGCTGTTGTAAATCACTTCCAAAATTCTTATAGAAGGAATGAAGATGTCTCTGTGGAAGATATGATCTAGGGTATAGAACCATACCCCAACATGTTTGATCAGGAGAAAAATGAGGAATTTATAAAGGAAATTTCAGAGGAAGAACTGTTGGGGGTTCTTAAATCTTTTAAAAGTGATAAAAGTCTCGGTCGCGATGGATGGACTATTGAACTGTTTACACACTTCTTTGATATTATCAAGATGGACCTGTTGGGTATGATTGAAGAATCAAGAAATACAGGTTATATTCAACAAAAACCTCAACATATATAGCCCTGATTCCAAAAAATAAATCTGCTTAGAACTTCTCAAATTTCAGACCCATCTCATTGTGCAATGTCATATACAAAATTATATCAAAGACTATTGCGGGGAGACTGTGCAACACCCTTTCACTGTACATTTCTCCTGAATAGCATGGTTTCCTTTCGGGGAGAATCATACATGATGCGGTGGCGAATGCTCAAGAAAGTATGCACTCTATTCACACAAAGAACATGGATGCGGCCATTTTGCAGGTTGACCTTTGTAAAGCTTATGACTGTTTGGATTGGGGCTTTCTTAGACTAATTCTTAGCAAGATTGGGATACAGTCAAGGGGTATAAACTGGATCATGGCATGTGTGGAAAATGTAAATTATGCAATCATCATCAATGGTATTCCAACACGATTCTTCCGGTCCGAAAGGGGCCTTCGTCAAGGATGTTCATTATCTCCATTGTTATTTATACTGGTAATGGATTGCCTGAGTCTGCATATCAAAAGAGCAGTGATAGAGGGGCATTTCAAACCACTGAAGCTGGGCAACAATATAGATATCACGCACAACCTCTTTGTCGATGACATCCTCATAATGGGTATGTTATGCCGCTTCTCTTGGTATTATCTTTTTAATATTTTCAGCAGATTTGCAAATGCTTTGGGAATGTGCATGAATACAAATAAATATGTCCTTTATTATAGCTAATCTGATATGAGAACTATAACATATATAAAAGAATTATTTGGAATAGCAGCTAAACCTATGCAAAATGGTCTGAAGTATCTAGGGTATAGACTTAAACCATCATGTTATAGAATATCTGATTGGAAATGGCTCATAGAAAAATTCTACAAAAGAATTGCTGGATGGGAATACTTTTTTCTATACATGGGGGTAGGGCTATTCTGACACAAACTGTTCTAGCACAGCTAGGGGTATATTGGGCACATCTCTTTCATCTCCCTTCCTCCATCTTAAATGACATAAACTGTCTTATGGCTAACTTCATCTGGGTGGGTGCAAATAATAGGAAAAAATTCCATCTTACCAAGCTTTCAAATATAACTCTCCCAAAAAACATAGGTGGATGGGGAATTTTAGACCTTCATCGATTTGGCGAGGCTTTACTCATAAAATCACTCTGGAGGGGATTATTTGGAGCAAGAAATTGGAGTAAGGTTATTCAACATAAATACCAAAAAAACAAAGATTTCATTTATTGGTACCGTCTAGGTTCAATTGGGAAAAAACAAGGTTCAGCAATATGGTCAAGTTTCCTGAAAATTGAGAAATGTTTCATCCAACTACTGACATGGAAATTCCAGTTTGGTAATAATATCCTGATTGGTTTTGACCTGATTCTGGGCGCTAATCCGAATCTATCCATCTCAAACTATTTCTTGCAGTTCCTAAATGATCGAGGTTTTTTCTTCTGGGGACAATTCATAAAAGACTGGCAAGGAAATCTCCCTGTGTGGAAAAATGTAAATGAACTGGGGTTATCTAATCACTGGAAAGAAGAATGGATTTAAATCACAACATCTATGAAACGATTGGGCATTTTTAGATCTGGGACCTAAGATAAAATTATATGGTCGGGGAAAATTCATTCTGAAAACATTATTGTAGAAGACACCTACCAAAAACTAACAAAAAGAATTGTGAGGAGAGAGGATAATCATCCCCTGTATTCCTTCTAGAAAACAAAAACACCAATCAAATTTATTATCTTTAGTTGGCTTGTTTACCATTGTTATCACCCCAAGAAACTCACCTAGGTTGCATATCGGTGATGCTCGGGAACATTACAAATTCAACCAAATATAGTTGGATAAATGGTGGATGAATGGAACAAATGTTGCATATTCAAGCCAGATAACTACTTCTACTATGATTGACCCCAGACATGGGTGAACACCCCCAGACTACAAGGCTTTTAACCACCTATTACTCACAGTTTGAGGATAAGGTGATAATGGAGAAGACTGACCACACCAGCAGATGCACAGGACCCTGTGATGACCGACTGCAACCAATTAAGAGGTTTGTAAATCTAGTTTCTAATGCACAGACAGGATGACAGCTCTCTATGCATTAAACAACAAAAACCTGCACACATGTTCTATGATACATGCTAAATCCTAACACAGAGGTGGGATGATAGCCCCTCTGATGCTAAACATTCACAGCAATAGAACAAATGCAAACAGGCACAGCCTGGAACAAGAAAGAGAAATGGAAAGTGAGCAATAAACAGCAAAAGAAGCTTGTATTAGCTGGAAATGAAGACCAGACGCTGCAGGTTACAAAGTAGTTACAGTCTCCAGAAGTTGAACCTTACAACAGGGTTCTCTTCATCTAACACTCCTCATCCTGTTACATCTCTGTTCTAGGTATATATGGTGTTTCATTTACAAAATATCTCTGCTAACTTATGCGTGGAGGGATCATAATGGATCACCAACCGCTCTAACTACTTGGTATGGGTCTCTGCTATAGCGTGACTATGTCAGTAGACAAAATTGATCTTCTCTGATATTCTGTTGTCCTTCTCTGGTAGCTGGAGTATTAACTGAAAGACACCCCATAACTGATAAATGCAGTGATCTGCTCAAGGCTATCCTTTTCAATCTTCGGCCACTCTGTTAGTTAAATGCGGCTGCTGGAGAATCATTGAGCTGGGTGTAGGTAGCTGGCTGTCATTTTCCTTCGGCGGCAGTGGACAGTCGGGAGTGGTACAGGCAACATGGCACAGGTGTGCATAACTTTTCTATCAGGTCCGCCTTTCGGGTCGCAATTGCATATCAGAGCCGGCTTCTCTGCTTTTCTTTATATATTGACTTATGCTTCAAAAACATTGGAATCATGAGAAAATGGCTGTTGCCGGACTTGAAAACATATATATTCCACTTCCTGGACTCTTTCGGGTCCGGGCTTCATCGCTATCTGCGTTCGCCTAAGGCCTCCTTTATATTTCATTTATACACAAAAATGCACCAAATACCCTGAAAATGGCTTGCGCGAACCTGAAAATATATCAAAAATCATTTATAATCACCATCGGGTCCGACCCATCGGGTCGCAAGCATGCCTTCAATGAAAGCCCCGCCCCTTTGGTTTTGCCGATAGCGAAAAGCCAAAGCAACCTGGACCATTGATCTGTGCACGCGATTAACGGCCCAGATCGAATCGCTATATCGCAATCGCTATGCCACTACCAATATCGCCGATACCGCCCAGTCGTCGATGCTCCGATGAAATATGACCCGCCAATGCGATATCGGCGATTGCTGATCGGCGGTGTCTTGTGCCCTGACCCTTGATGAAGCGCCGATGTGATATCCGCCGACTTGCCTCCGCCGATTGCGACCCGTCGTTCGATCTGGACCGTTGATCGGCCAGATGGAACGACTGTCGCTCATTTGAACTGCTAGGCCTGCGCTTTTGATTTTTCACTGTTTTGGAGTGTTTTAGGCCTCCCGATAGTGTATTTCCGCCCTCCCAAGGGCTTTTCCTTTGCAACCATTTCAATCGGTAGAGGCCTTAAGAGGATTTTGAAGGCTTTTGGGGCACTTTGTATCCGTTTTTGGGCATCCTTCTGTGCGCAAACAACCCAATTAGAATTACATTTGATCCTCAAATGTTGGATTATGTAGCAGAGCTAACACTGGCTCCTTCTTGGGATGAGATCCTCCCTGTGAGGTCTCAAGAACTTGCAGACCAATGCCTTCATACAAAAACAGCTTAAAAACACTTGCCTAGTGTCCATTGGGCATGGAGTCAACTAAGCATAAAACTGTAAAAGAACTTAATTACAAACATAAAAGCCTGAAAACTTAAACTTCAAAATTTGCCCATTTGCAGGGCAACCAAAATTGTTTCTCCTGCTCTCAGCCCGGTTCATCATAGATCAGCAGGACATGATTTATTTGATCCCCTACCTCAAACAGTTTAGAACATTTGAGCTTGATAGGTAGATAAGGATCAAATTTCATTTCCCCTCTGTGTATTTTCCTCCTTGGATGTTCTTTATGGGAGCTTTTGTACACCTGATAAATAACAATGGTGGTTGTGTACTTGTCTGTGTCTTCTGTGGTCTGCACAATAAATATGAATGGTGTGCCAATATATTCATGTGTAGGGGACACAAAAACATTATCTTCTCCTGAATCTTTTTCTGAACAATCCTCATCCAAGGAGGAGTCACATGACTGTGCACCCTCTTACTCTGTGATCTGATAAGTTGCTGCTTCATGCTATGTAGAGTCCAACTGAGCAGGTTTCATACTATCAAGACTGAATTGATCAGTTTCAGCCTTGAGCCTTGAATCTTGTTCTGCTTCAGTGTTCAGGGAGCAGCTTAGAGGGCTTTTCACTAGAACAGACGGAGGGACAAAAGATGATGGGGAGCTTTCTTCTCCCTTCTTGATTACTGGGCTGGGGACCAAAGCAGGCTGTAAAATTGGCAGATCTGCATAGCCATGTGAAGACGAGCTGGCTTCGAGCTCAGATTCTTGGAGGAAGGGACCTGCTGCTGACTGCTTCTGCTGATAAGCTTGTTGTACTGCAGGTACAACAAACTGACAGGCAGTGCCTCTGGATAGTGCTTCTTCATAAGCAGCTCGGGTTAAGAAGGGGGCACCTTCTAAAACATGGACCTCCTCCTCTTCAAACAACTCTTCTTTCATAACTCTATTCTGTAAAAGGGGCCTTACCCCTTCATCTTCATTTGTAACTCTGTTTCTCTGCAAAATCTGCGCATGCTCATGTGTTCGTCTACATGGATCTGGAGTTGGAAAAGAACTGGAACAATGAGCTCCTGCTTCTTCAAAACGCTGCTCAGCCTTTAATTTAGAAACTTCAGAGGTCAAAAGCTCGATCATCCTAGCTAATTTATCAATCTCAGGCTCTGAGGATGATGAGGATTCACCTCCCTGACTTCTGCATTCATCATCACCTTCAAGTCTTTCTGCAGCCATAATATTTGCTTCTACTTCAAAGGTTGCAGCTTGCATATCAGCCAAAGAAGTACATCTTCGTTCTCTTAATAGTAGGCAGAAACTAGAATCGAAGGCATTAGAATAAGTAATCATGGCAGAAGTAGGGGTGGGTTTTATTTCTGTTGGAATTCTGCTGTACAAATGATTGAATCGGATATTGAAATCAGACAGCAGCTCACCAGCTGGCAATGAAGACCAGACGCTACAGGTTACAAAGTAGTTACAGTCTCCAGAAGTTGAACCTTACAACAGGGTTCT
Organism: Pinus tabuliformis; assembly: GCA_031772625.1. Lineage (NCBI taxonomy): Eukaryota > Viridiplantae > Streptophyta > Pinopsida > Pinales > Pinaceae > Pinus > Pinus tabuliformis. The sequence goes on along the minus strand of CM062805.1, from coordinate 1,044,249,478 downwards.
CTTCATCTAACACTCCTCATCCTGTTACATCTCTGTTCTGGGTATATATGGTGTTTCATTTACAAAATATCTCTGCTAACTTATGCGTGGAGGGATCATAATGGATCACCAACCGCTCTAACTGCTTGGTATGGGTCTCTGCTATAGCGTGACTGTGTCAGTAGACAAAATTGATCTTCTCTGATATTCTGTTGTCCTTCTCTGGCAGCTGGAGTATTAACTGAAAGACGCCCCATAACTGATAAATGCAGTGATCTGCTCGAGGCTATCCTTTTCAATCTTCGGCCACTCTGTTAGTTAAATGCGGCTGCTGGAGAATCATTGAGCCGGGTGCAGGTAGCTGGCTGTCATTTTCCTTCGGCGGCAGTGGACAGTCGGGAGTGGTACAGGCAACATGGCAGAGGCGTGCATAACTTTTCTATCGGGTCCGCCTTTCGGGTCGCAATTGCATATCAGAGCCGGCTTCTCTGCTTTTCTTTATATATTGACTTATGCTTTAAAAACATTGGAATCATGAGAAAATGGCTGTTGGCGGACTTGAAAACATATATATTCCACTTCCTGGACTCTTTCGATTCTGGGCTTCATCGCTATCAGCGCTCGCCTAAGGCCTCCTTTATATTTCATTTATACACAAAAATGTGCCAAATACCCTGAAAATGGCTTGCACGCGGACTTGAAAATATATCAAAAATCATTTATAATCACCGATGCGACCTGGACCATTGATCTGTGCACGCGATTAACGGCCCAGATCAAATCACTATATCGCAATCATAATGCCACTGCCGATACCGCCGATACCTCCCAGCCACCGATGCTCTAATGCGATATGACCCGTCGATGCGATATCGGCGATCGCTGATTGGTGGTGTCTTGTGCCCTGACCCTTGATGAAGCGCTGATGCAATATCCGCCGACCTACCTCCGCCGATTGCGACCCGCCATTCGATCTAGACCGTTGATCGACCAGATGGAACGATTGTCGCTCATTTGAACTGCTAGGCCTGCGCTTTTGATTTTTTACTGTTTTGGAGTGTTTTAGGCCTCCCGATAGTGTATTTCCGCCCTCCCAAGGGCTTTTCCTTTGCAACCATTTCGATCGGTGGAGGCCTTAAGAGGATTTTGAAGGCTTTTGGGGCACTTTGTATCCGTTTTTGGGCATCCTTCTGTGCACAAACAACCCAATCAGGACTACATTTGATCCTCAATAGTTGGATTATGTAGCAGAGCTAACAACCATATCAAAAGTCTTGTTTGGGAAAACTTGCAAAAAAGGAATTGGTATGGGTCGGGAATCTGTCGCATATGCAAAAACCACTCAGAAGAAAATAATCATACTTTTCTACATTGCCCTCCCACTACTTGCGTTTGGAAAAAAAAATCTTCCCTCATGTGTCTCCCTTATATTCAACAGACTTGTATTAGAGAATCCTTGGAATGGTGGAGTATGCAGAAACCTACATGGAGAATGATACCTCTCTTTCTTTTCTGGGAAATCTGGAAATGGAGGAATAGAAACATATTTCAAAACAACAAGGATGGTTTCTTTATGATCATTGAAAAAATAATATCAAATCTTTCTTTTTATTTTGCACAATCATTATGCTCTAAAGAGAATTCCAAAATGAAAAATGACTTACATTTCTCTTATCCTATGGGTTTTTTTATGGGGCAGCACAAGGAAACAAATGTGCATGTGGCTTTTGGATTGCAATAAATGCTGACTTGATATACAGGATGCATTGGAAATGTGGTGATGGTACCAATACCAAAGCTAAAGTTGTAGCTCTCTGGGGCCTTTTATGGTTCAACAGCTTCATTGGAAACCCCGAGATGCACATATATAGTGACTCAAAAATCATGATCAACCAAGTCATGGGGAGAGCAACAATAAGCAACCCCAGATTACAAGGATGGATGGACAGAATTGATTTTCTATGGAAAGCTCAAGACAGACACACAATCGAACACATTAAAAGAGGTTTTAACAAGGATGCAAATAGATTATCAAAAAAAGGACTACAGGTAAGCAGTGATGATTGGCACTTAGAGATTACATGGGAGCAAATCAATTTCAACATGGAGAGCTTCCCACATCCGAGTTAATCTTTTCTAACACAAGCCTCAATTTTTGTGTTTTTTTTGTATAAAATAGTCATATATAGTATGATAATGTACTAATCCCCAATAATTTTTCATCAGAAGAATGAACATTCAGCAAAGCTCCCTAGAAAAGACTGACAAACTATTAGGAAGCTGCTTCTTAATTGTTCAGGGATACAGAAGTGTTTTTGTTTTTTTGAATTCATATGTCTGGCCACTGGGCAAAAACAGTGTCCTCTACGAGGAGCTTTCCATGGGTTCTTCGATAGATGTTGTCATTACAGAACATGTTTTTGCTTCATAACCATGCTGACAATTCTGTAAATTTTTGTATGTGGAATTTGTTTATTCTCTGCAATGGCTCATACATGCTACAGGTCATTCAGTGCATTCAGATCTTCTCCAAAAAAGGGACTACTACCCTTATAAATGGACGGCTGTTTCAAAATATAGCAACAATGATCCTCTGTATATTCCACTTTCTGTCATACCAAATACAGAACAGTATCATGCTTAATATGTAATCTATGTTGCTCAAATGTGATTCGGGCTCTCGGTTTCTCCTGAGTCACAAGAAACAACTTGATATCATGCGTGTTGTAATTAGTTATACTGACATCTGATATGGATTTTTTATTACTGAGAAACAAACAAAATAAACAAAATAAACTATGGTTATATTAACAATCTATAATATAGTATTTATGGTAGCAATTACATAAATCTATTGTTTTTTATCAAATCAGACAAGATAATGATCTAATGCCCCGTTTAGCTTCGATGACGAGATGTTTTGGATAGTCATGTCCTCTCTCTACTGCCACGTCCTCTCTTAGAGGGGCGCAAGGAAAGAAATTTGGTGGCAATTCATTCACTGTGACTACGAGGTGATTGTGCTCATATGCTACAATGAATATGGGGACGAGGCGACTGCTAGAATTCAGTGGCGACGGTGGCTCTATTGCATAGAGGGGATGGCGACGATGGGTGTAGTTGACGGGATTGATAGGCGACTTCATGACTGCCACGGATGGTGAACCAATAATGCATGGGAACTTGGGTAATTGTAGTAAAACGACGAAAGAATAGGCCTCTGCAGCTGCTGCGACGATGGGCTGGTCGGTTGATTTTATATATATATACATAATTTATTTTTCCTATAAAAAAAAAATAAGTTTATATGTTATTTTTCTCTATATATATAAAATTTTATATTTATTTGTCGTTGACTTATTTTATTTTTAATTAAAAAAAATTAATGTATACTTTTTATATATATATTTTAATTCTAATTTTTAATGTTTTTAATTTTAATTTTATAAATATAATCTTCTGTTTTTTCAATTTTTTTTATTTTTATTTTCTTTTCAATTAAATGGCCAAAGACTTTATGATAGAATGGAGAACTTCTAAAAGGCTAAAAGTCTCAATCGCAATGACAACAAACTTGATGAAGAATGATGGCCAAAAGTCAGATCAGATTGACTTTGTGCAATGGTTGAGCATCAAAGGATCAAACAACTCTAATACCAATACCAATGTAACAAACATAGTTCGTACTCACAAGCTAAATACTTGAGAGCACTTGAAATATGAAGATGTCCATTATATATATATATATATATATATATATATATATGGATAGTTGGTTACAAATGAGGGTTCTGTATATATACCTTCGTGGGTGCCCCTTCACGAATGACCATGTCCTTAGAGACATGCTTCTTCAGTGTACTAATAATTATTACTATTAATTATTTATATTCATAACATTCATTTAACTACACAAATATATAAGTAGGTATCAAGCACACTAATGAGTTAAAATGAATACAGTGTAACAATGTGTTTCAGTACTAGATTTTTCGATATTCTGGATACACAAATGCAATATTTTTTAAAACAAATTTTTAATCAATCATAAGAAATTCAAATATTATTATAGTATAATATAATCATTGCATTAATATGTCATGTCATTTAAGCAAATATACCTTTTGATTATACATTTGTTCACTTAAACGATAAATTATCCATATACTGAATAAAAAATGTAACATTTTACAACAATGACAAAGCAATAGAATAAGAAACTCATTTTATTATATACAAATAAGAGATTTTCATTATACAAAATGGGATGAGTTAAATGCCTACAATATTCAAAAATGTTAATATATAATTGTTATAGCTATAGATATCATGCTAACATCAAAATGGGTCAATATCTCCCTATTAAACATGTCACTAATATTCAAAATATATAATTTATAACATTCCATTTAAGTGACAATCAATTAATCAACGGTTCAATAAATCACTTGAACTATTATCACTGCTTGAGTTGCTTGAGTGCCTTATTTCTTCATCACTTAAATGGGATATTGTGCTTGAATTATTTAGAATGTTTCATCGATTGACTTGAGTGTTCCATCTATAAACATAATAATAAAGTGTAATACTTATATCTATCTTTTATAATATAATATACATGATTGCATAGATTGAAAATCATACTATAGATATGATTGTGTCATAAGAAATATACATTCTTTCAAAACCATGGTTCCTGCCATCTATCATGATATCTTTCACCGACTCTCCTCAATACTTTGTTTCTTATGGGTTCTATACACAATGTCAAAGTATAAATATAATTAAAGATTTCAAGTTATTCAATTAATTATATAATAATAAAAAATAATAACATAGTTACTTACAAATTGTTCAAATAATTGTTGATACTTCAACATATAATCATGGTCAATACTTAATATACTATCTTCTTCTTCTTCCTTTTGTGACTAGAGGAATCCACAGCTAGGCCGGTTTCATACACACGTGACACATGGTCTATTGCAACCACTACCACTATAACCCTTAGGTGACCACGTATGGCCCTTTCGCGGACACACGTAAGTCAGAGGGATTTGAACCTAGGATCTCTTGGTACATAACACTTTTTTTTCATGGGCTCACTTGCCAATTGAGCTTCCTCCTGCAAGTTGATACTTAATCTAGTATCAATAAAATGTTTAGATTACTTTTTTTATATGATAGCGTCTATTAGAAAATATTTATGGATGATTGTGAATCAATTATAATATATACATCACAACAAATATGAAATCCTAAGGAAAATATATTAAGTATTCAATCTTTCTGATCAATTTTTTTTTCCTTTTCATCAATGTCCTATGTACTGAAAGGGTTTGATTTTCTTTTCTTTTTTGCAACCGCAAAATAATTGAAAATTAATTGATTCAGGTGGACCTCTAATGGATCAAAAATCAAAGTCCTTGAATCACTATGAAACTAGGATTAGATCAAAGATCTCGTCACAAGATTTCCAACGGTGTAAATGGTGCCTCAATCCGAATCCATATGCAGAAGTTATGGCCAATCAAAATTTTTCGTCAAAGTGACAAAAAGGGAAGGTGACATCAGCAGTTTATACTGCTACAGTCAATTTGATGCCAGCAAGGTGACGTGGCAACCCGAGAGTGTGCCATGTGTCACCTATTTTTGGCATTTTCGGCCGCCAAATGGACCAATAAAAAAGTTCCATCTGGAACCACCATACAGTGCAGTTAGAGTTGACTCGGTGATGTGGCAAAGTTGATCAAGTGAAGTGGAACTTGACATAGGAAAATGATTGGGTGCTAGTTGGCCCAATAAGAAGGGGCCACATCGCCCACTTAGCTGGCGCCATGTGGCACCCTGTGGACAACCAAAAAAGGTTGGTCATCCAACAAATCGACAAACCAGCATTGGAAAAATTTTGTTTATTGGTGGTTATGTGTTCAGTTGGTGACGATGATATTTATAGAGTTCAATTTAAACGACAATGAACCACATATATCCAACAATTTATAGATATACATAAACCAATGGTTATCACAATTATCAACGGTGGTTTGGCATGACAACCAAACCACAACACGACAAACAACAATTCGATGGATATGATTGTGTTGTAGCGGCTACAACCACCCTCCCTACCAACTTTTCACAACAGCTTGTCTTTCTTCATCAAGTTCACAAGCTTCGGTGTTTTGCTTGCATAAAGGCAGTCTGTCGATCACTGCTCGATGCATTCCCCTCATAGGCTGATCACTTGGACTCGGTCTAGCTGTAGTCTGAGCATCTCCCCCAAGAAATTACGTAATTCTGTAGGGAAACCATCCTTCCCTCTAGAAATTGCGCAATATTGTTTGGCAGTCAGTCGGGCTCCAGAATTGCACAATTATGCCAGTCAAAACTCATAGTGAAAATTGCGCAATTTTCCCCAGCAGGGCTTCTCAACCCAGAATTTGCGCAAATATGGGCAGCAGTTAGCTGCTCTACCCAGAAATTGCACAAATCTCCTGGGCAGGTAGCCCAGCTCCCAGCCAAAAATGCCCATTTTCTCCTAGTAGTCAACTGAGTTGATTGGTTCCCTCTAGGACCGAGAAAGACAAACTTGCATGCATCGGCTGCTTCTCCCAAGGCAGCATGAAAAGTCATCCCTTGACTCAGGGATCTATTTTTGGCAGTTGGATGTTACATGCAAGGATCATTTCAGAAACCTCCCACCAAGTGTCACTTTCCCTAGATTTGTGGCATGCGCATCACAACCTCGGTGTTATGAAAACTCATCAACTGAATGTCACAGAGCTCATTCCTCACATCAACCTTGTAGCTCTGACATCCCACATAACATCTAGGAGCTGTCGACACATTCAGCTCAGTTGTTTTGGGGTAAGCCCGCTTTCCATGACTTTTGTTGCATTTCTATCACTTTTGGTGTTTTCGCTTGTATGAGTATTGTTTTCTTGTTTTCTTTGAACACTTGCTGTCCTTTACATGTATATTAACTTGTCCTAGCATTGTCTCAGTTTTCGTTTCTATCTCACTTCTGTCGCATGCATGAAACTGTTTTTCACGAACGTTGTTGATTCGGTGACTCGCTTCACCCACATGCATGTTGATCTGTTTATTGGATCTATCATTCATTTTTGCATGCACTGGCAATCACTTCTACTTTCACTAAGTGTCGCCATGCATCCACTGTCATATTTTCTTTCAATTGCCCGTCGGCGAGTCAGACCAACCTTGGTCCGGATTCTGCCTTCACTGAGACAACATTACGCAATATAAGGAAGGAAGGCTCTATCTTCCCCTCCATAAATGAACATTTCTACCCAAGCACTATCCTCCAGGACTGTTTTGTGCATTTATGAGGGACAGTGATTGTTGACCCAAAAAACGGCGCAATGCAGTCACTAAGCTTGCAGCCATTGCCAGCTGAGATTGCGCATTGTGCAATTCCAACAGTTAGCAACCAGACTACACTATGCATTGCGTAGTTCTAGCAGTCAGCCAGTATCCCAGCAGCCCAGACTGTGCCTTTCGCAGTCTTGGAAGTCAGTCTCCCGACCTCCCGGCCAAAATTGCGAAACCTTCATGATCGATCACACGGGTACGTTGAATGTCAGTCCTCAAGTTAATTTTGGTTTTCGACTGACAGATTGCTTGCCATGAGTATTGCCATGTCTCTAGGTATTGCAGGTGTTCATCTGCCTCTCAGCGGTGCAGGTACAATAGCTTCCAAGAGGGCAAAGTCGAAGACACTGTTTAGAGTACACCTAGAGATGAAGTCGATCAAATGTCTATGAGCTTGCTTACCCATGAAGATATCAAGTTGTTCGTAGATAAGAACATCAAGATATAACAACAAGTAGCATCATGAATAGCAGCTGAAGGTAACATACTTAACACAACGAATGCAAGAGGAATGTTGTTGACAACACAGAGGCAGAAAAAAGTTGCAAGATCAAGTAGATCCACTGATGATGAAAGAAACTTTGGAGACTCATGCTGTGAGGTGATGGTGCGACATGAAGATTGCACGTAGACAGAGAATGGAACAAAGGAGTTGCATATGCTGAAGAAACAACTCAAGGAAGAACATAAATATGCACAGACAGATGAATGAGTTGCAGCAGGAACAGGAACAGCAGTGGGCGTAACATGCACTCACGGACGTAACTACACCTGTACAAATTAAAGATCCATCCCAGCAGCTGCCACGGAGCAGACATGGTGAGAATTTTTGTTGATCGCGTGCAAGGGATTCAACAGCATGCATGTCATTGTCCGCACACATGCAATCCAACCCATTCAGCACACTCACCAAGGTGAAGACAAGAAGCAAGTCCAACTAGAGTTGAACATGTACTTCGGCAAGTTGATGCGCATGACCACCAGCACACACTTGAAGATCAACATGGACACTATGCATCAGTGTGTTTCTAGTTCATCTGTACCCAAGAAGACCATGCACATGTTAGCAGATGAGTTGGATGAAGGATTTGAATCAATCCACCGGTTGTGTTAAGCACATACATGGCAGAGACAAAATAGGAAAGATAAACATGAGATTGTGTTTATTATTGACAATGATATACATTTATATTACATTCGTGTGACCGTTGGGTTCCACATCCCAAGGTCTCTTGGACTTCCTTAGTCTATTCGTCTTCCAAACCAACCCTTAGAGGATTAGGTGTCCAACATTCCCCCCCTTAATTCGAAGGGTTTTGTATGAGTCCAAGAAGAGAGTTGTAATACAAAATGTGCAAAAATGCATGGAAGCACTAGGTTGAATGTGCTCTCTGAAATGTTGGTATAAAGGGTGGTGGTTTAAGGATGACGAACAACGCTGGAACACTTAGTGAAATTCCCATAACTCTTCCAAGTCTGGCATGAAGCTTAGGTCTTCTGCTAGAGGAAGTGATCCTGATGTTTTGAAGAGGGAAACCTTCAACCATGAAAGGGATGTCTCACCCTACATAAAAGGGAGAACCTCATCCTGAAAAGGGAGGTCTCAACCTGTGATGGTTTAAGGATGACCAAAAACTCTGGAATGCCTAATGAAATTCTTGGAACTCTTCCAAAACTAGCAAGTAGTTGAAGTCTTCTGCTTGAGGAAGTGTCCCCAATTATTTGAAGAGGTGTCACAAACTGAAGGCATGCTCAGGGGCATCTTTGTCTATGGCTACAACTCTGAATCTGGTATGGCAGGTTGTGGCTCAAGCTCGCTTGATGTGGCTTTGAAGCTTGTAGATGACCATCATTTCCCCCCTGTCAGATACAAGGTGAGATGATGGAGAAAACTCAATTGCAAGACTGTTCAATACTCTAGAACAAGTTCTGACATGTGACTGGAATATCTTCTTGGTTGTTGATGCCCATTGCCAAGAAGCGATCCATCCAAGATGAATCTTTGTTCTTGTAGGAGGTTTGTTTCTGAAGCATCTGTTTGAATAATGATTGGTTTTATGACAGTTCTTACATGGATGAATATCAAAACAATGATCTTTCAGATGGCCAACTCAATCACAGTGTTGGCATTTCACAATCTGTTGTTGTGGAAGAGGGGCAGAATCTGGAACAGCTGAAGGTGAACTGTCATGAGGAGCAGGTGAAGATGAACCGTCCTGAAGAAATCCAACACTTTGAAATTGGATTGGTTTGGAGTAGTCTGGAATATGAAAGGACATGTCCTTGTCATATCCAAGACTAGTTCTATGCTTGTTGTGGACAAGCTCTTCCCAAGGTCTGATGACCGACTTGGGAAGTGCAGACTGAATTTCTGCATCTGCATGTACAACTGCTGCTTCATTGGGTACTAAATCTGAATGAACTATAACATTATTGACTTGCTGTTGATGGGTTGCTGTCTCAATGTTCTGAACAGAAACAGGTTCAGAATGACGACTCCATTGTTGTAATTCTTCTTGTTGTAGCTGAGATTCAAGCTCCAAAAATTCCACGTTCTCCTGTGTATATTCTAGACATGTTTTAATATCACAGAGAGTGTTCTTGCTAATTTTCATTGTATCATGATCAGAGGAATGTATCATAGTTTTCAAGAACTCTAATATTTCAGTAATTCGAGCCATATTCTTCATTGTCAAAATTACACCTTTTCTTAAAAAACTGATCACAACTATGACCCAATGCAGAAAAGTAACACCCACTCACAGTACAAAGACACTTTAATATCCTTTATAAATGTGCACCAATTGACCAGTGTGCAACCAGCAAGCACCAACTACTCTAATGAATTCACAATCCATTACATAAGAATAAGAGTTCACTCATGAGTCATGACCAGCATATAGAATGCAATATGTTCCGACAATACAAACGACTAAACTTTCCTCCACAAAAGACTACTTTTAATTGCCAAAACAATCATTGCCTTCATACAGCCCACCAAACTCTTATGCAGCAGTCGAAGTAACAAGGAATCAAGGCAGTGAAGCATGGATCTACGCAGTGAAGCTCTTCTAGCCATCAAGCAATAGGACCAGAAAATCCAATCGCAACCATGGCAGGTCGTCGAATAGTAGTGATTGTGGGTGTCCTTCTATGGGCACAGAGATTTCGGTGAGAGTGCCCTCATTGTCGCTTTGGCTTGCAAACTCAAAGAAATTTGATGTGGCTAACTTTAGCAACCACAGAAAACATGGCCGAGTTCGAATGGTTTTTGTAGCAATGAGTTCTTTGGTTTTGGTTTCCAGAAAATAGCATGGCAGCTGCTAGGGTTTTGTATATGGTTTAGCTCCACAGTGCCACCCTTTTCTTTCCCATTTTGAGTACTTTCCACACCAGAGCATGTCCAGTTTCAGTATTTTGTTATAGCTCGACAGCTAGACTTCAACTGCAGTTCCGTGCAACTTTTGCATTGCCACGCATCAAAGAAGTTGATAGAATCAAAGACACTCTTTCAAACCCAGATGAGTCAGAAAATCAGCTATACGAGTCATTGAGAATATTGGAGTTAATGCAACTTTCTGTCGACATTCTAAAGGCAACTGCTATTGGCAGGACAGTGAATAGATTAAAGAAACACAGTGAATATACCACCCGTGCTGCGAACATAGTAGTATGCGAATATAGTGAATATACCAACGAGAATTCAGTCCATCACAAAGCAGCTAATCAGTGGTTGGAAAGATCTTATGGATGTATGGTTAAGGATTGTTGATGATGTTGTTGTGGCAGCTATAGGCACCTCTCCAGACTCAGTTTCACTAGAAGCTTTCAAAGATGATGATGGTCTACCTTCTCCTCCACTTGATGAGGGTGTCGTTTTAACAGCTCAAACCACATCAACAGAAATGTCTCAGTTCTTTGATGGAATGGATGAGGATGGAAATCTTCGAAATACCAATGGACATGACAAAGATGGAGATGTTGGTTATTCTGAAAAACAATGCACTGTGGCACCTTCGAGTAATGGCAAGCAGTGTATTCAATAGAGCAATGATGTAAGGGAAGGTGCAATCAGTGGTAAATAAGGAACCCTAGGAGATAAAAAGGCAACGAGAGACACAAAGTCACATCTTCAAAAGCAGAAGAATACTGATCATAGACATTCAATTAGTATTCCAAATGATGGAGCTACCACTTCTATGCGTGTTAAGAATACAAGTGGAATGCCTCAGAGGAATGAACTTAGGGACAATGTCCGTCGGTGCAGTGATCCAATGAAGAATCAAATAAGGGATGCTTCTCTTCCACCTCGAAATAAGCCAACATCTTCAGTTGATATATTTGTAAGGGTTGAAGCTTCTAAAAGAAAGCTTCAGGAATAATACCAACAAGCAGAAACTGCAAAGAGGCAACGAACTGTTCAAGTAATGGATCTGCAAGGCCTCCCTAAAAATGGGCGTAATCTTGTAAAACCATCGCAAGCTAAACTAGGGTCACAGAATAGGCAGCGATTCATTAATCGCATATAGGAATGTCATATTATCTGGGCCTGAGTAGTCCAGTATAAATTGCTTGAAATCATGATACACTAGTCATGCCTATTTTCTGTGAGTCTGAAGCTTCCAATTGGAGTGGAGTGTATTTTGAGAACGGGAACTGCTTCAATTCATTTCTCAGGACTTCAAATAAAATCACAGAAAATGCACCAGGAGTATGGACTTGGAATTCGAATTTCAAAGAAAACACCTTTTGAGAGCCAACGGTGTAAGCGGAGGCGAACGTGGCAAAACAGGCGGAATTACTACATAGTTAAAATGCAGAGGTAACATTTGAACGAGGAATGGAGAAAGAGCGCACAACTTCCATTGGTTTGCAGGAATAGGTCTGAGTGGGAGCATGAAACTGACAGAGAGTGTTAGAGCATTGCATTGGTAGAGAGGGACAGGTCTGGCAATATTCCTCTTTGCAGTCGCAGGGGTAGGTCTGCTCACAACAAAGGAATGGCAGAGCTGATAGAGGTAACAACCTCTATTCTAACAAATGCTCAGAAAGGCATAATTAGGAGGAGAGCATTGGTTTACAAAGGCCACAAAAACAGGTGGCTCACACTTGAGTAGGGCAGGAGATCGCCTGCTCTGATACCATGTTAAACACACACATGACAGAGACAAAATAAGAAAGATAAACATGAGATTGTGTTTATTATTGACAATGATATACATTTATAGTACACTCGTGTGACTGTTGGGTTCCACATCCCAAGGTATTTTGGACTTCCTTAGTCTATTCAGCTTCCACACCAACCCTTAGAGGATTATGTATCTAACAGGTTGCAACGGAGGCAAGAGTTCGCTTCAGCAAGATGTCACCATGAGGTGCATGCACAACATCACGGATGACCAAGCTTGGCATCAGCTCACCACCTTCGCCATCACAAGCATGCCAAAGAGTTGGTCTCATCACAACAGACCAGGTTTCACTAATGTATTACATGGCTTTCTCAAGCCATGTTGTCTCACATGAGTACATGTGCATTGTAATGTAATGTCATGTCAAGTGTAAGTCAAGTGTCAATAGTTGGATGTAACAGTGATAGAGTAGATGAAGAGTCATGAGGGTAGATGAACTATCACAAAGGGGAATGTCAAGGGTCACCCCACCCTTTGCTCTACATAGTCCCTCATAGCTCATTGTAGAGGCTTTTGGTCAGCCAAGCTTCTAATAAGACTATCTTGGAAAGAGCTTGGACAATATTGTAACGTGCCTTAGCTTCTCCACTGCACTAAGCTAGTTCATCTCTTTGGAGGAGCAGGTGGATGTGGCTGTAACGTTCCACTGTTGGGGCTAGCAGTTTTACATGGATGTATTGTATGATTGGAACTTACACTTCTTTTATATAATAAGAGCCATCATTTTTTCATGCATATGTTGTTATTGTAGTTGGATTGTTCCGATTGCTTTAGCAATGTATGTTGTTTAACTTACGTAGTTGTGTATGAACACTTTTGTATGCAATTATATGAATCTTGTTGCAGATGTGTTGTTGGTTTAACCATCACTTTGGATTTCCAGACTGACCTAATTTCCAGCTTGTGATGCATCTTTTCTCTCGTGTTCCCTTCCCAGCTGAGTACATTTACAGGTTGCCAAGGGGCGCACTCATCTCAACCCACTTGTGTTAGAAACCTCTCATACACCTTCCTTGACTCATTACCGCGGTCACACCCTTGCTACTGATACAATTATCTTACTTGCCTCTGTGTAACTTCGCGGTCAGGGCATTACCATACAACCCACTGCTAGGACTCCTACACCAAACAATCTGAGGTCTAATTGGGACTTCTTACCGGGGAGATCCGCTTAACATGTTTGTGGGTCCAGCACTGTCAACAGATTGGCAACGATAGTCATATATAACTATTGTTCGTTATTATAATGGTGGAGTTTCAACCAATTGGCTAATGAAATTGGCAATTCCAAATGTATACAACCATAGCGGAAAATGATTAAACAACTTGATGGGTTATTTGATGGTCAACAAAATTAAAATAGCAAACAATTACCCAACAATCAGACTAACAGTTACACCACATTACCGTGTGAGGTTTGTTAGTTGGTGGGTTTGTTGTTATATAAACAATGCACCAAAAATGGGTAGTCATGGAGTTTGAACCCAGGCGACCCGCCCAACATATGACTTAATAATAGTATCGTCAACTAGCCTACTAGCCGACAGGACTTTGTAAAATTCGTCGTCTCAGTGTTATAAAAACCTGATTTTTTCATTTAAACATGAACTGAACCCTGAACCGGGATAGAACCCTGATGTGCAAAACCAGGAGGATGCGCAATACGAGGAGGGAATATTCCTTTTTGATGCTATGAGTAATCTTAAATATTCCTTGTGGGGTCTACGTATGACAATGGTGGAATGTAGCCAAGTTTATACACATTTTAACTAGAATTTTGTAAGGATCTCAATGGTGTAGTCTGCTTTTGCATTTGAGAAATGGATCTCAGGGGTCATGGCAAAAACCCGCCTTCTTCATTGATTTTTGGGCACACAGTTCGAGACAACAATGTGCCTTTTAAAAGTGGGTCATGTTTATAGTCAAAAGTCTCAAGAAGATGATACAAACTTTTTGGTGTTGTGATTATTTTATTTTAAGCAGTCAAATTTAAATTCACTCCCATAAATGGAGGTATAATGATGTATTTTGTACTTGCTTTTCTTTTAATGAGTTGAATGAAGAGGCATCACCACTATTGAAGCAGGGCCTTAAGACGTAGTCTACACTAGACAAACTTCATTATCAAAATTTTGTGTGCATTTGTCTTTATGGTCTCCTTTATGTTTCTTCGTATTTAAGTGTTTGCACATATGGTTTTACCATGCTCTTTTATGCAATTCTGCTAACAACACCCAAAGAAAAAATCTTGGATAATGTTGGTATCACACGAATACCAGATCAAGTTTGGCATCAAAGTGGTCTTATTGCTCATGTGAATTATGACATTGGACATGCAACACAAAGAAGGAAAATGGAGAATGACAAATCTTTCTGTCAAGCTTTCTATAAGATGGCAGACATGGTAGATAAATTATTTGCAGATTATGAGAAGAAAGTGGAAAAGAAGGAAAAGAAGGAAGAGAAAGCAGAGAATAATGCTTCAATAAATGAAGGATAACCTCCATCTCCACCTTCAAGTGAATATTATTCTTCTTCATCTTATTCTCATCATTCTAGAGAGAGGATCAACCAGAGGATTCAAGCATAGAATGTTGAATTGAGGAGATAGTTACAAGAAATAGAGATTGCAACTTCAGATACAAGCCATAGAAGAAGCCTTGGTAAAGTTGAAATGCAACACAGGCTTAGCAAATCCATCCTCACCCACTCTAGAATTGACAACTGAGGTAAACTGTGTTAGTGATTCTTTAGTTTTTTATTCTCATTATGATGGTGATTCTGGTACATTTGAACGAACCTCCAAAGCCACAGAGGCAAGAGAGTGTAAATCAATGCAGGTTTGAGGCTACATCACACCATTCCAACGATCGTGATTGTAGATCATCTCCAAAAGGAGGTGAGCATTTCAAAAGTAAGAGATAGTGAAATCTCTCCTTGCCAAACTTGCACTAAAGAAAACCATTTAAGGAAGGTTATGATGACCAGGAAGAAGTTACGACATAAGGATCCCTCTCCACATTAGGGGAGAAAGAAGGTTAGGAAAGTCTAGAGGAAGGAAAAGCATTGCAGCCATTGCAACAAGGGTGGACATCAAAGGGTGTGCGGTACAAAGAGGGAATATTCTTTCTAGATACTGTGAGGAACCTTGAAAATTCCCTGGGGGGTCTAGGGATGCTGAATGGTGGAATGTATCAAATTTTATATTCATTTTAACTAGAATTTCGCAAGGATCTCAATAGTCAAGTTTGTTTTTGTATATGAACAATAGATCCTAGGGGTCATGGTAGAAACCCATCTTCTTCATTAATTGTTGGGAACGAAGTTCGAGACAACAATGCCCCTTTTAGAAGTGCATCATATGTACAGTCAAAAGTCTCAGGAGGACGAGACAGACTTGTTGGTGCTATGATTATTGTGTTTTGAGCAGTCAAATTTCAAGTCACACCCATAATTGGAGGTATAATGATGTATTTTTCCATGTACTTGTT
Organism: Pinus tabuliformis; assembly: GCA_031772625.1. Lineage (NCBI taxonomy): Eukaryota > Viridiplantae > Streptophyta > Pinopsida > Pinales > Pinaceae > Pinus > Pinus tabuliformis. The sequence continues at coordinate 1,044,233,427 of CM062805.1, read as the reverse complement.
TTTAATTTGATGAGATAAATGAAGAGGCCTCCCCACTATTAAATCAGGGCCCAAAGATGTAGTCTACACTTGATGAACAACATGATCAAACTTTTGAGTGCATTTTTCTTTAAGGCCCTTTATGTTGCTTCTTCTTTATGTGTTTGCACATATGGTTTTTACATGATCCCTTATGCAATTTTGCTAACATCACCCAAAGAAAAGATCTTGGATAATGTTGGTATTAGAGGAATATTGGATCATTAATATTATTTGTGATAAATAAACTCTTTGTATATAAAAAAAAATAGATGAATGCATGATGCATGTTGTTGTTGGGATGGTTCCCACTATGATGTAATTATGCTCATTTCTTTGACCACCTCCTTGTAAACATTGTTCATCATTGCCATCATGTTTCAAATATCACGTTAATCATCCTTTCAAATATTATTCATATTCATGAATAATGAAAACACAATAAAAAATTAATTAATATTTATGTCAAATAAACATAGGAAAAATATTTATTTGATGATTGTTGGACTAGTGTATTCATATCACAAAAACACATGTTTAGCATTAATGATGATTATTATTATTATTATTATTTTGCTACTACAAGCGTCACATGTCCCCTTGACCATTAAATGAAAAATCTTGTTGTAGTGTAGGTATAGTTTGATTCTTTGAGTCATTACATTAGATTTTGTATTGTAAATGAAAATTATTCTCTTTTCACTACATCCCTCATAATTTAAAAAAAAAATAAAAATAAATAAAAATAAAAAAATCTTCCTCATTAACTTCTACTACCGCTCCAAATGAAGTAAGGACCCATTCATTATCATTTAAATTGTTCATGATTTTTATCTTTTTAGAACAACCTTTTCATCCCTTGTTGATGATTCATACACAACATTTAACAAATGTGAAATTGAATGGTTGAAACATGTTAGCAATTATTGTTAAGAAGACCATTTATAATAAAAAGTTGGAAACACTTCATATTGATTGCCTTTTGATCTGCCTAATTCATTTGTTTGTAACATTGTCATAAATATGACATTCATTTCCACTCAGAGTTTGAACGATCTTTTGGAGTGTCTTCAAATTTTTGTTTTGGATGAAACACATATTAATTATGCATAATTTAGAACTATGGATAATTCAACCATTGGAAATATTGTTCTCGTTGATGTCAAAGATAGTAGCAGTTTACTTATTGTTAGACTCTCTCATAAAACAATAATAAATCCAAAAATAAATAAATTAATTAAATATTCCAAGTTAGGAATTTGTGCCTAACTCTTGGGTTGTTCCTCTAAGATGGGAGTTAGTTTAGGTAACTCCTATATTGGTGTGTCTGGTGAGAAATTATCTCAACCAAAGGTGTCTAAGATAGCACGCACTATCTTGAGAACACTGTCTCTCATCTATTTATTTGTAACACTATTTCAATTATTTTGGATGTAAGAATGAGAGTGAGAGAATACATGAGGCTTCAGCCTTTTTCCGTCAATATTGTGTCTCTGGTTTTTATATGTGTTTTTCTGCAATTTGTGTGAGTTAATCTTTTTTTCAATATGTGGTATCAGAGCAAAGTTCATGATTTTTGGGATCATGTGACAAAGCTTGAGTGTTAAAAATTCTGCGTGCAACGAAGGAGAACCTGGCGAGGAATTGATGGCTTGATTGGAGCTTATAACTTGAGTTGGCACTGGATTGGTGGCTAGCTACGTGTGATACCAATTACATAATCGCAGAAGCATCTTCCTCTGCTAACTTTTAAAGATGGAATGGAAAGCATGAAGTATCAGATGCTTGCGTCCTTGGATATCTGACCATTCACTGTCGCAGGAAGGTGCAGAAGTGGAGTCGTTTACTATAAAAGGAAGCTCACCGAGTGGAGCCATCAAGTGCACCAATGCAAGAGAATGTTGAATGCTTCCTTTGACATAATATGCCAGCTGAGAGCGCTCACCCCATTTTTCAAATTTCAGATCTTGTGGTATACGCGAGTCCTCGCCGTAAATGAAGAAACAGAGACAGGTTCTTCAGTTTCATTGCGATCTTCTGGTATGTACATAGAAAAAGTCACACAATCTTATACCTATCTTCAACTTGAGATACGACTTTCCAAATTTATTGAGGCCGTCTCTTGAGAAACTGTAAAGTAAAGTTCGCCTGCTGATCCATGCTTAACATACAATTACTTCATTAGATATTTCATGGTTGTGATCAGATGTCTCATTACCAACTCCAGTTTCTGGAATTTTGATTTAATCAGCTCGTGAGAAACAAATTTGTTATGCGTGACACAACATTGTAGGTGAAAGGAGCTTGCATAAGGCTTTGGACTCTGCATCTCTTTAACGTTCTATATCTTTTGTCGTATTTATTTTATGGATCATTTCCGCAGTGAGGGGAAACAATGATGGTTTGCCGTTCAATAGCAATTCGGGACAAAATGGAGTCCTTACAAGTCCTCTGACATTGAATTTTTCTGAAAGCTCTACTCATTGTATGGTTTTAGATTTCTCTGCTGAATTGGGGGTTTGTTCTAGCGATAGAATTTGGTGTTTAGTTCCAACTGTCTGCTTTGCAATAGAACAAAAAATCTTAGACGCACATAAATATAGACGCAGAAAAATGGAAAAATTATTGAATGGTACTATTTATTTCTCACAATTGTTATTTTTATGAATCCTCCCCATTTTTTGGCGCTTCACCCCTGCACTTGATCACCTACTGCGGTGTAATAATGGAGAGCTATTGCTCATGGAGGATTTGTGCTGCAATCGAATAGATTCTGTGTAAGAGATATAACGCTAACTGGTGAAAAGATTGGGTTTCTGCCTTTTCTGCAGTTCATCTCCATTATCATTTTGTCCTCCATCCGGTTCTCTTCCTTGCCAAGGATTCTAGCTGTCATGTCATAGCCGAAGCATTCACAGTGAAGGTACCTGCGTTCATAAACAAGTGTAAAGCCACCTTTGGAAGCAACTTGCGTCCAACGTACAAGAAATTGGAGGACTAGCATACAACAGCATATACGTTGTGTTTCTTTCACAATCACCATACAACAATGCGACCAGCTGCGTGACAAGCGATCTGACCAGAACCTTCATGGAGAACTTGCTTGAAATCGTTGTTATTAAGTTCTGAGCCTGCGTTGGTTGCCTATTATGCCGGCGTCCCAAGAATTACTTCTTCCTGGTTGCATTACTTTCAAAGGTACAACACATGTCACTGAAGGAAAACGTGGAGTTGTTTTAATTATCCGCATAACACCTGCAGTTGAGTTTCATTAAAGCATTGATGGATTGATTCAAACCATGCCATTGAAGTGAATGCCCTCCAACTATCCTCGCTTTCACATCCGTAGATCAAATTTTCAAAGTCAAAACATTTTAAAGCACTCTTAATGGGGTAATATTTTTAAAGGTTTTATGCGTGGAAAATGTGCATTTCCAAAACGTGAGTTTAAGCCTTATGCATAAAAAAGAATGAGTGGTGTAATGTGAAGCGGAGATTTTATTATGTTTGAGTTTTAAGTGGGCATAAGTTAGTTAAAGTGTTTTTTTTGGAGAGATAAGGAGTCGATATTTTTTTTTATAATGAGGTATGCCTTTTTAATGGGTAAAAAATTCTTTTGGAGTGCTTTTGGGAGATATAAGGAGTGACATAAGCAAGAAAATGAGTGGATAAGGTGCATTACATTTTGTAAATTTGGAAAATATTTTGTGGAGATATAAGTGTATTATTTTGTATTTGGAGTGATAAGGGAAAGTTGTTGTAATTCAAAGTATTGTTTTACTTTGAGAGGGATCGTGTCACAATCCATTCAGATTTTGAAGGCGAGTTGTTTCAAAGGGTTGTCAGCTTGGCATTATCATTACTTCAGATGTACTCAGTGATTAATAAAGATATCATTTTTTAGTGTTGATGTGTCCTAGATCCACCCGAAATTGAATAAGGGGATCTAAGGTACACTGTGTGTGTTTGATGGCGCATGTGTTTTATGGATTCATGTTTTTGCTTTCTGATTTGTGTCTAGTTTTGACACATAAATGATCGCATTTACCCCACACATAAAGTTCAATGCAAGTAAGCACAACACATGTAATGAAATAGCTGCAAGGAAGGATAATTAAGCTCCACACATACAACAACTCATCAAAGTTTTCAACATCGACATTCTACTTCAACAAGCAACTTCACTTAATCAAGTTAAAGCATTTCAAAGCAAAGTCTACATCAACATTCTTGCAAACAAATTTCAGAACTTGTGAATCAAATTCCAATTACATTGCATTATACGGGTGCATTCTCGGTTGAAACCGACACCCATGTTTTGATTTGATCAGAAGTCAAGCACGTCAATTCTCTTCAACTTAGTCAAATTAAGACAAGTGAATTCCTTGTTTTATGTGAGTCATTCAAACCATTGTAAGCTTTTTGGGTGCATTTTCGACAGTGTTCGACACCCTTCCTTTAAAGCACAATCAAGTGAGTCCATGAGTTTTAATTCCTTGAAACAACCATCACAGCAACCAAAACAAGTTCAACTCTAACAAGTTGAGTTCGTCATCAAGCGAGCGTGAATTCCAGAAAGTTCTAACAAGAGTTCTCAGCAAGTACAATAAGCAACAAATCAAGCAAGTTGAGATCAACAAATCAAGCGAGCGTGACAGTCAAGTCCCATAGCAAGCGAGCCTGTCATTCAAGTAAAGTGCAACAGTTCAAAGCACAACATCTACAACAAGAGAGCCTGACTTCAAGTGAGCAAGTTCAGATGGCGCAGCATATTCAGTTATTAAACATTCTTCACAGTTTGATCATCTCCAGTGATGAAGACATGGTGCACGTCAGCAAAGAAACTCTTGCTGATATTTCATGGCATCTACAACAAACGCATGAAACCATTGAGTTTATTCAGCTTGAGTCCCAACTTCAAAGGAATGAATTGCAAGAAAAGAGTGATACTTTCAAGTCTTTGAACCATCCAGATGATAAGTCATTCATCCCAACAACTTCAAGTGTCGAAGTTGTTCATGATAAAATTCAAATTTCTTCCAAAGCCATCATCAAGCCCTGGGAAGAAATTCAAAATAACAAGAATAGACGTGGCTTAGGATATGTCCCTAATGACACCAACTTACAAATCCCAGATTATTCCAAGCCAATTAAGTTTGTGAGTGCGGGATTTCTTGAACCACTCACCTCAGCAGGTTCTGAGAAAGTTGTAGACAAACGAAATTGCATGCAACCTGAAGTTCATGTTCAACCGAAATGCTCTCATTGTCAAAGAGCCGGTCATTTGGAAGATCAGTGTTTTGATCTCCATCCGTGTTGCCATTGTGGCAAGCCCAATCATTCCTCAGCAAAATGTCGCAACCACCAAAAATCAGGCAGATTGAAGATACATTATGACTGGATTGATCCTTGGGAATGGTCATCCACAGTCAAACGGTTGTCTCAGTTCTACAACCGACTACAATCTTACATAGTGCAGCCAGCAGTGAACAGATGATGGTACTCTCATGCAGTTGAATGCGGGAGTACAACAATGAAACTCTCCTACACCTGAAGGGGGGGAGTTCAAATATATTTTGGAGCAGATTGTCTCTCCTTTCAGCTGACAAAGGGGGGAAAATGTCAATGAAATTGACAAGTGGTTGTCAGACTGAAAGTCTCGACAACATCAGGGAAGCAGCCAGTGGGCATCTTCATCAGCCAGTGGGCATTTGTCATCAGCAGTGAGCATCAGCAAATTCGCTAGTGGGCGATCGATAGCCAAAGCAGCAGTGAGCAGCTTTCATCATAGCAAAAGCAACATTGAGTTGTTTTTTGACATCTTCAGCCAGTGGGCAATCATCATCAAATTGTGTCAGTGGACACCGGATGCTGTTTTCAAGCAAAGGACACTTGGATCCTTTTGCGGCTTGGCACATGATGGAGTTGTCAAGCGTCCTTCAGAGATGAATCAAGCATGCAGCTGATTCATGTTCTCTTCAGATTTGAGTTTTTTCCAGCATCCAGTTTTTGGCGGTTTTTTCAGGCAATGTTTTTGAGGATCAACATGAGAACTTGGAAGATGGTTCTCGTTTTTGGATTTATCATTGAGGGGGGGAATGTTAGACTCTCTCATAAAACAATAATAAATCCAAAAATAAATTAATTAATTAAATATTCCAAGTTAGGAATTTGTGCCTAACTCTTGGGTTGTGCCTCTAAGATAGGAGTTAGTTTAGGTAACTCCTATATTGGTGTGTCTGGTGAGAAATTATCTCAACCAAAGGAGAAATTATCTCAACCAAAGGTGTCTAAGATAGCACGCACTATCTTGAGAACACTGTCTCTCATCTATTTATTTGTAACACTATTTCAATTATTTTGGATGTAAGAATGAGAGTGAGAGAATACATGAGGCTTCAGCCTTTTTCCGTCAATATTGTGTCTCTGGTTTTTATATGTGTTTTTCTGCAATTTGTGTGAGTTAATCTTTTTTTCAATACTTATGTCCAATATAAAGATTGGAAAATGAAAATAGTTTGAAATATTGTTTATTTTATTTTTTATACCCAATTTGGATACCCTATCTTTGAATGAATTTTTACTATAATTACCTAGCTCAAATGGGAGGATAGTACATATGGTTGGAAATATTATTTTGATACCTTTTCAATGGTATATGACACATCATCTAACACCAAAGGAATGAGGAGATATGAAATATTTTGTCAAGATGACCCATACAAAGTACAACCAGGCCAACCCAACAAATTTTACAAGTCAGCCACATAAGTGAACATACAAATATTATGAATAAAGGGAACATGAGTTCATTTTCACATCAATTCATCGAAGAAGAGATCTAAGGCCGCAATAGGAGTTGAGGAGTAACTTTTGAGGTGATTCTTGGAGTCTAAAGGTGGAAGAAAAAATGTGATTCCTCACTTAGCTTTCCCTTTCAAGGTAAAGAAAGCTCATCTAGCTTTAGAACCCCCGACAAGGCATAGTACTAGTTTGAGGCTCTATGATTTATTAGTGTGCAAAAAGAAATGCTTGTTGAGAATGCAACAAGATGATGGAGCTTAGTGGAAAGGAGTCGCCTTCACTAAGTGGTCCCACAGGCAAGTTTTGGCGCAAAGTCTATTTTTAGACATATGGATCATGGTCTATGAGTTGCAGTTTGTTGTTTATGGATGATTGGTCATGTTGGGAAAAATAGATGGACTTCTATTTTTGGATCACAGCAGGAGTGATCAGAGTCTATTTTTAGACTGCTAGTCAAAAATAGAAAAGTCAAATATTATTGTCTCATAATAATATTTAGACTATAAACTTTATCTTATCCTCTTGGAGCACTTCAGTTTGAGCTACAGATGTGGCACATGCAGCTGTCAGAAGGAAATACACTTTCTTTGTGGGTCAGTTGAGCTATTGCATGCAAGACATCAGTTAGAACTCATGTGGTTGAGTTCTGTGGAGTTGGATGTGGAGTTAATGGAGTTGTGTTCAGTTTGACTTAGTTGAACTAGTTGTATTTAGTCTAACTGGCCAATAGACTAAGTGATGAGTTGTGTGAATTAGTTATTAATTAATTCACTAATTATTAACTCATAATGCAACTGAAGAATACATCAGTTAACTCAGTGCATGTACAGTTCAGTGGATACAGGTGTTAGAGGTTGAGATTGCTATCAGTTGTGACTATAGTTGTGCATGAGATCTTGCACAATCAAAGGATTGAGTATGCCAATGAGTATTGCACAACATATGCCCAGTAGAATAGCCTGTGCTCACGTGATTTCCAGTGTGAGTGATTTTCACAAGGTAAATAGGAGTTTGGATCAACCATTCATCAATTCATTCTCTTGCACGATTGTGTAGTGGAGGTAGGCAAGCAGCGGAGGAGATTTGGAGATCAGATCTGAGTTGTATTGTGTGTAACAGGTGGAGATAGTGCTGGATACTTGTGAGGAGTATTGTACTATGTAATGTTACATGTTCTCAATCATTAATATACAAATAGTGTGGGGTTTTCAGCTGTATGCTTTCCCCGGGTTACATACTGTGTTAATGTGTGCATGCGATTGATGTTTCATTTTTTTTAATGTTGCTAAATTGATGATCAACGTAGAGGAGGTTATGTATTATGCATGTATTCCGCAATAGTGTAAAATCGGGATAATCTCTGTTGAATATGTGTTTATTATTCAAAATTTCTAGAATTGTTTTATTCTTCAAATCAACTACATCACCTACACCTAAAATGATTTCAAAATATTCTCTTTTTTTATCTCTACCTCCCAATAAAATGTCCATTAACCTATAATTATTCCCCTTGTTACTTGATGGACTTTTTAGCATCAAACTAGCATTAATGATTGGATTTTAAAGCTAAGTCAAAGTGAAACAAACTTGAATTTCATTCATGACGACATCACTACTTTTACCTTGTTAATGACAACATCAAGCTTCCTATGAATCTTTGACTAACCACGATATCCAACTTGTATTTTTGGAACTAGTTACCATATCCTCCTCATTTATCTCTTGCCCAGTAACAAGACACTAGGTTCTATCATCTTCAATATTTGTAAATGGTAAAAAATTGAGTTTATTCTTTCTAGATTAATAAACTAAAGGAAATTCTTTAGATAATGAACGAAATTTTACTTGACGCAAGCCTAGAATTTGATGTCTTATAGGACATTTGTTTCATTTTAAAACATATTTGATCGTTCAACTCAAATGAAACACATAGAAAATATAGGGAAATTAAAATTGAAACAGTCATTTTGATGTTCATACACAAATATCAACCATCATAATTGCTAATGGCTCATGATCTAGTTAGGATTTTCGATTTGAATCCCTTAATAGGCCCTTATTACAAATGAACCTTTAATGAAATTTTTTTGTGGAATTCTACAGGGGGTTAATTAATTATCCATGCATACTTAAATTCAATGCTTAAAATTATATAATATCTTCAAAATTTAAACTCTTTGAATTAATTTTGATACTTAAATTTTTATCCCCAAAAAATCATTTTGTAGTTAATTGCTAAAAGGGGACTTATTTTGATTATTTAATATACTTTGATATTTTAATCTTTAAAAATGTTAAATTACTAAGAGATTTTTTCCTAGCAAAATTTTTAAAACCAAAATGAGTATAGACTATATTAAAAATTTACGCCCGTTCGCAAAAAAATCAAGGATTTACATCAGTTTATCCATGCTTCAACAAGTTGATAATAATTTCTTTGCCCATCTAGACTATTACAATAGATATGGCTATCCTGCTTACAAAAAATTCCCACTCTCGGATATTTACAGCTATAGCTTCGACATGATGCAAATAAGAGGTCTATACATTCATAGTTCATCAATTTGATAAAACAAAAGCAAGACAGAGGTGATTAGATATCCATTGGAGCTGGGCAGTTTAGATCCAGGCCAAGAGAAGCATCTTTTGAGTCTCTGGAATTCTCCTCGTCTGTCACGCCCTCCATGTTTTCCTCCATGGTTTCCACTTTGATCTTCATATTTTCCAACTGATGGCGCAGTGCATCCACTTTGTCCTCCAATTTCTTGATGCGTTCTTGTTTCTCGATCTCTCATTCCTGCATAGTCGTGTTCTCATGCATTTGTTGATGCATGCTACGTTGGAGTTCGATCAGGGCCTCCCATAGGTCCCAATGGTCTTGAACACAGGTGAGACCGGAATGTCTGTTTCTACCACCTTGCCCCGAGAAACCAGCTCTCAGCCCTCCATACCTCGGCCTGTGGCTTCCCCATGTGCTTGACCAAAAATTGTCATTTGTACCCTGCATGTTGGCTTCCAAAACTTCGATTTTTATCAAGCTCTAGTAATTGTCACCTTTTTCCACATTCTCCCACAGCCAGGCACTCTCTTTAGCCCTCTAAGGACTACCCTGTTCCTCGAAAAGTATGCACCTCACAACCTCACTCCAACTCCAATTCTCCTCCCACTTCCGAAGAGAATTACGAACCCACCCAGTGTCCCAAATCTAGTATCACTGCAAACACTCAAAACTACCCAAGCCCAGACCTTCCAGTGCCCGCAACCCCTCAATTATACTCAGAATTTCAATGCTTTCCTTTAAAACCTCATGTGGGTAGACCTTCCAACCCTCATTTCGACTTTTCACAGCATAATTCACTGCCTCCATGACACATAAACTAATAAACAACAACCTCAGCTCTAGCCACCAGGATTCCATAGAGGTCAACGTCCCATTCTCAAACCTTAAAACATATAAAATCCACATACCATTTTGCACTTTATAAATGTTGCCTGACCAAGAGGTGATGCAGAGATGAACGAGGAGATTGTTGTAATCAAGATCCCATGAGTACTCCATCATAACTCTACCCTCCTCCATTAATTTTCCACCAATCTCCTGATCTCTATCAACCATCCCCACAATTCTCCCACGAGCGTGCTCGACTTCACTGAGAACCTGAATTAAATTATGCTCCGTAATTCTCAAATCCCTGCAGACGCTCAAGGTGATGTGCTGACCAATTCTCCAAGAACCAGGGCAAGAACAATAAAGTCGCACGCTGTGACTTAAGCTTGGAACAAGTGTGGTACTAAAATTCCATATGACGCCACGTCTCGTACGAGTGTGGTTGTCCAACTTGCGACGAGTCCTCATGGCTGGAAGAAACTTGCAGAGGATTATGCAACAGGGGAGGAGGAACCTAGGGTGGTGATTATATTGCAAAGGGACCTAGGAGAAAAGGGAGGGACCTCAAGGGCGGGCGGGGGGGGAGGGGAAGGGGAGGGACCTCAAGGGCGGGCGGGGAGGGGAGGGACCTCAAGGGCGGGCGGGCGGGGGGGGGGGAAGGGGAGGGAAATGAGGAAGTGGAGGGGGAAAGGGAGAAAGGGGAAGAGAGGCGGGAGGGAGGGAGAGGGGAGGAGAAGGATGGGGGATGGGGGGCGGGCGTCTGAGGGGTGGGGGAGGCTGCAAGGGGAGAGCTAGGGGGAGGATGGAGGGACTTCATATCTTTATGGTATGTTAAATGTGACTTTTCAACTTTCTTAGCATTCCTTCGAGACTTTAATAACAGCCTCCATATGTCTCTCTTCATTTTCTTAAGGAATTTGTGTCGTGCCCACGACCTCATTTATTACACTTTTTTCCTCCTCCAGATGGCATGCCTTATTAGCCTATCTATCAGCATCATGGCTATTTCCCCTCAATACATGGTAGAAGGACACCGAGTCGAACGCAGGGAGAAAGTTCTGGGCTCTCATAATGATTTGGTTCAAGTTAGTGATCTTAGCCTTTGAAGTGTTAATCATATGCATTATAATGATCATGGAGTCTCCTAACACGTGAATCTTTTTTATCCTATTTCTTTGCCAGGATTAGTCGTAGGAGCATTCCATGTGCTTCTGCTTGGTTATTGGTTTTCTGGCCTAGCCCCCAAGCATAACTAAATTCAATGATTCCTTCAGTGTTAATGAGAACCCCTCCCTCTCCTGCCACCCCATTTTCCTAGCAATTAATAATAACAATTAATTAACATAAGGTAATCACAAACATACAATGCAACAACTAGAACAATAAATAATTCTCTATTATTTTTATGTGGAGTATAGACATTAGTAATTGAGGGAATTTCGAAGGTTGATTAATTATATGACATAGTTTGTTGCTTCTCTTTTCTATATTATAGACAACTCAAAATTTTATATAAAGATGAAAAGGCATAAACCCAAATTATGAATAACCCAACTACAAGTTATGCAATAAGTTTAAGCAGCTCATATATACAAAGGGTTATAATTGCTAAAATCATAATAGTATTAATAGATATCGTATTCATTTGTATAAAACTAAAATAAAGGACACTATAAATATCTAATTGTCATCAAGTTTTCATTTGACAAGCCATAAGAATGCAAAACTCTGGACCTGATCTAAAGTCTCTTGCAAACCCATCAACCTATTACATAGAACATTGTGTGTTTGCAACATCCTTTGCACGCAAAATCATATCATCAATATCAAACAAAATCAACATGAAAAACTCTTGATTTCTGACATCATATTGCTTTTATTACTCTTCTATCTTCTAGGTTTATTGTCACCTTACTTTTCATAATCCTAAATATATTTTTTTGTGTCCAAAGCTTGTTACTATCCTTTGCTTTCAAGCATTATAACTAATCACAATGAACTTTTAGGAAACATAATATTATATAGTCTTACAATTTTCTAAAAATTCAAACATCACAAATGAAGAAAGACAAATATTTTTTTTTATTTAAATTTTCATGACATAAACCCCAAACTTCTCTTCTTCTTTTTTAGTTAATGAAATTGCCTTAATCCTTTTAGCCTTTCATATGCCAGGATCTCTAGTTCACAATTGAATAGTTGCTACAGATTTGTTCACATGTCAACATGATATAGTAACTGGTGGGATTCACCTATCCAAAAAAAAGTTATTACTATTGCAACATTGTGCCTCCAATACATTTCCACATTGAAATATTTACGTTTAAATTTTTTAAGCAAATAATAGTGTTAGTACATGGTGCTTCAAATAGATGCAATATTTATACTCACAAATATGGAACAAACCTCTTATTAATTTTTTATTTTTATTTTAATCAACCTAGAATCTTAACCATCAATACTTAGATTCTTCACTTCAACCATGATTCTTCTTTTGCCATTACTTTGCAATTTTTTATTCCTACTAAAATTTCTCTTTAAGCAAAATTATTATACCTCTCTTGTTGGTTTAAACAATGCACCAAATGGTATGTTCATATGTTTACTTAAAAACTGTACCCACAATGTTGCTATCACAATTTTTAGACATTATGTTTGCATATTACACTTAGGTGTTGTCTTGATTTTCTCAAAAGCATTGTCTTGATATTTTCTCAAAAGCATTCTCTTGATATTTTCTTTTTTTAAGGTTTAATTTTTCTTAGAAAATTAAAATGTTAATTTAACTCTCATATGTTCGAAAGCCATTTGACCAAAACTACACTAAATGCAATATGAAATGACACAATTATCGTATGTACTCGTTTGACTTGTGTTTTTGCCTAATCACTACCAAATCCAATAGGGCCAACGATACTCTTGTGTATTGAATACATGTGGTTGTCATACAAAAATATTGTCTTCTACACATTAGCAGAAGTTTGAGGTAAAAAATAAGCCTCAAAATGAAAAATGTACTAACAAAATCAACTTTAAAATAACCAATAGGATCCAAAATGATGATGTCATCTATAGGGGAAAAAAATTTGGAGGGAAAAGATGAAAAATACCCTTTTTCATCATATTTTTTACTTATCTCCTTGTGGGTTTACTCAAATTTCAAGTATATACGCTCGTTGGATGCAGAATTAGATTTCGCATCCAACGAGTACCCACTCTACATACTTTTGAATATCTATTCAAAAGTATGTAGAGTGGGTACTCGTTGGATGCGAAATCTAATTCTGCATCCAACGAGCGTACACACTTGAAATTTGAGTAAGCCCACAAGGAGATGTGGATCTACTCAAAAGTATGCAAAATGTCTACTCATTGGATGCAAAATCTAATTCCACATCCAAGGGTTGTACACATTTGAAATTTGAGTAAACTCACAAAGGGATGAGTTGAAAATATGATTAAAAATGTAGTTTTCTATATTTTCTTTAAGAAAATCACAACTCTTATTTTATTATTTTTCTTATGGGACCTATTTTAGACCTCAAAATTCGCTTAATAAATACCTTATATGCAAAGCTTCATGTAGATTTCTGTGTTTGTTATTGAAAATTTCAAACTACAAAAGTTATGACTCGTATATGTTTGCTACCATATTGTCCATCAATTTAAAGGTTTTGTCATTAAATCACAAGTTCTCTAAATTCTCTTCAAATACATTAATTATATCTTAATCAAAGTTTAATAACTTTTAAAAACCTAATTTTATAATTTTACTTTTATGACATAATATATAACCATACTCAACACACCCATGATTTCCCATTGTAGTTGCCAATCAATTTGTTATGATTGTTAGGAGTGAGCCACAATCCCTTTACCACATGCTCCCATTATGAACAAATTCCTGCCATTTGTGTCAATGTGATTCAACCTCGCTATCAGAATCCCCTGCTAGCATTTACGGATTTACGAATGATCGTTACATGTTATGGACAACAAATTCATCCCATTTGTGTCAATGTGATTCAACCTTGCAATTAGAATCACCTACTAGCATTTACAGATTTACAAATGATCGTCACATGTTATGGATAATTTATGAAGTGTTTCATGGATACTTTACATGTTGATTTAGCTATTTATTTGGGGCCTTTTATTCCCTTTTATGGAGATCAACTGATTATAAAATCAAATCAATATGTAACATTGTTAATGTATACAGATCTATTATTTGTCATGCCATAAGTTAAAATATAATATTTACCATGTTTTCTTTTTAATCATTTCTTTCATCTCAATTGCCAACTTTTGTGTATAGATCATTCTATATGGAAGGTTAAAGTCATTGGGATTCTATTATTCAAGTTATATCTTGTAATTGTTGTAATTATATATATTGATTATGTTTATTAGGTGAATAAGTATGTTATTTTGGAATAGAACTTCTAGAATTTTAATTTATTTATCAATAGTTATTAGGTAAATGGTAGGGATTTATAATACATGAATATTTTAGAATATTTTTAATAGTATATAAAATGAAAGGTTGATATTTATTTCCAAAGTAGTTATATTTTCCCTTTTAATTAAATTCATTAATTAAAGAAAATGTCATATAAACGAGTGTTATATAAAATGAGTTATGATTTGTGGTATTGATAAGCCATAATATTGTAACAAAACCTATTTACAAATTAAAATCTCCGTGATGAAGTGGGGCGAATCTCTATAATTAAAAATGGTGTTACATGTTTTTATTTTTAAATGTATATGTTTAACTTATATATTAACTGTCTTTATCATTAATAATAATAACAATAATAATTATTGTTTTACATAAAGTTATAACTAAATTAATTTTATGACTTGATGTATGATGAAGTGTTTTTATACTTAAGATTGATGCCTATAAACACTTAACAGTCATTCAATTTATATAGCTACACTAATTAGTAAATAAAGATGTCTGATGTGTTACCTACACAACAAAATACATAAAATGAAAAAATATATAACAAATACACATTCCCGTGACATATTATACAGCTTTGCCTTTATGCATATGGCAGTAGTTACTCGTACAATAAAATGATTACCATGGTGGGAGTAGTTACTCGTACAATAAAATGATTACCGTGGTGGGAAAAGTGACACAATCTCCTTTTAAACCCGCCTTTAAACTCGGTACCATATATCATCAATCTCCTTTGGATTCTTGATGTTTTTTGCGAACATCCATGCCTTTATAAACATCCAGTAAATCTGAGAAATAAAGTACACAATAGAATCTGAGTTGTCAAAGTAGTCCAAGATGTCTGCTCTGGTGCATCTTCGAAGCCCGAATATAAAAGAAACAGAATTTACGGCCACCTGCATCTTCAAAGAAGTGCAATCATATCTTATATCAAGAACTGTATTTGATGGGTACCAAACAACTTCTTTATGTTATTTTATTTCTGTTGGTCAAAATGCCCTTCCTCAGAATCCATAACCTGCTTCACGAAGGGCTAAACCATCTAGTGCAAATTAGCACGATGGATCGAGCATTTGAAATGCCTAGTTCTGATTCAATAAATAGCATCGAATCACCACTACATCCGACAGCAAATGCAGCAGGTACAAGATTGAAGTACAGGATGAAGTACTGTATCATATCAATATCTGATTAGTTAGATTGCCTCCAGCTATCTGCCATGCAATGCTTTTGCTGTAAACATGACACCTCATAATCACAAATGTCTGGGAATGCAATCCTCAAGCCTTTTCACTTAAACTTGGCAAACATGAAAAACATAGAAAGTGAGTCATTGCATCTGTTCCACTAAATTTCAGAGGCGAGCTCTTCAAAAATGTTTCCAGCCTCTTGTAAAAATTTAACAGCAGAAACATGTCTAGCCAAAATCTTTCTTCTGCATTCTGTAAGTGTACTAAAATTCTCCTGATCACCAGTTATTTCGATTTTATCAAGCATGTTTTGCTCTCCAGTCTGTTGATCTGGTGAATTAAGAGTGCTACCAATAATCACCTGAAAAAATAAAATGATTAAATTTCCATCAAGAAATTTGAAGTCCATAGACACAACATAAACACCACATCAAGATATAAAGACTGCCGATCCTTACCAGTGGACGAGAATCACACGCCTTTGCAAGGACAAAAGAAATCAGTGTCTGCTCTTCTGGATTTAGAATCTCCTTTGAAACTCCTTGCATCGTAAATTTTGCATGTGCTGAACTCACACTATTGTTCTTTTGTATAGTAATTTGTTGATGCTTCTTTGCCAACTTTTCTAGGAAGAAACCAACAGTATTCTTAGGCTTCTTTGTAGCTCTCTTTGAAACCTTGCATAGAGATCCCGAGTGGTCAAAAATTTCTCCAGCTGTTGAATATATACTAAGCAAATGTGCTGCCCTTACACCAGTAGCCCAGCAATCGCATAATCCCGAGCCATCATCTAACCAAATCACAGAAAGTGGTATTAATACGAATACAAACACACCGAAAGATAAAAAAATTCAGCAGCACCTGAAACGTAAGAATGACTCAATTTATAATCTTCTAAGAAAAGAATCTGAAAAATTATGTATGACCACACCAAACCAAGAACATTTACAAAATGGAATTGGTTAATGAGAGATAACTAATGACATACAACTCTGCCTCAGCAAGCCAAAGTGTAATAGTCAACTTGCTAGTCAGCAAAAACTTGTAACAACCTCAGTTATGTTTTCGAAAATATCCCATTCTATCATAAAATCCATGGCTGTGACAGTAAAATGGACATGTTCATAGCCTAGTGGGCTAGTTCGACTAAGTGCTTTGAGCTTCATCCAAGAGAACTTGGCGTCAATTCCAAGGGCTGGCTGACCCTTTTGCATGCCATATTCAGTGTCTCTAATAAGTCACCTGATGTCCCTGCATTGAGTACCGTCCATGAAATACAGCGAAGTGCCTGGGCATTTCCCCATGAGATTTTCATTGGAATAGATGGGCATGCTTATTTAAATATAAAAGTAAAATTGTGAAGATTGTAGCTGTATGAAAGTTCACAGGCTAGAGCCCTGAATGCTGATAATCTAAAAGCTGATAGCAGATAGTTTCAATTACATGATATAATTTTCTCTGTAAATATTTTCTCTGCACATATTTTCAGAGTTACTCTATCTCCTATTGGGTTTTAAATTACCAGGAATATTTTCTGATAGACCTATGCACTACAAATTCAATGTACGAAGTACATATTACATAATATGGAAGAAGAAAAGGAAACAATATGATAATTTTATTAATGTCCAACAAATGACCACAAAAGTAGGTCAATGGGATTGAAGGATAAAACCAGTGTGAATACATGTGGGAGTGCAAATGCAACTTCTAGAAAACGCCAAAGCTAGTTGAAATAAAGAACACAGCAATGACAATAATAGGACAGTCTCAGAAACATGACCAGATCAAAGAAACACTAACAAGTTAGACCAGATTGACCAACTTTGACCATATTTGACGCAGAAATCCGTCCAACTGAACAGAATATAACTGAATTTTAACAATTGTGCAGAATATTGGTGGCTATCATGGCAGGCTGATGAGTTCAGTCAATTCGACAAACCTCCCAACTGATTAGTGAGCTCTTTTCCTTTTTCAAAATACATCCTATATTTACAAAAAAATATTTAAATCAGCAAAGGTGAAAGGTACATACCATGGAACCTATATCCTTTTCTCGAAACTACTAATGCAAAAATAAAATCTAAATATAGTATTGCATCTAGGCATTTGGTTCCCTTTATCAGCAAGGCAACTTTTTCCAGCAACTACATATGTACTTCATCCTTCCACATAAATTACAAAGCAGGCAAAGAACTGACCTCGTCGTTGAAATCAGATCTACAACAGATGTTAAATCTCCTAATTCCAGTCTAGATTTATTTTCTCGCAACAATTATTTATTCCCAACAATCTATTTTATTAACCATATAGATTCTGAATTGCTGAAAAATAAAATCATTGGTATTTTAACATCCAGAAATTTATATGTAGTGGAAATAAAATTAGAAAGAGATCAATCACACATTACAACAAATAAACACCCATAGCAATTCTTCATTAATTAATATGGAAAATCAGGATTCCGACCCACAGAGAATTGTTAAAGAAAAATATAGTGACTTGAACCTGCAACTCCACCCCACTGGAATAATTCAGCCCAAGGAAATTCAGCCTGGAGAAAATCAACCCACCTCTCACCGATAAATCGGCCCCTGTGCTTTGCCCTCACTCAGCCTCTATGCACTCACAAATTGGCCTTGGCAAATCGGCCACCCAACAACTGCACCTCCCTGCTTCAGCAATTCCACCACCCCTCCAATCCCCAGCAAATCGATATCTTGGAAACACTCCCAAAATTATCCCCATATTCTCCTTCCTTCTCCTTAGTCTAAATGAGCCTCTCACTCTAAAGAATTTTCTCTCTCCTTAAGAAAATCACTTTCCCAAAAAAATTGTAGCTGCCTCTCTTCTCTATCTGTGTCTTCACCTCTCCCTTAGGCTTTCATTTATAATCTTCATTAAGCCCAAATCCCTAACCCTAATCTCCCTTCTAGAAGATCTAGGAGATCAATGGTTGAGATTATTTCTAAGTCACTTAAATAATTTTATTATTTATCCTTAGAAAATGACTTAATAGTCCACAATAATTAATTGACTTTAATTATTATATTTTTCTTAAGTTAGACTTAGGAAAGAAGACATAAATACTTAAAGAGGCAATAAATCATCTCCTACATGCCAAGACACCAAGCCTATGCAAAACACCTTCCAAAGCTATTATAAGCTTGAAAGCTCCCACTAGCAAGGAAGGGGTTCTCCACTATACTCAACTTATCTTAGTACTTCACAAACTTCCCTTTTGCTAAAGATTAGTGAGAATATCTACCACTTGCTCTTCTGTGGAAATGTATGCAGTGTCACAACACCTCTCTGAATTCTATCTCTAATGAAGTGATATCTAATCTCGGTGTGCTTGGACCAATCATCAAACACATGATTCTTAGAGAGCTTAATGTAGCTCTGATTGTCACAGTGAATCATTGTTGGCCCCATCTCCAAAATCGAAGTCCTGCAAGCATCTTGCAAAGTTACTACTTCACAACTTGCCATTCTCCCTCCCATATAATCTATCTCTGCAGAACTAAATGCCATTGATTGTTGCTTCCTACTATACCATGAGATCATGGCTGATTCCAAGCTCAAACAACACCCCAATTTGGATTCTTGGTCCACTACACTTCCTGCCCAATCAAAATCTATGTACCCGTGTAGCTTCACTCCACCAACTCCAACATATATGAGCCCAAATTCCATTGTACCTCACAAGTGCCTTAGCACATGCTTCATTGCCACACAATGAACCCTTCTACTTTGCACAATGGAATATAAATCGCAGTAAATCTACTAGTGCACAAGATATACACAAATTTTACACAATATGTACAATAACCCAACTTCGTTATATTAATCCAACTGAATAATACAATAGTCTAGAGCTCCCATACCAAGGATAATGGCCCTCAAATATCCACTAGTACAACAATACAAAATACAAGATACACAGGCGATCTAGCTGATGTAGGATGCAATCACAGCTTCTTTGTCATATCCTGTACATTGACGGTCCTTCGCTTCCGTTCTACAACACTGGCTCTATCAATGCACCAACTCCTTTAGGCCACTAAACTCGGTCTCCACAATCTTCCCCTAGCTGATCATAAGCCCAGCTATCATCAACAGATAGGGTCTTCACACTCACTTGTTGCTCTTTCGTCCTTCAAGGTAACAACACTTCGAGAGTTCTGCCCACTGCTGCTCCTCAGCTCTTTTGGGACTTGTCTTCCCACTGTAGTCTTCTTACGCTGCTCCAATGAAGACTAACATAGGGCAGGAGGGTTGCCACCTATCATCATCGAATGTTGCTTCTCCAATGAACATGGGTTGTCAAACTGCTCTTGGTTGGCCAAACCTTGAGCTCCTCAAATCTGCCTCCTCTAGCAGCCACCTTAGTCCATCAAGGTGCTACACATAGGGCTCAGACTTGGGCACTTTCACGCTACCCTCCAACAGACCTCACATGCCCAATACCACTCAAAACAACTCTATACAAACTAGGACCTCATCCATCTAGCATTCAAACAACTCAAATATGCCAATACATACCTTGGGTTGATGTGTCTCTGCTGCAACCTATCTAATCTAGTTAGGGCATGACATAGTTCCATGTCAGCCCTTCTAAACACCTGCATAGACCACCCTACAACTGCAGTCACCCTTCTTTAGCCTCCTCCTCTAATACGTTTTTGTCCCAGCCCTAGTCAAGGCATTCCAGCCCTCTCCAACTGTCCCATACAGACCTGTTGCTCCTACGAATTGTTCTAGTCACAAATTACAGGCCTTACGGCCCCTCTAAACAGCCCTAACTGAGGTTGGGTTGGTATGTTCACTCCACTCGGGGATTCAGCCTATCAGAAGAGGAAGATGTCACCTTAGTATGCACAAAACAACCCATAAAATGCCTCTAATTCATGCGGCCTGCTACGGCTTCAGATTTAGACCCGTAAGAGAGACAATTTCACCACAAACAATCCTCAAACCAACTCGTCCTATCCTCTTGTAGCTCACTGCCTCAGATTGGTATATTACTTATGCTTGAATGCACTTTGGATGTGTGAAATGCCTCCCAACTCACCTTATATTTATACAAAACATAACGGCTCCTTCAAAACTTCCAGGAGGGCTTGACAACTTGTCATTAAGCCTCCCAACAACTAGGCCAACCTGAATTCTTCTTACACAAGGCCAACAGTAAAGAAAAATTAATATCTCATTCTAGACAACTCAGATTTCGATGATTTTTCATTGCCCCTTTCTCCTCTAAGGATCCTCTAACACCTCCAATTGTCAAATCATTGAAATACCTCATTGTTCCACACCCACCAACTTGGGTGCAAAGCCCACACCTTGGTTTACAAGCCCACAAAGTGCTTTTGTGGCACTCCAACCTCCAAACCCTGAACCCTCAAGCTTGGAGTAGCTCCCAATGTATCGAATCTCAACAGTTCACAACAAAATAAATATGTGGCTTGGCATTGACCAGATACATCAAGGAACCTATCAAATCGGCCTATAAAATGTGGGATCCACCAACTCACCTTCAGAAGCACTCAACTTCTTCAAGTTAGTGATCATCAGTGTAAACATAGGCCTGCAATCCTCCATCCTAAACTTCCTCAAGATCTCAACTCCATACTTGCCCTTCCCTTGGAAGATCTCTCCTAGTTGTTGTTGCATCTCTAATCCCAAAAGGTAGTACATTAAGCCAATGTCCATCTCAAAATCTAAAGCAAAATCCTGCTTGTACATCCCTATGAGCTTCTCCAACCTTACAAAGAAGAGATCATCCACATAAAAGCACCAAGATGAGTGGTTCACCCTCAATGAGTACATAGTACAAGTTGGGGTCTGCCTCACTCTTGGTGAAGCCCAGACCAAGAAGATATCCATCAATATTGGTGTACCATGTGTGCAGAGCCTGCTTTAGCCCATAAAGGGCCTTTTTCAACATGCATACATGAGACTCTCTCCCATGCACAGCAAAGACATGAGGCAACTCAATATACACCTCCTCCTTAATCACCCCATTGAGGAAAGCGGTATTCACATCCATTTGATGTATCCTCCAACCACATCTCTGAAGCAATAGACATAATTTCTCTAATGGATGCATATTTGGCAACAAGTGCAAATATATCTGCATAATCCACTCCCTCTTGCTAGTAGAACCCTCTCGCCACGAAGCTCACTCTTTACTTCTAGATACTTCCATCAGTCGCATGCTTGATCTTATAGATCCATTGAGAAATGACCATTGATTTTACCTCGGGCCTCTACATAATGTCCAACACATCATTCCTGATGATGGAGCAATACTCCTCCACCATGGAATCCCTCTAGACTTGCTCATTTGTAGCCTCCTTAAAAGTATAAGGCTCAAACTCACTAATGCTACTCGACAAGGCGAAACAACTAGAAAATCTCGATGGTGGTGCCTGGCCCATCTCGACCTCCTCCTGGTAAAGCTCAAAGGAACATCTTGCTCCTCTAGATCTATAGGTCGTGTCCCTATTGTTGGTGCTACTAGTCATTGTTCAGTCTTAAGAGCCTCTCACTCTCGATCCTATACCCTTGATAGCTCTCTCATGAGACCTCCTAAACGTCTTGCTCTCATCGAACTAACATTTTGACTAACTATAACCTTCCTCTGTCCTAGGATGTAGATTTTGTAGGCCTTTGAGATCCCACTATAACCAAAAAATATCCCCTTCTTTTATAGGGGCTCTATCTTAATCCTCTTCTCTATGGGAACATGGACATACACTAGACTACCAAAGATGCGCAAATGGCTCATATCTGGTTTTACTCCTATAAACATCTTCTTAGGGATCACGTCCTCCAATATCCTATGAGGACTTTTATTCTGCATATAAACAGTTGTATTGTAAGCCTTTTCCCACTAAAACATAGGCAATTCTCGACATAAATCATTTCCCTTGCTACTTCCATTATGGTCATGTTCTTCCTCTCAGTAATCCCATTCTGCTAAGGGTTGTAAAGTGTCATGAGCTCTTTCCTGATCTCAGCTACCCTACAAAAATCCTGGAACACACTAGAGGCATACTCGCCCCCATTATTCGATCTCAACTCCTTAATATTCTTCCCAATCTAGCTCTTCACAAGAGCTTTGAACTCTTGAAACTGACAGAAGACATCAAACTTGGTCATAAGTACATAGATCCAAGTCTTCCTGGAAAAATCGTCTATGAATGTTGCAAAGTACAAATACGTTGTGATCGACTACATACGCATAAGACCACAAATGTTTGAGTGCACCAAGTCTAGCACTCCCTTAGATCTAGTCTAATTATGATGAATCGCGGCCTTGGCTTCCTTATAAGAACACACCCTTTGTACACTCCTTCCTGCTCCACCCTGATATCTGAAAAACTCGTAGCCATTCTTCGTAACATTGAAAGAGCCCTATAGTGTAGGTATCCCATCCTCGTATGCCGAATATCACATTAGTTGTCACTCTCATGTACAAGAGTCTTCACCAGGTGTCCTCTCAACACATAGAGATTCTTCTCCCTTCTCACAATTACTCACCTCTTGTTGGGATCTTCTCCTTTTGGCTCAACAACCATTTCACCTCTCATGATGTTGACTTCTAGTCTTATGTCTTTTATGGCTAAAACTTAAAGGAGATTCATCTCTAAACCCGATACGTACAACACTTCCTTCACCTCCATGATACCAGCTAGGTCCATCTAAAACTCAAAGCTACCAATGCCCTTTACTGCATACTTGGTATTATCACCAAGCTCTACATGTATATCTCTAGGCTCCTTGGTCATGCTAGTGAAAATGTCTCGAGATCCCGTCATGTGACGAGATGCTCCATTGTCCACAAACCAAACACCTCTCGTGACGGTTCCCGAAAGCATGGCACCAACGCGAAGTTCTTCTCAAACTTCTCAGCCAACTCGTCCATCTGTTTAGTGGTTTTCGTGGTTGACTTTCCCTTTCTTTATTCTTGTTTGGGCAGTGACTGGAAAAATGCTCGAACTTGTGACATGCAAAGCACTTGATTTTGCTCATGTCCTTCTCCTTTTTGCCCTACCAAGGTCCACCTCCACTTTAGTTCTGCTTGGCCTTCTGTTTTCCCTTTTTCGCTTGTGCAACAAGAGAAAGCTCCTCTTTCTCCTCACCACTCCTCTGTTGTTCTTCAATTAATGAATTCTATCAGATCTCCTTCTAAATGAAATAATCCCACAACCAACTCCAATTAGGAAGCTATTTCTTAGCCAAGATCCCATCCACAATGGTGGTACAATGCTTGGCACATCCTTTTAGAGCCAGTTTCACAATATATGAATCATTCATAGCCTCCCCGATAGCTGAAAGCTCATCGCAAACCTATTGGATCCTTGTAAGGAAAGATGTTATGGTCTCAAACTTGTTTGTCATAATGATGTTCAATTTTTCCCACAACAACATCTTCTTTCTTTCATTTTACTCTGATAAATATCGGTTAGGGATACCCACATCTGACTTGCCATGTCCTTCCTTGATATGTGAGGAATTATGTGATTCCTCACACCATCCAAAATTATACCCATCACCTAAGTCACCTGACACAAGGATTCGGGATTCGTAGGATTCAGGGATTTGAGTGTCGGATTCGGACACATTGACCCCCCGGAACAAGATACGTAGGATTCCTTATATATTATTTTATTAAAAAAAAAAATATATATATATATATATATATGTTAAAAATTAGATATTTCTTACACAAATTCTAATTAATGATACAAATTCATTGATTTCAAACATAGATCTTCATCTATAGCATGCATAGTTCATACAAAATTCAAATACATGTCAGTGGTCACATAAATCATGATTCATAATTCATAAATGAAAGACAACTTACAACTACAAGATAGTAAGATAAAGACACTGACAAGTTACAACTATAGTTTTCTCATTAAGTCATCAAATCAAAATGTGTTACATAGGTAGTGTTGGTGCAATGTCAATGGCAAATAGAAATAGAAAATATAAAACAACTACAGGTATACAAGCCTCAAGGCAATAGGTAGTCATCAATCCTCAGAGTCATCATCAGAATCAGCATCAATGTCCTCATCATCATGGTCACCACTGCTCTCCTTTGCATCCTCCTCCTCCCTTGTATCCATAGTCGCCTCTGCATCTGTTGGTGTGGAGGATGACCCCTCTAAGTCATCAAATCTAACAGGCTCTAGCACTGGATCATTGAGATCCATGTTGGCCAATGCCAACTCAACATTGTTGTCCAGACCCATATCATCAGGAAAGACATCCCACATCTTTGTCTTTCCCCTCAACCACTCTTCCCTCTGCCTGTAAATAAGACGAAGGTTGGTGTGCACATACACCATTGTCTCTACCCTGGACTGCTCAAGCCTACTCTTCTTCACACTATACAAATTCCCATATGTGCTCCAATTCCTCTCGCAACAAGAGGATGAAGTCACCTGAGAGAGGAGCCTCATGGCTAACTGCTGAAGAGGAGGGCTTGTTGCCCCATGATTTGCCCACCAAGAATAGGGCTTCTTAGCCCCCTGTCTCTAATCACATCATATCCTGCAAATCGACCAGTGCCAGTGGAAAACTTTGCAAAGGCATCCTCCACCTCATCAAGCAATGCACTATCCTGAAAAACCTGCCTGAATGCCTCTTTCCTCCCCTGTGAGATTTCACCATCCATGTGAGGAGGGAATCTGCGAGAAGGTCCACCACTCAGCCACTCATGGTTGTAGTATTTTGGGTTCAATGAGTGAGCCAAACCATGTAAAGGTATAAAATTCTTGTCCCATCTACTGACAAGAATATCCTATATAGTATCACAGAAGGCCTCTGGTGATGTCTCATACTCGAGGCACTCACTCTGTAGAATAATGCTCCTCACAGACTCAATCATGGAATCCCATCACTCATAAACCTCCTAGGATGGGTTTGTCTGTATCTGCAAATCGAAGCAAAGAAATGATAGGGTCCATGATCCGGATTCCGAATAATTAGATCTACCCTCTCCCACCAAGCATCGTCTAGCACTGTGTCCACTCTTTTAAAGGCTACCTAATCTGTCTTTCTCCAAAAAGACCAAAACTCAGAAATAACCATGGACCCAAGAGTGTTCTTGACCTCCCTCAACCTCTTCAACATCATGAATGAAGAGGCAAACTGTGTATCAGTAATCTTCAACAATGATAGATTGGTGTACTCCTTGTAGATAGTGTCGGCATTTGTATGATTTTGCACAAAGTTACGGATATGTCGTGCATCCTCAATAATGTTACCAATCCAAACCACATCAGAAGCAATGGATTTCAGTGCTAAGTTCAATGAATGGACAATGCAAGGTGTCCAAAACACTTGTGGATATTTAGCTTCCACAATCATGCCAGCAGCCTTGCAAACAGGTGCATTATCTGTAATGATTTGCACACAAGAATCAACACCTACATCTTCAATAACTTTAATAAATAACTCACCAATAAATTGTGCATCCTTGTATTCTCCAAGTGTGTCCACTGCTTTCAATAAAACTTGACCATTCAATGAAGACACCATGAAGTTGATGATTCGGTGTCGTGTTGGATCTGTCCATCCATCAGAAACAATGCTAACCACAGATGTTGGCCATGATGCTACAATAGGCTCAAGCATTTTTTGCACCTCTTTTTTTGCCTTCGTCAACAATGTGGTTCTAAGCTTCTCTGAATCATGAGGCACATACCATGATGGAGACCTGTGAGTTAGAGCTCAACACATCTCAATAAATAAAGGTGAGTGTGCAACATTAAATGATATGAAGTTTTGATAGAAAAAGGAGGCAATGGTGAGATCAAGCTCTTCCCGTTTCTCTTTTTGAAAAATCTTATCCATTGGATCAAGTGCAATTGCTCTTCTTTTTATTGCTTGTCCCCCAATAGAACTCTCAAATGGAAATTTGGTGGTGCCTTTCCTCAAAAATGGAAGGGGGTCTTCATTCTTGGTTTTTCTTGATTTTGCAGCTACATTTTCCATACCAACAGTGGACTCCTTTTCCATTTCTTTCCTCTTTTGTAAAGGAACAGCTTTACAAGCTCTAATTCCACAACCCGATAAAGCCAACAAATGGCCTTTCACACGAAAATATGTGCTTTTGAAAGCAATGTGACAAAAGTTGCATCTCCATTGCACATTGCCTCCTCCCCTCCCCTTGGTGCTTGTCCCATCCTCTCTTGTGACATATTTCCACAAGGGATATTTCTCAATGTTGTCTTTAGGTCCTCCTCTTCCCTCAACATTACTTCCAGCAGACTCTGATGATATTGAGGGAGGAGGGGCATCTCCAATGGAGACATTTTTCCCCTTCCTTTGCCCCCTAACTGTTGCCTTTGATTGAGCCATGAATACTATTAAAAAAATGAACAAAACATGCACAACTTTGTAAACAAAAAATCATATACAAACTATTGTAATAGAATAAGAAATGCAAAAAAATGGAGCTGAAATGCACTTACCTGGTGCTTGAATCTCCTTGCCAAACGCTCTAATCCCTTAGCTCCTTGCTCCAAACCCTTAGCTCCTTGCCCACAGCTCAAACTATGCAAAATGAAATGAGAAATAAGGTGAATGATAAAAATAACAGCGTGCTTTTTAACCCGCGGAAGTCATTTTCTTGGGATACGAATCCCAGAATCAGGATTCGATGTGCCCGTACGGGATTCGTACGAATCTTGTACGAACACGTCGAATCCCGATTCTAGGATTCGAATTCCTGGCAAATCGTATCCGATTCACAGGATTCGGATTCGACAGGTGGTTTGGACGAATCCAGTTACTTAGCCCATCACTTTCACATCATCCTTTTGAGTGTAGTCAGCTACTAGGCTTGGATCTAAAGGAACCTAGATATTTGCGTTCACAAAATTCCACAAACCATTCATTTTGAAAACTATGGTGATCCACTCCTTCTAGGGACTGAAGCTAACGATGCCATCCAACATGTCTTTATATCACAAACTATTCAGTGATGCATATCAAAAGTCAACCTTGGGCACAAAACCCTAGTTGCAAAATTAAAAAATAATTGTGTTACAATAAAAGAAGAAATCCCTTGTTGCAAATCCCAATGATCTCGGATCTCGCCTTCAAAGTTTTCTAGAGCTCTAATACCATGTTAAATATCCTAATACTATCCCAGATTTATTTTCTCGCAACAATTAACATCAAGAAATTATATGCAAAAGAAATGAAATGAGAGAATACAATCACACATTACAACAAATAAACACCCACAACAATTCTCCTTCGGTAATTAATTTGGAAAATCGATGTTTCGACCCACAAAGAATTTACAAAGAAAAATACAGTGATTGAAACCTGCAACTCGGCCCCACTGGAGTAATTCAACCCAAGGAAATTCGGCCAACTAGAAACTAACCACTGAAGAAATTCACCTTAGAGAAAACTGGTCCACCTCTCACTAGTAAATCGGCCCTTGTGCCTTGCCCTCGCTAAGCCTCTATGAACTCACAAATCAGCCCTTGCAAATCGGCCTCTCCACCAACTGCACCTCCTTCTCGCTTCAACAATTCAACTTCTCCAATCTCCAGCAAATCGGCCTCTTGGAAACACTCCCAAAATTATCCCTATATTCTCTTACTTCTCCTTAGTCTAACTAAGCCTCTCGCTCCAGAGAATTCACTCTCTCTTTGAGAAAATCGCTTTCCCAAAAATGTTGTATCTATCTCTCTTTTGCCTATGTCTTCATCTCTCCCTTAGGCTTTCATTTATAATCTTCATTAGGACCAAATCCCTAACCCTAATCTCTCTTACAGAAGATCTAAGAGATCAATGGTTGAGATGATTTCTAAGTCACTTAAATAATTTTAGGATCTATCCTTAGAAAATGTCGTAATAGTCCTCAATAATTAACTGACTTTAATTATTATACTTCTCCTAATTTAAACTTAGTAAAGAAGACATTAATAGCTAAACAAGGCAATAAATCATCTCCTACATACCACGACACCAAGCCTATGCAGAGGACCTTCCAAAGCTATTACAAGCTTCAACAAAAGATCTTCCAAAGGGTACAGAGAGTTGATATCATCAAGCAATTCCAAATAACAATAAAAGATGCATGCAACAAATAACTGCAATCACCCAAAAGGGTCGCCCTCCAATAAATCCTACCTTGGATAAGAGTTAAGTACTAATCCTAGACATTACCAAGTTCTCCTCGCAAATTGACAATCCTATAAAATATGTTTTACTATCTCATAGCATCAAAAAGCCCATTCATTACCAACATGGTTTTAGAAGGAAGTTCCTCGTATATAACCACCCAAGAAAAACTCTCATCTTAAAGAAAAGCCAAAAAGTCCACACACTATGAAGCCAACGAACACACCTATCCATTGAATTCACAGAAACCTTATGAACATAATGGGCTAGGGCTTGGGTATGCCACTAATGCATCATACAACTGAAGAGGACAACCAAACCTCCAACCCCAATCATACCAAAAATGCAATATTCATCATATACACAGCCTCTTTAAGGATAAGCCCAACCAACTTCTTGATGGATGTACAATTTGCGTGGAGCAAAGAAAACTCATGAGACAAAGAACAACAATCTTTCCAAAATCACGCAATTGAATCCCAAAAGAAGATGCACTTTCTTGATCTGTAAACTGTCGTGGATATTCCATTAGACAGTTCGTCACAACAGAGCAAATAAAATATACTTAAAAATCCAAGATTTACACTATTATAGTTTTATCTCTTTAGATAAATGTCGTCGTAATCGTTATCGGGATAATATCGGTGAGGGAAAAAATCAGGAAAAAATTGTAAAATACAAAAATATTTATTTTTTTCAATTTTTTTAATATCTAAAGCATCTACAACATAAAATAAATACAATGACACATAAATATGATAAAAGAACTAATATATAAGATGTCTAATATCATTTCTAGTGCTACATCACACATAACAATGAATCATGTCCTGAATAGTCAGTCCCGACTCCTGAGTCCCAACTCGGCCTCAAAATATCAACAAAAAATATAATAATGTATCTCATATCATGAGTCATAATGTCATATACAATGAAATGAACCAAATAACTAATACCATTGATTTCCTTTGCCCCTCTTGCGAGAAAATGCAATAGCTTTCCCTCTAGATGTAGATGTCAGTGGAGTTGGCAATGGACTTTGTTGTGCTCTAGAAGCTGAAGAACTAGGAGCTACAGGAGGTAGACCACGTCCTCTACTGGTGACAGGGGTAACCTAGGTAGGTTGTGTCACCTCCTCCTCCTGTTGCTCCTCATCAAAAAAATCGGCCAAAAGAAAAAAATGAATGAAGATTTTTTCCCAAAAAATCGCAATTATTTCAAGTTATTGCGATTTTTTGTGAAAAAATTAACGTAAAAATCGAGCGATAATATCACCAAACTCAAAAAATCGCGATTTTCTGATATTATCGCGATTTTCGCAACACTGCTTTAAATTTATAGATTTGTAGATTACTATTAATAGCATATGCATGCAAATTAAAATTATGCAAAAAATAAAGAATCGCAAAATAAAAGCTCACACACACATTTGACACAAGATATGATCCAGAAAACTCTTTTACACAACATATGACCTAGGAACCCTTTTAGGGTAAAAACCTAGGTGAAAGGTGAACCCACTCTGCTCGCTTTCTCTGAATAGAAAATGTCTACAAATACAAAGAAGTATGGCCTATGGCCTGTGGGCTACTACAATGCACAAATCCTCTCTATGTGCTCTCTCTCCTATCCCTCTCAGCGATTTTGCTCAACTATGGAACAAATGCACTCGAAATAATGGAACCCCCTTTCCTCCTAGTGGCCTGGTTATAACACAGCCCGATAGCTTACTAGTGGTTCGGTTTGAAACTTTGACTACATCAACTTTTAACCAAAGTTATAATATAGAGTCTTCTACATCATAATCATATGGTTAGCCCTTTTTTCATGAATAATGGGGGTTAATGTGGAAGCCTCTCAAATTATGGTGGTGAAAACAGGAAGGTCAACTTCTGAGCCACATAACTTTCGCATACAAACTCTGATTGACGTGATTCTTGCGTTGTTGGAAAGGCCTTTGTGTGCAAAATAGGAAAAAAAGGTGTGGCGCTACAGTGAAAAAGTTTTAGCCCCAAAAAACGTTACTTGATACCTCAAAACTCTCTCAAGAAGTTTCAGACCCCAATTTTCCAAACTAAGTCATGCCAATAAAATGGTCTTGAGAGCTAATTCCTCCACTTTTTCCACTATGAAAGCATCAAGATGGATGACAAACAATACAATGATCAAATCCAGATCACACCTCCCAATTTTGGGAGCATTTTGGTCCCCAAAATGTTCTACTGAATGAGGTGAGGAAATTTTTCCACCACCTTCTCTTTGGTGTACCATTTAGCTTTGCCAGGAAGTTGTCCTTTCAACAAAACCTGCCAAAGGTCATGTTGCCCTTGTCTTGTAGTTATGGACATCTTCTGCAAAATTGTATCTTCTGTCAACTCTTCTTGAGCATCTAGTGCCAAATCCTACACAAAAGGTAGGACCTGTTCTTCTTCCTGATCTAGCACAGAAGGCTAATAGAGTTTCAAATTCTCTACATCCATAATTGAGTAAATGCACTTACATGATGGTAAACTGAGTTGGCACTAACACCCACCTTTTCTAGTATCTCCAAGGATCCATACCTCAAAGCCCTAATTTTCTTACCAAGCCCCTATAGTTTATCCTTATCCAACTGTAACCAAATTTTGTCTCCAACCTTGAATGATTTCTCTGTTTTATGTTGATCATGCCTGACCTTATATTTCTCCTGTGACTTCTGCAATGTCTCCCCGTATATGGATTTGCGTGATCTTCTCTATAAATTTTCCATCCCCCAAGGCATCTCCTGCAAAACCGCCCCACTCCTTGTTGCCCATATGAAATGTCCAAAGGTGAAGGAGGGACTTTTGTGTAGAAGTGTGGACTGCTTTGTTGTAAGAATGTTGTATATATACCATATTTTCATCCCAGGTATTCGGATACTTTTGGTTGTATCCCCTCGGAAGTTGCACCAAAGTCTTGTTGACTACTTTTGTTCGCCCTTCTGTTTGTGGATGGAATGTTGTAGATCTCTTCAACTTTGTGTCCATCTTCTCCCACAATGTAGTCCAAAATGCACTACGAAATCTTGTCCCTGTCTAAATTGATGCTCCTTGGTATCCCAAAGTGCACCCAAACCTATCCAAAGAACATGTTTGTTGCTTCTTGCCCACTAATGATCTTCTTACAGGGCATCTGAACAAGCATCCTGTTAAACCTGTCAACTACCATGAACAGGTAGTCATGTCCCTTCTTGGTTGTTGGTAAACCTCCCACAAAGTCCATCGAAATACTTTCCTAAGGACAAGTGGGTACAAGTAAGGGATGATATAGACCTTATTTCTTGTTGCTAGGCTTGTTGGTACAAGTTTACAACAAATCATGCACGCTCTTATGAACCTAGCTACTCGTTCTTACATCTTGGGCCAATACACATACTTTTGCAAGTTGCCCACGGTCTTCCCTACACCAAAGTGCCTTGCAACCTTGTAGGTGTGAGCCTCTCTAATCGGATGCACCTGCTCAAATTTAAGAACACTTACCTTATCCAACATGTAGAGTAACCCATCCTGGCGATGGTAGTCGACGGTCTTGTCATCATCATGCACATGAATCTAGCTTTGCAAATGCTAAACCACTTCCTTTAAGTCCTCATCCTCCGAATATGCCTCTCTGTATGCATCATGGGTGAATGGCTCCATGTCCATAAGAGTCCCCAAAGTTGTGATCTTTGATGTGGGTAGCCTTGAAAGCATGTCGGCCAACTTGCTTGTGTTGCCCTTCTTGTACTTGATCACCAAATGAAACTGCTACAGAAAACCCATCCAATTGTAATACCTAGTATGTTATAGATTACTCTGGGCTTGCAAGTACTGTAGTGACTGGTGATCAATGTGCATTACGAACTCCTTTCCTATGATATAGTGCTTCCACTTCTTCACAGCTTGCACCAGGGCATAGAGTTGATTGTCGTAGGTAGGGTAGTTAAGAACTGCCCCATGAAATACATCAGAATGGTAGCATATAGGCCTTCCTCCCCGCACTAAGACCGCTCCCATAGCTTACCCGCTTGCATCAATCTCCACTTCAATGGGTTGTTGTAAGTTTGGTACTACCAAAATTGGTGCTTGGATTATTTTCTTCTTTAGCTCCTCGAAAGCCATTTGTTGACCCTTTCCCCACTGGAAAACTCTTGCCACTTGTTGTTATGGCATGGAGTAGTGTTGTTATTGTGCTGCCCCAATGAAACTCCTAACCTCAGAGACATTAGCAGGCATTGGCCCATAGGAACCAGGGTGATGGTCATAGATAACGGGTAGAGCTCATGTTTGGCTTTTGCCCACATGCTAAATTTGTATGCCCCGACCATCTTTTGTCGTAAGTGGCCAAATTATGACTTTTCGTTTCTTTTAGCTACATCAAACTCTGGGGCATTGTTTCAACCCCACCCAAGGTGTGGGCAAGGGGAAGGGGAGGCTAACCCTTTATGGACCCAGTGGACAAATGCGGACCCGAATGGAAAAGGTGATAAATTGGGTTAAAATGAGTAGAGGGGAGTGATGTATATGGTGTCGAGAAGCAAGACCACGCAACCAAAATAGGGATTTCTTATGTAGTGCCAACCCTAAACCTAATAGCCAGTAAAGGAGATCCCATGGGACTAGGAAACAAGGCTAACCACCAAATCAGGCAGAGGAGACAAGAGTATAGATCTAGCACACTTTCCGCCAAAGCCCCTCACCAATTCATGCCCAAAAGTGTCCATGATAAATAAACAAAATTACTCAACTACACCAATGAAAAGCCATACCTTTGGGGTTGGGAGGCCCACCTTCAAACCTACGATCATAACAAAATGGTGAGGGACCACATGGCTAGCTCAGGGGGTAGAAATAGTGGCACATTGAGCTATCTCGTGGCTACAAGTGGTTGTTCGCTGTCGGCTGAGAACCATCTAAGAAAAAAAAAATCACCTATGATACCACCCACGGATGGTGGGCAACAAGAAGAGTTGGATGCAAAAACATGCTTGGAATCATGTGCATGGTATGCCTTGATTAGGATTGGATGAGACAATAACTCTTCCATATGGTTACTCGATACATAGAAGCCTGATAGATGAGCATGGTATTGATCAACATTCGATATGGTCTCTTGAAGAACATAAGAAAGACAGCAATGATAACTTCAAAGGGAGTTGTGAAGACCCAATTGCATATGATATTGAACCTTGTTGATTGGTTCTTTCGTAGAACACATTGATTGTGTTACGAATATAAATTGCCTAAAATAAAATGAAAATAAATCATGTAAATAATAAATAATCAAATATTGATTATATTAAATAATCATTAAGTTAATTGAAAAGGCATGTCTTTTAGACATGCCCAATCGTGAAAGGAGACCTGCCAGGTATATTATGTACATACGAAAGTATATTATTGATTGGGGTTGTGTTTGTATAGGTGAATCTCTCGAAGGTTTTGATAGCATGTTGGTTATCAATCAGTTTGATTGGGAGATATTGGTATTCCTTAAACTGTTGGATCAAGGAGCGTTGAAGCTTTGTGAGCGAGGCATTGCCTGGGAGGACATCTAGCCGGCATTGTGTGTTGATGTCTCGGTCCCAAAGTTGGAAAAAGTGGTGTTGATTATAGAGCTCTATTTTTGGATACATGCCTGAATCTTTGGATTGGTGGTTAGCAAGTAAGCCTGATGGTACCTAGAAGGGTTGAAAGTTTGAGTCCATCTTATTCCCACTTGGATAGATTTCCCTGCATACGAATGTTGTCTGTGGCATTGCAGTGCCTAAATTATTGAGAGACCAATGGGTAGATTTCCCTGGTCAGGAATCTAGTCCATGGAATTGTAGTGCCTAAAGTTCTTCATGGTTCATATAGTTGAGATCTTCCTTGTACTTGTATATGATGAATACCTCCCTAGTTAAGAGGGAGTGTTGGAAAATGTAACTAGTTCTGGTCTTCATTTAATATATTTGAGTCATCTTGTAATGTACTTGTCAAAAGGATAAAGAAAAGAGTTTTTGTTATTATTATTATGACTTATTAAAGCATGGGCTTCATGCTTGGGTCACCATGTTTTAGGTCAAAGTCCCCATTGACGACTTCTAGGATTTATTCTGAGTCAATAGAGTCATTGTACCTTTAAAGAGACCCTTCTAGAGCTTTTGAATCATGTAAAAAGGTTAATTATTGAGTCAAATATAATTTATGTATCCCCCACATCAAGTCGGCCTAGAAGAGATCAAGTCGACCTAAGGACACTAATTCGACCTCCCTTGAAGCCTATAAATAGAAGAAAGTCGAATTCATTTGGAGCACTTCATCTCAAGCAAGTTCTATATCTCTAAGGAAGATGGGAAGTGCGAAGTGTGAAGTCGGGAAGCCAAAAGAAGTGCGAGTTGGGAAGAGTCTAAGGAGAAGAAGGAAAATGAAATTTTGGTGCCTCTCTCTCTCTGTTTCGTGTTGTAGATTGCCAGATCGAAGTATTCCAAGGTTTATGTGTTTTCGCTTTGGTAATTGCTTGATGAACTAAAAGAAAGAAGATATAAAGAATCATAACACCAAATCAAGAACATCACAAGTAATTATCAAGCATAAGAAAATATTTCTGCCTTTCTGATTTTCTAACACTTCCAAATATGTCATCTAGAAGGCTACGATGTCCTTCCTTCTAGATGAATATTTCCTGAAATCCTACATAGATAATGTGGTGGCAGTTCCCCAAGATGCGGATCAACTCAAAGAATACAGGAAGGAGATGGCAAAGGCGAAGCGGTTGATCTCGGATGGAGTCCGACATCATATAGTCCCACATATAGCAGCCAAGGGAACGACCAAAGAGATGTGGAATACTCTCTCCACGTTATACAAAGGTACTTCCAAGAAGCGGAAGATGTTCCTGGAAGAAAAGATGAGATGCATCAGGATGCAAAAGGTGGAAGGCATAGATCCCATCCTCACTAGGATTCAGGGGGTTCGAGACCAGCTTGCAGCTATTGGGGCAGCAACTCAACCTTCATAACTAGTACGGTTGGCATTGAATAGTGTCTCTGAGGATTGGCAAGTCTTTGTCCAAAGTATATTGGGCAGAGACATGCTACAAGGATGGGACAAAATGTGGGTTGACTTACAGCAAAAGGAGTTGAGGTAAGCTCTTCTAAAGAGCTCCATCAATGGCAGCGGCAGCAACGGATCGAAGGGTGTGAAGGAGGAGGATAATGTCGCCTTGGCATCGAAGGGTCCAAGTCAGGGGCAAGGGGAGCAGAAGAAGAAGAAGGACCTGTCAAATGTCAAGTGCTTCAAATGTGGTGAGCTCGATCACTACAATACTCGGTGTCCTCAGAGGAAGAAGGACAAGCAGGAGAAGCAGGACCAACAGGCAGCATCAGTGGAAATAGACCTAGAGGAATAGTTTGCTATGTTCGCAGATATACCTCCAGGAGTGAGGTGGCGCGATTTGGTGTTGTAGCCCTAGAGAGCTACAGAGATTCGACAAGATCCATTGAGGAGTCCACCTCATAGGATCATTACCTGGGTACGGAGGGCCCACAGTTTCAGTAGCAAGGTGGTCCAGTGGTAGTTGATGCAGTCAGTACCAGAGTGACAGTTGCAAACTAGTAGCAGTCAGCGTTGAGGATCACATTGCAGTGTTGACAGCGAAGCAGGTGGTTCAGTACAGAGTCAGCAGCGGCACAAATACTTCAGTAGATAGTGCAGTAGCTACTAGCAGTCAGGACAGTGGAGACATATGCATCATATTGAAGACAAATGATTCCATATTTTGGATGCTTCTCAGTTGCAGTTGTTGCAAGTGCAGCAGCAACAGATGAGAGGGAGTTGCAGTGCAGATGCAGTGTTGGCAGCAGTATGGCAGTGTCAGTAGCAACACAGATGCAACATCAAAGTTGCGTAGTGGTTGGTGGGTAGAATGGCCAAACATTAGCAGCGTGACAGGAGGTGATACAGAGACAAGGTGTTGTGACAGGATGTGCAGCAATAGAGAGAAAATAGTCCTCACTAAGAGGGAGTGTTAGTTTTTGTAGCATCGGATGTGTTCTAGCCACGAAATTTGGTGGAGAGGCTAGAATAAATGAGATCTCCAAAACCCAGAAATCATTTCTGGAAATTCCACATAGAGATGACTTAATTAGATTATCAACAGATTTTATAATGTTTCCTAAGTCTAAACTTACGAGAACTAGCTAATTAATCAAAATTAATTAAGTCAAGGTGAATTCTCTAGAAACTCACACAGATCAATCCAGAAATGATTTGATCCATTGATTGAGATTTAATATTGGTCGTTGGAATCCCAACAAGAAGATATAAGAAGGGATCGATGTGGTGATGGAGAACACACCAGAGCCACTTGGAAAATTCGATTCTCAAGAGTAGTAGCAGTCAGTTGCCAAAGAATTCGAGCTTCAGTGAGGAAGCAAAGAGAGTGAGGAGCAGAGACAGTGATCCGGAGGAAGTTTTCCATATCTGGAAAGGCAGCAGCAAGGAGGCCAAGTTATTCCCAGTGAGGCAGTGCAGAGCACTACGCAATTGCTTCAAAAAAGAAATTCGATTTGGCTGGAGGAAAAAGCGATTCAGCTTGTAGAGGCCAGGAAAGTCTTCCAGAGGGTCGGAGAATCAATTTCCCCAGCAGAGACAGGCAAAACGACTTCATCATAGGCAGTTTCGGGCTTAGACATCCAAGGGTCTACACAAGCACTGCGCAAAGGCTGACGCAGGAGGGTCCATGAGCACGATTTTTCTGAAGGTTAGTTGTGTCGAGGTTGCGTGTGGAAGAAGGGAAATTCCCTTAAATAACTTTGGCCAGATTTTCTTCTTGTTTAGATTTCCAATTGGGCATCCATAGATTGTACTCAGAATATCACTACTGCATAATAATAAAAACCCTCAGTTGCAGCGCTGGTTTTCCCAAGTTGGGTTTTTCCAGGGTCTTGTCCAAAGATAGCAGTTGCATTTTTGTTGTGTGTGCTAGTATTTTCTCAGTTTCCAGCGCTATTTATTTCCGCAGTTTTATTTGTAAAGGTTGTATGATTAATTTGGTATTTGTCGTAGCAAATAAATTGTTAAATTAATTAACAATTAGAAGAATTAATTCCACTTCCTGCAATAGGATTTCAATTTTGAAATTTTCACAATATCATCATCTTGGAATTGGAAGGTAGCAGTGTAAGAAGATAACCTAATGTTCACACATCAACAAAAATCACTTTCATGTTTAGAGGCAACAAAGATAGGCTCAACATAATGCCTCCATTGATGATGATGATTAGAGAAAAGAGACATGAAAGATGATGGCATGAACCTTGTCACAAGATTGAAGGAAGAATGGCTCCAGAAAATCCAAGAAGAAAGAAGCTCAACATGATGAGATGCAAAGGAAAGAGGGAGCCATGCAGTTATCCCCATGAAGAACTGGTAGTTGATACATTTATGAAGACAAGCTATAAAGCTTGTGATTATGACTTCCAAATTGAAAGGAAGTGAAAGAATCTCCTCTATGCTTTAGAGGGAGTATGAAATCTCCTTAATATTTGTGAAGGAGCAAGAATTTATTCCCTAAATCAAGTGGGAATAAGGATCTCCTCTCTAGTTGAGAGGGAGCGATGATAAACATCACATTTGTATTCTCTTATTCATGTGTCATGTACTAGGCCAGGACTAATAATCGTACGTCTAAGTGAAGGCCATGAAGAGAGAATGGCGGATGGAGGATTGGATAAGCATTTGTGATTTCCTTGAGGATAGAATATCCAAGATAGGAAGTGGGCCGACACTCTTCGAGGAAGGGACAGGTATCCAACACAAGAGTGGTCGAAGAGGACCGATATTATTTGAGGATTGGGAATCCAAGAAAAGAATAATATCTAAAAGGACATACCTAGTGAACATCCTGATGGAATATGTACCTTGTAGAGGTAGTGTGGTATCTCACGAAAATCTAGAACAATAAAAGGAAAGAAAGGAGTGGAGCTCAAATTGTTGAAAGAAAATGAAGAACCTGAAAAGAAGTCGAAGAATGAAGATCATAAAGATCTTTATTACTGAAGAACTCAACTACTACAAATCATCTAGCAAAACCAAGGATAGAAAGATTTGGACCATCTCGCACCCCATAGTTCATGTAGTTACCCCTTGGAATCATGTTAAAACAGTCTTTTAGCAGGAAAGGATCACAAGGATCCTTGATAGTAACAAAACCATCATAAGAAGGTTCTTCAGTATATGGAAGAATCATAGTAACATGGCAGGAGTATAATTCACTAGAAGATTATGGAAAAGCAGTCTAGAAGTTTGAAAGTATGAAGATAGTTAAGAAGCAGCATGAAGGCATAATTGAAGAATTTCTTATCTTTAAGAAGGAAGCAATTCATTCAAAAGAAGTTAATAAGATGGAAATTTGAAGGGAAGAGGTATGCAACTCTTTAGAAAAGAGCTCTTCATTAGAAAGTAGAATTCATTTATTCATAAATATTGTAGGAAGAGTTGGATGCAGAAATATGCTTGGAATCATGTGCATGGTATGTATTGATTAAGATTGGATGATACAAGAACTCTTTCATACGGTTACTCGATACAAGGGAGCGGATTTGAGGGGCGAAGTCGCTCCCTCACAACTCTTCTACCTCCTAGGGAAAAGTATCTGAGCCCTACCCAAGTATGTGGACATGTGAGTGCCAAATCCCAAAGAACCAATGGTCAGTTGAACCCAAAGAATCGAGCTGATATAAGGGCTTCTAATGTCTAATGGAAAGTGTTAAGTATGACATAAGGATAGATGGAACTACACTATCTCAATCAGGGGTTCCCAAGTAGTGCCCCTCCTATACCCATTGAGCCACTAACAGAGGTCTCCATTTGAGGTGAGAGAACAAGTGTGAAATTTTCCTTGAAATGTGGCAATTGGAAATTTAGTCTCCTAACTGATTAATTATGTAGTTTATTTGTTATGGCAAACAAACAAACCCATCGACCTCCTCTTATAATCTCTTGTTGGCTCACCAACGGCCATGATTAAATCCTCATCAACAGCTAAGATCATTTCAAGTCAATCCATGTGAGTTGCTTGAGAAATCTCACCTTTCTCAATTAATTATTGTTACTTAATCACTTTTCCTAAGTTAGACTTAGGAAATATTTAATTATTGACTAATTAACTTAATTGAGCCATCTCTAGGTATTTTCTCCTGAAACTTTTTATGGGTTCTGGACTTCTTGTGTTTCTAAGCCTCTGACCAAAGTCAAGACTGGAACACCTATCTGATGCTACCCAACCATCAAAAACTAACACTCTCTCTTAGCGAGGAAGGTGTTCTAGACAATCTCATAACATCATCCCATACACATTGTTGATGTCTGACAATTGTGACAATTTGCCGCTGCCCACCAACTACTGCGCAACTATGATTCATCTGCTACTCTGAACTGAACCAATATGCATCTATGTTGCTACTGACACTGTAATGTACCATCTACATTGCTGCCAACTCTGCTCTGCACTGCAACTGATCTCATGTTGTTGTTGTTGCTGCAACTACTGCAACTGAGAACTAAATCAATTGTGTCCTATGAACTGCAACTGTCTCCTGAAAATTTGACTGCTACAAGTCTATGCATTGTCCACTGAGTATGCCTGCGTTGCATCTACACTGCGCCCCTCAGCATCTGACTGCATCTAGTACTGCAATTGTCTCTCAAGAATTAACTGCACCCTCTGGCACTGATCCACCTGCTACTGAATATTGTGGGCCCCTGTAGCAAGGGAATTGATCCAAGAGGAAAGATCTGTCAAATGCAGTCCTCCTTGGAACCTGCCCAAAAATTTGTAACCTGGGGTCAGGAGCTTAATGTCTCCCCACCTCTCTCCTGGAGGTATAGTTTCATATAGTGTGAATTCATCCTCCAATCTAGAAGACAAATTATCGATCTCCATCGAAGTTGATGCCTGCTCTTGCTTCTCCTTCTTGTCCTTCTTCCTTTGAGGACACTAGGTACTTTAGTGGCCAAACTCACCACACCTAAAGCACTTGATCTTTAACAGATCATTTTTCTTGTTTTCTCCTACCTGCGAGCCTTATCCCTGACTGGGACCTTTCTTTGTCTTTCCCTTCAATGCAAGGGCCACATTCTCCTCCTCCTTCAAACTCTTCAATCGTCTACTGCTGCCACTAAGACTACTCTTGACTAGAGCAAGTCACATCTCCTCGTACATGAAATCTACCCACATTCGATCCAAACCTGGTAGTTGATATCGTCCAATGATACCTTGGACGAAGGTAGCCCATTCCTCGATGAAACCATTGATAGCTACACGCACCAGCTTAGCATCTTTAGCTGTCTCTCCAACCGCAGCAAGCTCATTCCGGACATCTTGAATCCTGGTGAGGTAGGGGGTAAGTCCTCCTCCCTTCCACATCCTAGTGGTTCTCAGCTTCTCCTTCAGGAACATCTTCCGATTCTCGGAGGAATTCTGGTAGGGTGATGTGAGAGAATCCCACATCTCTTTGGTCATATTCTTGATGACAATGTGAGACTAGATGGTCTCGAACTCCATCGAGAATTAATCGCTTCGCCTTGGCCATTTCCTTATTATAGTTCTCTAGTTACTATGGGTCTATAAGAACGGCTACAACTCTTTCTTCGTACGTCTTTAGACCATGCTCATCTAGCAGGAAAGACATTATGGCTTTCCAAATACAATAATTCGAGGCTCCATCTAACCTATCCTGATCTCGAAGTCCTACTGAGGCCATTTTATGCAAAACTCACAAATGGGAAATAAACAGGAATCTCCTCGTTTCCTACTTGGTTACACACACTACTACTCACACTCCCTCCTGGAATGCGCAGTTTTGCCTGTTTCTACTCCCACTTGCAAACGTAAATCAAGAACTTCCTTAAAAAAACAGAATCTAGAAGCCTCTAAGTAAAATCCCATTGTGTGTTATTTCTATTCCACCCGGCGTTGATTTTGCTA
This sequence comes from Pinus tabuliformis, assembly GCA_031772625.1. Classification (NCBI taxonomy): domain Eukaryota; kingdom Viridiplantae; phylum Streptophyta; class Pinopsida; order Pinales; family Pinaceae; genus Pinus; species Pinus tabuliformis. The sequence goes on along the minus strand of CM062805.1, from coordinate 1,044,191,411 downwards.
CTGCAAAACTGCTGCAAAAACAACTACACCCAGATCCACTTAACGAAAATAAGGATTTGCTCACTAGAAATGCTTCCCAACTTCATTACTGCCTATTGGAACTGCTACTGAACAAATCGAACTCATCCTGCCACCTACATCTGCAAAATCGAACCCCTGTCCAAAAATTTGCACCGCCTAGCCAACTTTTGCGCAGACCTAGAAGAAATTCGCTCAAAATCCCTCTAAATTGCGAAATTTCTCCCTTTCACTTCTGAGACTTTGATCTAATCTGCAATACTGCTTTGATACCATGTGAAATTCTCCTTGAAATGCAGCGACTAGAAATTTATCCTACTAATTGATTAATTATGCAGTTTATTTGCCATGGGAAACAACGAATAAATCACACTACAATTATTCACAAATAAAAACTTTGCAGAAAATTAAATGTTGGAACTAAGAAATATAGAACACAAACACAATAAAACTGACATAGTTATCTGTGGACAAATGTCCCTAGAAAAACCCAATGCAGGAAAATAGGTGCAGCAAATGAGGCTTTGATTATTATGATACAATGAATATTTGAGTACAATCTAGATGCCAAAAATTGACAATCCTCACCAAGAATATCTGGCAAAATTATTGAGGTAATTTCTCCCTCCTCCACGAGCAATCCCGGCATAACACCACTCAGAAAATTGGCCATCCAAAATCCCTGCAAAGATGTTGCGCAGCCTGTAACTCGCACTCCTGGAATCTGCCTCTGAGTCAAACGTTCTTTCTACTGTTGCTGCTGGAAGTGTCCCTCCAGCCCTCTGGAAGATTTTCCTAGCCTCTGGCAGCTGAATCGACCCCCTGCTCAACTAAATCGATTTGCCACTCTGAAGCTGCCTGCGCAGCCTCTAGTCAAATAACTTAGCCCCCTGTTGTTGCCTCTCCAAAACTTAAAATCTTCCTACGGACTCATTGTCTTTGCCCCTTACTGGCTCTTTGTCCCTTTTGGCTTGAACTCCTTCTCCCTGCTCAATTGTTGCAGCTAGATAGCTCTATCTCTACCAAGGAACTCGATCACAAGTGTGTCTTGTTGCAACCCCATCGATCTCCTCTTATAATCTCCTGTTGGCTCACCAACAACCATGATTAAATCCTCACCAACAGTTACAATCATCTCTAAGTCGATCCCTGTGAGTTTCTAGAGAAATCTCACCTTTCTCAATTAATTATTGTTAATTAATCACTTTTCCTAAGTTAGACATAGGAAATATTTAATTATTGACTAATTAACTTAATTGAGCCATATCTAGGTGTTTTCTCCTGAAACATTTTCTAGGTGTTGGAGTTCTTGTGTTTCTAAGCCTCTTTGACCAAAGTCGAGACTAGATCACCTGGCTGATGCTACCCAACCATCAAAAACTAACAAGAAGATCATGGTCAAAGCCCATCCTTCTGCCAAATCACCCCATAATCCATATCAAATGGCCACAATCGAACAAGCATAAGCACCCAATTGCAAAATGATTAAAGTACCTTTTCATGGGAAGCCCGCCTTCATCGATGCACTCATGCTAGATGGGTGAGAATCATATAGATGATGCAAGTGGCGGAAATATAATGGCATATCATTAGCTAGTGGTGGCTATCAAGGGTTGTTGGTTATGTGGTTGACCAGTTGATTGTCAAGAATAGGAGAAACATGTTTTCCTATAGGGTTACCAATTTTGATGGGTAACAATCCTAATTAAAACAACTAGCCTCCATGAATAATGCACTAGTTTATCATAGCCACCATATATGATAAATGACAACCAACTTATTCCTTTAGGGCAATTGTACTAAATTTTGGGTGGGGGGGTTGATAAAGGAAATCATGCGCAAAAACCAATATATAGGAAGGATAGCTATCAATTTGAGGAATCAGTACAAATGTATCTCTCTTCATTTAACTCACACTTCTGCTCTACAATTGAAGTGATTTCAGTCATAAATATGATCATAATAGCTCTAGATAAATTAAGTTATATGTTTTAGGTCACTAAAATCCTTCTCACACTTTAGTCACCCTACACTAGTAATATAAGGATTTGGTCTTTAATATCATACTGCATCACACGTCTTCCAATAAGGAATGAAAAGAGTAACTAGTGAGAAGATCAGACAATAACAAGAACACAGTGCACAACAAAAATTCGCTATGAACTCAGAGAAAACTTACATGTTCATTATGATTACCTTGTGCTCTCTTTATGCTGGAAATACTGAGAGGGGAGTGAATCATTATTTCACTTAATTAGTTAATTTTTAACTTCATAATGCATTAACCATCATTAGCATCAAATCAAAACATAAATCAACATCGCATCAGTAAACAACACCATTCAACAATGCACGACATCAAGACAATACAAAAGAGATTTTTAAGTGGAAACCAAAAAACCACCGAACGCTTCTTAATATAGGTCTTCAAAATTTACATCAATTAGGAAGCTCTAGCTTTCAAGGTTTATAGCGTTCACTGAAGGAGACTCTAACCCCTCGGTTTACAAGCTCCAACCTGAAGGACGCTCCAACGCCCTAATTTACCGGCTCCAACTAGAAGGACGCTCCAACACCCTGATTTATAGGCTGCAACTTGAAGGAAGCTCCAACTTCTTGATTTACTAGCTCCGACTGGAAAAATGCTCCAACATCCTGCACAGGGTCCAACATGCCCAACATGCCCTAGAACCACCCTGCTTCCTTGAAATGTTCTCGAGCTCCGACCTGAAGGAGACTCTACTCATCGTCGTGCATCACCCAACCACCCTGCTCAGCAAGCTACGACTTGCCCTTAAGGCTCCAACCTTCAATTCATTACAAGACCACGTTTCACAATTTTCTGACCGGATACACCTATGCTAAATATTAAAATAATATCAAAATTCTTTGTTGACTTTGTCAATTTGCAACACTAGCACAAGGTCATCAGCAGCAACAATCAACTTCCTCTACTCAATATCAACAAGAACAAATACAATCTCTCTTTAACACTCAAATCTGCTTCTGCTCAACAGAAATAACAACAACAAACCCTATCTCGATAGCTTTGCTCAGGATACATATGTCTTTGTCAGATCCACAGTACAAGATGCTCGACAATGCATCAAACAATAGTACTCAGCAACTATGTCACATGGTTCGAGTTCGAATTCGAGTTCGACAACGATTAAGTTCGATTCGAATTCGAATTTTCCAATCAAGTTCGAATGAGGTTCGGCATTGGGTTCGACTATACATATTTTTCAATATATATATATATATATATATATATGACATCGGTATAATGGAGCAGGAATAACCTTGTATAATGGACGTTGCAAAGATTGAAGGATTAGACATTCTCGGCATATCTGTTTTAGCATACAAATCTACCTAGACATATCACAATTGCACAGCTAGTGATCTTGACATACCTGTGAGGATCTCAGCTGAATGGAGTAGCAAAGATCTAGGACAAAGGCATAGTGTCAATGGATCTCGCATAACAGTCTTGGCATCAAGGCCTCGGTGATACTCCTGTAGAAGTCTAGACTCTAGACAAAGAACAGCAGTGATAGAACCTCTCTCTCGGCCTAATAAGATTGATGTTAGACGTTGTCTCAATCACATATATATATATATATATATATATATACTACAATTGTGGCACAAAAACAAAGCCGCAGAAATGATCATTCTCGAAGGATACAATCCCTGCATAACAAAGAGCCAAAGTAACCATTACAATCTCGGAATAAATGAGACAGTAAGGACCTCAGTATAGTGAGGAATAGTATCTCATCTCGGTGGATCTATTTCTTAACAGTCAATGTATATATATATATATATAATATATATGTAATGGAAAGATCTTCGGATCCCTCACTATCTTTACATGATCTCATTGTCTCGGTGTAAGAAAGATCACAATGATCTTGCAGTCATGGAATACACTCTCGCATGATCACAGTCAACATGATGGTCTAGAGTACAGTGATGAAGGTAGGATAAAACAGCTATCATGGCTGTCATAATGAAGTTCTCAATGCATCATTAAAAAAATCGAACCTTAAAAAATTCGTTAAAATTCGCCTTCAGGTTCGTTGAGGTTCGTTTAGGTTCGAGTTCGTTCAGGTTCGACTTGAGGTTCGAATTTCAGGTTCGGCGAACCTGAACGAATTTCAATTTTTTTTCAGCTTCGCCGAATTTCGAACCTGAACCTTCAGGTTCGCCGAACCCTGTGACATAGCTCAGCAACTCTAGCATCTCTGTAATAACAACCAGTAACTGATCCCTGCAATACTGTGAAACCCTAGCAATTCCACTCTACATTTGCTCAACATGTGATCCCTTGCAAAACAGCAATAAAATCCGCTGACCACTTCAACCAAGCAAATCATGTCTTCTGATCTCAAATTCCTGTCATAGGACCAATGACATTAGCCCTTCACAATTCTCATCAATAACTTGTCACAACAACCCACACTTAACATCTCTAAGTTTGCAACTCAAACTCATCCATACAACAGCGAACCATACATGTTCACCACTACACAGCTATGCACAGTAACAGATTCAGTACAAACTAGACTATCAAATAGTAATGCAAAGCAACAATGCCACCTCTGATCTTGATTTCTAACCCCTGCAAGAACATTGTCATTGACAAAAACAACTATTCCAGGCTCAGTTACATAAACCTTACATTGGCATATGCTACCATCCATACGTAGGTCTATAAAGCATTACACAGGCTGTCATAGGTCTGTCCATAGTGCAACTCAAACTCTTCATACACTATCTATCACTTACACAGGTATTTTCATTTGCCTTGTACTGTGTGTAACCTGTGTTTCCATGGGAGATATCATGGATGCCTTCAACTTGCCAATGCAAAGTAGATGAACCTAAAGATGATCTCATGCTTCTGCCCTTAATTGTTGCAGATAATACCTCTTCAACAAGGTAGTACGGATCAGAAATGTTATTGCTAATGAGACTTTCAAATCTGCACGTTCACTACAGGACTGACCTTGCCTTTACTCTCTCAATTAGTGACACTTCTGCCTTAACTGTTGGAAACGAATTCTCTGTTGTGACTAAGTAACCCTTTATCTTGGTTTAGTGAATAAGAGACCACAGATCTTCAACAGATGCCCATGAGAACCATAGACATCTATGCATTGTTCAGAAGATGCAATTACTCCAGAGTCCACTATCAGTTCAGATTAATACTTCTAGCAATCAAGGTCTATGGCTGAGCTTGGTTCTGCAACGAACTAGGTCTGCAAAAGTTTTAACATTTTATATATTTGAGCTTCAAATTAGGCTTCAGACAAAATTGCTAAAGGGGCATGCCATACTTCCCTTGCTCAAAATCTTGAAGAATGCCATAGATCATTAAGCACTTCAGAACTGCTTTGGCTTCAAAGAGTTCGCATCTAAAACATGCATAAGGAGACCTCAACAGTACACGGTTTAGGCCTCATCCTAGTGCAAGTTGGCTACATAGATCAAGGATCGAAGAATTATAAATCAACCACATGAATTCTACCTTGATTATGTGAGTCGGTGAATGCACTTGTGTTGAGTTAATTCTTCATTTCAGAAAACCCTAACCAGAGCACAGAATCATCTTTTAAGTGGGCCTAATTTATATAAAAAGTTCCTTCATAAGCCCACAAGAAACAACACAAAGTCTACTTCAACTTGATGATTGGTTAGATCAAGAGCAACCAACTGTTGGCGACTCTTCTTCTGTTGAGATGGGAGGTATAGAAGGAAAATGAAGAGTTTTAGGTCTGCCTCAAGGTAGTGCCCTAAGAGGGCCAAAAAATTCAACCAAATTCACTATAGACCACAAACTCCTTCAAGGATTAGTTATGCCGTGATGCAAATTGTAGAAGTAAATATGAGGGTTTCAAATTTTGTTACTACTGAATTTTTTGGTTTGAAGAAGCCCTAGCCAAATCTGAAAGTGACCTAAACAATTGAGATCAAACAAGATTCTCCCTATGTTTGTCCACAAACAAACTTCAGAATTACAGAGATGAACTTCCCCAAGAGGGCCGAGACTAGGCCAAACAGATGCTACTCAACAGCCTTGGAGATAGTGTGAATCACCCAAAGATGACTGCTTGAAAGGATTCGATGGTTCCTCAGAATGTTGTTAGAAAACGCACTGCAATTGTGGCCTTAATGCCCTACAACTTTGCCTCATTACCTATTTCAGATAAGCCCCAAAATGCAACCCTTGGTCTCTCTTAAATAGGCCGAATCACTTCAAGAATTTCTTCAGTATTCAACCAGCAAGAGAGACGAGTAGCCTCAGAAAGGATACAAATACCCTTATGTTGAAATTTCTAAGTATTACCTGTTAGAAATTTTATTTGTTTTCTCTGGTTTATTTCGCCTACTTGTTTAATTACTAACAAGTTATTTAACCATATAAATACTGAAATAAACACAATACAATCTCAACCATCTACAGATCAGCAGCTAAAAGAAATGAACAAACACACAAGGGACACCGTTATTTTTGGACAATTGTCCCCGGAAAAAACCCAACTTGGGAAAACCAGTGCAATACTTCTTAGGGTTTTATTATTAAGCATCTTTTCTTGAGTACACTGGGTGCCAAACTGGCTCACTCGACAGAAATAAAAAAAAAAAAAAATATGGCAGTAATACCTCTCCTCGGAAGCAGATATTCTGAAAGTCTGCCCCACAAAACCCTCTCTAGCACAATCTGAATCACTGCGTCAACCCTCCTAGCCTCTATGTCAACCTGAAACCCTCTGCATCAACCCTCCTGGCCTCTCTGCAACCTCTTTGGCCTTCTGTGTCACTTCTACAGCCTTTGTGTGGGTCACGTTGATCCAGATTTAAACAAGAACGCAACAAATTACGGATATAACCATAAATACAAAGATGCAGTAGAAATAACACTTCATTTCATTAATATCAAATACTAAAATATGCTTACAGACAAAATGGAAATAAGACTAGCTCTAGCGATGGTAGCTTATCTCTAAGAAGAGATGTGGCGGCTACATGCCTCTGAACTGTGTTACAATCAGGCTCAAAAGCCTATTTATTATTGAGAAACAATGGAATACCCTAAACATCCAAAAACCTAACCCTAGGAGATGAAGTGCCAAAACTGTCGACCCCATTTGGGTAAATTGGTACATCAACTTCCTAGGATCGTAACTTTGGCATATGATCTCCGTTTGGCTATCATAATGCCTCATTTCGAAGATCTCGAAGACGTTTGGCAAGCTGGGTTGGGATGTTCCTAGTCTCTCTGTTTTCCTTAAAAACGTCGTTTAGGGCCTCAAAACGGCTCCAGAAGTTCAATACCCGAAAAGCTGCCAAAAATAGTAAATTGTGCTACACTTAAGGAAACCGAAAAAACTGAAAGAGATTGTGTTGGGGGTCCAAGTGGAATAGGTAGGTGGCCATCAATATCCACCTGGAACATTCCTCCCCCCTTAGGAAGCAATGGTCCACATTGCGTTGAGTTCCTACATGAGATGAGGAAACTTCTGCTGAACTTGGTCCTAGTGAGCCACTTGCCCTGGGGAAGGAGTTGGCCTTCTTTGACAACACGATATAGTTGGACCCTTTACTGTCAAGTGTTCTTGATCTACGTGTCCATGATCCAATCAGTTGTGGCTTGTTCCATGCAATCTGGATTTAACTTTGTAGGTGTGAGTTGTTTTGCAATGTCTAATGTGTCTAGCAATGGTGGGAAGTATGGTCGAAGGCGGTCCACATTGAACATTGGGTGCACGCCAAGGAATGGGGGAATGTTGAGCTCAAATGCATTGTCTCCCACCGCCTTGGTAATGGTGTAAGGACCATATCGGAGTGGTCTGAGTTTCCGATAGGCTCCAGTAAGGCATTCCTTTTGCAAATGCAACCAAACTTTGTCGCCCACCTAAAACTTGTGTGGCACCCGATGTTGATCATGTAGCTGCTTGTACTTAGCATTTGATTTCACCAGAATGTTGTGGACCTGTTGGCGGATATGTTGGATGTGCTCAATGGAGTTGTTTGCCTTATCAGTTTCGAACTGGACATGAGCCGAATTTGCATGAGTAGCTACAAATGACATGGCCACTTCAATGGGACATAGTGGCTGGAATCCCGAGCCCACCTGAAAAGGGTTGTGGCCAGTCAAGTTGTGGAGAGCCCGGTTATAGTTGTGCTGGACATAGGGGAGGCTCTCATCCCATGTGCGTGGACGCTTTGAGTTGTACATGTGCAGAATGTGTACGATCATCCCGTTGACGACCTCTGTCTGGCCATCAGTTTGGGGATGGAAAGCTGTGGACTTAGTGAACTTGGTGTCCAACATCAACCAGAGACTGGACCAAACTATACTGAGGAACCTGTTGTCCAAATCTGAGATGATAGATTGTGGGATCCCAAAGTGTACCCACACTTGTTCAAAGAAGAGTTTAGCAGTGGCTTCCACTGTGATATTCTTCTTGCAGGCCGCCATAATGGCCATCTTCGAGAATCTATCGACGACTACAAAAACACAGTCATTGCCATGCTTAGTAGAAGGAAGGTCCAACATGTAATCCATGGAGATGGATTCCCAAGGTCAACTAGGGGTAGGCAGCGGAGTATAGAGGCCTTGCTTCTTGATGGTCAGTTTGGCAATGGCGCAGGCAGTGCAGGATCTGATGTACTTCCCGACATCCTGTTGAAGATTCGGCCAATAGAAATACTTCTGCAGTACTGCCACCATTTTCTCAACCCCAAAATGCCCAACGGCTCGACTGTAGTGTGCTTCCCAAATCATCTTGGCACGCTCTCTTGAAGGAACACAAAGGTGTCCCAAGTGGCATAATAGGGCATCCTGGAGGTGAAAATCTGGAACTTGCTGACCCTCCAAGAGCGTCTGGTATGTGTGGCCGAATTCTGGGTCGCTTTTGTAGAGAAGTGGCCAATCAAAAGTCTCGTGCCCACAAGAGTTGAGCATGGTGGTTAACACCATGATCAGTGGTCAGTTGAGGCAATCTGCAACATTATTGGTGTTGCCCTTCTTATACTTGATATTCAAATGGAACTGTTGCAGGTATGTGGACCACTTCTGATGGCGATCATTCTGCAACTTCCCTTGCGTCTGTATGAACTGCAGGGGCTGGTGGTCTGTGTGGATGATCGTTTCCTTCCCCAAAATATAATGCTTCCATTGTCGGCAGGCCTGCACAATGGAATAGATATCTTTGTCATAAGTGGGATACTTCCGGACTGTGTCTAAAAGTGTCTCACTGTGATATGCCACTGGATGCTCCTGTTGAGTAAGGACTACCCCAATAGCATAGTCAGAGGCATCTGTCTCAATCTCAAATGGTTGTTGCAAGTCTGGTAATGTGAGCACTGGTGCATAGCAAAGGCGATGTTTCAACTCGTTACTCTGTGAATGCCTTCTATTGAGATTCAAACCAAAAGAATTTTGCTTTCGCTCCTCCCTTGGTGACTTGACTTAAGGGCCAAGTGATATGAGAGAATCCCAACATGAACCTGCGGTAGAAATTGGCAAGACCCAGAAAGCTACGAAGCTCTGTCAAAGTGGTTGGAGCTGGCCAATCCCGGATGACTTGGATCTTGGCTGGATCCACATGCACCCCCCGTTCATCAATAATGTATCCCAGATACTAAACCTAGGTCATGCCAAAAGTGCATTTCTCCAAATTGGCACATAGCTTGCGTTGTCGCAGTGTTTACAGAACCTGTCGCACGTGGTGGAGGTGCTCTTCCCAACTCTAGCTAAAGATCAGGATGTCATCCAAGTATACCACTACAAATGAGTTGGTGAATGACCGCAAGATGTCATCCATCAGTCTCATGAAGGTTGCGGGAGCATTTGTCAACTCAAAGGGCATAACCAACCATTCAAAAAGGCCCTCCTTGGCTTTGAAGGCAGTCTTCCACACATCGGAGGGTTCGATTGGTACCTAGTGATATCCTGACTTCAAGTCGATCTTGCTGAAATATTTTGCCCCCTTCAGTTGGTCCAAAAGGTCATGAATCCGTGGGATCGAGTACCTATTCCAGACAATGATCTTGTTCAGCGCCCGATAGTCAATACAGAGTCTCAAAGTCCCATCCTTCTTCTGTACCAACACGATCGGGCTCCCAGAGGGTGATGAACTCGGCCGGATGTGACCTTTCTACAGCAGCTCCTGAATCTGCCTCTTGATTTCGTCGTTCTCCATAACAGAGCGCCGATAGATTGGTCCATTGGACAGCGGCACACCTAGGGTCAGATCGATGGAGTGCTTGACCTGACAGTGCAGAGGCACCCCTGCGGGGGAGGTGAAGATGTCCTCGTACTCCCCCACGACCTTGTCCATCTATTGTTGTCGTGCAGAGGGGCTCGATCTGGAGGTCGTGGCCATCATCTTCTTCTTCCCCTAAGGGCGTATCATCAGGAAAACAAATTTCCCGATTTTAGAAATGAGCTTACTGCATTGTTTTGCACTAACCAAAGAGATGGTAGTAGGTGGAGCTACCTCCGGTATCCTGTACAACTTATTTCCCAAAGTAACAATAACAGCACGAGGCCTTGACTCATACACAGAATGTTGCTTCCATAAGTATGGTTGGCCTAATAATACATCACAAACATCAAGGGGAGCAACGTCACATAATACCTTATCCGTGAAGGGCTTGATGTTGTATGGAAGGCGACACTACAGGCTCACGCGAACATCCCATCCTTGGTGAAGCCACCCGATGGTGTACGGTTGTGGATGTGTTGTGGTCGGTAAGCCCAACCGCTTCACGACCTCTACCAAAATGAGGTTCTTTTGGCTCCCGCTGTTGACAATGAACTGTAGCGGGGAACCCTTTACCCACATCTGGGAGTGGAAGAGGTGCTCCTCCTCCTCTGGATCTTCGGGGTCCTCCTTCTGGATCTTCGTGGCGGCAATCGTGGCGTTGGGCTCCGCATCGATAATCAGCTTCCCTTTGTCATTCCCCTTGTCAAGTTCTGACTCAAAGTCGGAAAATGCATCTGATTCCGAAGCCTTTAGCTCAGCCACCAGTGAAAGCTTGGCCCGACACTCACTTGTGTTGTGAGTGGAGATCTTATGGAATTCACACCACTTTCCTGTGTCCTTCTTTGGCTTCGCGGTGTTGTTCTTTGCTTGCGGCTTTGGTTGTCCTAGGTCGCGCCGCCTTGGCTTTGTCTTTTGTTCTGCGGTTTGGGGGTACCTTTCCCTCGGATTCACAGATCCAAAGTCTCGCTTCTTTTGTTTAAACTTTTGCTCGATCTTGACGGAAAAAATCATGAAAGGAAAAATATCCTTCTAGCAAATTTAACCATTTATCTATAGCATCTACATCTATCTGACCCTCAAATATGGGAATGTAAAAGTTAACTTGTACCTTAAAGGGTGTGGCGCTTCCAGAGTAGCTGCCGGAAGTAGATGAGTCGCCCTTGGGTAGCCGCTGAAGGATCTGGACAAAATTGTCCTCCATTGCATTCCTTTGTCACTCGAGGGCTTCTTCGAGCAAGATTTTGATAGGATCTCCTGCCCCCTCGTCTTTCTTTTCATCCGCCATGGGAGGCCATCGAGATTTGCGAGGCTGGTCTTGCAAAGGTTGTTGAAATTTGGTACCGGAGGACAGGTGGTTCCCTTAGGCTTTGATCTTTGGCCTAGGGAAAAGTGTCCAAAAGAATTTAATTTTTCTCCTAAAGTGACTTTATAATTTTATAAAGTTAAATCTAATTTAAAAGTGACTTTAAGTGATAAAGTTATTAAGTCTAATTTTAAAGTGACTTTTATAAAGTCAATGAAAAATTAGAAAGGAAAAGTGACTTTGGAAATAAATGACTAAGTGGGTCTTTATTAAAGTGGGGTGAATTAAAAAATAGAAAGTGAGATTTAAATGAGCATTTAATCTCAACCATTGATCTAAATCTATTTCAGCCATTGGATTTAGAGATCACCCAAAAGTCACTTGGATCACCCAAAAGTCACTTGGAGTTATATTAAAGGAGGAAAAGGAGGAAAAGGTCATTCATTCTTTCATGAGCAGATTGGGAGAAGGAGAGCAAGAGAGATTTCTGAGCAGGAAGGAGAAGGAGACAGCAGCTTGGCACACATTCCAAGGCAGCAGTTGAGCAGATTTGTACAGCTGATTCAGCACATAGTGAAAGGCAGATTTTTGCACAAAAATCGAGGAGCAGTTTGCTGATTTTTCTACACACAAAACGGAGGTCGTACAGCATTTATTGCTGTCCTGTTTGCTGTAATTTCCAGATTGCTATGAGGCACGGGAAAGGAGATAAGTTGTAAATTTGCTTGCTGATTTTTTGCTGAATAATTCTCACTGTAAAAAGACAATTTTCAGAAATAAAGAAGAGCTCTCAAACTGGTTTTCCCCAAGAGTTGTAGGGGGTTTTTCCAAGGTCAAGTTGACCAAAAATATCAGTGTTTTAATGTGTTTTAATGGCTGTTTTTAATTGCTGATTTTTATTTCTGCAATTTCCAGCATTCTGAAAAATTTCCAGAATTTGTGTTTTCAGCCATATTTATTTTTTTCAGTCTGTTAAATGTATGGTTATGGGAATGGGCATTTAACTACATGGGAGAAATAAGGTGAAACTGAAAACCGGGGTGGGAAAACAGAAATTTTTACATGGTATCAGAGCTTGAGTGTTAAAGGGCAGTTTGGGACAGCAAAAGGAAAAATTACAGTTGCTGATTTTTCACTCAGAAAATTCCAGCAAGCTGATTTTTTCATAAACAGCAGTTTTATCTTTACTACAGCAGTGCTATTTTTCAGTTTTAGGACAGCAGGATGTCATTGGGATTGAGGGTGGAGGATAGGCTGGATGGGCATATAAATTACAGCGTTTGGAAGGAGAGAATGCAGAGTATCTTTGAGGAGGCAGAAGTCTGGGATATCATGGTGCATACCGCACAGAACCCTGTTGTTGTGCCCACTGATGTTACTCGGTTGGCTGAGTATAAAAAGAAGAACAATAAGGGTAAGAGGCTGATTCTAGACGGAATCAAAGACCATTGCATTCCTCATGTGAGAGGAAAGAGCAATGCCCATGAGATGTGGACAGCGTTGTCCAATCTCTACCAGAGTACCAATGAGAACCGGAAGATGGTCCTGAAGGAGAAGCTGAAGAACATTAAGATGGGTAATGATAGTGCAGCTGGATATCTCACAAAGATTACCAATGTGAGAGATGAGTTGGCAGCGATTGGAGAGGCCATTCCACCCACTGAGTTGGTGCGGATTGCAGTGAATGGCCTCCCCCGTTCATGGTTGAACTTTGCTGATGGGGTTTGTGCACGTGAGACCCTTCCCACATGGGAGAGGTTTTGGGATGATTGTATTCAGACAGAGATCAGGAAAGGACAGCTTGGGGCAGCCAAGCCAGTTGAGCAGGATGAGGACGTAGCACTGGTGGCAGGAGGCAAGAAAGGCAAAGGGAAGAAGCAGGCTTCCACAAGCAGTGGTGGGGGCAAAGGCAAAGGTAAAGGTAAACCGGGGAACACACAGAAGGACTATTCCAAGGTGAAGTGTTGGAATTGTCAAAAGATGGGACACTATGCAGTTGTGTGTCCGGAGAAGAAGAAGAAGGGGAAGAACCAGGACGTGGCAGCTTCAGCAGAGATTGAGGACTTTGCTGGTCGTTTTGACCGAGAGTTTGCGTTCACTACGTGTGAGTCCTCTAGTGCAGGATCACCTGCCACACAGGTTCAGAGGGAGCATGCTTTTCCCTCGATTAGCGGAGCATCTACAGGTATTTGGTATGTGGACAGTGGGGCTTCACGTCACATGACAGGAGTCCGTGAGTACTTCTCAGAGCTTTCAGAGAGTGGCACTGATATTGAGGTAGTACTCGGTGATGACAGAGTTGTTAGAGCAGTCGGGGTGGGGACAGTGACATTTCAGAGGGAGTCCAAACCTCCCTTGAAGGTGTCAGAGGTTCTTTATGTGCCAGGGATGAGGAAGAACCTCATATCCGTCTCAGCTTTGGAGGACAGAGGATATGAGGTACTGTTCAGGGGAGGACAGGTGTTGATGTATCCCAGGGACACTCCAACTGATTCAGCTAGAGTGATAGGTGTACGCCATGCAAAGGTGTACAAGTTTGCATTTCAGCCCCTTTTGGCATTGAGCAGTAGTACCGACAGCAGAGCTAGCAGTTCTGAGCTATGTGAGATTTGGCACCGCAGGATGGGACATATGTATCATGGAGCCTTGAGGACATTGCGGGAGATCACTACAGGTGTGCCAGATTTCAGTACTGATCACTTTGATACTTGCAGAGGTTGTGCGATGGGCAAGTTTGCCAAATCCCCTTTTCCCAACAGTGACAGCAGAGTGACGGAGATACTTGATTTGATTCATTCCGATGTGAGCGGTCGGATGTCTCATGTTTCCTTGAGTGGATATGAGTACTATGTTTTATTCATTGATGATCACTCCAGGAGGACCTGGATTTATTTTTTGAAGACCAAGAGTGAGGTCTTCAAGCGGTTTCAGGAGTTCAGAGCTCTTGTGGAGACTCAGACAGGTCGAAAGATCAAGTCCTTGAGGTCGGACAATGGAGGAGAGTACACCCTTGGAGAGTTTGTTGACTATTGTGCGGAGGCAGGCATTAGGAGGGAGTTCACTGTTCCTTACAACCCCCAGCAGAACGGGGTTGCGGAGAGGAAGAACAGATCCATCATAGAGGCTGCCAAAGCCATGATACATGATCAGGGGTTGCCATTGTTCTTGTGGGCAGAGGCCTGCAACACAGCTGTTTACTTGCAGAACAGGAGTCCGCATCGTGTCTTGGGGCACATGACTCCGGAGGAGGCTTTCTCTGGGAAGAAGCCTGATATTGGTCATCTTCATATCTTTGGATGCATTACATACTCCTATATACCCAAGGAGAAGAGGACCAAACTAGAGCCCACCGCAGAGAAGGGTATCTTTGTGGGCTGCAGTGAGACCTCAAAGGCCTTTCGGATTTACATTCCTGCACAGAGGAGAGTTGTTGTCAGACGGGATGTGAAGTTCGAGGAGGACAGGGCCTTTAGGAGGTCACGGGAGTTAGAGTATCTGGATCAGCCAGACCCTCAGCAGCAGTTGAGTCAGTCGCAGGGATCCAGTGGGCAGGGATCAGGAGGATCCGGAGGTACATCTATGAGGATGTCAGGTCCGTCAGTGAGCAGTGGCTCATCGAGCCAGAGGGGTGGTGCTCCGGGCAGCATGCAGAGCAGTTCACTAGGGAGTCCACTGATGGACAGTTCACACGATACCTCAGCTTCTACAGGTTCAGGTTCAGGTGCAGGCAGGAGGACAGCAGACAGACAGTCAGGAGTTCAGGCTACTGATGGTGATGAGGAGGAGGAGTTTCATTCTCCTATGGGAGAAGCATGCTCAGGGAAGAGGAAGCCCAAGTGGCTTCAGGACACCTTGAGAGATGCCACATCTGTTGTTGAGCCGAAGAGGCCGGTCAGAGAGAGTAGACCACCTGAGAGGTTTTGTAGTTATATGGCGATGGTTACCAGCATCCTTGACTCTGAGCCTTCTAGCTATGAGGAGGCAGCTAGCCAGCAGGTCTGGAGAGAGGCCATGCAGGATGAGTATTCTTCTATCATGAAGAATGATGTTTGGGAGGTGGTGCCGAGGCCTGAGGGCAAATCCGTGGTTACTTCCAGATGGCTTTACAAGGTAAAGCATGCTGCAGATGGCAGCATTGAGAAATTCAAAGCGAGGTTTGTGGCTAGAGGGTTCTCCCAGGTAGAGGGAGTTGATTATGAGGAGACCTTCGCTCCCGTGGCTCGATATACTTCGATCCGCTCCATTATATCGATAGCAGCAGAGATGGGTTGGAAGATCCACCAGATGGATGTGAAGACCGCATTTCTCAATGGCTTCATACAGGAGGAGGTGTACATTGAGCAGCCACAGGGCTTTGAGGTGCATGGGAAGGAGTCCCATGTGTGCAGATTGAAGAAGGCCCTTTATGGCCTGAAGCAAGCTCCCAGAGCTTGGTACTCCAGGATAGATGCATACTTGCAGGGGATGGGTTTCACAAAGAGTGAGGCAGATCCGAACCTTTACTTTATTGTGATTGGTGAGGAGCCTCTCATTCTGGTGCTGTATGTGGATGACTTGATCATTACAGGTGCAGAGAGACTCATAGAGCACTGCAAGAGAGATCTTGCGGCGGAGTTTGAGATGAAGGACATCGGCTTGATGCATTACTTTTTGGGTTTGGAGGTGTGGCAGGAGGAGGGGCATTTCTTCCTGGGGCAGGGGAAGTATATTGTGGACATCCTTAGCAGATTCCACATGGAGGATTGTAGACCCATGTCGACACCGATGATCACCAACTGGAAGAAGCTTCATGCTTCGGATTCCGAGTTGGTGGATCCCACATTGTACAGGCAGCTGATTGGTTCCTTGATGTATTTGGTCAACACTAGACCAGATATCTGTTTTGCAGTCAACACGATGAGTCAGTTTATGTGTGAGCCTAGGAAGGTTCACTGGGTGGCTGCAAAACACATTTTGCGGTACTTGCAGGGGACAGTGGATTATGGTCTGGACTACAGGCAGGGAGATGGAGTGAGATTGGCAGGATACACTGATTCTGATTGGGCAGGTTGTGCTTCTGATAGGAAGAGCACTTCAGGGTGTTGTTTTGGGTTGGGTTCAGCAGTAGTGTCATGGTTCAGCCGAAAGCAGCAGTCAGTAGCACTGAGTTCAGCGGAAGCAGAGTATATGGCAGCCAGTCTAGCTAGTTGTGAGGCCATCTGGCTTCGCAAGATGTTGTTTGGCTTATTTGGTCAGCCGTTGAGACCTTCAGTGATTTACTGTGATAATCAGAGTTGCATTAAACTCACGGAGAATCCAGTATTTCATGACAGGTCAAAGCATATTGGGATCAGATATCATTTCATCAGAGACTATGTTCAAAAGGGAGCTGTGAAGCTTGAGTATATTTCCACTGATGAGCAGGTTGCAGATATCCTTACCAAAGCCTTACCACGGGGCAAGCATGTCTACTTCAGAGACAAGATGGGTGTGGTGAGGAACACCTTCCTCGGTAAGAGGGAGTGTTGAAATTTGGTACCGGAGGACAGGTGGTTCCCTTAGGCTTTGATCTTTGGCCTAGGGAAAAGTGTCCAAAAGAATTTAATTTTTCTCCTAAAGTGACTTTATAATTTTATAAAGTTAAATCTAATTTAAAAGTGACTTTAAGTGATAAAGTTATTAAGTCTAATTTTAAAGTGACTTTTATAAAGTCAATGAAAAATTAGAAAGGAAAAGTGACTTTGGAAATAAATGACTAAGTGGGTCTTTATTAAAGTGGGGTGAATTAAAAAATAGAAAGTGAGATTTAAATGAGCATTTAATCTCAACCATTGATCTAAATCTATTTCAGCCATTGGATTTAGAGATCACCCAAAAGTCACTTGGATCACCCAAAAGTCACTTGGAGTTATATTAAAGGAGGAAAAGGAGGAAAAGGTCATTCATTCTTTCATGAGCAGATTGGGAGAAGGAGAGCAAGAGAGCAAGAGAGATTTCTGAGCAGGAAGGAGAAGGAGACAGCAGCTTGGCACACATTCCAAGGCAGCAGTTGAGCAGATTTGTACAGCTGATTCAGCACATAGTGAAAGGCAGATTTTTGCACAAAAATCGAGGAGCAGTTTGCTGATTTTTCTACACACAAAACGGAGGTCGTACAGCATTTATTGCTGTCCTGTTTGCTGTAATTTCCAGATTGCTGTGAGGCACGGGAAAGGAGATAAGTTGTAAATTTGCTTGCTGATTTTTTGCTGAATAATTCTCACTGTAAAAAGACAATTTTCAGAAATAAAGAAGAGCTCTCAAACTGGTTTTCCCCAAGAGTTGTAGGGGGTTTTTCCAGGGTCAAGTTGACCAAAAATATCAGTGTTTTAATGTGTTTTAATGGCTGTTTTTAATTGCTGATTTTTATTTCTGCAATTTCCAGCATTCTGAAAAATTTCCAGAATTTGTGTTTTCAGCCATATTTATTTTTTTCAGTCTGTTAAATGTATGGTTATGGGAATGGGCATTTAACTACATGGGAGAAATAAGGTGAAACTGAAAACCGGGGTGGGAAAACAGAAATTTTTACAAAGGTTTGACCAGTTCAAGCCCTAACTCCTTATATCCCGACCTCGTTGAGGACATGCAAAGAAAAACAGAGAAAGAGCAGACCGCTCTAATACCACTCATTCAGATTTAAACAGGAACGCAACAAATTACAAATATAACCATAAATACAAAGATGCAGTAGAAATAACACTTCATTTCATTAATATAAAATACTGGAATATGCTTACAAACAGAATGGAAATAAGACTAGCTCGAGTGATGGTAGCTTATCTCTGAGAAGAAATGTGGCGGCTACATGCCTTCGAACTATGTTACAATGAGGCTCAAAGGCCTGTTTATTATTGAGAAACAATGGAAAACCCTAAACATCCAAAAACCTAACCCTAGGAGATGAAGCGCCAAAACTGTGTGCCCCGTTTGGGTAAATTGGTACATCAACTTCTCGGGGTCGTAACTTTGGCATACGATCTTCGTCTAGCTATCATAATACCTCGTTTCGAAGATCTCAAAGAGAGTCGAAAACAAATGGGCAAGCCAGTTTGGGATATTTTCGGTCTCTCCATTTTCCCTTAAAACATCGTTTAGGGCCTCAAAATGGCTCTAACAGTTCAGGACCCGAAAAACTGCCAAAAATAGTAAATTGTGCTACAATTAAGAAAAACCGAAAAAACTGAAAGAGAAAGTGTTGGCAGTCCAAGTGGAATAGGCAGGTGGCCATCAATATCCACCTGGATCACACGCAGGCCCTTCTGGCCTCTGCGCAGTCACTGTTGGCCTCTGTGTGGCCTCTTTGCCTCGTATTCATTGTTGGCTTCTCTGCCTCGTATTCATTATTGGCCTCTCTTAACAATCCCCGCTCTAGAAAATTGAACTGACTGATCACTCTGGAGTATCTCCAACTGACCCTCAACAGTCGAGATTACATCTCTAATCAATGGCTAAGATTAGATTTGGCTTGATCCATGTCATTTAGAACCTTCTAACACAATTTTATATTAATACCCATTAATATTTTTATTTTCCTAAGTTTAGACTTAGGAACTCATTAAAAATATTAATTATTTTAATATCTCCTTCACCGGACAGAATTTCCCCAAACCATTTCTGGGGCTTGGAGACCTCATTTGCTTTAGCCTCTCCACCAATTTTCATGGCTAGAGCACATCCGATGCTACCCCAAATCAACACTCCCTCTTAGCGAGGAATGTGCTCTAGTAATACACCACCACTGAGCATCACCCTGATCATATGGCACTAGTACCTGTGTTGATGTTGGGCCTTCCTACCCAACATCCTCTGCACTGTTGCATCATGTATTGCTGACCATGGCTCTACCACTGCCACTACTACATCTGTACGACAGCTCCCTCTGCATCTTTGTTGTTGTTGGTCCTTCTTCCCAACACTACATCTGCACTGGAGTTCTCTCTCATCATGTTGCATCATGCTGCCCATAGCATTAGCACTGCTACCGCTGCATTGCAACTCAGTTACTAGGAAGTAAGTAGTTGATCTACCCAACCACTGACATTCTTGTCAAGCTAGAAACCCTCCCGTTGTTGAAGCTCTCTCTGCCGCTATCCTGCGCTCCCTTTGTTGCCTCTGCGATGTTGCAACAACTCTATGCCTCTCGCACTGTTGCAAACCTCTCTCTGCCATCCTGCACTGTTGTAACCTCATGTGTGCCTCTCGCACTGCTGCAACCCTCTTTGCGCTGCGAGGGACTACTGCACTCTAGCACTCTCTGCCACTCCATCAACATCCGCTTCTACTGACAACTATCATCCTGCTACTGCCACTTCGGAGTTTGGGTACCTCTAGGATCCTTCCCCTCATCTCCTATAGTCCTCTTGACTACAACTCGATGTCTCCCCACCTCTTTTCTAGAGGTACATGAGCACTCATGGCATAATCGTCATCATCCTCTACCTCCTTTTCTGCCTGGCATTGCCTTGGAGCCAGACGCCTCTCCCATATTCTTCTTCCTAGGACACTGGTTTGCATAATGGCCCAGTTCCCCACAGTTGAAGCACTTAATCTTGTAGAGGTCCTTTCTCTTCCTCCTCCCCTGCTGCCCCACAAATTCTAGAGTTGCATCCTCTTCCTCCTCTTTCTTGACCCGAGCTCCTTTGCTACTACTTCCCGTCATGGTCAGCCGTCTGATCTCTTCTTGGCCAAGAGTTGCCCACAATTCTTCCCAATCTGGAAGATTCGCTCTGCCCAGAATGCTCTGGACGAATGTCTCCCACTCCTTGGAGATTGCATTTAGGGCGGTCCTCACCATTAACTCTTGATCCGGCATGGCCCCTATGGAAGTCAATTGGTCCCAGATCTCTTGCAAGCTTCTGAGGAAGTGATGTATCTGCTCCCCCTTCTGCATCTGGTATGACAGCAGCTGATTCTCCGGTAGCATCTTCCTCTACATGGAAGTGCCATGATACAATGTCTTCAAGGTATCCCACATTTCCTTTGTCGTCTCCTTCTCGGCAATATGCTAGACCACATGATTCTCGACCCAAACAAGGATTATGCATTTCGCCTTGGCCATCGCATCCTCATACTTTTCATTATCAGCTGGGTTGACTGAGATAGCCACGGTTCTCAAGGCGAAGGCCTTGATGCGATGTCTATCCAAAACGGACAGGATCCTGGCCTTCCAAATCACAAAGTTGGACACCCCGTCCAGCTTGTCCTGATCCCTCAGTCCGTTCATGGCCATCTCTGCTCTTCTTTTCGACTCCTCTGAGTCTCTACTTCCCTCCTGGAAGTTCTCTGCTAGACTCCCTCTGATTTCCCTCCTGGAAATCCTTCCGCCAATAGTCGAATCACACCTCTCCGATCTCCTATGCTCTTGCAACACTGATCTGGATTTCTTTGGCTAGAAATGTACCTGGGTAGTGACTCCCTCTACCTTGGTTCTATCCCGTTAGGTATTGTTTTGTCTCGACAGCAACAGCACCCCACAAGCTTCACTCCCCGTAATCTACCCACAGCTTCCTATGCCATAGCAACTGAAGAACTGAGCCTCTAGGCTCTACGCAATCCCGGCAAAGCTGATTTTCTCCCCTGGCCAACTGTGTCAACCCTCCTGGTCCCTGCATGGCTCTTCGTGAGCCTCTTCTGCCTTCGAGCTGGCCTTCTCTCTGGCTCGAACTGATGACACAGGCCCTCTGCGTCAACCTTTCTCTGTAGCTCTCTGCCTAGGAACAGTTTTTGTCACTCAGGACAGCTATTTTTGCTACAAATTCTCTGATTCAGCTGGCACCTTTAGCTCTCCTGTGATCTCCAATGCTCTGATACCATGTTGAAATTTCTAAGTATTACCCGTTAGAAATTTTATCTATATTCTCTGGTTTATTTCACCTACTTGTTTAATTACTAACAAGTTACTTAACCATATAAATACTGAAATAAACACAATACAGTCTCAACCATCTACAGATCAACAGCTGAAAGAAATGAACAAACACACAAGGGGCACCGTTATTTTTGGACAATCGTCCCCAGAAAAACCCAACTTGGGAAAACCGGTACAATAGTTCTGAGGGTTTTATTATTAAGCAGTTTTTCTTGAGTACACTGGGTGCCAAACTGGCTCACCCGACAGAGATAAAAAAAAATTGGCAGCAATACCTCTCTTCGGAAGCAGATATTCTGAAAGTCTGCCCCACGAAACCCTCTCCAGCACAATCTGAAGCACTATGTCAACCCTCCTGGGCTCTGCGTCAACCCTCTGAGGCTCTGTGCAGCCTCTCTAGCCCTCTGCATCACTTCTGCAGCCTCCATGTGGGTCACGCAGGCCCTCCTGGCCTCTACGTCGGTCCCTTTGGCTGTGTGTCTGCCTCTCTGCCTCTGCGCTGGTCTTCTGGCACTATCTCTGCCTCTGCGCTGGTCTTCTAGCACTATCTCTGCCTCTGCGCTGGTCTTCCGGCACTATCTCTGCCTCTCTGCTCGTACTCACTGCGCCTCGATGCAACACTGGTCACTGGTTCGATTTCTCTTAGCAAACCCCATTCTAGAAAATCGAATTGATTTGATGCATAAATTTGCAGTATCCCACAAGTCCTAAAACTTGATTAAATGAGTAAAAGACAGACAAAACCAGGTTTTTAAGAGTGAGGAGGGGCACTTTTCCATGGACACGTGTCCAAAAATCATGACACATGTGTTACTGGTGTCCAACACAAGTTTGACGCATGTCATGCGCAAAGGACATAAGTCAAACTCATATTGGACAGATGTGTGACTGGTGTCGAACACAAGTTTGACTCTTGTCCTATGCACAAGACACGAGTCTAACTCATATTGGACACGTGTGTTACTGGTGTCCAACACGAGTTGGACTCGTGTCCAACGCACAGGATATGAGTCAAACTCATATCAGATGCGTGTGTGAATGGTGTCCAACAAGAGTTTGACTCATGTCCTGTGCACAGGGCACGAGTCAAACTCATATCAGACATGTGCCATACTAGAGACATAGACTCCAAGAATAACACATAGGGGTGAGGGACATCTTCATT
Source organism: Pinus tabuliformis (assembly GCA_031772625.1). Taxonomy (NCBI): domain Eukaryota; kingdom Viridiplantae; phylum Streptophyta; class Pinopsida; order Pinales; family Pinaceae; genus Pinus; species Pinus tabuliformis. Next base: position 1,044,168,753 of record CM062805.1, on the reverse strand, counting down.
ATGATAGATATGCCTTGGTGGAGACATACAAGTGAGCCTGGGCCATATAAGTTTCACTTCAACAAGGAAAGCACTGAAAGTCAAATGGCACTGACCGTCTATGCAACAGTAACTTTCTCTTAGAATCTAAGTTGGTTGCATTTCATGCTAACAATCTAATCTTTTACACAAGCACACAAATTGCAGTTCCAATGTGACAAAAAATGATCAGCAAGAATGAACTTATGTCGTCTTAAACAATTTTCGAGTGGATATAATTCTCAAACACAATTATCTAAAATTATCAGGTATGAAAGTTGTAACTTGTAACCAATAATTAATTCAAAACAATTATCTGAAAAGTGTTTCCAGAAGTTAGCAAAGTTAGAATGGCCATAGAAACATTAAAACGAAAATTTATGGGCCAAAATTGAGCAGTAATTTGTAAAATCTCCAAATAATAAACATAAAATATGACTGGAAAAATATCTGGATGATAGTTAATCGAAAACTGTGAGCTGCACTTGAGAAAATTACAGGATTCTGCACAAGCCCAAATGATGTCAAAAAGGAAAATACACCTCCATAACCACAGTATTTTAATAGTAAGCAGGCAAATCCATTGAAATATGTTGAAGGTCATGATGTAAAGTTGTATTTTATGGGGAGTATAGTATGTGCCCCCAAAAATATTACCTTTAAATTGTGATAAAGGCCATGTTAAATCAAAAACAAAAGCATGAACCCTTGTTTCTTCTTTTCACTGTACACGAATTTTTCTGAAGGATGCCTTTTTAAACTATATTGAGTAGCTTTCTTCAGGTTACTCACCTCTGGAGGTGATCACCAACCTCCCTATTTCTGAGATCAAGATGATTAGGTGACATCATATGGCAGCTTAACATAAATATTTATATGAATTGACATATTATTCATTTTTATGTAGATGTATTTTGAAGAATTTTACAAGGCAATATTTGGAATACTATTAAAAATATATTTTTTGTCTAATCTAACAAAATGAGCACTTGATCAAAAAATTAGAGATGAAGTGTAATACCTAAAATGAAAGACCCTGTAATTATTTGAATAGAATTTAAGGCACCCCCTAACAATGAACAAGCAGATTCAGATTTTCCGGGCTGCCACTGTAGAACTAAACTCTGAACAGACACAACCTGTGGACATGGAATTATTTTAAATCTCACTGCAAATCATATCAATTCAAAAAAAGCCACCTTTTTCATGAGACCATGAAGAACCAGCAACATGAACAAGATTCACATAGTTGGCATCAATATAAATTACAGTAGCTGTTTGACGCAGAAATCTTACCCTGCAACAAAGTCTTATGCCTTCTTCAATCAAGCTATTAGATAAGGATGAAATCAAAATTGTATCCTTGATGTGCCAGTCATTCGGAATAAGCAACAGATCCTGGGCTTCAGTATTATATCTACCATTAACATGATAAAGAACCTCTTTTGTAGCCTTGATCACAATAGTTGACGCTGGAGTAAGCAACAACTCTTGTTCTCCAGTGGGGTCACTGAAAATTGCACCACATAAATAATGACAAGAAAGAAGCATAATAAAAGGCTCTAAACTCTATGTAGTGCTAAAAAAAGTTGTCCCCACAATAGGAAAAAGCTACCTGAAGATAAATCAAATTATTTACCCATTTGCTCTTGGATTTTGACTATGTTAGAAAATAGAGTTTCCCAGGCTTCAAGCACAATTTCTGCTCATTGTCAGTGAAAAGAAAAACATATGTTTGAAAAGGATCAAGTCAATAGAGATTAATTAATAGTGTTAATTTTTAAGTACCAATTTCAGAATTTTTTTTCTTTGCAGCTATTTTATCCCCTCAAAATATTTTACCCAGCAAAGTAATTTTCTGCAGTAAATAAATTTTGAAAACTACAAAACAGAAATACTCTGCTACCTCTAACTCAATAATTTTGCAGTGGAAATACTCAAAAAAAATCACACACAAACAGCAAAGATTTTTCCCTCCAAATTTATCTTCATTACATTCTTCTTAGAAAAATTAGGGGCCCCCTTACCAAGGAAAATGGCCCTCTGAAAATACACATAAAATACAATCAATGGAACCTTGCAAAATCGGCCCTCAGAATCTCATCTTGCACTTTGCTAGCAGCCTCTCACAAGTTCGGCACACTTGAAGCAGCTTGGGCCCTCCACTAGTGTGGCCTCAACCTTCTCACCCTCCCCACATTTGCAGCATCACTCCACAAACTCGGCCTCAACCCTCTCAGCCTCTTCAAGCTCATGGCACACTTCGGCCTCATCCTCGAGCATATCTCAGCCCTCCTCTTGTGCGCTCCACCTGCAAAATTGTGCCCACTCGAACTCCCAACTGCACACTCTTTTTGTTTCTTCAGCCTCTTCACAAACCTGCAATTAACTCATGCAAATATTTTGGAATCTCCTCAAAAACAATTGTATCTTCATCCTTTCCCTTGGCACCTTTTGTAATTTCAAATTGAGCAAAATCCCTAAACCTCAATCTCCAAAGTGATGGGCGGTTAAAATTAAATCCTAACCAATTCAGATAAATGGCTAATATTAGATCTAAGTCACTTAAATAATTAAATATTTAACATTAGAAATTTTCTCAATTAGCCAACATTAAACAGTTTAATCAATTAATGTGTTTTTACTAAGTTAAATTTAGGAAAGAAATCATATTAGTTGCTTCTCTCAAATAACCACTTAAGCAGGACTTCTTCTCCTACATGCTAAACGCAAGCCTATGCACAAGACCTTCTGAAGCTATAAAATCAACACCCCCTCCTAGCAAGGAAGGGATTCTCCACCACCCACAGTATGTCCCTATCGAACACGAACATCCCCTTCACTAAAGGCATGTTGAGAATATCTACTACCTGCTCACTTGTGGATATGTATTATAATCTCACAAGACCTCTCTGGACGCCATCTCTAATGAACTGGTACATGATCTCTATGTGTTGGGATCTCTCATGAAACACTGGATTCTCCAATGCTTAATGCAGCTTTTACTATCGTAATGAATCACCATGGGCTCCATCTCAAGTCCAAATAAACCTGAGTGAATTTTGTGAAGCCATATGGCCTCACAACTTGCCAAACTCGCAACCATGTATTCAACCTCTGCTGATCTAGGTGCCACTAAGTGTTACTTCCTACTAAACCACAAAATCATAGCCGATCCCAAGATGAAACAAAAACCAAAAGTACTCTTCATGTCCATTCCACTCCCAGCCCAATTTGAATGTGTGGCATTGCAATTGCACTCCACAAACTCTAACATACCTGAGTCGATACTCCATTGTACCTCTCAAGTACCTGAGCAAAAGGGATATCACACAAATTCTAACAGGTTGAGCCACCAAGGGACTACATAGTCACATGGAGAAGGCATAATAAGGGGAGACCCCACTTCGTTTTCTTGTTTGCGGGTGGATTGCTTCAAGAAAGGTTGGACCACTCCGATATGAAGCTTCAGCCACAGAGGGGTTTGTACTCCACCTTTCACTCAAACCACTTGTCTAAGAACACTGCATCAAGAGGTCGCTCCTAGTTGGGTCTGAAAGGTAGAAGATTCATTGAGTCATAAGTGTGTGTTATTTCTCTTGTAGACCAAGCCCGCTTCCTTGACAAAGTGCAATATTGACTTAGGGAGGTGCATGCTTCACATCCTAACAACTGAGGTACATTTTTTTGTACAAGGTATAATTTGTAAAAATCATTTACTTTAGAAACTTCAAAACTTTTATTTCCGTGCTTTGGATTAGGAAATTTTAGTTGTTGATTTTTACATTGTTATATCATAGACACCAAGATTTTACCTTGGGATAATTGAAAATAACGTAGAATCTAAGACAAAGATGGATACATTGGACTTTTGCTAATATTGGACATATTTTACACTTTGTTTCTAGTGATTTGAATGCAGATTTGCGCTATCTGCTAGCTATAACATACAAAATCCACCTCAAATATCAAGGTTTGCAGCTCCTAACATGCAATATTCCTTTCAGAATATTCCAGTAACTTTCCCATCAATTTGTTTCAGAACAATACACCATAATAAAATTACACAATTTTGCCAGCACAAATTAAATTGCAGATGTAAACAAACTAGAAATATTGCAACTTTAGAGAAAACATCGAACACATACAGGAAAACTCAGCTTTATTTAAATTACTAAAGCAAGATTACATGCCAATACAAACTATCAAACGCTCCCTTTGACAATAGCTAAGATGATGGCCTCAAGATGACTGTAGCAATACTAAATCTGGCATCCCAAACTAAAACCGAAACTGATAATCGCACCAGTGAATTCTGAATGAATTCACCAAGGGATTGGTATATAGATGGGTTTTCGTCCAATCTCACCAATTCTCAAATAAGCAATACCCAATGGTTTTCATCCTGGGCACAATGAACCTGAGAGGACAACTTCCCCAATCTTCACAAAGACAACTGATTAACTCTTCATGATCCAAAAGGCTAGCTTCCCCTCCATTTTATAGATCTAGTAGATCTCTCTTCAACAATCTAGAAGCACTTTAATTTCATTTATTTATTTCCATTCTACAAGATTATCCCTTTTATTCCAGTGACCCTTTTATTTTATTTAAGTCACTTTTCCCCTCTTTTATGTAATTAAAGTCACTTTTAATCACGAAGAATGATTAATCTGCCTCCATGCTTTCCTCGGCCACTGAAAGTCACTTTTCACCATCCCATCTTAAAGATCTCTTCATCTTGCTTCCAACAAGTCTGCAAATAATCTACTCGAAATAACATCTTGAGCATATATAATTTAAATGTGCTCAATAATAACCTCATTTTATGAGAATCGTTGGAATGCAACGGAACCAAAAACAAACTATGCAGAACTAACCTCGATGATGAAATAAAATAAGCAACCCCTGTCGGATCCCATATAACTCCTCCAAAACCCTCTGGGCCCACTAACGACGTAATCTCGTAGCTGAATGGATTTCTCAATACCTAGATCCCAAGCAAACCTCTACTCATCCTACCACCACTGGATCCTCCTAGATCCCTATGCCACAGTGGCCATTCATCATCACCCATGTCCCATGGCTTCAACTATACTATGTGCATGGCTATGGATGTTGTTCCATAAATCATCCGCTTAGTAAGATAACTCATAATCTCTCGCCAATCCATTCCATGGGAAGGATCAAATGCATGACCACCTGTGCACGAATCAAGTCCACTATACCAATGATGCACCATGCTCAACTCGTGTTCCTCCACCGAGTCAACCCATAAGATCCATCTAGAAAACATTAACCCTCTCTCTCCAATGTACAGACGTGGGTTGATAGTGTTGCAAGCCCTGTCTATGTACTTCTAAAGAGGGTTATGTTGAAACTCCAACATATGTTCCCCTAGTTGCCCAGTTAGGGATGTTAGTTGTTCCCCAATGCTAGACAGCTTGGCCTCTGACTTGGCACACGCAACTCCAAGCTCCTCAAGTTTATTGATCTATTGTAAAATGGTACCTCGAAGTGCTTGGGCCTTTGCCTTCATTGCCATAAGATCTACCCTGATATGCTTAAACTCTCTCTAGTGGTTCTCACTGTTGATTTGGGGCAGCATCAGATGTGCTCTAGCCACGAAATTTGGTGGAGAGGTTGGGGCACATGAGATCACCAATACCCAAAAAGGGTTTGGGAAAATTCTAAACAGTTCAGGAGATATTAAAATAATTAATATCTTTAATGGAGTCCCCAAGTCTAAACTTGGGGAAATTAAAATATTAATGTGCATTAATATAAAACTGTGTTAGAATGGTCCAAAAGACATGGATGAAGACAGATCTAATCTTAGCCATTGATTAGGGACTTAATCTCGGTCGTTGATATGTCAATGAGAAAAGTATAAGAGGAGGCTTGAGGGTCACTTGCAGAGTACACCAAATGATCAGCCATTCTATTCTCTAAAGTGGGGTTTGCTAAGAGAGATAGAATCAGTGATCGGAGTTGCAATTGAGGGGCAGTGAGTACAGAGAGACAAAGAGGCAGAGATAGTGTCGGGAGAGCAGCGCATGAGCCAGAGAGAGTGACACAATAGCAGCCAGGGCTCACGCAGGGCCACGCAGAGGCAACCAGGAGCTGCGCAGTGCTTCAGAGAGGCGAGCGTGGCTAACGCAGGGCCTCTTGAGGCTGACACAGACCCATTCAGGGTGACACAGGGCCAGCGTTGGGCAGAGAGCGGCTGACACAGTCCAGAAAGGCAGACGCTGGGGTTTTTGGGGCAAACTGGAGCTGAGGAGCTACCAGAGGGTTTATCTGGGGTTTCAGCCAGGAAATTTGTCTTAGACTGAGAGGTACTACTACCAAGGAAATTCTCTATTGGGTAAGCTGGATTTGGCACCCACATTATACTCAGAAATTGCTTAATAAGAAAACCCTCACATGGTTGCACCGGTGTTCCCGCATTGGGTTTTTCTGCGGACATTGGTCCAAAAATAACGGTGTCATTTGGTGTGATTGATTTTGTTTCCTTCAGTCGATGATTTGTAATATGTTGAGAATGCACTAGTGTTTATTTTCAGTATTTACATTGTAAATAACTTGTTAAGTAACGGAACAGGTAGGTAGGAATAAATCAGTAAAGCGCATGGAGGGTTTCTAGCTAGAAGACTTAGAAACTACAACACTCACTTGAAAGTCCTATAGCCCTGTTGGATGCCTCAACATCTACTTGCACCTCATCAATGGCTAGCCCCAAAGATGGATGCTCAACTCCCTTGACCATAGCTCCAACTTGAGACTTCAATTGGCTCTTCAAACATTATTCATCACGCATACTATGTATTTCATGTTCATGCACCTCTGAGTGCTCTTCTGCTTGGCCTTCTTCATACATGGGAACAATTTGCTAGTCATTGTTGTCGTCATCTTCCCATGATTGATCATACTCTTCAACGGTGTTCTCATGACAATCAATGGACTTAACTATAGTAGAAGAACACATCTCATTCTCATCAGAATGATTAGAGGGAATCTCCTCTTGCTCTACCCCTGTCACCTCTACTCATAGTATTAAAAATTGGTTGATCTAAACCGTAAACCGGTCAAACTAGTCAGTTCACTAGCTAAACCAGCCTAACCAGGCAAAAACCCCGGGTAGAGGGGCCATTCCTCCTTTTTTTCACAAAAATTGGGCCTAACTGACCGATTTATGGGTAAAGCAGCGAGTTCATTGCCATGTTGGCTGTAGACCCACGTGCAATTTTTTGGTGACTTCTAAGGTCGTTTCGAGCGAAACCAAGGTTACTTGGGAGCAAGAGCGAAAACAAGGAGCAGGATCGAGAGCGATAATTTCAAAAGCTCCCAGTTTGGGAGCAATTCTGGGAGCGTTTTTATATAATATATATATTTTTATACTTTTATATTTTGATGCATATATGTCAACAAAAGCATGTAGAATGATGAGTTAGATATAAAAAACATAAAACCCATAGATTGAACCATATAACAACAATCATCTAGAAGTTATAATATTCATCAACCATGTCCACAAGTTAGTAACATACAACATATTGAGTCTCATGATTCATCAATCTTAAAGTTCCAAGCTTTCAAAATTCATTATATAACATTTATCATAATTGATCACCAATGTTGTACCTGTAAGCTAAGTGTAACCATTACAACAAAGAATATCTAACATGAAATGAAACAACTTTCAACTTTCACAAAGCATCATATTCAGAATTCATTACCAATGAGTTATAATTGCCAACTTCAAACTTCAATAGTCATATATTGTTTACAAAAAATATTATAATAAATATGAAAGAGTCAACAATTATTAAAAGTTAAAACTACTAGAAACTAGAAAAGACAAGTAAATCTATCATCTACAGATTCCTCTTGCCGCCACAAATAATGTCTAATTTCTGAGAAGGTCGTGGTGGTCTTCTAAGAGTCTCCTCCCACACAATCCCACGACTAGAACCAGAAGGAAAATGCCTTCCACGTGTGGATGTACATGGAGGCAATGACAGCAAAGGAACAAGACTTGGAACTCGAGCACTGCTACTGGATGGTGGGGGTGGCATGGTTGTTGCTTCATCTTCATCTCTCATAAGTTCTGCTTCCAATTCTTCAAGATGTATAGTGCCATCCTCCAAAGTATCGTCCTCTAGGTGGTTGTCCCAAATTTTATATGTTGGATCCTCATAAGCCCAATCACAGTAATGACTCAACAACATCAAGTTGCAGTGCACATAAACCAAGTTTTTTGTCTAGTTTTCATTGAGTTTGTTTCTTCTCACTTTATGTATGAAGTTGTAGGTGCTCCAACACCTCTCCACAAAAGAAGTATTTACAACCAGTGAGATAAAAAAAATTGCCAATTTTGGCAAAAGTCCCATGCTGCCATATGCTTCCCACCATGTAAGAGCATCAAATCTGTCCCTATCTTCCATTGCATGCAAAGAACCAAACAAACCTGTGCAACTCAAGTATCTACCTAATTCAAGATGCAGATTAGCACACACCTCCTTGTCCAATACCAACTTGTCCAATGCTTGCATATATCTTGTAGATAACTATGGATCTATATGTATTTTGACCCTAACCCCACCCCCAGGTGCAGGTTGGCCCAACCAAGATGGAGAGTAGTATTTTGGCAAAAGGATATATGCCAAGGCATGTAGCGGAACATTAAGTTGTTTCCACTATGTACACACACAATTGTGAATCAGTGTATACAAGTTGGGATCATCTTTCTGAATAATATCTTTTATTTGCCCAAACATGGTATCCATCTGCTAATCCACCTCCGATTTCATTGGTTTATTTGTATCTACAAATTGAATCATGCGATAAATGGGCTTGGTGAATTCTAATACTTTCCTCACACATGCCCAAAACTGACCATCAAGGGTGGTCTCCTCCACCTGTTCAAAACCTTGCTTGTCAACTGCATTAGTAGCCCTTTCCTTTAATACCTGCCAGTGTGGACTTGATACCATACTAGCCAATGACTCTCTTACCTTCAAAAGGCGCCTAAAGGTGAGGTAATAGCTAGCAAATCTAGTCTTCGCAATCTTCAATAGCTCCAACCTTGAGTGACTGGGGAAAAGACCATGGGTATTGCTATGATCGGTAATAAATTTTATCATTTGTTTGCCCCTCTTGTACAAATCACCAATCCATTTGCATTGTTGGTTTTTGTTCTTAATAATATCATGCATCAAAAGGTTCATTGTGTGAACCAAACACCCAGACCAAATTATGTTGGGGTATTTATCCTCAGTAATTGCTACTGATGCCTTACAATTAGCAGCATTATTAGTGATGACTTGGATGACATTGTATGGCACAATATGTTCAATTGTTTCAAGTAATGGTTCTGCAACGTTGATGTCGGTCTTGAACTTCTCTAAGTAATCATATGCTAAAAGAAAGATGGTACCACTGACAGACACAGCAAGAACACTTATCAATGGCTTGCCTTTTACATTTCTCCATCCATTAGATAAAATGGACACCCCATGCTCAGTCCACGAATTTCTCATTCTACTCAAAGAATGTGATATTTTTGCTTTTTCATGATCAAGTCCAACGGTTCTAGCCTTCTCATACCCAGGGCTCGTGTATCCTTTAGGGGCATCATTTATGGGAGAAACCATTTCATGCCAATAAGGTGAGCAAATAACATTGAATGGTATCCCACATGCATAGAGAAACCGGTAAACTTTTCAATACACATCATTCCTACACCTTTCATCCAGGAAACCTTATATGATTCTACGCCTTAAAGAGATGTTTGGTGACCCTGTGCCTCCATATCCACTGCCATGGGAGGATGTTGAAGGAGTTCTTTGTGCATGTTGATGTGATTGTGAGCTTGGTTCAAAGAAACCCTTTGATTTTTTAGATTTGTATTGGGATTCCTCCTCTTCCCTTATGTATTTGGCTCTATTTGTTGTTGACACACTTGCACAAGTTTTGATTCCTATTGCTTTATCTTCATCCCATGGCCTTTTCCCACAGAGGTGCCTTCTGGCACGGGTGTATGAACCTGTGTAAGTTTTGTTGCAATGGGGGCAATCAAATTTAGTGGTTCCACCCCCTTTCCCTGCTTCAGGCCTAGAAACATATTTCCACAATGGGGTTTGGTCTTGTTTAGTTTTTTGGGTTGAATCATGTTCACTCTCTTCCTCCTCACCAAGGTACTCCTCTCCAGGGTTTTCATCAAATCCACTATAACCCACTTCTTCATTCTCTTCTTCATGATCAACCCTTCTTTTTCTACTCTCCAACACCATGATAACCAAAAAACGAACCAAAAAGAAGAAAATGCCAAGCCATATAACCATGATGTTTGAAATTTGAAGTTTTGAATCTGCAAAAAAATGGAGAAATGGGAATGGGAAATAGAGAAAAAAGTTATTTATTTATTTAGCAAGCAATGAACAAAAAAAAAATGCTAGATTAGAGTGTAGATCCTACCTCTTTGGCCTTCAATCCCAAGCTCCATTCTCCCTTTGCAAGTACCTCTTTCACCAAGCTCCTCTCCCCAAGCTTCAAACTCTTTCTTGCTCCAAACTCTCTTGCTCCTCTTGCTCTCAATGCATAAAGTGAATAATGGGAGGGGAAAGGGTCTATTTATTTTTCCCCCTCCCCTTTCCCTCCCTTTCCTCTCTCCTCTCTGCGGTGCAACCTTTTCTTCCACCGTCCAGAAGCATTTTTCACAAGGGGAGTGGTCAAGAGCGATCACTCCTACCCCGCTCCCCCTCTGGAAAAAACGCTCTCAGAGCGTACAAGAGCGCTCAAGGATCAAGCGCTCCAGACCGCTCCCTAAAACGCTCCAACAAAACTAGGCGGTGTTTTTTTTTACCGGGAGCATTTCGGGAGCGCGCTCCTGACTCGCTCCCGCCCGGAGCGCGAATGGGGAGCGGAAGCGTGAAGGGGGGGCTGGCGCTCCCACGCAACCCTGAGCGAAACTAGGGTTTGTTTCTCTCCAAAAACACCCCCCCAAAGCCAATAAAAAAAGGTCTCCCCTCTCATTTGCCTCACACATATCATTTGGAGTTTTTGTGAGTTTCATTGGGAGCTTGGAGGGTGTTGAGATTTTGGTGGAGTAATCATCTCGGAGGGTTGGACTTGGACTTGGAGCTATATTGGAGATTGTTTGAAGTTGTTAGTAGACTTGGCATCTTCAAGAAGAGGCTAAGGAAACCAGTTTGCATTTCCAGGTAAGGACCTTCACTTGAAAAAATCCATATTTCACTGTTGTCCATGTATTTAATTTTTTTATGTGTTTATGCTACATTGTTATCAAATCTCTAGTTCTATGCTATCAAATTTTGTAGGCTAAATGTGCCCATTTTTTTCCTAAATTTGTCTTAGGTTTTCTACTTTTCATAGCTGCAATTTTTTTAATGGCAAATTTCTTTGAAAATTTCAAATATTTCTAGCAATTGTGCCTCCAAAAGCGAAGGACAGTGAATGGTGGGCTCATTGTGATGTGATTTACGAAAAAATGATATCCAAATTTTGCAATAAATCTAATGGAGGTGGGGGTATTCTCAAGTTGAAGCAACACTTGGTTGGGATAAGAGGCCAAGTATTTATTTATTTATTTATGTCTACTTGTTTTGATTAATTAACAAGTTATTTACCATGTAAATACTGAAAATAAATAAAAGTACATACTCAACACGTTACAGAGCATCAACTGAAGGAAACACAACAAGCACACAAGTGACACCGTTGTTTTTGGACCAATGTCCCTGGAAAAACCCAATGCGAGAAAACTGATCCAGCTGTCTGAGAGTTTTAATTATTAAGCAGTTTCAGAATACAATCTGGGTGCCAAAACCGGCTCACCCAATAGAGAATAATATCGGCAGTAGTACCTCTCAGTCGGAGACAGATGTTCCAGTTGAAACCCCGGATAAACACTCTGACAACTCCCAACTCCAATCTCCCCCATGAAAACCCCAACGTCAGCCCTTTTTGGCCCAGTGTATGCCCGTGTCACCCTAGCTCGCCCTGCGCCAGCTTCTGGAGGCACTGCATCAGCCATTATAGCCTTTGTGTCACCCAAGCTGGCTCTGTGAGCTACTGCGCAGCTCCTGGTTGCCTCTACATGAGCCCTAGCTAGCTTTACGTGAACCTCTGGCTAGCTCTACGTCCGTCTCTCCCGGCTTGTGCGCTGATCCTCCTGGTGCTATCTCTGCCTCTCTGCTTCTATATTCATTGCTGCTCATCTGCAACTCTGACCACTCTTTCGACTTCCTCAGCGAACCCTACCCCAGAAAATTGAAATCTTGATCAACTCGGTGTGTTCTCCAAGTGACCCTCAAGCCTCCTCTTATACTTTTCTCGTTGACAAATCAACGACCGAGATTAAGTTCCTAATCAACGGCTAGGATTAGATCTGGCTTGATCCATGACTTTTGGACCATTCTAACACAGTTTTATATTAATTCACATTAATATTTTATTTTCCCTAAGTTTGTACTTAGGGACTCCATTAAAAATATTAATTATTTTAATATCTCCCAAACTGTTCTGAATCTGCCCAAACCCTTTCTGGGTATTGGAGATCTCATGTGCCTTTAGCCTCTGAACCAATTTTCGCAGCTAGAGCACATTCGGTGCTACCCCAAATCAACAAATAGGCCCAGTTAGAGCAGAATACCTTGGCAAGTTTGAGAAGTTTGAGGAGAATAAGGTTAGGGAGAATGTTATCCAAAAAGAAATTGCAAGGAAGAAGGGAATTTTACAAGCCATGAAAGAGAGTGGGTATTACGATTTTGAGATTCAAGACTCCCCTTTCCCTTCCACGAATGACCTCTTTCACTATGTTCCTCCCGCTCTTGGGTCTTATCATCAAGGCCAACAATCCAAAGGAACAAAGAGGACGAACATCCAGAGTTATTTCTCATCCTCTGTCACCACTGCCACTGCTAATCCCACTTCCTCCCAGCCAAGTCGTCAACCCACTTTAGATGAGCAACGGAAAAAACAATGCAAAGAATCTTCTTGTCAATACCTTTCTCGATGGAGGTATGATGCAGATATCCCATTTAATGTTGCTCACTCACCTTATTACCAAGCTATGTGGGACTCTGTTATAGCGATAGGAAAGGGGCTTCAAAGGCCCTACTGTGCATGACTTGACGGGAGCTCTTTTGCAAAAAGAGATTTCTTCCATTGATGAGTATTTGGTTGAGTATAACGAGTCGTGGCTCAAAATAGGTTGTTCCATCATGTCATTAGGATGGAATGATGGAAAGAACTGCACTATCGTTAATTTCCTTGTTTCTTGCCCTCAAGGAAATATGTTTTTGAGATCAGTTGATGCATCTAATAAGGTGAAGGATGCAACCCTTCTATTTGAGCTTTTGGATGAGATTATTCAGGCAATGGGGGAGCACCATGTTGTGCAGGTAATCACAGATAATGCCTCAAACTATGTTCTTGCTAGAATGATGCTTGAGTCCAAATATAAGACCATATTTTGGACTCCATGTGTTGCACATTGCATAGACCTCATGCTTGAGGACATAAGCAAAGTGGAGTGGGAAAAAAACATTGTAGAGCATGCCAAGTGCATTACAAAATACATCTACAACCACTCATCAGTATTGAACCTAATGAGGGAAAACAGTGGGGGCAAAGAGCTTGTTAGGTTTGTAATTACGATATTTGCAACTCACTTCCTCACATTGCAATGTCTCGACTCTCAATTCTCAACAAAAAATTTTGCAAAAAATATTTTCTTCTGATGATTGGACTTCATCTCGGTGGGCTCGTAGACAAGATGGCAAACACACCAAAAAGAAAGTTTTTGACAATTATTTTTGGAAAAGGTCTACAGGGCTTGCGAAAATCACCAGGCCCCTTGTTAATGTGCTACTGATGGTGGATGGGGAAAAATTGGCCATGGGCATCATTTATGAGGTTACGTATCAGGCAAAACAACAGATACATGCAACTTACAAGGATAAGTTAGCTAAATATGGGTGTATATGGGAGATCATTGATAATAGATGAAACAATCAACTTCGTCATCCTATACATGCAACTGGGTTTTTTTTGAACCCAAAGTATCATTATAAAGCTCAGCTAGGAGATCTGCAGGTTGTGGAGGTCAGAGATAGATTGTATAATTGCTTGGAGCGCATAGTCCCTAACCATGTAGACCAATGGGAAATAGATAGACAACTTACTCTTTTCAGTATGGCAGTAGGTACCTTTGGCAAAAACTTGGCAAAGATGGCAACAAATGTGGATCAACCAGGTAAGCAATTCCAATTTGTTTTTCTTTTAAAGTTCAATTGTTTACAAATTTACAGTTCTAAGTTATTAATTAATGTTTTTTTTTTGCAGCACATTGGTGGGAGTCATTCGGTGGCCAATGTCCTCAATTACAAAAGCTTGCAGTTAGAATCCTTAGCCAAACTTGCAGTGCTTCAGGTTGTGAGTACAATTGGTCTGTTTTTTAGTGCATACACATGAAGAAGACAAATCATTTGGAACAAAAACGATTAAATGATCTTGTCTTCGTGCAATACAACCTTCGACTAAGGCGCAACCAAATGATGAACAAAAGACTTGATCTAGATACCATTGTGTTGGACAATATTGATCCAACATCAGAATGGGTGTAGGAGACTGAAGATCCAGAGTTTGATGCTGATTTTGATATTGACATGGTGTTGGAGGGGGTTGAAGCAGATTTGGATGCGCCATCGGAACCAGAATTAGTAGTCGCATCAAGCAAAGGCAAACAACCAATGGAAGGCACTAATGATGCAACTCGACCAACTCGTGCTTCCATTAGGTCTAATTACATTGTTATTCGTGGCAGTGCTACTACTGAGGTTGCAGATGAGGTTCAGGCATCCTCGGACTCTGATCCAGATGATTTTTATGTAGCTCTGATTGATGATCTTCTGTCTAGTAGCAGTGATGAATTTGATCACGATGACAAATGATCATGTTGATCACCGATATCTACCATTAGACTTGTAGTCTTGTAGTAGGCCAATGACCCCATTGCTTGTAGCATTGTTTTTGGACTTTATACGCCATTTAGAGCCTCATTGCTTATGTATTTTGTCAATGATATGTATTGCACTCGGTGCCATTTTGATATATTCACCTTTACATGGTATATAGATGAGAAAACTCTGCATATGTTTTCTCTATTGGTTCGGAATCATGGTTTTAAATATTAAAAATAGTTTTTTCATTAAAAATTAATTATTTCATGTCTTTTTCTAAAAATCGGTTCATTGAGATGCTTTAGATATTAAAAAAATTGAAAAAAAAAAGAATATTTTTGTATTTTACGATTTTTTCCCGATTTTTAACGATTTTTCCCTTGCCGATATTATCCCACTAACGATTACTGCAACATTGATCCAAATGGGCCTACATTACATGACAAAAATTCTTCTTTGACTCAATAAGCCCTATAAGCATGAAGAACAAACTTTGACCTAGACTTGAGCATGAAACCCATGCTTTGATAAATAAAATTTATTTTTCTCTTTTTATATACAAAATATACAATGTCATGTTTACAAAGGTCATTATGAAGACTGAATCTAGTTACATTCTCCAACACTCCCTCTTAACTAGGGAGGTATTCATAATCCTATCATGAGATACAAGGATTCTCAAATTGAACTATTCTCATAAGAAGAGTTGAATTGATAAGCCATATTTTGAGCATCAATATCACAACCAACATTGTCAATAAGGCCTTAACTTGACAGGCTCTACTTATATGAGAGCATAATGATGGGAGACTTTTTGTGAGACACCACACTACCTCTAAAGGCACATACCCCATCCGAATGTTCACTAGGTATGTCCTTTTAGGACTATTCTTATCTTGGATTCCCAATCCTCAAATAATATCAATCCTCTTCGACTACTCTTATCTTGGATGCCCTACCTCATCCTCAAAGAGTATTTCGTCCATGAGTTTACTTCTATCTTCAATTTTCCAATCCTCAAGAAGTACCAACTTTAGATGCTTATCCAATCCTCCGAACCCCATTCTCTCTTCATGGCCTTCACTAAGACTTACGACTGTTAGTCCTAATCTAGTGCATGACACATGAAGAAAATAATATATTGTCCATCATCACTCCCTCTCAATCAAGGAAGAGATATCCACCAAACCAAGCTTGCTTCTTAAGTATTCAAGCTTCTTGTTTGGTAACGCCTTTGTCAGAATATCAGCTACCTTTTAATCTATAGGAATATAATGTAGCTTCACGAACCCATCTTGTATCAAGCTTCTGATATAGTTGTACTTATTGTTTATATGCTTTGTCCTAGCATGAAAAACTGGGTCCTCTATCAATCTTATGCAACCTCCGTTCTCACAATGTATACTTGTAGGGCTTAATGGTTCTTCAAATAAATTTGATAGCAACTTTCTAAACCAAACAGGTTCTCTACAAACTTCGCTTGCAACAATGTACTCGGCTTCAGCACTACTCAAAGAAACAATATCTTGCTTCTTGCTCATCCATGAGATCATAGAAGATCAAAAACTAAAGCATCCACCTGTAGTGCTTCTTCCATCTGTCTCACTACCACCCCAATCAAATTTGTATATCCCAAGAGCTAGATTTTATTACCAGCATATCAAAGGCGGTGATATATAGTCCCAGTGAGGATATCTTAGAATGTGTTTGGTTGCTATCCAATGGTCATGTTTTGGCTCCATCTAAAATTGACTAAGTACATTTACTGCAAAATGAATTCAAGTCTAGTATTCACAAGAAAGATTAAGGATCCAATCAATTGTCTGTAACAAGTAGGATCCACCAGACTGGAATCTGAACTCCTCAACTTCTATAGATTCGTAATCATAGGAGTTGTCATTGGCTTGGTATCCATCATGCAAAATTTTGTAGTATCTTGATCACATACTTTCCCTGAACAAGATATATTTCACCTGGTTTTTGCCATACTTTAGTCCCAAATAGTAATGCTTAAGCCCCTTCCTTTTTTACTTTTTATTTTTTACGTTTTATTTTTTGGGTTTTTTATTTTTATGATTTTTTAGCTTTAGTGTCTTTTATTTAAAAAATAAAAAATCAAAAAACAAAATCAAAAAACTGAAACAACGTAATAAAATCATATCAAATAATAATAAAAAAGGAAATAAAATTTAAAAAAAAAAAGACAAAACCAAAATAGAACTCTTTTTTTATGTTTTAGATTAATAAACAAAATCAAAATGAATCAAGACAAAACAAAATTCATAAACCTAAAAAATATTAAACCTAATCTACCCTAACTAACCCCACCCACATAAAGAAATAAAAAGGAAAACAAAAGTCGAAATCGAATAGTATGTAGGTCTGAGGGTGTTCAACAGTGGAAGGAAGCAAGGCAGACAGGGAGCAAGATAATATGTTGCAGGTCAACGGCGGGAGATGGAATGTGATGGCAGCAATGGTAGCGAAGGATGAGAGTGTTTGAGAGCCGTGGAGGAGCTGAATGCAGGTTTGGAGGGCTGCGAGTTAGGTTAGCAACGATGAAGAGGCTGCGTATTGGAAGGGCTAGCCAAAAATGTGAGTAGAGGGGCGTGGATCAAGTATGGAATGCGATGGCAGAAGGACGAGTAGCAGAAGATGAACCGGAGAGCAGGGATTTGACATGCCTAAGAAGGAAAAGGAAAAACGCAAGCTGGTTTAGCAGGGAGCTCGAAATCTGAAAATTCCAGAAACCCTCAAAACGCAGACAGTATGAATATTTCAAAAATTTTTTGGAAGGGAAAAACGCAGCCCAAAAGAAGGCTCAATTCGGCAGCAAATAGAAAATTGGTAGCCCAAAAAAATTAAGAAAATTTCCCAAAAAATTTTGTTTAAAATTTCCTTTCCAGAACTTATGAATTTTTTAGAAAATTTGAAACCCTTCAGATTGTAAAACCCTTATAAGATTTTTTCCAAATTTAAAATCAAAAAAAAAAAAATTCAAACCCTTGGACTACAAAAAATATGGATAGTATCCCTGGAAAAATGATTTTGAGGCCAAATCATACCCTCCAGGGCTTAGATTTGGCTTCGAATCAAATTTCACCTTCAGATCCGCAACCTGTACCTAAAAACAAAAATCACCCAGAACCCGAATATACAAAAAATAAATAAAACCCAAGTCAGAAAACCCAAAAACATTACAGATATATGCACAGGAATGAATGATCTATCAAATCTGGAGAGTGTGAGTCCAACTCCGCTCCCAGATTTGATAATCTAAGGCTCTACAAAGCCAGATTTATCAATTTAGCACATGAAAAATTAAATTTTTAAATTTAAAAGGAGGTGGTTAGCCCAAAACCCTTCATGCATCACCAATAAAAAATCTTATGATAAGCCTGGAATCATATCAAGTTGGGCTCTTTAGAAAATACAAATTGGGAGTTTGCTGGTCCAACTAAAAACTTCCCTAAACGCTCGATGATCCGAAAAATCAAGACTTTCCTGCAAAACTCAATTCAGCCATCAAAATAGAGCGAGAAAAAAATAATAAAATTCAGATAAATAGAGATACCTACTATTATAATCAAAATTTAAAGTACCATTCAAACCCTAGTGACTGAGCAAGATACCTGTACTCAAATCACACTTCAGAAGCTACAATTAGTGGCTAAAAAGAAATTCATGCATGAAAATGACACATTTTACAGTATTTCCATGAAGAGTAACATTGGCGAAAAATTAACCCCAAAGTCTTTCTTTATTATCAAAAAAGATTACACGAGAGCTTTTAGCTTAGCACACGACTCAGAGATCAGATGGATCAATTGACAAATGACCTCCTATTTAAAGATAAATCTTCCAACGGATAGTTCGAGTGATCCTCGTCAAAGCAATCTCAAACATTGATGAGGATTAAAATTTCTTTTGATCTCATCCATCGAAATTTTAAATTCTTGAGGAAATTCGAATCTTTCAATTAAATGCATTTTAATTAACTCAAAAATAAAAATGTTGAGTTAATTTCCTCAAAAATTTGACTTTGACTTAAACCCCAGGGACTAAAGACTTAAAATTTAGCAAAATAATTAATTTACCTTAGTCCTGAGACCTTTTAAAATTTAAATTTTAAAGGACCGACGAATTTTGCCTTTGGAGAATTTAAATTTACCTAGAACATAGAATTAATTAAATTTTTGGCTTAGGATTTTAATTAATTTTTTGGCTAGAAAATTTAATTAATTAACCTACGAGGGGATAAATTATTTTTCCAACCCTCAAGACACTTTACATCATAATTTTCATATATTTTACATCATAAGCGGAAAAACCCATCTGTAACAGACCCTCACAAACAACCCATTTCTGTGACACAAATATAATCCAGCAGACCAAGCAATTTGTAATAAAATAACTTAACCAAATAGTTAGGACAATTCCCAAATCACTTTTACATAGACTCGATCTATAACACTAGGACTCGCCTAAGATCCCAGTGACAAAATACATTCTGTCTTTGGGGTAAGACTAAAGGAAAACTCTGTCGATCATCCGAACAAACAAAAAACCTCTCAGAATGTAGATCGTCACCAAAACAGTAGGTTTACCTGGGAAATTACATACATGACACAGATCTGCTGAGATAATTTACATCATATACATGTAGAATGGGTTTACATTATAACATGACAATCAAGCTGATGATGAAAGCTGGACGGCACGGACACATCGATCAGGCACAATCCCTTTTTGGAAAAAAGAGGGGTGTACTGTTATGGGTCGTTGACACGTAGTCGTCAACAACATCCATCCTAGCATACCATGCTCTAGGTGTTTGCTTTAAGCCATCTAGAGCCATCTAGAGCCTTCTTCATTCTGCAGACATTTGTCTACCTCTTATGGACATCAAATCCTTGAGCTTGCTCAATGTAAACCTCCTCATCAATGGTCCATTTAGAAAGGTTTTCTAACATCCATTTGATAGATGTTCCATCCCATAGTAGCAACCAAAGAAACAAGTGATTAGATCGTTGTATATCTCGTTGTAGGAGCAAAGGTTTCTTCATAATCAATACCTTCCTTTTGTGAAAAGCCTCTTGCCACAAATCTTGCTTTATACTTGTCAATGCTCCCATCCACAACATGCTTTATCTTATATATCCATTTGGAAGTGACAATAGATTTGTCACTTGGTCTAGGAACAATCTCCTAGACATCATTCTTCATAATTGACAAGTATTTTTCCTGCATTGCATTCCTCCACTCTTGATGCTTAGTTACATCTTCATAGGAGGAGGGTTCAGTTTCAATGAACTTAGTCATATAAGTTGCATAACCAAAATACCTTTTACGTCTTTTACTTTCTCTAAAGGTTCCTTTCTTGTTGCATGTCCCTCTGCCTCTTGTAGAGTTTTCCTCAACCAAGCAGGGCTCTTACGAGTTTCTAGAATAATAACATGTTACACAAGTTCACTAGGTCCTTCAAAATCTTCTTGAATTCATGTAGGATCTTGAACATTGTCATCGTTTGAGATTTCTTCAAAAATGGGTACCTCTTCTTCATCAAAATCAACTGACATATTTTTGGATCTCTTGTAAGCTACATTTTCATCGCAGGTGACATCATTGCTTACTTCAATACGACGATCCTCTTTAATGAAGATTTTGTATGTTTTTTATGAAGCACTATAACAAACAAAGATGCCTTTTGTACTAGTAGGATCCATTTTTTCATCCTCTTGTCTTTTAGAATGTGTATGTAGACTCGACATCCAAATATTCAAAGATGATCCACACTCGGCTTCCTTCCCGTAAATTTTTCTTTTGGAGTCATGTTGTTCAGAATCTTATGAGGGCTTTGATTTTGCATGTAGACAATTGTTACCAATGCTTCTCCCCATAAGAATTGAGGAGATCTTTATCATGAGCATGGCTCTAACACATTCTTCAATTGTTTTGTTCTTCCTTTCAGCCACCATTCTATTCAGGATTAGAAGAAACAATTACCTCCCTCGTAATCCCATGCTTCCTTACAAAATGCTATAAGTTCTTTGGAGGTATATCCTCCACCATTATCAAACATTTATGTCTCGATCTTCCTTTCTGTCAGATTCTCTACTTTATTCTTGAATTCTTGAAACTTCTCAAATGCCTCATCTTTGTTCTTAGGGAGGTATAACCATGTTTTCATCGAGAAATCATCAACGCCAAGAGATTTTACTGCCATAGGTCCACACACATTAGAGTGTTTGAGATCAAATATTTTCTTTGATTTCATATCAGTTATTGCAAAGGGTTTCTTCACATTCTTGCCTAGACCACATACCTTACAGCTTCCTCCTGATCTTCCTTTAATTCAGGCATGCCAATGACTACTTGATTCAGAGATGGCACTATCTTGTAATAAAGGTGTCCATGCCTTCTATGCCATAGTTCAGAAAGGCTCACATCTAAGTGTACTAGGGCTTGAGGGATAGGTGTAAGAAATCTATATAATGTCCCCTTACAAATCCCAATTATCTTAGCATGTTCAATACTATAGCTCTTACCCCAAACCAAAACTTTGCCATCAACAAAAGCAATACTATCACCTTTATCGTCTAGGAAAGAAATAGAAAGCAAATTTTTCTTCAAACCTAGAACATAGAATATGTTATTGAGATGAATTTTTCCACCTCTCTAACTCCAATGAAGTAGATCCAATTCCTTTCACTGGATAACTCTTCATCTCCAAGTTCGACTGAATGAGAAGAGGCTTTTTTACAAAGTCCGTAGTTTATTGCATTCGCCTGTCATATGTCTGGAAGCTCCACTGTCAATAACCCATATATTATTGTCGTTGAAAGTGCCTGAGAGAGCAGAGAAGAAACTCCCATCCATCACTTCTTTTGCTTGCTTGGAACTCTTCTTCAATATGTATCCTCTGATAGTTACAATGAGCCTCCCAAGAAACTTGAAACCTTTCTTCATAAACCTTGCCACTGAGAAGAAAGTGCCAACTAAAATGTGATATTCAATCTCCTTCTTGCACCTTAGCTTTGATACCATGTTCGAAAATCAAAGTTCTTGTATATTATAATTGACTTTCCTTACTTGATAATTACTGGTGATGTTATTTGGCCTTTCATTACTTTTATTTCTTGTTCATCAAGCAACTACCAAAACAATGAAGATCACAAAGAGCCAAAGTACACAAGATATAGGCTCCACGATAGGGCAAAACCTCTCCAATGGGAAAACCCAGAAAAAAATACTTATCTTCTTATAGAAATAATTCAAGATGAGACTCCCAAGACCCAAAGACCATAGTCAAAGCTCCTCCCAAGCACCAAGTCAGCCCTTCAACAAGATCTCTCCCAAACGAGCCAAATTCTTCCAAACTAAGAGAAGGAAAAACTCAGTCAAAATCCCGGACCTGCAATTTCAGGTCTGCAATTTCAACCTGCAACTTCAGCCCCTAAAATTCGCACAGAAACCCTAGACAGCTTCGCACGTGGACAGAAAAAGGTGTTTCTCAGGGGCTCTTCTTTACTTCGACTTCTTCTTCTTGTCTTCCTCGTCCTTCTTTCTTCTTATCTTGTTGCAGATCGAACTCTTGTGAGTGTGTGCCTCAAATGAGTCGAAGTCCTTATTTATAAGCCTTCTTGAGGGGTGGAATAGGCCTCTTTAGGTTGAAATTTCTAGTAGAGCAAAGAATAGAATAGATTTTCATAACTGATAGCTACTTCTAGTGATAATTATTTCTTTATTCTTTTATCAATAAGTAGATACACATGAAAATTTCAACTAGAGGTTTCTTCAATAAGAGCATTAGATAAAAATCAGTAGACAACGCACAATAGATAAACTCAAGAGAAAAGAGACACCATGATTAGGCTCACAGCCAAGGCAAAACCCAAAATTCTTTCCTTATGAGAGAGAGATTTTGTCCATCAATAATACATCAAAATTTTCCAATAAGTCCAAATTAATCAACAACAAAGATGCCACTACTATCCAATGAATTGTACTACACAAAGAGGCCGAAAAATAGGCCTGAGATGACTGTAATAAAGGAGGCTAGAATTCTTATTGAGATAATCAACGAACTGAGGAGGAGACTAGCCCAAATCAACTCAGTCAACTTCAAATATATATTACAGGATGGAGCGAGCTTCAATCTGCCCTTGTTGGCTTCAAAAGCGTGCCAAAATAGAGATACAAATGAGCCCTAACTTTTGTAACACCGAACCCTTGAATGATGAACCAAATCACAGTCAAAGATAGCTTGTATTCTTCTTCGCTCTCCTTGAAGTAGAAGGTCAAATAGCCTTTCAATTACAGACCAAATTGTAATGCTTGTGATGTGCCAAATGGGAGTGATCGATACTTAATTTATAGTGGATACATGAGGGCTAATTAGCCTTTAATGAGCCGACTTGTAGTGCTTCCAATGAGCTGACTTGTAAAGCATAATATGAGCCGACTTGAGGTGAAATATAAATAGATTTCCTTCATAGTTTCATGAAAACTTTCAACCATAGCTATTAATATTTCAACACTCCCTCTTAGCTAGGGAGGTAGTTTTTCATTCTCTCTCAAGATTCATTCTCCCGACCAATCCATAGGTCTCTTGGCTCATAGCCTAAGGAAGAGAACATAGTCCAAGTCTTTCTCTCTCTCTCGATCTCAACATAAGGAAAGATACATAACATCTATCTCAAACCATCTCCCGGACAACAATGTCTCTCGACACTTAGCCTGAGGAACCATCAACACATCTCCTGAAAAACAATGTCTCTCGACACACAGCCTACAGGAGGAATCATCAACACATCTCCTGGACAACAATGTCTCTCGGCACATAGCCTACATGAGGAATCATCAACTCCCGGACAATAATGTCTCTCGGCACAAAGCCTACATGAGGAATCATCAACACATCTCCCGAACAATAATGTCTCTCGACACAGCCTACAAGAGGAATCATCAACACATCTCCCAGACAACAATATCTCTTGACACACAGCCTACGGAAGGAACCCATCTCCCGAACCGCAAGGTCTCTTAGCACATAGCCTACGGGAGATGGTATATTCATGATGCTATGTAGTTAGTGCTCCCTCTCACCTGGGGAGGGGTTCTCAATAACTCCAAGCTGTTCTCTGAAAAAGCCAAACTTCTTCCGAGAAAATGGCTTCGTCAATACATCAACAACCTATTGATCAATAGGAACATATTTGAGCCTCACAGCTCCTCACTGGACAATATTTCGGATGTAGTGGTACTTTCTTTCAATATGTTTGATTTGTCATGGAACACCGAGTTCTGAGATACCTTGGCACACCTCTAGTTGTCACAATATACGAGATTTGGCTCCAACATTTGCTCAAATAGATTAGAGAACAATTTTCGAAACCATATAGCCTCACAATAGCCTACATTAGCATCAATGTATTCAGCTTCAACTGTACTCAAAGCAATAGAGGTTTGTGTCTTGCTAGATCAAGAAACCATAGCAGAGCCCAGGCTAAAACAATATCCAGAGGTGCTCTTTCTATCAGTAGAGCTACCGGCCCAACCAACATTTGTAAAACCCTACAATTGCCATTCAATACCAGAATTGTACATCAGACCATACTCAATGGTGCCTCGCAAATACCTCAAAATGTGTTTTGTTGCAACCTATTGTACATGCCGAGGCTATACCAAGAATTGACACAATGTATTAACTACATAACAAATATTTGACCTGGTGTTCACACGATAATTCAACGAGACAATCAGTCTTCAATAAATAGTTGGATCAAACAATTTTGAGTCATTGTCCCGGATCTTCTTCAAGTCCGTCACCATTGGAGTGTCAATGGACTTACAGTCCATCATACCAAATCTCTGAAGAATTGAAATAATGTACTTCCCTTGGCCCACAAAGATCCCATCAAGTCTTTGCCAAATTTCTAATCCCAAGTAGTAATGCATGAGGCCAAGATCCTTCATCTCAAATTCAGAAACCAACTCCCTCTTGCATTGAACAATCAATACTTTTGCTCCTATCAAAAAAAATCGTCTACATATAATATTAATATCAGAGGCTCACCATCCACAACCTTGAAATATAGATTTCAATCAACGATGCTCTTCTTGAAGACCAAACTCATTTGACAGCCATCAATACGAGACTACCAATCCCGAGGGGCTTGCTTCAGACCATACAAGGCCTTCTTCAATTTGCAAACATGTGTATCTCTATTATGGACCTCAAACCCTTGAGGTTGTTCAATGTAAACTTCTTCTTCAATGACCCCATTCAAAAAGGCGGTTTTCACATCCATTTGATGTAATTTCCAACCTGCAATAGATGCAAGAGCAATAATAGTCTTAATAGATGCATACCTGGCAAAAGGAGCAAATGTTTCTTCATAATCCTCTCCCTCTTTCTAGGAGAATTCACGAGCCACAAAATCTAGCCTTGTATATTTCCACAGTTCCATCAGCAGCATGATTTATCTTGTAGATCCATTGTGAGGACACATCGAATTTATCCTTGGGTCTTGGTACAATCTCCCAAACATCATTTTTCAATATAGATTGATAATCTTTAGTCATTGCTTCTTTCAAAACTTCCTCTTCAGTTGCTTCTTCATAGAAGGATGGCTCAGATTCAATATCTTTCACATCAAGGCTATATAACAAGAATACTTCTTTGATTTCTTGCTTTCCCTAAAAGCCCCACAAGCAGCAGCATGGCCTTCAGCGTCTTTCAAAGTTTTCTCTAACCAGGCAGGTCCCTTTCTTGATTCAGCAATAGGAGCTCTTGTAGATTCAACAGGTTCATGATCAATATCTTCTATATGAGTCTCTGTTCCTGGGACTTTGGTTCCACATTCTTTGGAGAAGCTTAAACTTCATCATAAAATTCCAAAGGTGAACCCTTGGATTTCCAAAATGCGGCATCTTCATCAAATATAACATCCCTGCAAGTCTCAATATATCGTTGTCCTGGAATATCGAGCCTAAAGGCCTTTGAATTTTCAGTATATCCCACAAAGGTTCTTTCTCTTCCAGATGATTCCAATTTTGTCCTCTTTTCTTTTGGTACATGAACAAAAACCAGACAACCAAAGATTCTTAATTGTTAAATATTCAATCTCTCACCTATAAAGACTTCTTCAGAAGTCTTATAATCCAAATTTTGATGGGGGCACCTGTTTTGAACATAGCCAGCAGTCCTTCCAGCGTCACCCCAAAGAAACATCGACAATTCTTGATCATGTAGCATTTTTTTAACAACTTCCACTATAGTTCTATTCTTTCTTTCTGCAATTCCATTTTGTTTGGAGTAGTAGGGAACTATCAGTGTCCTCTTAATTCCAGCATCCCTACAAAAATCAATCAATTCATTTGATACATACTCGCCATCGTTATCGGACCTTAGAGTTTTGATTCTTTTCCCTGTAGCATTTTCAACCTGTTCTTTGAATACACGAAATTTTTCGAACACTTGATCCTTGGTCTTGAGAAGATAGATCCGAGTTTTGCAAGAATAGTCAACAATAAAAGATACATAATATAAACATCCACCAATGGTTTTGTCAAGCATGGGTCCACAGACATCAAAGTGTATAAGATCCAATATTCCATTGACCCTACTATCATTGCTTGAGAATCTTCCTTTAACATTCATCCCAAGGGCATATCCTTTGCATATTCCATCATGATCAGTCTTAAGTTCAGGCACATCATTTAACAAAATCTTTCAATCTTCCTAAACCCTTGTAGTGCATATGAGCGTACCTTCTATGTCAAACTTCACTAAGATCTATAGTGTTGTGAAAGAGAGCTTGAAATGAATGACCAAGGAGATAATATAGTCCACCGATTTGTACCCCAATGACTTTAGCAGATTCAAATGATGATTTTTTCTTCCATACTAAGACTTACCCATCAACAAAAGAACCTCTATACCCTTTGTCTTCAAGAGATGGTATGGACAACAAATCTTTCTTCAAACCAAAACATATAAAACACTGATGATGGGTACATTACCTTCGGATTCCAATTGGAAAGATGATGTACCAATGCTCTTGAATTCATATTTTTCATTGTCTCCAAGCTCGACCTTTTGAGAGAACTTCTTTTCAAATAACTCAAACATGTAATCACGATTTACAATCATGTGTCTAGAGGCACCACTGTCAACAAGCCAAATTTCATCATGATTTTCAATAGAACCTAGAAGAGCACAAATGAACGTGTTCAGAATCAGAAGCACTTCTTATATGCCTTCTCTTTGAAGATGGCTCATCTATATCTTCAATGGATGCATGACGTCTTCTACTTCTTTTACGATTATCATCTCTATCATCTCTTTGATTCCTTATGGGACATTAAGTTTGATAATGTACATAAGCATGACAACAAAAACATTGAATATTTGACAAATATTTTTTTATCTCTTCCATCTCTTCTATCTCTATCATCTCTTCCATTTCTTCTATCTGGAGAGGGAGAAGAAGGTCTTCTATGAGAGGAAGAAGCCTTTCTTAAAGTAGATTTAGGATCTTGTCATTTACTAGCACTTCTTTGGAATTTGCCAATATTCGGTTTCTTCTTCTTTTTGGCCTTAGCTTGAGTAGCAAATGTTTCAATAGTAGGATCTTCAATGTCTCCTCTAGAGTATGTGAAAATTCCTACACTCAAAGGAACCCCTATTGCAGCAAATTTGAATCTACTTCATCTACTTGATTTTTAAATTACATTCATCAAGTTATTCTTCTGAATACTGAAGCAAATTATTTATGCAGCCTACATTAATTAAATATTTGATCTCATGAAACAGAAAACAAAGCAAAGAACAAGATACATAGGACACACTTATTTTTGGACACAATAGTCCACTAGGAAAACCCAATGCGGGAAAACTGTGCAGCAGTTCTGAGGGTTTATTATTATGCAGGAGAAATATCTGAATACAAATCTAGGATGCTCATCTAGCAATCCTTTATAGAGAAAATATTGGCAGAAAATTTGAGTGAGTTTTACCTCACTTCACTCGGCAGAATTTCGGCTTATCCGGCACAAGACTGGCTAACCCCAGCTATTTCTGCATTGGCTCTGCGTCATCCCTGCATCACCTTCTCATCCTTTTGAGTCAGCTCTCCCGACTGTTCCGGTAGTTTTGGCAATTCTGAATTCTGCATGACAGGCAACTTTTCTACTCTGCGTTGGCCATTTTGGCTCTGCGTGGGCCTAGATTGGCCTAGCATCAGGACTGCGTGGGCCTAGACTGGCCCAGCATCAGCTCTCCCGGCTACTGCACTACCTCTCTGCAAGCTCTCTCCGCCACTTGGTCAATATTCTACGGAAAATCCTTCTTCCAGATTCTCACTGCCCCTCAGCTGCAAGATCTCCCCAATCAATTTTCCTCCTGAAAACTTCTCACCTCAAAAAATCGATTTCCTCAATCTCTCTGTGTGTTTTTTCAAATGAACCCCAAGCCTCCATTTTATACTTTTCCTTTTGAGTCTTCAACGGCCAAGATTAAGTCTTTAACCAACGGCTAAGATTAAAACATGACTTGATCTACCTTCTAGATCATTCTCACCCATATTTTGATTAGTACCCATTAATATTTTAATTTTCCTAAGTTTACACTTAGGAACCCCATTAAAAATATTAACTATTTTAATAAAATACAATCCAGGCAGAATTTCACCAAACAGTTTATGGGTTCTTTAGAACTCATTTGCCTTACCCTCTCCACCAATTTTCAAGGCTATAGCACTTTCGATGCTACCAAAAGCTAACACTCCCTCTTAGTGAGGAAAATGCTCTAGCAGCAATATCCACCTGCATGTTGCTCTGTTTCTGAAGCACCTCCTTTCTACATTGTTGTTGCCACCAACACCGTGTTGCTACTACTACTGTACTGCTACCCATGACACTACCACTGCCATTGCTTCATCTGTGCTACAGCTCCCTCTCAAATGCTGCATTTGCTATGCTGCTAGGACTGCCACTGCTAACACTGCATTCACACTGCAACTCAGTTGTTAAGAGAAGCAACTGAAAAACATCCAAAATTAGTTGAACTTAACTATGTTCAACATAATACAATCAATGTTAGAATCTGACAGTTGTTGATTCTGACCCTCTAAATCTTCTGCGTTGTTGCTAACTCCTGCATTGTTGCCAACCTTACTCTGCGTTGATCAATCTCTGGTCCCCAGCTACTGCATTTTTCCTCCAAACACTCCACTGCATTATCTGACACTAAGTCCATCTCGCTACTGCTGAATCTTGGGCTTCCGTAGCAAGGATTTAATCTAAGAGGTAGACTCCTCAAGGATCCCACCCACATGTAGTCCTCCCAACTACAACTCAATATCGCCCCATCTCCCACCTGGAGATGTGTGGGCACTCATGGAAAACACATCATCGTCAATATTTGTTGAAGCAGCGTTAGGATCATGTTTCTCATCCTTATCCCTTTTCTTCAAAGGACACTGGGATGCATAGTGGCCCATCTCACCACAACTAAAACATTTCACCTTCGAAATGTCCTCCTTTTGCTTCGGCTTCTATTGTCCCTTCATTGTTAGAGTTGTGTTCTCATCCTCCTCCTTCGTCTTTGTGCCACTCCCACTACTTCCATTGAGGTTGACCTTCACTAGGTCCCTCCTTAACTCCTCCCGTTGAAGAGCCACCCACATCTCCTCCCATGAAGGTAGTTTTTCCTTGCCCAATATGCTTTGGACGAAAACTTGTCATTCATCTGAGACTCCATTCAGGGCTATCCTCACCATCACGGTTCGCTGAGTGGACCCCCACTGCAGCAAGTTAGTCTCTAGTGTCCTGAAGACACTGAAGATAGAGGTTCACCCCTTCTCCTTTCTGCATCAAGGTCCGCTGCAACTTCTACTCTAAATACATCTTTAGTTGTTCGGAAGAGCCTTCATACAGAGACGAAAAGGCTTCCCACATCTCTCGAGCTGTATCCTCACCCTGCAAGTGTGAGACCGCATGATCTCAAACTCCATCGAGAATGAGCCTCTTTGCCTTCCCCTGCTCGGCCTTGTACCTCTTCTTCTGATTGTTGTCAGCAGGAACAACTACAACACTATTGACGTAGGCCTCAATATCGTATTCCTTCATAACAACTAAGATTATGGTCTTCCATATGACATAGTTGGAGGCTCCGTCAAACCTGTCTTGATCTTTATGCCCATGCGACGCAATCTCACCCAACTGTCGAACTGGCTCCATTAGTCACTGCTCAGCTACTCGGCGAGTGAGAAATTCAAACTTTCTGGCGGAAAGTTCTCTGAGGAGAAAATTTGGCTTCTATGTGTCTTTGTTCTTTTCCAGCAGATTTTTGCCCTGATAGAAACTGCGCCCTTCAAGCACTGCGTTGAGGCTCTGCGTCACTCCCTTTGCCTCTGCAAACTCACGAACTGGAAATCGTACCTCTTTGTCGTCTCACTCAGAGAGAGATTTCCTCGGATCTGCTTCCCGGCAAGGACTGCGCAATCCCTTCAAGGGGATTCGAATTGCTGCCAAGTGCAACTTTCGGCCTCACTGCTGAGCACTGGATCTACTTTTCCTGTTTCAAAATCAATGCTATGATACCATGTGAAAATTCCTACACTCGAAGGAACACCTACTGCAGCAAATCTGAATCTACTTCACCTACTTGATTTTTAAATTACATTCATCAAGTTATTCTTCTGAATACTGAAGCAAATTACTTTTGCAACCTACACTAATTAAATATTTGATCTCATGAAACAAAAAACAGAGCAAAGAACAAGATACATAGGACAAACTTATTTTTGGACAAAATAGTCCCTGGAAAAACACAATGTGGGAAAACCGGTGCAGCAAGTCTGAGGATTTATTATTATGCAGGAGAAATGTCTGAATACAAATCTATGATGCTCATCTAGCAATCCTTTACAGGGAAAATACTGGCGGATAATCTATGTGAATTTTACCTCACTTCACTCAGCAGAAATCTGGCTGATCTGGCACAAGACTGGTTAACCCCGGCTATTTCTGCACTGGCTCTGCGTCAGCCCTGTGTCACCTTCTCTGCCTTCTACGTCATCTGTCCCGGCAGTTCTGAGCAGTTCTATCAGTTCTGGATTCAGCATGACATGAATCTTTTCTGCTCTACGTTGGCCCTTCTGGCTCTACGTCAAGACTGTGTGGACCCAGACTAGCCCAGCGTCAGCTTTCTCGGCTATTGTGCTGCCACTTTGCAAGCTCTCTCTGCCTCTCTATCAGTATTATCTAGAAAGTCTTTCTTCCAGATTCTTACCGCCCCTCAACTGCAAGATCTCGCCAATCGATTTTCCTCCTAAGAACTTCTCACCTCAAAAAATTGATTTCCTCAATCTCTCTGTGTTTGTTTTCAAATAAACGCCAAACCTCCATTTTATACTTTTCCTGTTGAGTCTTCAACGGACGAGATTAAGTCTCTAATCAACGG
Source organism: Pinus tabuliformis (assembly GCA_031772625.1). Lineage (NCBI taxonomy): Eukaryota > Viridiplantae > Streptophyta > Pinopsida > Pinales > Pinaceae > Pinus > Pinus tabuliformis. The sequence goes on along the minus strand of CM062805.1, from coordinate 1,044,137,277 downwards.
CTAAGATTAAAACATGACTTGATCTGCCTTCTAGATCATTCTCACCCATTGTTTGATTAATACCCATTAATATTTTAATTTCCCTAAGTTTAGACTTTGATGCAGGAGCATCCGGACTTAGCTAGCAATGTGATTGTATGTTCACATGTTGTGGCTAGCAAGAGATGAATTTCATTGACCTGAGTGGTCAAAATCAGTTTTAGTAGATGGTTGGATCCCTCGAATTAATCTTTATCTCAATCATTGTAATAATTGGATTACTGTATTATTTTTAGAATAGGAGATAAGTTGTTAGGTTATGTGTGTATCAGAGCTTGAGAATAGGGATTTAATGGTTGAGCTAATAAAAATAGAGATTAAGTTGTTAATGCAGTTAGGATAGGATTTGATCCATAAAAGAGAAAAAAAATGTAATGATAGAGATTAGATAATCGGGAATAGAGTAAGCGAGAGACTGAGTGAGAGATAGGGTTGAGATTGAAACAGAGGTCAGACAAACTGTTGTAATCAAGCCGAGAGGGCCAACACTTTGTAATTTCTATTCTATTGAATAATTGATCAAGTGTGGTGTTGCATATTATTCAAGGTGCAGAAATTCTCTTATAACGGTGTATCGGCATTCTGGACCCTAATCAGGTATTTTTCTCTGTTTAAACATTTTACTTATAAATCACAGTCAATTAGTATTAAGAGTTAATATTGAGCTTAAGTGCTAAATCTTTCCTTAAGCATCTTTCTTAAAAGTATGAATTAAGCACGTGGGTAGTATTTGGAAAGTGGTAAGCAGTATCTCGCACGGACAAAACTAGTAAATGGTATTTCTCAATTTCACACGATTAACCTTAGCAGGCGACATGTAGCATAGGAAAACCACTTTTCTCGCGCGCTCTCGACCTGATATCGATCATGCAAGAATTCACGCGAGATTATGCAATATTTGTTGGATCTAGAGAAGTGAGATCAACGGTGCAGATTGAAGCGCTCGGTCTGAGGAAAAGTCAAAGTGGGACCGGCGGTGATTGGTCAGGTTAGCGGGATCCTCGGGAAAAATCCACGTACAAGATCTGTCGACGCACAGCTGATTGGTTACAAAATTAACCAGTAGTCTAATTCCAGACTTCCACATCAAATTTAGTAGCCATCCACATCAGACTTAGGAACCCCATTAAAAATATTAATTATTTTAATAAAATACAATCCGGGTGGAATTTTTCCAAATGGTTTCTAGTTTCTTTAGAACGCATGTACCTTAGCCTCTCCACCAATTTTCAAGGCTAGAGCACTTCCGATGCTACCAAAAACTAATAGAGTAGAGTCTAGATTCTTCTTGAATGCATGCAGCGCATAACTTGTCAAAGGTTGGAGCATTCTCTCTTGCACTAATACCTAATGCAAATGAGTCCCAAGATCTCGGGAGACCACCCAAAGCAATAGCTACCAATTCGTTATCAAAGACTTCTTCATCAATGGCTTTGAGTTAATCTCTAATTTGTGATATCTTGACAAAATATGATGCTATAGTGTCATTCTTTGTCATCTTGATGTTGCAAAGTTGACCACTTAGATTGATAGATTGATTCACATTATTGATTGTATATAATCCAATGATAGCATCATACATAGCCTTAGCAGTCTTACATTCAACAATATAAGGAATCAAGTGATCCCTAACAAAACCCAACAAATACTCCTAACCAAAATATCATCTTCAAGATACTTTTCCTTAGTTGCTTGTTCAGTTGGCATAGTTAACTTACCTATGACAATTCCCAAGACTTTTCTCCTTTCAAGAATGATCTCTACTCTTGCCTTCCATGCCCTGTAGTTAGTAGCTCCTTCAAGCTTGCTCTTAGTCTTCATGATGAAGGTATCGGAGAGAACCTCACGAAATTTTGAATGCTATTCAAGGTGATCTTCAAATGTTTTTCAGCTGCTCCTTGGTATAATCTTCCCGGTTTTTTCCTTCACAAAAGCTCTGAAACCACGTTGAAATTTCTAGTAGAGCAAAAACTAGAATAGATTTTCACAACTGATAGCTACTTCTAGCAATAATTTCTTCTTTATTCTGTTAATAATAAGTAGATACACATGAAAATTTCAACCAAAGATTTTTCCAATAAGAGCAGTAGATGAAAATCACAGTAGACAATGAACAGTAGATAAACTCAAGAGACAACAGACACCAAGATTAAGCTCACAGCCAGGGCAAAACCGATTCCGGGAAAACCTAAAATTCTTTCCTTATGAGAGAGAGGTTGTGTCCATCAATAATACATCAAAATGTTCCAACAAGTCCAAAGTAATCAACAACAAAGATGCCACTACTATCCAACGAATTGTACTGCACATAGAGCCCGAAAAAAAAGGTCAGAGGTCACAGTAATAAAGGAGGCTGAAATTCTTACTGAGATAATCAACAAATTTAGGAGGAGATTAGCCCAAATCAACTTGGTCAACTTCAAAGATATAGTACAGGATGGAGCAAGCTTCAATCTGCACTTGTTGACTTCCAAAGCATGTCAAAATTGAGATACAAATGAGCCCTAACTTCTGTAGCATCGAACCCTTGAATGATGAACCAAATCACAGTCAAAGATAGCTTTTATTCTTCTTCACTCTCCCTAAAGTAGAAGTATGAATACCCTTTCAATTGTAGACCAAATCATAATGCTTCTGATGTTCCAAATGAGAGTGATCGACACTTAATTTATAGTGGATACATGAGGGCTAATTAGCCTTAGATGAGCCAACATGTATTGCTTCCAAAGATCCAACTTGTAGCACATAATATCAGCCTACTTGAGGTGACACAATAAATTTCCTCCATAGTTTGATGAAAAATGCCAAACATAGCTATTAATATTTCAACACTTTAGGCCGACTTCACCATGGCTGGGCCAACTTGGTCTTGGCAGAAAATTTGACTTTGTAGACTCATAAATAATGATTTTATTTTGTTTCAACAAGTCCAAATGGAACTACATTACATGACAGAAATTCTTCTTTGACTCGATAAACCCTAGAAACATGAAGAACATGCTTCGACTTAGACTTGAGCATGAAACCCATGCTTTGACAAAATAAAAAAGATTTTTCTCTTTTTATATACAAATATACAATGCCATGTTTACAAAGGTCATTATGAAGACTGAATCTAGTTACATTCTCCAACACCATGAAAGAAAATCAGCCTTGCATAAGAAATTCAGCTACCACGAGCACTTAGGAATCCAAGCACTAATAAAATTTCTCCTTAAACCCTCAAGTTGGCATGAAAACCATCTCTGGTACCACTTTAATATTCCATTAGGAATATTCGAGTAAATTTCCCATCAATTTGTTTCAAAACTATACACCATAATAAATTTGCACAATTTTACCAGCACAAATTAAATTGCAGGTGTAAAGAAACTAGAAATGCTACAACTTTAGAGAAAACACGGAACACATGTTGCAAAACTCAGCTTTATTTAATTTACTAAAGCAAGATTACATGCCAATACAAACTATCAAAATCTCCGGCTGAAAATGGTTGAGATGATGATCTCAAGATGATTGCGGCAATACTGAATCTAACCTCCTAAACTGAAATGAAAACTGATAATCACCACTGTGAATTCCAAATGAATTCACAAAGGGATTGGTAAAGATGGGTTTTCGTCCAATCTTACCAATTCTCAGATAAGCAGTACTCAAGGGTTTTCATCTCGAGCACAATGAACCTGTGAGGACAACCCCCCAATCTGCACAAAGACAAATGACTAACTTTTGATGATCCAAAAGGCAAGTTCTCCCTCGTTTTTATAGATATAATGGATCACTCTTAAACCTTCTAGAAGCACTTTAATTTTATTATTTTATTTCCATTCTAGAAGCTTCTCCCTTTTATTTAAATGACCCTTTTCTTTTATTTTCAGACATATTTCCCCTTTTATTTAATTAAAATCACTTTTAATCCCAAAGAATGATTAATGATTAATCTGCCTCCATTTTTCCCCACCCACCAAAAGTCACTTTTCACCACACCATCTTGTAGATATCATCATCCCGGTTCCAACAAGCTATTACACTATGTGTTTCTCCAAATAATACCTTAAGCGTATATAATTAAAGTATGCTCAATAATAACCTTGTTTTACCAAAATTGTCGGAATGCAACGAAACAAAGAATGAACTATGCAGAACTGACCACGACAAAATACAACAAGCAAACACTGTCGGACCCCACAAAATTCCTCCAAAACCCTACGAGCCCACTAATGACATAATCTCGATCCTAGAAATCCATCCTAACCACATCATAAGGAAAACCAAAAATGGGGATATTAAAAAACAACTAAGTGAATGATTAGAAACCTTGTGTATTGACTCTATATTGTTTTTAACTTATTGATTACTATTTTATAGCCAGCCATATTTAAAGCTTATTTCAAATCTGCAAGTTTTTGGGCACTTAGCCTAGTGGGATTTGTTGCCATATTTACAGAAATACAATTTCCAACTTGCTAGAAATTGTTATTTTTGTTGTTATAGGTTGGAATAGTATAAGGATCATTTATCATCCTTCAACCGTCCCACATCTAGGAGTGCTTTGGCACTCATTGGTCAGTCAAATTGAGTGACATAGGCTATTGTCCATTTTATTCATTGTCATTTTTGTAGTTGGATTTAACAAGACAGCGAGCTAATTTGCCTATTAGCCTTCTAACCAACAACTTAAACTAAAAAATAACATCATTACTAGTTAAGGTATTTTTATATCATCTTTCAATACTTGTACAATATATTTAACATCAACTACAGTAGTTTTCTTGTGATCTTAGTTTTTGGGTGCATATTCATCCCTGAAAACGGAGGGGCATCCCTGAGAATTATCTCCACCTCTCCACCTCTTCTTGACTTCATTTAAAGCATTAGACTTACTTGGAGTTGGTTGAGGTATCAATTAAGAATCCTCCCTTGGACTTTCAGGCAATGTTGCGATAATCGCGATTCGGAATAAATCAGTGAGTGTCCGGAATCAAAAAAAATAGTAAAAATCGGGATAAAATTAGTAAAAATCGACCAAAATTAAAAAAAAAAAAAAAAAAAGTACAAAAAATCATATTTTTTCAATGTTTTTAGTATCTAAAGCATACCAAAACATATGAACTGGATTTCGTACAATTACAGAGGGTTTGCTAGTCCCTCAAAAAACCTAGCTTTAAAGCACCTAGTTCTATCGGACAAACTTGATATCATATTGTTACAAGAGACATTGGGTTCTAGTAGTGAGATCATATCTGTTTTGTAAGGAATGTTTAAAGGATGGTCTTTTTTTGCTATTGATGCGTGTGGTACATTTGAGGGTTTAGCGCTAGGTATAAATTGTAAATTTGTCAAAATCATAAATATTTGGGGTAGTGAAGGTGGTATTGCTACAGAGATTTTATCTGAAGAATTTGGAATGGAATTTAGGGTGGTTAATGTGTATGGCCTCTGTCAAGAGAGAGTAGTTTTTTGGGATAAATTAATGAATCGGTCATTTATGAGGAAGGAAAATTTGATCCTAGGTGGTGACTTAAATTTCTCACTGGGTATGTCTGAAATTTTGGGAGAGCATACTCATGTTAATTCGCTATCCGATTACTTCTCTCATTTACTAGACTCCCACTATCTAATAGACGTTTATATGGCTAGATATAAGCCTACAAGGAGAAATCAGAGGATCTGGGAAGCCATGGTTCCTAGAAGACTAGACAGATTCCTGATTCGGGGTTCTTTGTTGAATAAAGTCTTTCTTTTCAAACAACGGGTGGGATCAGGAGGGTTATTAGACCATCATCCTATTTACTTGGAGCTTGCAGGTAGTTTCAAAAAGCCTAGGGCACCCTTCAAATTTAGAGCAACCTAGATGAAAGAGGACTTCAGATCCATTATTCGTGAGAATTGGCAACCATGTGGTATTGGGGAGAGTCGATCAATTTCATGTCAATTTGCAGACAATCTTAATAGAATAAATGAGAAGAATATTGAATGGCTTAAAGTATAAAAGCAGAGAGATGAGGAAGCATTGAAGAAGATTGAGGCTAAACTGGTACGGTTGGAGGATACAGGATGTGGGGATTATGATAAAAATGAAGCCAAACAAAATATTATCATGTTGGAAACAGTCAGGAGGAAGTTGTTGAAGAAGAAGGAAGAATCATGGACACTTAAAAGTAGAGCCATTGGGCTATAGGCTGGGGGCAACAATATAAAGTTTTTTCAACTAAGTTGCACGAAACGGGAAAACGGGTACGAGTTTCCGAAACGGGAAGCGATACGAAACGCTACCTCCCCAAATTTTGGAAACGGGGAAACGCGAATATATATATATATATATATATATATTGAAAATATTTAAATATATATATATATATATATATATGTGTGTGCAATCATAAAGCATAAATGGTACATTATAATTTATTACACTTAAACATTACGATTTAATTTACATCACATTTACTCATGAATGATCACATAATGAAAATAAAAATATCGGAATATCCAAAAGCAACCTTTATTATATATCCAAATCTCAAAATCAGCCTTTATTTATATTAATATATGAGGCTGCAAGTACAATAAAGACTATAAGGCTGCAAGAGAGAGATCCAAATCAAGATTTTCTGCATCCACATCCCATTCTTTAGAAGGACCACTATTGTATTGGGAGTCTCCTCCTACATAGTCGAACGACCTTAGTGCTGACTTGATTAAATACACGTTTCATACCCTAGTACCCTACATGATCTTGATTATTGGGAGTTTCCCCTGCATAGAGGGCTTGGTTCTCTTGATTAAATACAAGTTCCATACCCTAGTACATGATAAAATCCAATGGAAACATTGCAATCCCTCCAATCCTGAAATCCTGAAAAACAAACAAGTCTGCTGGATTTTGAGTGAGATCTAAAATTCTACTTTCTCCATATGAAATCCAATGAGGGCGAAACCACTCTCAAACATCCTGAGTCATTTCATGGTAATGTTAAAAATTTAAGTAAAATGATGAAAATGAAAAATAAAGGAGAATATCACTTTTACTTTAAGAATTTAACATTACCATGAATTGCATATCCCTAAAAAAATTAAAAAACAAATTAAAAATAAAAAATAAAAAACAACTGTTTTTTTGGGGAAACGTGGCCCGTACGGCCTGGAAACGCGTTTCCGGCTGTACGGCCATGTTTCCGTTTCGGGAAACGTGGCCGTACGGCCGGAAACGTGTTTCCAGGCCGTACGGTACGGGGAAACGCGTTTCGTTTCGTTTCCCCTGGGGAAACGACCCCTAGGGCCACGTTTCCTGCAACTTAGTTTTTCAACAATATGCCAAGGGAAGGAGAGTTATCAACACTATTTGGTCTTTGGAAAATGATAATGGTGAGAGGGCTACAAATTTCAGGGACTTGGCTAGGATGGGTTCTATGCATTTTCGATATATTTTTCCGGCTCCAAAGGAACCTTCAATGGCTAAAATAATTAAGATTGCACGTCTGTTCCTAAGCTTTGTTGATGAGGATAATAATAGGGACTTGATCGCACCAGTTACAACTGGAGAACTAGAGGCAATCTTGTATTGGTTCAAGAAGTACAAAAGTCTAGGGCCAGATGGTTGGCCTGTGGAATTTTTTCTTGAATTCTATGAATTTTTTGAGGCAAACTTGTTGAAGGTAATTGAGGAATGCATAACTACTAGGCAGATGTATCAGGCGTTCAATTCTACTTTCATATCATTCATTCCAAAGTCAAATGATCCAAGGATGCTTAATGATTATAGACCTATCCCACTCCGTAATGGTATTTACAAAATCATTGCAAACAGAATCAAGCCTATTTTAACACAACATATGTCTAAAGAACAATTTGCCTTTCTAGACGATCGTCAAATTCATGAAGCCATTGGTGTGGCGCAAGAAGGACTCCACAGTCTGAAGGTAAAGAAATTGAATGGTTTGATCCTTAAAGTCGATCTGTCAAAAGCCTATGACAGAGTCAGGTGGCTATATATTAAAATGTTGCTAACTCAATTGGGCTTTCACATTAGCTTTATTAATTGGATAATGTGTTGCATATCATCTGCTTTATCTATTGTTTTAATTAATGGGTCAGCATTGTAAAAATTTGGCAACTCAAAGATGAATTTCTCCTAGAATAAATCATATCTTTCAGTTTTGTTTGAACAACCTATACTAAAATTTCATTTCTAACAATTGTAATATGACTTTCCAAAAATAGTAAGTCACATCTCAATTTGGAAGTGACTTTCCAAAAATAGAAAGTCATGTCTAAATGATCAAGGATGATCTTGACATATGGAATCCACTTTAAAATCAAATCAATCATGATTATACATGTCAAGAATTAGTATTTTATCCTTAATAGTATTATCATTATTATGATACTATTATTTATAAAATAGTCTAAAATCATCCACCTTTAATGGATTAATAAAAACAAATTATCAATACTCTCATGGAATTAGCCAATTAAATTGAGAATCTCTTACTTGGCAAATTGAACCTCTCTCTTGGAATAAAATAGTAACTCCACACTTAAGAGAATGTAACTTTCCCTCACTAATTCGATGTATGGAAAAAGTGTAACTCCTCCTCATTAAGTGCACTTGTAGCTCCCTCACTCAATTCAATTTGTAACTCTCACCAAATATTCTCTCATGTCTAAGTGTAACTCTCTCTCTCCCTATTTCAAATTACAATTCCTCAAGACAAGTGTACCTCTCTCTCTATTTTTGGAATGAGTTACGCTTCTCCTCAAGTAACTCCTCCCTCATGGAATTCAATTCTCTTATTGTTGGCTCAGGGATGAATTCATTTTGTAACTCCTCTCATTTTTCATATGTTTAATCAAGAGCAAGTGAGGGTTGATTGTAGCATGTTCATTGTGAACAAGGAGAGCAAGTGTTCAGTGTGTGCAAGAAAAGTGTGAGAGCAAGTGAAGAGCAAGAGAAAGGGAAGAGTTAGAGCAAGTGTGAAGGACAAGATCTGATCAAGAGAAAGAGAAGATATTCAAGAAAAGAGCAAGAGCACTTCAACTGCAAGTTGATTAGACATTGGTAACTTCGTCCATTCTCATCTCTCTCTCTCTCTCTGTACTATGCTAAAAAATTGAAGAAATCTAATCAAAGAATAATCATTTGGGTTTTCCCCCTTGGGGGTTTTGCCCTAGTCATTGGACCTAAATCTTAGGGTCTCATATTTGTGCTTGGTTGTCTTCATATAATCCTTAAGTTTATGTTCTATCTACAATTGTTGATCTAAAAAGTTTGAAGAAGAAATTTGCATTCTAAGTAATTGTAATAACAAAGGACATTTAGTTTTCTGCAAAGTACTTTCAAGTTTCAGCATAGAATATATAGTGTTCTGCAAAGTATATTTAATTTTTTGCATAGAACTTTCAAGTTTCTGCAAAGAATTTTTAAGTTTCTACATAGAACTTCCAGGTTTAACATGGTATCAGAACCTTGGTGAAGAAAAGTCCAAGGAGACCAGAGATCACCTGAAGAGTATTGAAATTTGGCAGCTCATGGATGAATTTCTTAAAATAGAAAGTTTAAAATAAGGAAGTCTAAAAATAGAATTCTTAAAAGTAGAATTTATAAAAAATAGAAATTCTCAAGTATGACTTTCCAAATATAGTACATCACTTTACATCAATTGGTAATCAAGTATTGTTGATGGAAAATCCTTTCTAATCATCAATCAATCCTAATAGTTCAATTTCGACTTAATCATCAATATTATCATTAATAATAATATTATTATTATTATTCTTATCATACTATTATATTATTATAAAAAATAAAAAACCAAGTCACTCAATCATGGCTCTCAATAATGTTCTCTCACACTCGCATTATTAGCATGGCATATTCCTCTTACACTCTCAGTAATTCTCTTACACTCAATAAAAGCATGTCATTAAAGATTCCTCTTGCGTACTCTTTAATGCATATGTTACTCTCCCTCTTGGCAGGTCAGTTAATCCTCCTTTATGGCATGGATTTGTTGCTCCTCCTATCTATATTTGCATCATTCCTTCTCCCCTCACTACTTGTGCATTGTGAAAAGCAAATCCTAAAGATCATCATGGCGCAAAATGAAAATAGTGCACGAAGAGTAAACTCGAAGAGGAAGTAGTTACAAGGATCATGAAGGAGCCACTCTCAAAGAAAAGAAAGTGGTGCCTCATCACCAGGTATACTTTCATTGTGTTTATTTACTTTGTTGTTATTGTTCTTGCTCTTGTTATAGGATCAACATGTAGATTTCATGAAGGCGAGAACCAAGTCATTTGTATTGAGATTGCGGAAGATGTTGAGCCATCCATGACATGAGTGAACAAGATTTCAAGACTTCTGCAAAGAAGTTGGAATCAAAAAGAGACCACAGTACCATATAACCCAAAACAAAATGGAGTGGCTGAGAGAAAGAATAGAACTATCATGGAAGCAATCAAAGCTATGTTGCATGATCAGAATCTACCAAAGTTTCTATAGGGAGGTGTTGCTAACATAACTGTCTATGTTCAAGAAAAACCTCCTCATTGTGCCCTAAACAACAACACTCCAAAAGAAGTCTTCTCTGCTAAAAGCCCGGGGTTGGGCACTTGAGGATCTTAGGTAGCCTTGTCTACTTCCACGTGCCAAAAGAAAAGAGGAACAAGCTTAAAACTTCGGGTAAGAAAGGTATGATTGTTCGTTATTGTGAAAATTCTAAAGCTTACAAAATATGTTTCTCTAGTAAAACAACTATAGATTTTAGCAAAGATATAACATTTGATGAAGATGTAGCTCTTTGAAAAGCTATAGACACTCCTCCTCATGCTAATGTTGAAAGACAGGATGATGCCTTGGATGCACAAGAAGATCTCGAGCCTGAGCCTGATCTTGCTAATGAACCCATGGATCCCATGGACTCCTTGGATCCTTCTCCATGTGCTAGAAAGAGACGATTATGGCATCGTGACACTTTACAGGATGTTGATAGACATGTTACTCCTCGAGGAACCTTCAGAGAAAGCAAGAAATCATGTCGATTCCAAGGATATGTTGTAGCCATGAGAAACATTATTCCAGTTGAACCGTGCACTTTTGAAGAAGTTGTGAAGGTTTAAGAGTGGAAAAATGCAATGGCTGGAGAATATGAGTCGATCATTCATAATGATGAATGGAAAGTAGTTCCAAGACCACAAGGTAAATCTGTTGTGTCTTCTAAATGGTTATATAAAATTAAACATGGCGTTGATGACAGTATTGAAAAATATAAAGCTAGATTTGTGGCCAGAGGGTTCTCTTCGAAAGAGGGAATAGAATATGATGATCTTTCCACCTGTTGCATGTTATACAACCATCTGATCTATTGTGGTTCTAATTGCTAGCCAAGGATGGCCCCTTTACCAAATGGATGTGAAGACTGTTTTTTTGCAGGGCTTCCTCAAGGAAGAAGTATTTGTGGAGCAACCACAAGGCTTTGAAGTACATGACCAGAAAACTCGTGTGTAGACTGAAGAAAGCCCTCTATGGTTTGAAGCAAGCTCCAAGAGCTTGGTATGGTTGCATCGATAGCTTCTTGATGAAGCTTGGTTTTACCAGAAACAATGATGATCCAAATCTCTACTTCAAAACGGTCCAAGGTATGCCTTTCATTTTGGTATTATATATTGATGACTTATTCTTAACAGGTGGAGAACCTCTTACCCTCCAATGTAAGACGGAGTTAGCTTCTGAATTTGAAATGAAAAATCTTCATTTGATGCACTACTTTCTGGGTCTTGAAGCATGTCAAAAACCTAGTCCTGATTTGGCAAATCCTTCTAAGTATCGTCCACTGATTGGGGCATTGATGTTCTTAGTGAACACTAGAATGGACATATGTTTTACAGTCAATACTCTGGGCCAATATATGATTAAACCATCTCATGCACATTGGATGACTGCAAAGCATGTGCTGATAAACCTACATGGGACATTCAATCTGGGATTGAAATATATTGTCGATGATATAAGACTACATCGATACTCAGATGTTGATTGGGTTGGTAACTCTACTAATAGAAAAATACATTTGGGTGTTGCTTCAGCTTAGGATCTACCATGATATCTTGGATGAGCAAGAAGAAAAAGTATGTAGCCCTCAACACGGCTAAAGTTGAGTACATTGTTGCTAGCATGGCTAGCTGTGAGGCAATATGGCTAAGGAAGCTCTTTGGAGAGTTGCTTGAGCATGTTGTGGACACAACAATAATTTACTGCGACAATTACACTAGGATTCGACTTACAGAATATTTAGTATTCCATGACAAGTCCAAGCATATCTAAATCAAATATCACTATATCTGGGATACGGTGCTGAGAGGAGCAGTAAGACTCCATCATATAGCTACTAATGATCAAATCACCTTTGTTGAAAGGAAAGTTCTTGGTTTTCAAAGAGCAGCTTGGATTGACAGATGTGACCCTTCCTACAGAGGGTGGTCATGGATGACGAGCCTTGGATGTACGAGATCCTTGTCATGTGTTGACAAGTGGATCCCCCCAAGCAGTGATGAGCCTTGGATATGGGAGATCCTTGTCATGTGTTCACAGTTGACAAGTGGACCCCCCAAGCAGAGATGAGACTTGGTCGTGCAACATCTTTGTCATGTGTTGACAAGTGGATCCCCCCAAGTAGAGATGAGACTTGGTTGTGTGAGATCCTTTGTCAAGTGCGTTAGCAGATATGTGACTTGGTTGTGCGAGATCCTTGACAAGTGGGTTATCCCCCCAAGTAGAGATGTGTCTTTGTTCTGCAAGATCCTTGTCATCTGTTGGCAAGTGGCAATTCCCCCAAGTGAATATAGGGTGCTAGTCGGAGCTCCCCTATGATGATTCTTCTTCATTAGAGTGAGACATCATTGTTCCAGATGATACAGAGCAGATATGAGCAGAGAAAGTGAAGATCTTTTGTTGTGGAAAGAAATTCCTCCCTAATTGAGAGGGAGTGTTGAAAATTTGGCAGCTTGGGGATGAATATCTAAAAATAGAATGTCTCAAGTATGACTTTCCAAAAATAGTAAATTACCTTACATCAATTGGTAATCGAGTATTGTTGATGTAAAATCCCTTTTGATCATCAATCAAGCCTAATAGATCAATTTCGACTTAATCATCAATATTATTATTATTATTATTAAAAAAAAAATCAAGTCACTCAATCACGACTCTCAATAATGTTCTCTTACACTCTCATTATTGGCATCGCATATTCCTCCTACACTCTCATTATTGGCATCGCATATTCCTCCTACACTCTCATTAATGCTCTTACACTCTCTTACACTCATTAAAGCGCGTCATAAAAGATTCTCTTACACTCAATAAAAGCATGTCATAAAAGATTCCTCTTATGCACCCTTTAATGCATATGTTACTCTCCCTCTTGGCATGCAAGTTACTCCTCCTTTATGGCATGGATCTGTTGCTCCTCCTATATATGTGCCTCATTCTTTCTCCCCTCAATACTTGTGCATTGTGAAAGAAGAATTTGAACTTCAGAAAGACTTGGAGAGACTTGAAGAAGATTGTGAGAGAGAGACTTGGAGAGTAAAAGCATAACTTGGTAAGCCAAGGTTGATTTGGTGCTTCAATGTTTCAATGTTGATTCAGTTGAAGCGAAGGTTGATTCGATGTGTGCATCTGCTGCTACTACCAGTGATCTTCATGCTATAGCTTGTTCATATTTGGGTGAACTTACTCATTCTCTTGAACTCTCATTGTACTCGGTATCTCTGTTAAACATTTGATTTCTAATAGCAGAAAAATCTGGTTGGGTTTTCCCCTTGTGGATTTTGCCTGGTCATTGGGGCTAAATTCTCTATCTACTTGTGTTCTTGGTTGTCTTCTATTTTGCATATGATTTATATGGTGTATCTTCTATCTACAATTGCTTAATTAATATTACAGAAGAAAGAAATTTTGGACTAAGCAATTATTGAAACATAGAATGTCGAAATTTCAACAAAGAGACCCCACTTGCTGCCAAAGTTTTCTTATCAAAATGACTTTGTCCTACTTCAAGGTAGAGGAAAAGTTGAATGATGCTTCAAACTTTGGTCTCTGGAACACAAGGCTAGATATCACTCTTGAAGAACACGAAGTCCTGGAGTATGTTGAAGGCTTTGTAGCTGATCCACCGGAGAATACAAGTGTTGTTATCAAATCCAAACATAAAAAAGGTGAAATCAAAGCTAGAAAAATTATCTTTGATTAACTTAGTGATCGTCTCATTACTTATGTTTTTGGTTTGAAGAAATCTAAAGAAATATATGACAAACTAATTGGCATGTTTGTAATTAGTAACTTGAACCAGATTATTGCTTTGAAGAATTAGCTATATTTGTAACTCTTGAAATTCCAGAGCCGTCATTCTGTAAGGTGTTTTAGAAATTGGTTTTGTACCAGGTTTTAATTCTATTGTGAGATCAAGCTGAGGAGGTAATCCTCGCAAATCCTTTGGACAAACATCTGGAAATTCGAACAACACAAGATATTGCTCTAGGAATGGTCCTATTACACACATTTTGTCAAAGTTCCAGTGCAGCGGTTGTACCAATTTTTTCAAAGGATCAAAGATCATCAGCAATCAACATTTTGAGTCATTGTAAACCTATTCTGCAAATTTGTAATGTAAATGATGACTCTTGTTTGCAATGACATCTAGCCCTCGTAGGGCTTACAGTCTTCTTAATGCTTGCAAAATAGGTCCCAAACACTAGTCTTTTAGGTTGGGTAAGGGCTAGGGCCTTCAAAAAATGGGTTTCACTTTCTTCTCCAATTTGAAAATAAGCAACCTACAAAAACGGGCTCAAAAACCTTAGACGTCTAGGGTTTTTAAGGGTTGGAAACTGCAAAAGTTTACTCCTTTCTTTGATCCCTTTAGAGATTTTACCTATACAAATAAAAAGAAATTTTCACAAAAAAATCCAATAGATACAAAAATAAAATAAAAACCCCAAACCGCAATTGTTGCAAAACAAGGGTTAGAAAAAATTACTTACAAAAAATTATCTTACAAAAGTAATTTGCAAATTATATACAAATGTGGAAATTTCTTAATCTAACACATCAGAAAACCCTACTGCATTATCTGGTTTATTATACTCCATTAACAAGTTATTTATTAATATAGATATCGAAATAAACGCAAATGCATCCTTCACACATATACAAATCAACAACTAAAATAACTGAGACAATCACACAAGGGACGTTGTTATTTTTGGACAATCGTCCTGGGAAAATCCCAATGTGGGAAAACTGGTGCAGCAGATATGAGGGTTTATTTATTATGCAGTTTCTAAATACAACTAGGGTGCCAGAAATGGCTCACCTTTCAGAGATTTTCCTTGGCAGAAGTAACTCTCCTCGGAGACAGATATTCTGGCTGATCAACAACCGGATGATTGATCCCACAACAACTTCGACAGTTCCTTAGCTGGACAATGAAAGTTGCTCCAATCTTCTCTCTATAACAGCGTCACCCTCCAGGGACTGCGTCACCCTCTACAGCTTTGCATTTGCCTCTCAGCTCCCAATCTTCCCCACCAAAATTCCTCAGCGTTGCCTCTTCTACCCAGCATCAGCTCTGCAGCCCTCTATGCTACCTGCGTCAGCCTCTTGGCCCTCTATGTCTTTTGCATTGGCTCACTCAGCCTCTACATCAGCCTTCCAAGGCTCTGCGCTATCTCTCCAGCACTTCCTCTGCCTCTCTGATATGTATTCTCGGCCTTTTGCCAAACTGTCCCTCGCTGCAACAGATCACAAACTTGATTTCTCAGCAAACCCTTGCCCAGAAAATCGAATTCTTGATCAACTTGGTGTATCTCCAACTAACCCTCAAACCTCCTCTTATACTTTTCCTGTTAATGATTCAACAACCGAGATTAAGTCCATAATCAACGGCTAAGATTAGATCTGGCATGATCATCATTACTTAGAACTTTCTCAACCATATTATATTAATACACATTAATATTTTAATTTTTCTAAGTTTAGACTTAGGATCCCATTAAAAATATTAATTATTTTAATAAACCCCTATGTTAATGAGTTTTTTGTTAGTTTTAGGATTATTCTTGCTTGCATATTTGCCTACAATCATTTTGCTTGTTTTTTTTCCATTTGCTATGATTTTCATGCCCATGAGCAAATGCAAGGGTTTTAACTTTTCTCCATATTTGGAGAGCAAACTCCATTTTTTTTTTAAACTTTCAAATACACCCTCTTATTGTCATTTATGGTTTTTCATTGAATTCACATTGCAAAATTGCAAATAATGTAGCAAAAAAACTATTTTGTAAAATGATGTGGTTATTACTTATTAAGTTATTAATTCCAATTTTTTTTTGGTGCCCTAGGTTTGAGTTAGCCCACTACAAAATTCAAATATGCCAAAAGCCTTGGACCCATTTTGGGAGTATGGGAACCTTGATGGTGGGACAAATCGGGCATATCTTACATGCAAATTGTGTGGGACCAGGATGACAGGAGGGGTTACACGACTGAAACACCATCTAGCTAGACTCAGTGGACATGATGTTGGGATTTGTACAATTTCTAGTCCGGAGCTTATACAAAAAGCTCTTGAGGCAATTGATGAAAAAGACAAAAAGAAGGAAGAGATAGAAAGAAACAAGGCTGAACGTGCAGGTAGATCTTTCAGGATATCTTCTCCTGATTTTGATGTTGAGGGTAGTGGGAGGGGCTCCACAGCTGTCACATCATTACCTGCTACTGCTAGTGCGATGTCATCATCTTTTGTTCCACGAACAGGACATGGATCACAACCTGGCATAAAATCGCTTGTTAAAAAAAAAGGAGAAGCAGGAAGCAGATAGAGTCATGGGGAGGTGTATTTTCTGGAACGACTTACCTCTCAGCATCACCAAAACCAATCCATTTTGGCAGCCAATGTGTGATGCTATTGTTGTTTTGGGCCTAGGGTACAAAAGTGCTACATATGAGGAGTTGTGGGGGCCAATTCTTCAAGCAGAAAAGCAAGACATCAACTTTGGATTGGCGGAGTTGAAAAAAACATGGGAAGTTACTGGATGCACAGTATGTCTGATGGTTGGACAGATAGGAAGGGTAGAACCCTTCTAAATTTCTTGGTACATTGTCCTAAAGGTACCATGTTTATTAAATCGTTGGATGCATCAAAACATATCAAAGATGCAGCAACGATATGTGAGTTGGTAGATGGGTTCATTCAGGAGATTGGTGTGTAGAATGTGGTGCAAGTCATAACAGACAACGCAACTAATTATGTGTTTGTCGGCAAGATGCTTGTGGAGAGGCATCTCACGTTGTTCTGGACTCCATGTGCAGCACATTGTCTCGATTTGTTGCTTGAGGATATGGGGAAACTCTCCTTCATCAAGGAGGCGGTTTATATGGCTAGGAGCGTCCCCAAGTTTATTTATAACCATGCTTTTGTTCTTAGCCTCATGAGGAGGTTCACTAGAAACAAGGAGTTGCGGCGTCCTGCGATCGCACGTTTTGCCACAAACTTTATTACTCTTCAGTCTTTGCTTCGATGTCAGTTCGAGTTGAAGCAAATGTTTGTGTATGATGACTGGCGTAATTGTAGATACAACAGGGGACAGGATAGGAAAGCCATTGCAAAAATGGTGTACTCTGAGACATTTTGACGTGGAGTAGAAGAAGCATGTTCAGTTAGTGAACCTATAGTAAAGGTTCTCAGATTGGTAGATGGGGAGAAGCCTGCAATGGCTTATTTGTATGAGGGCATGGATAGGGCCAAGGAGGCCATTCGTTCTTATTATGCAGACAAGGGTTCTATTGGCCTTGATAGGCAAATGATGTTATGGGATGTGATTGATATTCGGTGGACAGGGATGCTTCATCGACCCATTCATGCAGCAGCACTCTTCCTCAACCCCGCATTTTCACACAAATGCGGCTTTGATTTTGATGGCGAGGTGATGGAAGGGCTCCATTCCTATATTCATAGGATGGTACCTGATCCTGAGCTTCGTAGCAAAATCAATCACGAGATACAATATTATCGGGATTGTGTTGGCCTATTTGGCTTTGATGATGCTATTAGGGAAAGGACCCTCTTCATGCCACGTAAGTGACAAGTCATCACTCATTAGAAATTAGAATTTTCAACTTAGAATTTCCTTACTTATAATTCTATTTTTTTTTAAATTCAATTATGTAACTTTTATTTGAAAGTTTAATTATGTTTTAAGTTTTTGAATTTTTTATTTCTTTATTTTGTTGTAGATATTTAGTGGCGAAGCTATGGTGCAAGGGCACCAAATTTGCAGAAATTGGCCATACGAATCTTGAGTCAAACATGTAGCTCTTCAGGGTGTGAGCGCAATTGGAGTGTATTTGAGAAAATACAGGCAAAAAAGCCCAATAGGTATAACTTTGAGCTCCAGCCTTCAATTGAGCAATTACACTTATTGTAATTTTTGATTTTTAATTTACGACCTTCAAGTGTCAAGAGTCAACAGTCAAGACTCATTAGTTTTTTTGACACTCTTACAGGTTGGAGTTCGCACGCCTCAAAGATTTAGTGTATGTGCATTACAACATCCAACTTCGAGTGAGGCAAAAAGAATCACCAATCGATCCAAATGCCATTTCCTTAGACAATATTAATGTATTGTCTCAGTGGAGGGTGGAGTCTGAGGAGCCCATTTTGGAGGAGTCACCTTCATGGTTACAGCCAGATGATCCATTAGAACAAGGGCAGCTGTTATGAAACCAGCTCAAGAAAAGATATAAAAGATAGATCAACGCCTTAGAATTCAGCCTCTTCGAGGGGGCAACCTCCTTTACATTACATAAATGAACAATTCTTGGATGATACAAATGACAAAACCTCCTTTCTATATATAGGAGTCTAAGGAGTCACAATATAATCCAGCCGACCTAACAATAATAATATAAAGCCACAAAAATAACAATAGAGGGATTCTATGGGGCAAAGAAATAACAATATGGGGGTAATAGGGGCACAACAATATAAATAAGGGGTATAACTACAATAGTAATGGGGTAATCACTAGAATTATAGGGACCCAACATGCCCCTCTCCTTCAAAAAAGTGTTGTCCTCAACGCTTGAGTAGTTCTAGATACTTCTGCATAAAATTCTCATCCTCCCATGTGGAATCTTCAGCGGATAAGTTCTTCCACTTGATAAGATACTCTGAAATTGATCGATTTCGTAGCTGTCGAATTCTTATTTCTGTGACTGCTTCCGGTTCCAATATCATTTTTCCTTCCTCGTCAAGTTTTGGCAATATTATTTGAATTGGAGCTTGTCACCTATAACCTTCTTTAAACATGAAACATGGAAAACTGAGTGCAATCGAGAAGCTGCAGGAAGCTCCAATTTGTATGCCATAGTACCAATCTTTTGCAACACCTTGTACAGACCATAATACTTTGGTGATAATTTATTATCCTTCTTAGCTTGCTTTAGGGACATTTGCTTATATGGTTGTAGCCGTAGGAATACCGAATCACCTACATCAAAACTTCTTTCACTGCGATGTTGATCTGCCTGTTGTTTCATTCTATTTTGTGCCAACACGAGGTTATCCTTTAAGAGTTGGAGGACTTGTTGTTGATGTTCGATGTGATGTTCCACTACCTGAACCTTAGAATTTTCTCTTAAATATGATGTGATGGATGATGGTTGATACCCATAAAGTGCCATAAATGGGGTCATTTTTGTTGCTGTATGGAAGGAAGTGTTATACCACCATTCAGCCAAAGGCAACCATATGACCCATTGTGTCTGTTTATCAGATACAAAGCAATGAAGATATCCTTCCAAACATTTGTTTACTATCTCAGTTTGCCCATCAGATTGAGGATGATAAGATGAGCTATGAGCTAACCGAGTACCAAGACAAGAAAATAATTCTGTCCAAAAATTTCCAGTGAAAATGGGATCTCTGTCACTTACAATAATCTGTCACTTACAATAATCTTTGGGACGGGGATGGGGACGGGGACGACATTTTTGGAAACAGGGTGCGTGGGTTCGTCGGGTAATATAATAATATTAAATTTTAATAATTATATTTTATAAATTATAAATTTATAATTAATAATATATATGAAATTTGAATTTGTATATTTTTTCAACTTTAAACAAGAAAACTTTAATGATAATCATTTAAACATGTTTAGTCTCTCCCATATAAAAACACAATTTTTTCATAGGAGATTCTTCTCAACCTGATAGTGGTCTAGACTTTTCTTGATGTCTAATCATCCACCTGCCCCATGCATGGTGTGCTCTGTGGTAAAGCAATCCCAAAAAGTTAAAACAATGGCAACCTTACCCTTCCACAAAACACGCTTATTCATTTAGGCATATTTTCCTAGTTTTAATCTTAACATGATGTTATCAGAATGCTATGAGAAATTGGCAGATTTTGATACTTAATTTAGCCATTTTCCAAATAGCCCTTCGCCATTTAACAGCATCAAGCTGATTACAGCTTATGGCTGGTCTCAATCCTACTTTCTATTTGACCGAAAATGTCTGAACCTGTATGTGTGCATTTACAGTTTATAATTTGATGGTTATTAACTTATTTGGCTCGGGAATGAATGTTTCATAAATTCATTCCAAATTGATTTACAAGAATCTGCAGGCTCAAATTACAGAGTAAGAGGTCTCTTTTCCAGTTCTGGTTTCGATGCCATATAATATTAAAGGCATTGAAGATCCACAAATACAAGAGATTCATAATTTACATTGAGACTCTAACAAACCTTGGGCATAAGTTTTGAAATTGTTTTTATAAATTTATAGCATAAGACTAATGGAGAGATTGATCATAAGAGTCTCCTGTGGTAGGAAGGGACTCATGAATGTGCAAACAGCTACCCTTTTTTTCCAACTATGGTCATCACCTTATTAAATATTTCCACAAAACTACAGCCAATATGATATGATATTCTGCTTGCGGGATTGTACACCCATAATGTTCCTTTTATAATATTGAGATATCATAATCATATATGATTTCAGAACACTGTGTCGCTCATAAGTTTTGAAAAACTTATCACTGTTGATAAATTTTTACAATGATTCATTACCCTTGAACAGCACGTCATGCCCACAGAGCAATGCTAAGGCATGTGAACAAAGACAGTCTTTGGAAACTGTAATCTTTGGAAATGATGGCAAAAAATTTCCTTGAGAAACATTCAGAAGACCTTACAACCATCTCTGAAGGACAATCCAGACCAATGACCATCAATGACTCCAAAAATGATATCATTCGTTTATGGCATGTATTCTATATTCTATGGCATATCATTTTTTAAATTTCAATTAAAAAAATTATTTGAAAATTAAATTTTTAATATAATTTTTTTATGAAGAACCCGAAGAACCCAAAGAACCCAAGCACACGAAGAACCCAAGCACCCGAAGAACCCGTTAAAGGAAAAGAACCCAAATTTTTTTTTGAAGAACCCGGTTCTTCATGGAAGAACCCGGTTCTTCTGGGTTCGTCTGGGAAGAACCCGTACCCGAATCCGGTACTTGGGTGCGGGAACCCGGGACGGGTTCGAGAACCCCACCCCCGGGTGCGGGTACCCGTGCAACACAGGGATGTGATAATGCACAAAAGTGTGCATACTTGGTAAGTCTATCAACTACCACCATGATGACACTCTTTCCCTCAGACTTGGGTAAACCTGTGATAAAATCCATTGAAACCTCCTCCCAACGTTGGCTTGGAATGGATAAACGTTGTAATAGACCCGGTGTCTTAATTGTTTCAACTTTATTTTGCTGGCAAACCAAACATTCCGCCACAAACTTTTGAATATCTGATTTAAGGCCATCCCAAAAAAATTCCTTCTTAACCCTATGGTAAGTTTTTAAAAATCCTGAGTGCCCTCCTAAGGGAGAAGTGTGCAATTCCATAAGAATCTTTTGTTTTAGCTGGGAATTCTTACAGAGGTATAAGCGATCTTTGTACCATAACGAATCATTTTGCCAACTAAATGTATCAGAAGTACTGGAATCTTGTTGTAGCTTTCGAATAAGTGCCCACACTTCTTCGTCATTCTTCCATTCCTCCCTTGCTTCGTTTATCCAATCTGGTTGGATAATAGAAATGGCACACAACAATGCTTCCACATCCTCATCCTTTCTTGAGAGTGCATCTGCCACCACATTTTGCTTCCCTTTTTTGTAGATGATTTCAAAGTCATAACCCAACATCTTTGTGACCCACTTTTGTTGCTCTTCAGAGGATAATCTTTGTTCTAAAAAGTATTTAAGGCTATCATGATCCGTTTTTACCTTGAAGTGTCTTCCCATTAGGTAGGGTCGCCATTTCTTAAGTGCATGGAGTATTGCCAACATTTCCTTCTCATAAATAGCTTTGCTTAAAAACTTTCCCTTGATTGGACGACTTTCAAAAGCAATGGGTCTTTCATCTTGCATTAGAACAGCACCAATTCCATTTCCTGAAGCATCACATTCCACAAGAAAGGTTTTTGTGAAGTTCGGTGTAGCTAAGACCGGTGCTTGGCACATTGCCTCTTTAAGATGTTCAAAGGCCTTTGTTGCTTCCGGAGTCCATGAAAATGAATCTTTCTTCAATAATGTTGTTAGAGGTGCTGCTATTCTCCCATAATTCTTAACAAACTTGCGATAATACCCTGTCAACCCAAGAAATCCTCGCAGATGCTTTATGGATGTGGGGATTTTCCATTCCTTAATGGCTTTAATTTTGCTAGGGTCTACCTTAACTCCTTCATGAGATACAATATGACCCAAATATTCCACCTCCTGGACTCCAAAGAAACATTTGGATCTTTTTGCATATAATTGTTTCTCCTCCAATAATTGTAGCACCCTGTCAACATGTTCAACATGATCCTTCCAAGACTTGTTGTAGATTAGTATATCATCAAAAAATACTAACACAAATTTTCTAAGGAATGGTTTGAAAATTGAATTCATCAAACATTGAAATGTTGAAGGTGCATTGGTAAGGCCAAAAGGCATGACCAAAAATTCATAATGACCCTCATGAGTTCTAAATGCCGTTTTCGGAATGTCTTCAACCTTCATTCTGATTTGATGATATCCCGAACGAAGATCCAACTTGGTGAAGTAAATTGATCCATGCAATTCATCGAGTAATTCATCAATAATAGGAATGGGGAACTTATCTTTAATAGTGAGCTTGTTGAGCTCCCTATAATCCGGACACATGCGCCATGATCCATCCTTCTGGTGCACCAATACTACTGGAGCTGAGAAAGAACTTTGACTCGGTTGAATTATACCAGCCTCTAGCATTTCTGCAACCATACGTTCAATTTCACTTTTTTGGACATAGGGATATCTGTACGGCCTGATGTTTGGAGGAACACTTCCTGGAATCAGATGAATAGCATGATCATGATCACGCATAGGTGGGAGACCCTTGGGAGTCTCAAATACCTTGGAATGATTGTCCAAGACTTTTTGGAGATCTGGAGAAATAGATGATTCCAATGTGGAAACATCTAGCGAGCATAATTGTGCAATTACACCTCTTTGCTCCTTTTTTAGAAGCTTTGTCATACCATGAGAGTTGATTATCTTTCCTGGTTTCCCTGTAATACCCCTTAATTCAACTTCCTTTCCTTCCGTAGAAAATTTGATGAAAAGTTCTTGAAAATTAAAAGCTATTGTACCCAAGGATTGTAGCCATTGGACTCCTAGTACAACATCCGCACCTCCCATTGGAATGGAAAGCATTGGGCTAGTCAATACATATTCTCCCATGGATAGCTTGATATTATGGCACTTTCCAAAGCAATTTATTGTTCCTCCATTTGCAATCATCACTTGACACTCTGGTGCTGGATATAGGAAGCAATTCAATTCTTTTGCTACCCTACAATGAATAAAATTGTGGGTGCTTCCTGAATCAATCAACACTATTACCTTTTTCTTCTTGATTTGTCCTTCTATCTTGATGGTTTGAGGAGTGGTAATTCCCGCCAATGCATTACAAGATATGGTCGGATTTATTTGTTCTTCATCTAAGCTTTGTTCCTGAAGTATATCTTCTTCTTTTGACCTTTCTTGCTCCTTTTCTTCTTCCTCTTCACAATCTATGTAGAATAATTTCTTCTCAGCACACTTATGACCTTTAGTGTATTTGCTATCACAACTGTAACAAAGCCCTTTTGCTCTTTTTTCTTCCAATTGTTGTGGTGTCAACCTTATAGGTTGTGGAAGACTAGGGGCAACAACACTTCCGTCTTTATAGTTGTGAGTGGTATGCTTTCTGGTTGCCATAATTTTGCTTTCCATTTTTCTTGCTAACCTAAATGCCTTCTCTAATGAATCAGGTTCCCAAAGGCGAACATCATGTTGGATATTATCCTTTAAAGACCCTATGAACACATCAATCCTATGCTCCTCTGGAATATCTTTTAACCTTATGTTCAATTTTTGGAACTCCTCAATGTGCTCCATTACTGAACCCTTTTGTTTGAGACTTATCAATTAGCTAAAAAAAGTGTTGCTTTTTGTATCTTCATAATGTGCTATCAATTCTTCCGTAAAAATTGCCCAAGTGATAAATTGTTTACGAGAGCAAAGCCATTGATACCATACAAACTGATTTGGTTCCAAATATACAGTTGCCATACGTACCTTTTGTGCGTTTTGCACATTATTGAGATCGAAGAATTGCTCCATCTGTAATATCCATGTGGCGGGATCCTTGCCATCAAACTTCCTCATATCGATTTTTGGAATATGGTGATTCTTCGATCCAACATTAGCGTCTATGGAATCATGATTAACATTTCTTTTGTTCTCATCATGAGTTTCCTTTACTACCTTTTCACCATTAGTGACCCTTTCTTGTAGCAACTTCTTCAATTCTTCCATGTCTGTCTTCATATCTATCTTCAAATCTGCCATGTCTCTCTTCAAATCTGTCTTCGAATCATCCATCTTAGCTTCCATGCCCTTTATCTTAGATTCCACGCCATTTATCTTAGATTCCACGCCACTTATCTTGGCTTCTGTTAGCTTTTGTGAGCGTGACATTTGTTGCACTTGTTCTTGTAATTTTGATATATCATGTAGCATTTATTCCTCTTCTTCATGGGTCATGCTAGAGCTTTTAGGTTCCTTACTAGGTGTTTGCATTTTCTTTCCTCGGGGCATCAGTTAACGATAATAATGATTTACTATGCCCTTTGAATTTCGTTAAACCAAGCTTACACAAAAATTTAAAAAAAAAAACTACACACCTTTTTTCACTTTATAGAAGCCTGATATTGAATCTGATGTATCTCTGTAATTTCGGATCATCCAATTCTGAAATTGCTACCTGTAGTAGCCTTCTGCGTCCTCTTTCCAATGCCACAAGTCTGAGCCAAATTGGATTCTCCAAGGAAGAGTTATGTGAAATCTCTCACAGTGACCTGTTTTTAGACTGGTTCAGTAGAGCGAACTTGTACGACGTGCCACGAGTCACTGTTTCAACCTTTGAATCTGAAACACACACACAAGAAACTACAGTCCGTCCTCTTTTTGTACCTTCTTACGAAATTTCAATCCGATCCCCAGAGAGAAAGTTATGACGATTTTCCCCAGGTCACCTGTTTTGAATGTAATTCAGGAGTCTGCAAAAAGACCAACTTCCTCAGATCATATCTCCGCAAATATCGCGCGAAAAGCTCTGAAATTCGGACCCAAGGTTCAGCGCGATTTCTTCTCAAATGGGTTTTTTTTGCGACTTCTGAAACGTCACAGAAAAAAAGTTATAGCGAAAATGCCACGATGACCTGTTTGGAACAGCGAAACCCTAGAATCCAAAGCTCTGATACCAAATGTTATGAAACCAGCTCAAGAAAAGATAGAAAAGATAGATCAACGCCTTAGAATTCAGCCTCTTCGAGGGGGCAACCTCCTTTACATTACATAAATGAACAATTCTTGGATGATACAAATGACAAAACGTCCTTTCTATATATAGAAGTCTAGGGAGTCACAATATAATCCAGCCGACCTAACAATAATAATATAAAGCCAGAAAAATAACAATAGAGGGATTCTATGGGACACAGAAATAACAATATGGGGGTAATAGGGGCACAACAATATAAATAAGGGGTATAACTACAATAGTAATGGGGTAATCACTAGTATTATAGGGACCCAACAGCAGCAAGAGGAGGAGGACGCGGAGGAGCAACAGCAAGAAGAGGAGGAGCAGGAGCAGGAGGACACTGTGGGAGCATCAGCATCAACACCATCTGCTATAGATATAGGAGAGCACAGCCCCATACCTAGCACTCATTAATTGACATTAGTTGCAGAGGGAGGGTCAGGGCCTTCTACTACTAGGGGCAGGCCTGGCAAACAACCCATCATGTTTTCCCGTAAAAGGGGGAGAGGGCAGTGATTTTAGATAGATAACTTCTAGTTTTATTTGTTATGTTGCATATAACTCATGATGATGAGATACTTTTATATATGTGATGTTATTTTGTATTGGTTCTCCACATTTGAATCCTCGAACGGACAATTATCAGGGATCAGTAGGTTTTGGTATTGCCTTTCATGTATCATTTCTATTTGACATCATATATATCAGTTCTTTCTTCATATTTATGTGCCAATGTGTTTATTTCATGTTGTTATTGCTTTATATGTTTAAAAATCTGAAGAAAAAAAATGAATATATTATGCATTTTTTATGTTTGTCAATATTTGCCGATATTTTCGCCGATATTGCCAATAAGATATTTTCTGGACCCTCCTCGATATTTTGTTGATACCGATATTTTCAACACTGGCAGAGATAGTGGCACATCAATCTATTTGGTGGTTGCAAGGGGTTGTTGGCTACCAATTGAGGACCATCTAGTAGAAAATTTTCTCCTATGGATACTACCCACAGGTGGTGGGTAACATGACACAATTAATTTCTTAAGTAGTCTAATAAGATTATGTTAAAAGAAAAATACTAAAACTTGACCACTTTGGTTTTCCTTCAATAAAAGTCATTTAATAATCTTTATGTAACAAGAAACACAGTAAAAAATAATGTAAATTGACTATATTTCATGTAAAAGTTACATTCTCAAATATATTCTTACAGACTAAATATTTTCTTAATATATTGACGGATACCAAGTTACAGACTTGGTGTTTAATAATGAACTAAGAATAGGCTGTGTCAGTGATGTAATTTACTAACACAGGTCATTCATGAAATAATGGTCAAGGGAATCAAGAGGGTACTCAACTCTCTGGGCAATCTACTAGACAACATTTTGTTCAGTGATAGTTCGTAAGTTGCCATAATCCAAATGGATAAGAAACATTCATTTATTTTATTCATACTTTAAGGAATAATAAGTGACGTGGACGTTTACTAAAACTCTAGAGTGATAACTCTATCCTATATAACAAAATGAATAGAATTCAATTCTATTCACTTCACGGTTATTTAAAATAATAAAACAATGCCTTGTATCTTGACCATGTCGCCAAGCTGGAATCAGCATAGCTATAGAGTTCCAAATATTTTATTCATGAAATTATTGGAATAGATTATAATTTTAACAACCTTTAAACATATTCCAATATCAAATGATGTCCCATAGTATCCACAACAAAATTAACCCAAATGACTTAATCTCATAATTTCTGCTTATTATTTAAAATACTTATTTACTTAAACTAACATAATATCAGTAGTACGGTACAGTGTTTCCAACGAAAATATAAATATTCTGTCAATGATTATATCCACTCTTGTTGCTATTTCGCTATGCATTTCAACCTACTATTTGGTGAAATTGAATACTGCTTATTGTGTCCCAACCAACATCCCATCAAAGTCTTCAACGAAATGAAGTTGAGGCCAACCCTTACTTGGTCGGTCCATTTTTATTATAACTACTTACTGACTATCACCAGCAAGCTCACATTCACATTGGTCTGTTCGAATCGGTAGACAGTGGATTGAATCACCAAACAATGAGATTTTCAAAAGATTTTTGGTTAACTTGGAAGTTGCAAGATTTTGCAGGTCCCTTTGTGAAGGTAAAGCCACATGATGACATAAGAAAAACCTTGACCTATCGCTATAATTATTGTCGGAAGAAGAATTGGACAAACGGGACCAAATCTACTCTTGAACCACTACAAAACCAGCCAAAATTAATCCACTCATTTTTTGAAAAGACAAATAATAATTTTAAATATATATATATATATATATATATATATATATATATATATATATATATTTTAAAAAAACAATACATTTGTTCAGTCAACTATAGTGAGATGGCCCACTCCGCTTCGCTCCTTTTAGTAAAACCACTTGTTACAATGTAATAGCTGGAAAGGGAGTCAAACTCAAGACCAGAGGGTGGTAGGTACGGTCGCCAAATTAGCGGAGCTCGTGGTGCCCCTGTATTAAACCCATACTATTAAAATAAAATAAAAAAGAAAAAAGATTGGTCAAGATTCAAAAGCCATTTCGTCACCAAATTGACGGTAAAGTTGTCATATAGTTATTCATCATCACGGCAATAACATTATCTGAAAACAAACTCGACAATGTTCTTGAGGGTGTGGTTCCCCATTTATGTTTTTCCCATAACTGGGTTCCATACTTGAAGTCATAAGGAAAAAATATATATGCGATGCCTCACATCAAATATCAAACCTATGATTGAATAAAAAAAAAAACGAAAAATCGATTTTACTGACCTTGCAAAATAATCTGTAACCGGCGGCTTTTAAAAATAAAACAAAGGGTGGTACTGGCACTCACCGCTAGCCCAGATATTTTTTTATTAGAGCAGTCTTACTAAAGTAAAAGGCGAAACCCAATCTGAAGGCCATAACTGTTTTAAGTTAAACTTATGGGCAATATAATAATGAACTCAAATAATACTGGGCAGAAACCACGAAAAGGTCACTGTAACTACATAACTATGTCCAACCACGGCAATTTCATGAATAAATGGATTAAATTTCATCACAGTTAACTGAATTAAAACTCATTGAGTAGGGCCTATGAGGTCTGAAAGAGTTCGAACCCACGCTATGATACCAAAATGTAAAGCACACATTTTACCAACAACATGACAAACAAATTTAACATAAATTTGCCAATTTTAATTGTGGAGAAATACCTGGATATCTCGTTTGAAGTTGATTTTGGGCTAACGTTGCTCCCGATCTGCTCTTGCTACCAAACCAACAATGCCTCCCATCCTATTTGGGATCAAACTATCTGGTTCCCACATCCAGAAGACTTTGGAATTGAGGTCTTCTGGCCCCCCGTGCCCAAAACCCCAAGAATAGTGCTCAAATCTCGATTTCTCAGTTAATTCCACCCTCAGAATTCCATCTTTCACTGTGGCTCTTCCTTTGTTTCATTCCCTTTTGTTTCACAAAAAAGTTTCCCTTTTCATGCTCTCCTGTCCCGGATTCAAAATCTTTCCTCCCCCCTTCAAGTATTCTCCTACCATCTTCTATAAAATCTCCTTCTGCCTCCAAACTGTGGCCACCTTATCCCAAGTTCAACCAATGATGGGATAAGGTGATATGGTTTAGTCGAAGTCCAACTAGGCATCCGCCACCTGCATTGATGTTTGACAGCAAAGCCTTCTCTTTGACATATGAAGTTTATTCGTAAGGCTAAGTTTATTACATATTTAGAAGTTTGAACAATTATAGTATTTGTTTATAAATATAACTTATTTGTATTTCTTTATTAATTTAATTGTAATTGTGAATTTATAATATTTGTTTGTAAATACAATTTATTTATTAATTTAATTATAAGTATGAATTTATAATATTTGTTTATAATCATAATTTTATGAATATTTCTTTATTCATTTACTCATAAATATAAATCTAAAATTTTCCTGTGAGTTAGGTATTCAATTAGTATGCATAGTAGTGCAATGCATGCAACGCATGCATATGTAACTATCATATGCATGCTAATATTCTCCTTATGCACGTAATTCGAGATGGGTCATTACAATTCATTATTTATCAGCTGAAGTTCACTGGCAGCTTTGATACAATGTAGAAATTTTAAGGTCTATAGACCACCCCAGTCTTAGTTGATTTCATGCATCAAGTTTAACGCCCACAGCCCACATAAGCTGATATATAAACTTTAAGTATAAATTACAAAAGAAACACAACAGGCTACCTCTACTCTTTTAACTTTTCACTTTCATCTGATAAGGAAATAAGACAAGCATGCACAGAATTTAAGACACTAGGATTTTTGGTCAAAGACTGACCCTGAAAAAACCCACAAGGGGAAAACCAGTCTTAAGGATGATTTTATTTACTAATCTCACAGAAATATTTACACAGCAATTAATACACTTCAGGTACTTATCTCTCCCTTCAAGTTTGTGCTCAACCTTCTAGAAGAATGTGCCTCTGCCATTGAACCCAGTGCCTCTGTCACACCTCCGCCCAGTGCCCTTGCCAAATTTCTGCCTTAGGATTTACGCTCAAACAGTCACTGAAAAATTGAGCTCTGCCCACTAGAAACTCTTGCCAACACTCAGCAATCACTGCTCCACAAAACTTGCTGCCAAAGAAACTTGAATCTCTCAGTCTGCGTATCACTGGCAGCAAATTTCTGGCGTGAGAACCTGAGCCACAAACCAACTATTTCGGCTGAAGATTCTGCCTGAATAACCACCCCAAAATTCGTGCAGGAAGACTCCTCAAAATTTCGGGCCTGAGCTTCCTGAAAACTCAGGCCTGTCTCCTAAAAATCTGCCCCAAAATTCACGCCAGGGTTGATACAAAACCACAGGTTTGGTGCCAACCTTCTCTTGTTTGGAAACTCGGCCCTCTGATGGTGTTTCTCCTTGTTGTTGGTAATCCTCTCCTTCAGCAAACCTTTGCATTCACAGCCTTCTCCTCTTCTCTTGCTCTCCTCTTCTCCAATAAATGCACATGAAGAATGAGAGCTCTCTATGCCTTTTTTCCCTTTTTAGTCTCATTATGTTGAGAGAAGCCCTAACCCTATGATCAAGGGCTGAGATTAGATCTCAGCTCTCCTTGATCAAGGGTGGAGATCTAATCTCCCATTGACCCCCTTTTTATGTCTCCCCCCTCATTAATGAGCTCCCTAGTCACTTTAATGTTGTTTTTGTACCTTGTACCTTTTCCACATAAAGTCAACTTAAAAACATAAAGTGACTTTAATAATATAAAGTACATAGTATTAAAGTACCTAGCCTAGGTTTATAGTGGCAGCCAGTTGGATTTGATCCTGGGCCTGCCCAGGATAACTCTCACTAGTTACCGATTGTCCTAGTGTTAAAAAAAAAAAAAAAAAAAAAGGTACCTCATAAAGTGACTTTAAGTCACATGACTTTAATAACTCATAAAGTCACTTACTAGAAAGATGTTCTCATGTGTTTTCCTAGGCAAAAAGGCAAAAGCACTAGGAAACACCTCCTTGATACCTTTTCTCTACAGTATATGGGTTGGAAAGAAAAATGTTTTATCATTATGTTAAACAATCAACAAGACAATTATGTACAGATAAATGTATGGAGATTATAAGTATGCATCACTTCACAATGAAAGGCTTGAAGAGAAACAAGATATGTGCACGTGTGCACCTTAAACTGTAAGGAAAGACACAGTAATAAACACAAGATATAACCCTAAATCATTCTTCAGAAAAAGGATATATCATATAACCCTAAATCATACAATCATATAAGTGTCTACAAAAATCATTCTGTTGAGAAAGAACAGATGATGACTACACAAACCTTTGCAAAAGCACACGATAAAATGATGCAGACACTCCTGGTCCAAATCCAAGAGGCAAAACACATTTGTTGAATATTCCACGAAGACAGATCTGGAGACACCAACCAAATGAAAAACATGAATGCCAGAAATATGGGATCCAGAGCTGCATATCAAGAAGCTAAATCTCTCTCATTTATAGAAAACTAAAATGCATTGCATATGCCAGACAGTAATGTGCAGTATTCCAATTTTTCCCTGAAACATGAAATATAAGGGAGGACCCTACCTTCTCAGAACCATGTGGACCTTGTAAATGGATAGTGTACATTACTTTTGGAATAAATATTGAACTGATATCTGTAGGTAGATATTTGTAGCTGAATCTATTTTCCTGTAGAAAAGGATTCAGTTCTTTACAAAGGACATCTTTGACTTCTCCATGCAAGGATATCAACTCTCCCTCTGGTAATTTACCTTCAAATTTGCCACCATTAGCATATACCATAGCGTTTGAAAATTGTGGAGGGCCATCTACCATGACTCTGCAAGCTAAGCATTTTTCAAAAGTATCATATACACCCATGATAATAGGGATCATGTTAGCTTTGACATGTTCAATAAGCTCTTGTATAATAACAACTGCCCCACACGGAATATAAAGCATAACATCTCTAAGGTTCACTGATGGAGTTTGGTCATGCCAACCAGTGGAAAACCTTCCCTTTTTGCCATAGTTAATAATATTAGTAGGTTCATTCATGTCACAGAACTGCAATGTCAAAGGTGGTGTATTGTACTCATTTGCAGAAAAAATGGGGTTTTGATGCCCAATTTGTTTTCCTATCCAATGGTAAGAAGCAACTGAGAGACTCCAAATAGGGTTGTGAGATGACACCACAATTTTACTATTCTTCAAAGAAGGAAAACCCATGAGTGAGTCCGAAGAGCAATCTTCAGCTTGGCATTGAATCAGATAACAATCTCCAATCTGCAGTAACTGATTGCAAAAACACCCATCAGGGATATTCAGTATATATAAATATAGCCAAGATACTCTACAAGCACCAGAAATACTGTTAAACAAAAGACCAACATATAATAGGACGTTAAATCATGTGATAAATAATGAGAAAATCTGAACTGGTTATTAAGAATATAAATGGTTAGCATCCTCTTACATACTTGATAATAGCTCAAACTTTGACAACCAAATTCCAGAAGGACTTTCTTTAAGCAAGGATTCTCCTCTGATAATTCTTTTGACTCGAGACAATTAATTAGCATGAAAAGGTTGCCATGAAGCAAAACATCTTCTGTATATAAATTTCTGAAATGCAAAGAACACTGAAGTTTCTGTCGTTCTTCTTCTGATAGTCTATCCGAGTATTTTTCAGAAATCATTTGCTCCTTATGAAAATAACTTGAGGGGTGATCTTGAATCCCATCACCATCACAGCTGTTTGGAGTTGAAATACTGCACATGCACTTCACATTTGTGTTATCAAATCTCTTTGTATCCACCCTGTTTCCCCATGTGTTCGAACATTTGGATTCCTCAAAAGAATAGTTTGTGTTAATATCTGTGAAGATGTCATCTTCCAGTTTTTTCCTAGTTTCGTCTTTTACAGGACTTCTGTTATGACCACTAGGTTTTCTATCTTCTGTGACAATTCTATATGGAAGGACAACAGCTTCAGCAAAAGAACTATGTGCATTCCAATCTGACTTCTCAACACCTACCTGCAAAAATTTAGAATGTATAACAGTCCAGACTCATAATGCTTCATAAAAGCTTAAGCATTCAAAATGAAAAGTTCTAATTTAGAAGAGGCAAAACATAAGCTTCAAGGATCTAAGATTTCTTCAATAAATGTGAACTTACCTTGCCTTTAATAACATATTTATGTGTCACCAAAATTATCCAGAATATCTGTCCCTCTTGTACTTCTTGCCTTTCGATATCAATAGTTTTATTTAAACAAGCTACAGGCCATCTAGGCACATTGAAACTAATTGCCTTCTTCAAGTAAAAATGAACATAATATGTTACCGAAGAAAGCTTGCATTTAGAAACAAATCCGTCAATGACTCTTGCACATGAAAGTGGTTGAACATAATCCATTGTATCTAATGAACAGAAAAGCCCACAAAAACCTTCAACCACAACACTGAAGTCTGTCACCTGAAAATGCAACAAACAAAAGTATCTGTTAAAATCAGTGTTGCAAATATCGGCATCGGGATAAAATTGGAAAGGGTCCAGAAAACCAAAAAATCATAAAAATCAAGAAAATAATAAGGTTAAAAGTGGGCTAAAAATGGAGATTTGTGGGTTCAATACTGCTAGTTCCAGGCTTGGGCTTCAGGAGACTCGGCACTTTGGTTTCAAGGTAATTCTAGTGTCTGCTATTTTTTATTTATCAGATTTTTCAATATCAATTCCAAGTCTCAGACTCTGCTTTGTAGTTTGTTGGCTCCCATGCCAGTCTGTTGGTCCTCTTTGGGTCACTGGCTTTGTCTTCCCGCCCTTCTTCTATTCCCCCCTCTTCTTTTGAATTGTAGTGATGCCCTCTATTCTACTAGGTTTTCCAATGTAAGAGTATCACAAGGATTTTCAAGCCAAGGAAGCCTTCCCTGCTCCTTCCTCAAGTTTGGAAATTTTTCCTTCGAGAAGTTGTTTTTCCCTCTATTTCGGTGCTCTGCTCCCTTATCCTCCGTAGGCGTTGATCTTGTGTTCTCTTGTTTTGTCCTATCTACTCTCCCTCCCTCCTATGAGTCGATGTAGAAATTCTGCTAGAGCAAAGGCAGAAGAAGGGGCAGAGTTGTCCCCTCTGAGAGTTTATATGCCCATCCCCCATCTTCCTTGCAAACTTGAGCTCAGACTGCAGCTCAACAAGCTATGGCTTGTTATGTGGAAGTAATTCCAGAAGTGGTTGGACGAACGATTGTAGAGGTTCAAGAGGAAGTACGATTGCAGAGGTTGAAGAGGAAGTGGTTCAATGAATGATTGCATAAGTTGATGCTGGAAATTGGCACTTCAGCTCAATCTCGCCAAACATTTAATATGTAGGCTGTCAACCTATATTGGCAAATTAAAACTCCTATGAGAAGAGTTCTTATTGAACAAACAGACACTCAGCGAATTAGCAGGAGACGCTGGTCTATAAAGCGGAAATGATGGAGAAAATCGAGAAAAGCTGAACAGAAAAGTTTCTGTTTTAGCCAAGAAGAGACAGACAATATTTTTACCTCCTCCGAAGAAGAAAGTGACCATTCCCCACCAATCCAAGTGGACTTTCCCTAAGGATGACATGACCAAATGAGCGAGTTGTTTGGTTACAATTTTATGCGGTGGCAACTTAGCAGCAATCTAGTTTCAAAATGCTTTGGCAACTTGGCAAATCTGCATGATATAACTGCTCCAGTTTGTTACAAACTACACAGACCTTTGCTTTGTGGGTGATCCATTACCATTAAAATCTGTTATTAAGGATTAACTACACAAATACTTTGATTTTTAAAACGAGATTGGACTTCCAGATACCTAAAACTCCTTTGTTTTAATATTTTTTTATTGGTAGAACTCTAGTCTTGTTAATTGTATTCACTATTTTTTTTAAGGTTAGGTAATTTATATTAATTTTCAAAAAAGGAAGGACATAACTGTTTTTCATAGGCTACTGGACTGCAACTTGGGAAACCACACCAGTTGTAGAGGTTCCAATTTTTTACATTATATATCGCAAAAGCAACCAGTCAATCACATAAACTGAAAAGATAACTAACTGAAATACTTTGCCAGAGTTTAACAACCAAAATCAAAACAGTGCCACCCAGTGTTACTTGGGAGCGGGAGCAAAAGCGGGGAGCGGGAGCAAAAACGGGTGCGGGACCGACATTTTCAGAAGCTCCTGGTTTGGGAGCGAATCCCGGAGCAGTTTTTTATATAATATATATATTTTGATACATATATGTCAACAAAAACATGTAGAATAATGAATTAGATATAAAAACATAAAAAAAAAAACATAGATTGAACCATATAACAACAATCATCTAGAAGTTATAATCTTCATCACCCACGTCCACAAGTTAGTAACATAGTAATATACAACATATTGAGTCTCATGATTCATCAATCTTAAAGTTTCAAGCTTTCAAAATTCAATATATAACATTTATCATCATTGATCACCAAAGTTGTACTTGTAAGCTAAGTGTAACCATTACAACAAATAATATCTAACATGAAATGAAATGTTATACAATGAAATGAAATGAAACAACTTTCATGAAGCATCATATTCATAATTCATTACTAATGAGTTATAATTGCCAACTTCAAACTTAAATTGTCATATATTGTTTAAAAAAATATCATAATAAATATGAAAGAGTCAATAGTTATAAAAACTACTAGAAACTAGAAAAAACAAGTAAATCTATTATCTATTTTTTATGCTTGGGCCTCTTGCCACAGAGAAATGTCTAATTTTTTAGTCTTGTTGGAAAATCAGGATCTTTGTCATTAATATCACCCTCTAAGCATTAATATCTAGAGGTATCTTTGTCATTACCTCTATATCTGTATAGGGATCTGTCATTAATATCACACTCTAAGCATTAACATAAGATAGAAAAAGCATAGCATGTCAAGTCAAGATTTTATTTGAGTGATGTGTACATTTTTAGGAGGGTCATGATAGAGGAGTTCGATAACCAA
Organism: Pinus tabuliformis; assembly: GCA_031772625.1. NCBI lineage: Eukaryota > Viridiplantae > Streptophyta > Pinopsida > Pinales > Pinaceae > Pinus > Pinus tabuliformis. The sequence continues at coordinate 1,044,100,663 of CM062805.1, read as the reverse complement.
TGTCACTAACATCAAGGTACATAGAGGGATTGGTGCTCTTGATTAAATACGAGTTCCATACCCTAATACATGACAAAATTCAATGGAAACATTGCAATCCCCCAATCATGAAATCCTGAAAAAACTGATAAGTCTGCTGGATTTTCAATGAAACCTACAATTCTACTTTCTCCATATGAAATCCAGTGAGGTCGGAACCACTCTCAAACATCCTGAGTCATTTCATGGTAATGTTAAAAATTTAAGTAAAGGGATGAAAATGAAGATTAACATTACCATGAATAACATATCAATACTAGGGCCATAGGCTTGATCATTAAACTGCCCCACTAAAAACTTATTTGTTTCTTTGAAAAAAAATTGCATTTCGAACATTACTGCCAAAAAAAAAAAAAAAAAAAAAAAAAAAAAAATTGCAAAAAAGGCTAAACGCTCTTGAAAAGGCAGAGAGCGAAATTTTTTTTAGGGAGCGCGCTCCCGAAAAGGCAAAGAGCGAAATTTTTTTTAGGGAGCGCGCTCCCGAAAAGGCAGAGAACGAAATTTTTTTTAGGGAGTGCGCTCCCGATCCGCTCCAGAGTCACTCCCGCCTAGAGCGCGGATTGGGAGCGGGATCGAGGGGGGGCGCTCCCCCGCAACACTGAGCCACGATTTAATCTCCATCAACAACTAAGATCAATTAGACTTCATCAATAGAAATCTCTAGAGCAATCACGAACATCCTTAATTAATTATCTTTAATATGCAATTTTTCCTAAGTTAGACTTGGGAAATATTTTAATTATGGCAAATTAATTTAATTAAGGTGTTTCCAAGCTTATCTTGTGAAACCTTTTCTAGTTTTTAGAGATCTAATGTTTGTTAGCCTCTTAGCATCATCTGAGACTAGAACAATTGTTTGATGCTACCATATCCATACAGAAACTAACAGTTTATAGGCACCTAAACTTAATGGCCGGTGCTTTGGCAAAAAGAGGCTCCACGTTAGACCAATGCAGAATAGAGCTAGGTCAAGGAATTTTCAAAATTGCCCACAGTCCTTAATCATGAAAAGAGCTCCAAAACAAATATTTTTGCATTTAAATTTTGATACATTAGGAAATCCTCTTTGCCACGGGGATGGGAAATCTGCCCACCACACTGAATGGTCCCTGGTTCGTCTTACAAGGATAAGCAGTATCAGGATCTGGAATGTAAATCTTCTCTAGCATCAATATTCAAGATCTACCTCCAGGTATCCCGCACACCCCCTTATGTGTCTTGAATTCTTTCCTCTCCTTTGTTCATCGAAGCATATGCATTTAATTCAGATTACATGGGAGCAGTTGGATTTCGCTACGGCTATGGTTTTTCTTCTAGCAGTGGGCTGGAGTTAATAGTGTCATCTTGCACTTGCATTCACCAGTCTATTCATCATCCTACAAAGAATATTGGGTGGGATATGGGAAAATCCCCTCAGTTTGGCTCGTGGAAATGTTTCAGTCCCGACTGTATAGCGGATAATGCAGCCCTCCAAAAATTTCATGGGAATTCTTGTCTTGTTGGTCTTGGGGTGTGGGAGAAGCTTTTTGGTGAGATTGTGAGACGGGTTCAGTGGTCCTTCCCGAAATGATGGATCCTCAATCTCTTTCAGAGAGCTGTGACCCTGGTCTATTGCTCGATAAATTTTTGGATTTGGTTGTGGCGCTGCGGGTGGCCAGACAACATCAAGATGACATGGATGAGAGACGGCGCCAGTCTTAACAGCTGCTAATGGAAGCCAAGTTTCTCCTGCTTCTGAGTAGTCTATAAATTTCAGCGAATAAACTGCATGAGGAAGTCATAGCACTCAATGTTCGGGCTGCTGTTCTGGAGAATTCTATGGCTGGCAATGCTCAGATCACTTATGAAGGCATCGGCTCGAGTGTTTCTCAAGATAAGAAGAAGACTCGTCGCTCACAGAGGAACAACAATCCTAGTGTTGGTCACTGCTGATGGAATTTTTCAGTTGGTTCTGTTAGTTTTTGCTTAAATCATCTTGCAGTTACATGTTGCAATGTAAATACCTTCTTATACTAGGGGCTTTTTGTGGAGTCATTAGCAGATATATATTTAGAATAGGGAAGAAATGCAGCCCCGGAGCTTGTATAAATTTTGTATGGTCTGGTGAATATTTACACTGTCTGAGAACAGAAAGATCATGTAAGGGATCTGGCCCATAATCCAATTTTTGTTAATATACACCCTGTATCTGTTCCTTTAAAACAAATAACAACCTAACAGCCACATTGATAGCTATCCAGGAGGGTGTCAACCTTCCATAAAAATAATTCAGCCATGAATTCTCTACCGTTTCTATATGATGTTGACTTAACCCAAAATAGGTGATCCTTGAATAATATTTCAAAAATAAACTACTCGTTTTAAAATAAAATCCTTCTCATGCAAACAAGTCAAGAAAGTCACCCTCTCTAAAATAATAATTTCCCCCATTTTCTGGTTTTGCAAAATTATCACAGAAGATATTTTCAAGGATGGCACCGTCCTTTAGAAAATAAATACAAGTCATCATCCAAAAATGGAACTGAAACATCCAACCAATTTTTTAGCCAATTGCCAAATTTACCCAAGCAAGCACCTAAGATTTCCTGAGGAAATGATGCTGCCATGTGCCATACAGAACCTTGAGAACAATGTTTCCACTGGAACCAAGATCACGACATCCTCACCGACCAAAAATAGACCTGCTAAAATCAGCAACCCTGCCTAATAATACGAAAGACAAAAATGTAGGGAACTGCTAGGAGATCACTGCTAAATATAGCACGCCTAAAAATAGGCACTGCTAAAAATGACAGCATCTTGCATCTCAATGAAATCAAGCTCATTGGATTTGATTTTTCGCAAGGAATCCAAATATATATTTAGAAACATCATACAAGCCCTGAAACCCAAACTGCTAAAATAGCAACATCTTGCATATCACCCAAAAAAAGCTTGTTGGCATCATTAGCTCACAAGGATACCAAAAATGTGTATCACTTCTACCATGAAAACCTCTAGGCTCTGAATTAATACTCCTATCAAATAGAAAGACTGATAAAAAAATAGCAATTTTCCCCAACACTGATGAACATGACTTTCAAATGCCATTGCCTCTGAAAATGAACTACAATCCCTAGAAACCATGTCTATGATCTCTGTGAAAGCTGTCTCTGACTACCAACTTGATGAAAGCTAGCCGGCTCTTAACCCTCTAGTTGCACCAGCAAATCTGAAGGTTAACAGGGTTCAACAATCTACGCCATTCTACAATGACCATTACGAAACAACTTCTTCGAGGGCGATTACCTGGCTCTCAAGAAAATATACGTCAACTCTTCATTTTTATTCCTTTCCTACTTTGAGATTGCCTTTTTAGTTCACTCCGTATGATTTGTAGGGTTTTCTACTTGTTATTTTAGCTCTATGATTTTCTTTTGTATTCTTGTAAGATGACTTTTTCCCTCCCCAATAGCTCATTTTGGCAGGTTGTACTTTTCAGTCCCATTGACCTACTTTTGGTCATTCATGGACATTGTATAATTTCAATTCAATTGTCCCGTTTCTAGATATATGACAAGCAAAACTACCTGCATGCTCAGTATTTCAACATATAATTCCATATGGTCATCCACCATGTATATGCCCACTACACAAGAATCATAATTGATTATATGATTGATATAAGTTGCAACGACTTTTGAAAAAAAACCGTATCCATATTCCAAAGCACAATATAGTCTATAAGTGGTTTGTTTATCAGAGATAACGCTGGTAAGTCCATTCCATAAAGTTATCAAATAGGCTACCAGACGATGGAAGGTAAACCTCCATACAAAAGAAACATGTATTGAATAGTTTTAGGAATGCTACTAACTAAAGTCCTGCTATAAAGCAACATATAAACAAAAACAAAGAGGACAAACCTCATAAAAGTGTTCCATAGATGAATGCAGGACAAAATCTGGTACAACCACATCTACAGCTCCTGTTGCATCTACCAACTGCAACCGCCCCGATTCCTGAGAAGCCTGATAGCATATTTGAAAATAGATTCACTGTTATTTAGATCCATCCCTTTTCGAAAGATCATGCATGCAATAAAAACTATTCAATTTATAAACCAACGTATAGGCTCAATCACCATAAATTTGTGAATGTGTATGAGGCCATCATTCTTATTTGGCCATATCAAAGTGGACTTTCAAGGAGATTCTAGAGGGTCCAAAACCCTAACACTAATCAAGGGTTGAGGCATGCAAAAACCTAAACCTAACAGGCTAACCCTAGATGACTATCCAACTAGGTTAAATATTGGGCATCTAGGTAGAGAAGTGGTTCAATTCTGTTGGTATTTTTATTATTCCATAGTTGACCAGAGCATCTAAGAGTGGGAAAGAGAAGGTAGAAGATTTTGTAGCAGCCATTCTAGCCACATTGTCCATGGCAACTCCATAGTGACCACCCTTTCCTTCTACTTGCATTTCTTAACTAAGAAAAAGAAAGCAAAGCATAGGCCTTACCTTCTAGCTAGGTTTCCCAGGTCACAGCGTGTGTTCATTTGTGTAGATTTTGTGTTCATTTCCTTGTTTCTTTCATTTTAATGTCAACTATTTCCATAATTTTGAGCACTACGCTAGTAACAATAAATCTGAGAACAAAGGTAATAAACTGCATACTAAAAGGTTTCAAAATATTGTAAGATCTATTGTGACAAACTATTCCAGTAGAATATCCACAGTAATTCTCAGATCAGTTTAAGAAATTTTCAGATTCACCCATAAGTTTGAAGTTCCAAGTGTAGATTTGTGCTCATGATGTGAAATTTAAACAGTGCAATGTAGTACATCTAGATTACATTCATGTCTCCTCGTCGCCACTCTCCTACCCAATCTCTTATCCCTTAACAATCCCTTTCCTTCTAAGCCACTTGGTAAAGAGACTCCAGTCCTTTACCCCATAACACTAATTCTCTTTCACCACCTCATCCTTTCAGCACTGATGATTGTTGTATGCATGAAGATATACCCCTCACACCACCCAACAATTAGAGTAGCTTAGTGTAGAAAGACTTGTTTCTTGCCATTTTCATGTTACTAGAGAAGGTGCTTTGTTAAACTATAAAGAGACCCTGATTGACATGGCAAGGAGACTATGTTTCCATATCCATCAGAAAGAATTTGAGGAGTTTAACGGAGATATAAGAGATGTAAGAGAGATTCTGAGCGAGAGTACAGATGCAATTGAAAAGCATTCAAGGAGAACCCACTTGTAAAGTGTAGTACCCAGGTTTCGAATTACAGCAACATATAAATACTCATAAAATTTGAAAACAATAATGCATAAAACTGTAATCTGCACATACCTGAACTGCTAGCTGATTTCCGATTCTGCTACTGAACTGACGATCCCGCTGCTGGTGATGCCGTGGCTGTTTTGACCCAATTTCGAGATGGCCAATACCACCCAACCAGACAGAGCAACCTGGTTGCTCAATCCAGAAAGCTCTCCACAGAGGCTCTCTGTCCCTCCGTGCCCAGAACTCAGATCACTTAAAGCTCTTCCACTGATAAGTCCCTTCTCCTGGTTTCCTGCTGATGAATCTATGCTTCTCTGGTTTTTTTTCCCCCTTCTCCCGGTTCAGGCCTTTGCTATTTATTCACTGACCTGGCGGTGGCCGCCCTCCCACTTGCAGCCACCGCCTCCCACGCATTGATGGCTCTCCGATATTTCTTACTGTCCCTGGCGCTCTGTAATAAGTATTCAGTAGGTAGGATCCCCTTTATTAATGGACTGTGGTAGATATATAGATCTTTTAGGACAGCTGGGATTTACGCTTACCATTTCCCTTTATGGTTTTATAATATTTGTTGTATATACGTTATAAAATTTAAGTGATATACTTTATAAATTTTCATTATAAAAGTTATAAAGTTTAAATAACATATTTTGTAACATTTATATTATATAAGCTATAAAGTTTAAGTGATATTTTTATAAATTCATTTTATAAGGTCTAATTAAATACTTTATAAAATTTAATATATATATATATTATAAGTTTTAAAGTTTAAGATTTTATTAATGGGTCGTTACATACATCCCCCCTTCTGAAAACTTCGTCCCGAAGTTAGCGTTTTAGGGTCAAGGTTTTAATGGACATGACCTTTTCTATCCAGGTCCCCAAGCTAATCAAAATCATCCTATCCTTCCTAATCTCTTCCGCTCCCATCCTATCCGTCCTCTACTGGAGTATGCCGTGGCGTCAGTTTCACTGACCTAACCATTCATAACTCTAAGGTGACAGCGTCGGTTATACCGACCTGATTCTCAGTAGGCATCCGACAGTCATCATCACACGTCTAGGGGAGCGTGACTCGCACAGTCCTCCCATGACTCCAGGGTTCGAAGTATAAACGGTGGGTAACACCTCCACCCTTCCCAGTAAAATTTGGGCTAATCACCTTATCATAGAATCACTTTGAGCTTTAACTGATCTGAGGTTCTGTCATCACGTGGTCATCTCAAAAATTGGATCAATTATCTGCAATCATAGTTTATCTGCAATCTTACACTTACCCAGCATTTGTAAAATGTGCATCAGCATATTCGAAATAACTTATGTATTATCTACATATGATACTACAGCATAACAGAATTTTGTCATTTTCTATGCATGTATTCTGACTTTTCTTTAGGATGTATTCACTTCCTGTCTTCTATTTCAGTTGCTCATCTTTGACATGCATAAAAATAAAACATATTTATATTGTTTCAATTTCTACCAGAAGTAAAATCATTTAACGGCCTTAACTTTACTTCAACATTTATAATTTAGTAAAATAATCACATATATTGTTTTGGTATCCATGTACCAGCAGGGATTAAACACATATTATTTTGGTATCCATGTACCAGCAGGAATTTAAACATATATTATGCCACAAAGTTTCATGTTTATCACTAATCATTCAAATGTTTTTGGGTCTCTGACAGTAGTGAAGTAGATATATACTAAACATAGTGTAAAGTTCTTCAAAATGGACATAAACTAGGGTATCTCTGACATATGTCCTCTGTATTCTCCCAAGTTGCTGATCCAGGACTATACTTGTCCCATTGGACCTTAACTTGGTCCACCAGGCGGTTCCTCAGCTGTCGAACTCTACGTTCCAGTATACGTAACGGTTCGACCGTGATGACTCCCTCGTCCGATACCTGCAATTCTTTCCACTGGATGTTATGAGATAGATCAGCTACATAATGTCTTAACACAGAAACATGAAATACATTATGAATTCTATGCAGGTGAGGTGGCAGGGCAAGACGATAGGCAACAGGTCCAACTCTTTCCATGACTTTAAACGGTCCTATAAATCGGGGTGACAGCTTTGCCCCTTTTCCGAATCGAATAGTACTTTTATTTGGTTTGATGCGGACGAAGACCTGGTCCCCTACTTCATACCTCCTATCAGTTCGGTGAGCATCAGCATAACTCTTTTGTCTATCCTGTGCTTCCTTTAATCGTTGTCTAATCTGTCTGACCTGCGCTTCCATTTCATGGATTAATTCTGGTCCTATTATCACTCGATCTTCTAACCTGTCCCAACTTAACGATGTTCGGCAAGGTCTGCCATATAAAGCTTCAAATGGAGGCATCCCAATTGAACTGTGGTAACTGTTGTTGTATGCGAATTCAACCAAGGGTAAATACTTTTCCCAGTGTGATTGCTGATCCATTACATACATTCGCAACATGTCTTCAAGTACTTGATTTACTCTTTCAGTTTGCCCATCAGTCTCAGGATGGTAAGCAGTGCTTAAATTTAGCTGAGTACCTAAGGTTGTCTGCATGCGCGTCCAGAATCTGGAAGTGAATCGCGAATCTCTATCGGATATAATCTTCTTAGGTACTCCATGAAATCTGATAATTTCATTTATGAATACTCGAGCCACGTCAGCAACATCATAAGTATCTCTTACCGGAATAAAATGGGCGCTTTTTGTTAATTTATCCACCACTACCATAATGGCATTGTGTCTTTGAGAAGTAAGAGGTAGTCCAGTGATGAAATCCATAGAGATGGTCTCCCATTTAGACATAGGTATGTCGTGGGGTTGTAAGAGGCCCGCTGGGTGACAATGATCTGCCTTTACTTGCTGACATTCCATACATTTTGCAACAAATTGAGTGATATCACGCTTCATGCCTGCCCAAAAGAAGAGTTTCTTGGTATCTGCATACATTTTCCCTACTCCAGGATGAGCACAATATACTGCTTTGTGAGCTTCCTTAAGGATGGTATCTCGAAGATCTTTATCATCAGGGATGTACATCCTTCCATGGAATCGCAGGATCCCATCGTTTTCTAATTCATAGCCTGCAAATTTTGAGTCTTTTGCCTTAATTCCTTCAAGACTCGCCTTCACTTTTAAATACCAGCTGTCTTTTATAAGACGATCCAGTACTCGCTGTCTTAAGTCCACTTTAATGGGTATGAGAGAAAATATCCGGGGTCTCCTGCTTAAGGCATCGGCTACCACATTTTCCTTTCCCTTAATATATGATATTCCGAAGTCATATTCACTTAGGAATTCACTCCATCGCCTTTGCCTGGCATTTAAGTCTCTTTGGGTGAACAAATATTGTAGACTTTGATGGTCGCTTTTAAGTGTAAAATTTCGTCCTACCAGATAGTGTCTCCAGATCTTTAAAGCTAGCATTACAGCGGCCAACTCTAAATCGTGAGTAGCATAGAGTTCTTCATGAGGCTTTAGCTTTCTGGAAGCATAAGCTATCACTCCCTTATCCTGCATCAATACTGCACCCAGCCCTTGCTTGGATGCATCAGTACATACCGTAAAGTCTTTGCCCATATCAGGGACTCTTAGGATTGGTGCACTGGTGAGTAGTCTTTTGAGTTCAGAGAATGCATTATTACATTCCTCGGTCCACTCATACTTAACACCTTTACGCTGGAGGGTCGTGATTGGCTTTGCGATTTTGGAGAATCCCTCCACAAATCTCCGGTAATAACCTGCTAAGCCCATAAAGCTTCGTATCTCATGTGCATTTTTCGGTATTGGCCATTCCATGATCGCCTTTACCTTCTCAGGATCTACTGAAATCCCTTCACCTGATATGATGTGACCCAAATAATGAATCTTTTCCTGAAAGAAAGAACACTTGGACAGTTTTCCATATAACTGACGTTCTCTAAGGCAGGACAATACTAGCCGTAAATGCTCTTTATGCTCTTCTTCATTCTTGGAATAGATGAGAATATCATCTAAAAAGACTTGTACAAATTTATCAAGATACTGACGGAAAACACTGTTCATAAGATTCATAAATACGGCTGGCGCATTTGTTAACCCAAATGGTACCACAGTAAATTCATAATGCCCAAAACGTGTCCGGAATGCAGTCTTAGAGATATCATTTTCAGAAATCCTTAGCTGATGATACCCTGATCGAAGGTCAATTTTTGAAAAGACGGCAGCTCCTTTCATTTGATCGAAAAGATCATCGATTCGCGGCATAGGGTATTGATTCTTTACTGTAGCTCGATTTAAGTCTCGATAGTCTATGCATAATCTTAAGGATCCATCTTTCTTCTTCACAAAAATTACCGGAGCGCCCCAAGGTGAGGTACTGGGCCGGATAAGCCCTATATCGAGTAGTTCCTTCAACTGGATTTGCAATTCCTGAAGTTCTGGAGCTGTCATTCTATAAGGTGTTTTTGAGATCGGTTGGGTACCTGGCTTTAATTCAATAGTGAGATCCAATTCTCTTACCGGGGGTAATCCAGGCAGTTCCTTTGGAAATACATCCGGGAACTCGGCTAACACCGGATATTGTTCTAAGGATGGCCCCTTTTCCTGGCTTACTTCGTGAATTGCATAAGCCTGACAACCCTTTCTTAAACAACGCTTCACTTGCATTGCCGAAATGTAGCGTAAGGAAACTTCCCTCTTGATTCCTTGAATTTGGATTACTTCTCCTTCATCATTTACGCCTAAAATCCTTTTTCCATAACAGTCCACCCAAGCTTGGTGAGCTTCCAGCCAATCCATACCGATGATAAGGTCATACGTCCCTAAGGCTGTGACATAGACTCTTAGTTTAGTCGAACAGACCCCTAGGTCAATTTTGCATTGATCCACACTCAAGCCCACGGTTTGGAGTTCTCCTGAGGCCATTTCCACTTGGTGGAAATCATTTTGTCTACGAGCTGCCAACCCACATTTGTTTAATGCATATGACGAAATGAAACTATCTGTGGCACCAGTATCAAATAAGATTTTGAGTTTTACACCATTGATAATACCTGAAGATTCCACTACAGTGGATTGATGGGCTGCTTGGTCGTGGTTGACTACTGCATGAATTCTATGATTACTTCAGTTTGCTGATACCGGCTCCTTCCCAGTCCTTTGCAATATATCCGATGACGCTTCTGGGCAGTTACGCTGGAAATGCGGCCCCCCGCACCCCCAACAATTGAGCTACGCTGATCCTCTTGAGTCAAGGTGTGAATTTCTAGAGAACGAGCCGCGTCCTCCCATGTTGATTCCTCTCGCGCTCCTTCCTCTACCGGTAGTCCCTCGCGATGCCCAAGGTCTGGTGTTGGACGATTCTGCGGCTATAGTGTTTACTGCCATGGGAACTCTTGTCCCCACACTTGGGGTAAACCTGCTACCGTAAGGTGGCCTCGAGCTACCTCCTCTGAAAACGTTCCGGGGAGCCTTCCCTGGAAACCCTGATTGAAAAGGCCCTGCTGGCCCCATATCCTTTTTGATTCCAAGGTGCTCTTCTGCATAACGGCTACATTCGACTGCCTCGGCTACGGATGATGGTTTCCACATACTTACCAAGGCTCTGATGCGAGGGTTTAACCCAAATATGAAGCGTTCAGCTTGACGTTCATCAGAGTCTAAGTAGGGAATGTATTTTACCAGCTCCATAAACCTTATTTCGTACTCTTCCACCATTTTACTTCCCTGGATTAGTGTATGAAAGGCTCTGGCTTGCTGTTGTTGAAAGTATGGAGGTAAATACTTCGCGCGGAACCTCTCCTCAAACAGATCCCAAGGAACGTTATCTGATGTAAGGTGTAGCTGCTTTTCCAGGTTTCCCCACCAAATCAAGGCACTTTCCTTTAGTTGAAACACGGCAATTTTTGTTTTTGCTGCAGGTGAATATTCTCTTAACCTGAAGCACCGGTTCATTCCTTCCAACCATGCCTCAGCGCGTTCACCAGCTCGACCTCCCGAAAATTCTGGGAGTCTAATTTTCTGAAGCTCCCTAGAGATGTCTTCTCTCGATCTTCTGGGCTCCAAATTATCTGGTTCCGCTGAACTGGTGGCTACATGCTGAAATTCCTCTTTGTTTTTAGCCTTAGCTGATTCCTTTAGTGTCTCCAATAAGGCTTCCAAAGAGTTCACTATCACAGTCAACTCTGGCGTTGGAGCGTTTGATGTTGACGGCTGCCTTGGTGGTGACGAGGGTGACGGGGATGGCGATGGCGACGGTGGCGGTGGCGGCATTGATGGCGATGATGCTGCCTGGTCACGTCGTCGTCGCTCATACGTCCTTACCATAGTAATGGTCCCTGAACACAAAATAAAATTTATATAATTTAAAAAAATTTGAGGCGGATATCCGAATTTTATCACAATTTTCTTTGCAACTTCACATTTATAAACGGGTATAGTTTTGCTATTTTTACCCGCTAGGCGGATCTTACTGGTACCGAGGTCAAGGAGGGTGGTCTCGCGACCTCCTTGTCCTAATGCGGGGTATTCTATCCTAGTATGAATAATGCAGAAGTGTATGGGTATTAGCTCCCAAGGTAAGGCATCTAAAGTTTATTTACCTAATAACATTCACAAGATGAAAATGTTAGATGTCTCGCTATAATGTACAATGGTAACATACTTGTCATACCTCAATCTGGCTATTACATTTAAGGGAGGTCATATATACCTATATCCTGAATATATTACTTGGATAAGGGTTTACTCCATAAAAGAAAAAAAAGTTGTTTTGTTCCCATATTAGTTTGACCTTTGGCCGCAAAATTTACCATGGACATGTCCTGATAAAAATCCTGAATATAATGTTGTTCTAATTAAGCTCACTCCACATGGCGAACTGTAACACTCATGACCTGTCAAATACTTTTCACAGAAGGTGAAACTAATTGAATTCATTCAGTAACTTAAGTTTGTCAACAAGTGATTCTCTCCCTAACTTCCCATTTATCCCAACATCACTCTGGCAAGGACACAAGGAGCCTGAAGCCTGATAATTTTCTGTCATCTGTCTTTGTTTTCACTCTTTATTTCCTGAATTTTACTCCTTACTTGACTGGTCAACTCCGAAGAATGTGACTCCTTTTTACCTTTCTAGGCAAGGAAATGCCAGGAATCGATAAACACTATCGTTTGGGGCGAGGTCCTGATCAAGCTGTTTAAACATTTAGATGGACAGAAGTCAGGTAGGGATTCCTGATCCATACTGTGAACCTGTACCAGCCCAGTAATGTTCTTCTAATTAATGGCAACGTGTTTCTAGACTATGGAGATAAGGAAAGTCCCAACAAATCACTAACCAGAAAAAACTGAAATCTTGATCTTACAACAAAGGAGCAACAGAATAATCACTCAAGCAATCAATACAAAATACAATGGTTAGAGAAATGGTAATTGACAAAACAGTATTGAAGAATTTAGTGTGCTGCAATTTAAGGAGTACAAAGTACTTTCTGAAATTTTGAAACAAGTTAAGGACAGTAAACAAAGAACATATTAATACTATTTCAATTTTACAACTGTATTATATAAAATCAAGTTGTATAGAAACTCAACGAAAATGAGTTTAATTTATGGTTTAATGCAAGGTATACAAGACCAGCATCAATAAAAAGAAGATTTAAGCTCATGATATACGATGAGGTACTTGCTGAAACTCTGAAACAAGTGAAAGGTAGTAAACAAAGAATATCCGTTAACTATCGAATTTGTTCAACAGTATTATATAAAATCAAACTGTATGGAAACTTGAAGAAACTGAATTTAATTTTATCATTTTACACAAGATGTACAAAAATAGCATCAATAAAAGCCAGATTAAGTTCAGGCTATACCACAACAACTCTGAACCAGCTAGAAACATTCGCTGGAGTGTCTTCGAAATAAATAAATAAATATATATGCGCAATTCAATTCTTTGGCCGGATTGATTTACAGAACTAATAACCATTCCTTCTTACTGTACTGTAAAATAAGGTCGAACGGGCGTTTATGGTACCGTGGACCCATAAGGAAGGTAAGAAAAAAGGGAAGAGAGTTTTCAGGTAAGTTCTCGAGGGACGATGCCAATACCCACGCAGCACGACAAGAAAGAGAATTTCACAGCGACGGTTGACGGGATGCTCATTATGGTCAATCTCGGCAGAAATGAGACATAACGCCATAAAGCCACGCGATAAGTGAGGACAAGGTTTGCAAACAAGAGCGCTAATAGCAGCCTTCTTGTGCCGTCAGCGTCATTTCATGCTTACATATATGATATACAGTGCAAAGAGATACGCAAATCGTCATTCTATCCTTATACGATATACGGAGCAAAGAGATACGAAAATCCTCTGAAATCAAGACGCAAATCCTCTGAAATCAAACATTATTTCGGGGAAGCTTCCTTATCTCTGAGCGTTATCTTAATAGTCGAGAGGTCGATCTAGATTTTATTTTATTTATCGTTCGCCCGCCGTTTAAACTTTTATAATGCCCGGTTTATTTCACGTCCAAGTGCGAGACCATGGCTTCCCGAGTTCTACTAGAGGGTTCAGCGGTGATAAAAATGAAAGAATGCTTAAGCCTTTAGCGGGATGGAATGGACAAGGGTGGGCTAGGTTTTTACTGCGGAGAAATGGAAGGAACCGGCTGCCGTGGATCTCTTTGCAGAGATGGGGATCGAAGTTTATCACGGACGATTTTATTCCGTTCATAGGAACGGTTTTCGCTGCAGATTTTTATGAAGAAACCGACATATGCCCTGTAACTGGAGCACCTGGCCTGAAATTTGTTTCAACGGAAATGTTTTCTTCCTAAAACAGAACATAATTATAGTGTGGTTACAGGTGTAGGGCCAATAAGGTACCGCAGAGTTAGAAACAGGCTCTGATACCATGTGTAGTACCCATGTTTCGAATTACAGCAAACATATAAATACTCATAAAATTGGAAAACAATAATGCATAAAACTGTAATCTGCACATACCTGAACTGCTAGCTGATTTCCGATTCTGCTACTGAACTGGCGATCCCGCTGCTGGTGATGCCGTGGCTGTTTTGACCCAATTTCGAGATGGCCAATACCACCCAACCAGACAGAGCAACCTGGTTGCTCAATCCAGAAAGCTCTCCACAGAGGCTCTCTGTCCCTCCGTGCCCAGAACTCAGATCACTTAAAGCTCTTCCACTGATAAGTCCCTTCTCCTAGTTTCCTGCTGATGAATCTATGCTTCTCTGGTTTTTTTTCCCCCTTCTCCCGGTTCAGGCCTCTGCTATTTATTCACTAGCCTGGCGGTGGCCGCCCTCCCACTTGCAGCCACCGCGTCCCACGCATTGATGGCTCTCCGATATTTCTTACTGTCCCCGGCGCTCTGTAATAAGTATTCAGTAGGTAGGATCCCCTTTATTAATGGACTGTGGTAGATATATAGATCTTTTAGGACAGCTGGGATTTACGCTTACCATTTCCCTTTATGGTTTTATAATATTTGTTGTATATACATTATAAAATTTAAGTGATATACTTTATAAATTTTCATTATAAAAGTTATAAAGTTTAAATAACATATTTTGTAACATTTATATTATATAAGCTATAAAGTTTAAGTGATATTTTTATAAATTCATTTTATAAGGTCTAATTAAATACTTTATAAAATTTAATATATATATATATATATTATAAGTTTTAAAGTTTAAGATTTTATTAATGGGTCGTTACATAAAGTCAAGTGCAATCGATGGAGGCAAACAGGGTGGAGCAACAGAAAACTTCCAATAATGTGGCTGCTATGCGAGCTTTTGTGAGAAGGCTAGAACAGTTAAGCTTCAATTCGACCACATTAAGGAATTGATTTTCAAACATTTATTAACCTCAAATTGGGTAATGCCACATTCTCGAGACTGGATGGAGCGAGACAAAACCATGCAAATAGCAGCTCAAGCTCTTATGTGTGATTTGGGATAACAGACACAAATGATGGTCTTCTCAGATTATGTTCATGGCCTTCTTAACACCATATAATTCCACTTATGTGTTTTGATGCCTATCTCAGCTATATCTGTTTTGGATTAAGCCTTAATTTTGTCTTAATTGTCATGACAATTAGAGGAATTCATGCCTTACCTAATGAGGGCTTTGTGAAATAGCATCCTGGATATTTTATCCAAATTAGAACTAGCACTTTGCCAATTCTAAATGGGTGCACTCCCATAGCATACATGCTCATCCAAGGAATCATATAATGGCCACATCTATGAATAATAAGCTATAACAAGCAAAAAAATTGACATACATAGATTCCCGCGTGGTTAATGTGTTAAAGAGTAGCAATTTCCATGCAATCCACATATAATCAGCAATAATCTATACATTATACCAATTATTCAAGATAGTATGTATTGCATGAATAAATCTACATACCAATTTACAAACGTCATTTCCTAATGAATTCAAGCATTATGGTTATACCTAGCATCATCAATGATAAACAAGATTATTAATCATTACCCAAGATCCCCAACATTAAGATAGAGTCTGATAGACCAATAAGTGTCCCCAGTAACCATAATGAGCCATCATAATAATAATCAAAAAAGGAAAAACAATTTAGATTTTGAATTTAAAAACCATACCTGTAGAATGCCAACAAGGACAACACCAAGGTCCTTGCTTGAAATGATACGACGAACAAAATGCCCACTAGCATCTTTATTCGCACCAAGTTCTATCCCACATGATTTCTTAGCACCAAGTTCCTCCATCCCACATGCTTTCTTGGTAGCATGTTCTTCCACAGCACATGTTAATTCTCTGGCATCTTTTGTAAGTGTATCTCTTTTTATTTTCCATATCATAGAAGACCGATCTACCCACATTGATTCAATTTGCCTACAAAAGTTATTTATTGGAGCAATCTAACACATAAATGTATTAAATTACCACAATGAACAAATGATTAAAAAAAACAAATGTAATTATATAATATGCATGTGAGTATTGAAAAATTAAAACAAGAAAGCCGGGCTATCAATGATCATCCTATTACAATCAATGACATACAGAACAAATTTGATATAAAACCAGAATTCGATTAGCTTTAACATATATATTGTAAATCACAGAAATTGAACGCGGTGTTGCAAATATCATTTTGGGTAGTACATCACCAAGGATTCAGAAAGAAACTTCTTGGAAGGGAAAATATCAGCAAATTGAAAAATACAAGAATATTCAATTTTTAAAATCTAAAGCAACAACAAAATCAAATAATCACATTGCCACACAAGTATGGAAAGAAAACTGACATGGGGAGAAAGCAAAAAATGAGCAAAACTACTGGTCAGACTTTATAGGCAAAATTATCATACCCTTGGCATATTTTATTTATGTCTACTTGCAATATATCACAATATTTTCAAACAATTGCCATATATTCAAAAACATCAAATAATAAGGCGAAGAGTATCAGCAAGGTCAATAACTTGTGAAATATCATCATAGATAGGCAGTATTTGCAACACTGATTACAAACATGCTATTTTACTTTTATTTGTTTAATCAAAAGAAAAATACCAAGGCATTCGCAATACCAACACAAATTTAACCATCAAGTAAACCTTACAATTAAAATTCAATCTGTTAAATTTCCCAAGAGAGTCAAATATTTTCTCCATTGTTACTCATGACCATGTCATTCCTTCAAAAGCGATAAACATATGAATGCTTATTTGATTTTTTCCAATTCTATCACTTTCAATTATTTGAAATTTCTATATCAAACATGGAATGAGATCATATTATCCCCCAGCTTCTGTTTAATGTTCCCTTTATTTATTTATTTAGATTGCCAGAAGTTTCTCCATGAATTTTTCTTCAGAAAAGGCACACAATAATTTACGCAAAGAATTTAACATATTTAAATAAAATATAAAGCCAATAATCACAGAGCTTGTAGACAAATTCCACAGCAACCCCCAGTTATTTATTTATAACACTAAGAGGGAAATTACATCAGATTTATTTTGAAAGGAAACCTGACAAATAGATAAGCTGGAGTAATTTGGTCCTTTACAGAAACCTCCTCTGGCTGGACTTCCCTGTCTGCAAATGTGTGCTGCTTCAGCCTTCTATAAAGACACCCCAAAATCTCATCCTCCTCGCTAAGCGCCAATGAAGGACCTAAAGTGGTTCTCCCTCTTGACTAGCTAGAGTGGATGTTTCAGCACCAAAACTAGTTTTGATCCCTAAGGAGGATAGTTTCAATCACGAAGAAGATCTACACTCAAGGTTACAAACCCTGACGTAAAGCTCCAAGAAAAACAAATCACGAAACATCCAATCACACCCTTGATTCTTGAATGAGCTCCTCCTTCCCTTTTATTGAGATGGCTATTTAAAATTTAAATACCATGGGTCATTTTCTTCTTTTAATAAAGTGACTTGTAATATTATTTTTCCTTAGTCACTTTTTAGTTAACTAATTAGTTATTATTTTTAATCTGTAGCCTATGGGAATGGCTAGCCTACTGAGTTAGTCTTTGTTTCCCAATGCCCAGAAAAAGGGGCATTACAATCCTCCTCCCTGAAATTGCTTGACCCTAAGCAATTCCAACATCAATACCAGGATTCCACACCAATCTACAGAATGCTTCCTTACCCAATTCCTATATCATCCCAATCCTACCGCACTCTGTCATATCATAAAGGTGTAGGTCATGCTCCCCAAAAATTCCCGATAAGAATGAAGAATATAGCTCCTCATGATCCCCTTCTCCAGCATACCTTGCACCATCCCTCGGAATTAAGCAAGGATGCTTCGATATCCCAAATGCAACTAGAAGGCCTCCTAAGATAAAATCCCGCAAATATAATTGTCATCGCATGTTCGATCTAAGGTTACTTTTAGGAGATGAAATCATGGGAAATGACCTCACCCACCTAAAATACCAACTGATAATGTGATGACAAACATGGTCACTCCATGTTCTATCTGCTACCCAATATTCTCTCCATGAATTATCCCGTATTGGAAACTTTGCCCCCATTGGCTTACCCCATGCTTGTTGCTTACTCCTATCTCTAGACTGCAAGTAGTTCCCTTGTTCTGCTTCACACAGCTTCCTAGAGTATATATCCTCCAACAAAATTGTTGCTACTAGTCTTCCCACAAGGTTGAGGCAACTTTGAAACAATTCTCCCATGTTGAGTTGCTCGTTGCCCCCTTGCTCTGATAATTTCTAAACACTATGTTGGTTGTCACGTGGTGAAATGTTTTACTCCAATGGGATCGTAAGCTTCATCATTTGGTCAACCATCTTGAAACTATAACTACCACCCTACACTATTGGTATACCTGCTACCGAATCCCTCATCATACTTGCTTGAAGCTTTTACTGCTCTAATCTAATATAATTGCAAACTAGAAATTTGTTGCCAGGAACCTAAGTTTCAATGCCCCTACGTTTGCTTCAACCATTGTCTTCATCATCCTGTCCAACAACCACTAGTAGAACCTCTAACCTCCAGTACTCACAAGTAAACTTATCCTCGGAATCTTCCCCAACCAGCAAGAAATCCAATCAACAAGAATTCCCATAAGTATGTATGATGATAATCTCTTGGGAAAAGTTTATGTTATAGTGTTTTCTCCTCCCTTCTAGTTTTGTTCCCATGCTTGGTCAAGCCCTACCATATTATGGGATGATCCACTTGGATCCCACTACCAAATAGGGAGATCAAACAATGTCATACAATGGAATGACCCACCTGGATCCCACTGCGAAATAGGTAGATCAAACTCTGCCATATAATTGAATGACCCACTCGGATCCCACTGCCAAATAGGGAATTCTTAATACCTTAACACTCTTGTTGCATTGAACCCTTGACTAGAAATGTCCTATAAATTTCCCACTTGATAGGGTACCAATCATAATCTCCCTCCAGTCTAACTGTCGAGGATCTCTGTTGCAAGAGATGTTAACTGCAACTATAACACGTTTGTATGAAATTTTCCTTCAAATGCAGCAACTGTAATTAATTCTTCTAACTGAATAAATTATGCAGTTTATTTTGTTACGGCAAAATAACGAATTAATCACACAACAATTTCTTCACAGTAAAAAATGTTGCAGAAATACAACGTTGCAAACTGAGAAATATAAAGCATACACACAATAATTGTGATACATTTATTTTTGGGCAAATGTCTTCGGAAAAACCCAACGCAGGAAAAACGGTGCAACAGATGAGGGTTTTATTATTATGCAGTAGTGAAAATCTCAGTACAACTAGATGGCAAAACTTGGAAATCCTCAGCAAGAAACTCTGGCAAAATTATTGAGGGAATTTTACCCTCCTCCACAAGCAATCTTGGCCCAAACTAGCCACAGAAATTTGCTCCGAAAAAACCCATGCGTCAACCTTCTACATAGTCTTTGCGTAGGCCAAACTTGCACTCCTCCTGAACTACCTTTGAGTCAGTCATTCTGCGTATAGATGTCGTTGGAAGTCACTGGCCAGACCTTCTGGAAATCTTCCCAGACTCTGGCACCTGAAACAACCTGCCTCTCAGCCAAATCGAACTGCCCCTATGAGGCTTTGCGCAGCTTCCTAGAGAATAAACTCGGCCTCCTCTCCCTGCCTCTCTGGTACTAGAAATCTTCCTTTGGAATCACTATCTATACCCCTCACTAACTCTACTTTCCCTCTAGCTCGAATTCCTCTTCCTTACGCAGCTAGTGTTCTTGGACAGCTCAATCTGCCAAGGAAAATCGATCTCAAGTGTGTCTAGCTCCAACCCCATCGACCTCCTCTTATAATCTCTCATTGGCTCACCAACGGCCATGATTAAATCCTCATCAACAGCTAAAGATCATCTATGAGTCGATCCATGTGAGTTTCTAGAGAATTCTCATCTTTCTCAATTAATTCTCATTAATTAATCGATTTCCCTATGTTAGACTTAGGCATTTTTAATTATTGATCAATTACCTTAATTGAGTTATCTCTAGATGGAATTTCCACAAACGATTCCTAGGTTCTAGAGTTCTTGTGTTTCTTAGCCTAAAACCAAAGTCGAGGCCAGAACACCTGTCCGATGCTACAAAAACTAACACTCGCTCTTAGCAAGGAAGGTGTTCTATTGTCTCATAACATCCTCCCATGCACGTTGCTGGTGTCTGACAACTTGGCAACTTGCCAATACCCACCAAGCCACTGCACAACTCTAATTTATCTGCGATTCTGAGCTGAGCCAACCTGCGTCTGCGTTGTTGTTGACACTACACTTTATACTACTGCTAACCCTGCACTATGTTGCAACTGATCTCATGTTGTTGTTGTTGTTGCTTCAACTACTGCAACTAAGAACCAATCTTTGAATCAACTGTCACTAGAGTGGCTCTGCATCTGCTTTCGGAGTCTCTAACTGCTATTATCCTCTGCACTATCCACTAAGTATCTATCTAGACTGCAATTCCTTTGCAACCTTCAGCATCTGACTGCCACTATCCCTTAAGATCTCACTGCGCCATCCTGAACACTGATCCATCGCTACTGAATATTGTGGGCCCCCGTAACAAGGCTAATAATCCAAGAGAAAACACATGTTTGATGCTCTCCTCGAAGGATCCTGCCCAACTCTACACAACTCTAGAGTCTAGATCTCGATGTCTCCCCACCTCTCCCTTGGAGGCATCACTGCGTACAAAGCGAAATTTGATCTACTCATACTGTTGTTGCTACTGCTTTGTTGATGCTTTCGCATTGCTGCTACAACTACTGCAATAATGTGTCTAATATCCCCAGATCGAGAAGTACTAGCTTCCATAGGGTTGCTCCCTCTGAAACTAGACCCCCTCTAAGTATCGATTTCCCTATGGAAAATCCCTCTACTTCCTCCTGGCAACTCGCACTGTCCTCTAGTATTGGAAACTAGAGTGTGTAGCTTTGCGCTAGAAATCTCTACTCGTTGGAACTGCACCTACATCCTGCAACTAGGCAATTTGCACTGCTTATGTCACTACAACTAGTTGTGGAACTGTCTCTCGAGTATTGACTACAACTAGCCATTCAGTAGTCATTTGAATAATTGACTGCACCTGCTAAGACTAAACATGCTACTATGATATTGTGGGCCCCTGTAGTAAGGGTGATGGTCCCACTACAACAATCTAGAATTGATTCAACTGATCTCCTTGTTGCAACTGTGTTGGACCCTGCCCCACTAGCACGTTGGAGTCTCATACTCCTCCTGGATCTGGTGCCCCACTATCTCTTTTCAAGTCTAGTCCCTGGCTGGGACCCTTCTTCGCTTTGCAACTCGCATTGGATAACTCATACTTCCTCCAACAGCTATCTCTGGTAACTGGATGTCAATCTACTACACAGATTTGCATTCTAGCTAACTTGCACAGCCTCTTCTCGCAATCTCATACAGCGATCTCTACAAAGCTACAAAATCTACGTGTCATGTCCCTTCCTAAATCATTTTGGGACAATATTTACTTTTGTATTATGGGGCCAATTTTGGAGTTAGTGGATCCCATTCAACGCTATTAGGAGATTAGACTAGGAGAAGATGTTTTGTTTTGTACTTATGTTACACATGGGGGCCACCCTCACTAGGGAATTATGCACTCCCTAGTTCGATATACATGGAGGGGAGATAACTTTTGCATGGTGTTGGTTAACTGGGGCCCACGATGGAGGACGAAATGGAGGAAAAAGTCCCAACACGAAAATTATATAAGGAGGGCAACTCTCCTCTTCTTATTCATTCACGAGTGTATATTGATTTCTCTTGGTTGCTCAAGCTGCTTAGTCGAGTCACTAGCTATTTAGCACGAGTTCTTCAAGCGAAGAGCTCGCCCTTTTTTGGGGGACCTCGAGTGCCACCCTAGGAAGATTTCTTTCATTTCTTCAGGAGGAGATTCACATTGTGATTTCCAGCAGTAGCATTTCCTTCCAGGTGGTATGTATTTCTGGAGGACGCAGTGAGAGAGGAGACTGAGTTGTTTGTGGAGCTAAGCAGTGGAGTTTTGTTGTGAGATTTTCCGGAGGAGAGGCTAAGGAGGATTGTCATCCCTTGGGGGAGTTTGGGAGTTGATTGAGCTCCATGCTTGGCAATGTGACATTTGCACTACCTGGACCAACGAAGAGGCGGTGTTTGGTAGCTCATTTCGTGGGTAGAGTATCAGCCCTTGAGGTTGAGCTTTGTCATGGAGGTCGGAGTTGTTATTCAGGGTGAAGATTGATCCCTTTCCAAAGCTTGTAGAAAGTCTTTGTGGCCATTTGTTGCAGGTCGTATCGTTGGAGTTGTTTGGAGGGCATAGATCATAAAGGAGGTCGAATTTGGGTGTTTGGCTTCAGGCTAAACCCTTTCTGGGTTTTTGTGGGATTTGGCCAAGGAGCTTGTGGTTGAAGTTTCATCATTTTCCAAGCACCGAAGGCGAAATTTCTTGCAGCTCCTTTCTAGCCAGCAATTATCGTTATTGGGAGACGACGCAAAGCTTTAGAGGGGCAGTTGCGTTCTACCACTTGGGATTACTATTGACACTTGGGTTTTGTCTAGCTTGCCCTTGAGGCAAGCCCAGGCTCTCTTTCCACACTATTGTACATTGCTCCATTAATAAATAAAATGGCTCAACTAGTTCTCATTTCTGTTGTGTATAAGTATTTGTCGATTGTTTAATTTTTATGTGCATAAATTGAATTGGCTTTTGTATATCATTATTTGTTTAAGTTTGGAACATTACACTACAAAACTCAAAAACTGGAAAAAAAATAAACCATAATCTCCTCCCTCTCCTACTTAGTTGTCTGCTCTGTTATTCGCACTCCTTTCTGGAGTGCGTAGTTGTACCTGCTAGTTTTGCCTCCGGAACTGGAAATTTTGGATTTCCTTCATAACTGAAACTGAAAACCCTCTAAGAAAAAATTCCTCAATGTGCAATTTCTCTTCCACCCACGTTGATTTTGCAACTGCAAAAATAACTACGCCCAAATCAAGAATCTGCTTAGCGAAAAATACCAATCTACTCACCTACTCCTTGCTGGAATTGCTCCTCAGCAATTCAAATCTTTCCTGCAACCTGCCACTGGAAAATCAAACACTTGCCCAACAACTTGCACTGCATGGTTGGCTTTGCGCAAACCTGGAAATCAAACTGCCAAACTCCCTCTAAATATGGAAGGTTTTTCCTTTCCACTTTTGAGCTTCCTGTCTGATCAACCTAGCTCTGATACATGTGAGATTTTCCTTGAAATGCAGCAACCGGAATTAATTCTTCTAACTGAATAAATTATGCAGTTTATTTTGTTACAACAAAATAGCAAATTAATCACACTCCAATTTCTTCACAATAAAAAACGTTGCGGAAATACAATGTTGAAAACTGAGAAATATAGAGCACACAAACAATAATTTTGACACAGTTATTTTTGACGAATGTGCCCGGAAAAACCCATTGCGGGAAAACTAGTGCAGCTGATGAGGATTTTATTATTATGCAACAATGAAAATTTGAGTACAACTGGATGCCAAAACTTGGCAATCCTCAACAAGAAAATCCCGCAAAATTATTGAGGGAATTTTACCCTCCTCCACAAGCAATCCTAGCCCAAATTGGCCACAAAAATCTAATCCAGAAAAACCCCTGCGTTGGACTTCTACACCGTCCTTGCATAGGACAAACTCGCACTCCTCCAAAACTATCTCTAAGTTAGTTGTTTTGCCTGTGGCTGTATCCGGAAATCACTAACTAGACCTTCTGGAAATCTTCACTGCCTCCGGCACCAGAAACAACCTGCCTCTCAACCAAATCGAACTGCCTCTATGAGCCTCTACGCAAGCCCCTACGCAACCTCCTGGAGAATAAACTCGGCCTCCTCTCACTTCCTCTCCGAAACTGGAAATCTTCCTCCGTAATCACTTATGTCTGCCCCTCACTAACTATGTTTCCCCTCTAGCTCAAACTCCTCTTCCCTACTCAACTGTTGTTGCTGGATAGCTCGACCTACCAAGGAAAATCGATCTCAAGTGTATCTAGCTCCAACCCCATAGACCTCCTCTTATAATCTCTCGTTGGCTCACTAATGGCCATGATTAAATCCTCATCAACGGCTAAGATCATCTCTGAGTCGATCCATGTCAGTTTCTCGAGAATTCTCACCTTTCTCAATTAATTCTCATTAATTCATTGATTTCCCTAAGTTAGACTTAGGCATTTTTAATTATTGATCAATTAATTTAATTAAGTCGTCTCTAGGTGGAATTTCTAGAAATGATTTTTGGGTTCTAGAGTTCTTGTGTTTCTTAGCCTCTCTGACCAAAGTCAAGACTAGAACACTTGTCCTATGCTACAAAAACTAATAGTCTGGAGTCCATGATCTCCAACAAAATGTCTCTTCCACTAGCCATCGACAACTCCTACAAAATACAACCATGCTGACATTGTGATACTCTGATTACAATTGGGATGTTAATATGACAAAGTTCTATCTCTTAATCTTGTATCCCAATGTGTTTGCCATCCAGTGGAAGTATCCTACAAGATTGGGTTCTCATTTCCTCATTGATCCCAATCTTATGCCTCAATAACCGCTCATATATGTCACAAGCCTTTTCTATGTATTGTTGAAGAGGGCAACTCCACAATTCAAGAGTGACTTCTGTCGTTGCCTCCTTATCATTCCCAATTGTCTCTCAATATCAGCAAGGTTATCAATTATCCTCGCATTCCTAGCTCCCAATGCCTTAAGCTCACTATCTTATTGTGATATTTTGTCCTTTAGTGCCCTGGTTTTCTCCTTTATCGCTAAAAGGCCCTTTTTAACCTCTTCCAACGTATGTTCATGGTGATGACCACCTGATAGCCCTGGTGAAGCACTACTTTGGCCCATACTACTACAACCATCCTTCTGTGTGATGGCATTTGTAGATGACACAAAGTGTGCAACCACACAAACCTTCTCAACCAACTCCTCCTCAAACAAGGTTTTAACTTCCCTTCACATTGTTTGACCACATTATATACCAAGTATTAAGCAGTTGTTGAAGTAACCTTATTTGTTTGCTCTAGCCACAAAAATTGGTGGAGAGACTAAACCACATGAGATCTCCAAGACCCAAAAACGGTTTGGGGAAATTCCACCCAGTTAGAGAGATATTAAAATAATTAATATTTCCTAAATCTAAACTTAGGAAAATTAAAATATTAATGGGTATTAATATAAAACTGGGTTAGAATGTTCTAAATGACATGGATCAAGCCAAATCTAATCTTAGTCGTTCATTAGAGACTTAATCTCGGTCGTTGAAGACTTAACAGGAAAAGCATAAGAGGAGGCTTGAGGGTCAATTGCAGATACACACCAAGATTGATCAGTCAATTTGATTTTCTAGAGCGGCGTTTGCTGAGAAAATTCGAACAAGTGATCTAAGTTGCAGCGAGGGGCAGTGAGTGCATAGCAGAGAGGTAGCGATAGTGTCAGAGGGCCAACGCAGTGATTGAGGAGGCTACACAGAGCCAGAAGGAGCCACACAGAGGGCCAGTGAGACTGCGCAGAGGCTAGTAGGGCCTGCGTGGGTGACGCAGAAGGCCAGAGAGCCAACACAGAGCAGCAGAGGGTTGACGCAGGGGGTTTCAGAGCTACGCAGAGGCCAGGAAGGCTGACGCAGGGGGTTTCAGAGCTATGCAGAGGCCAGGAATGCTGACGCAAAGCCTCAGAGAAGAGTTCGAAGGATTTTTGTGGAGCGGACTTGCTAAATATCTGCTTCCGAAGAGAGGTATTACTGCCAAATAGATATCTATGTGGGTGAGTCAGTTTGGCACCCTAGTTGTACTCAAGAAAGCTGCTTAATAATAAAACCCTCAGAACTATTGCACCGGTTTTCCCAAGTTGGGTTTTTCCAGGGACGATTGTCCAAAAATAACAATGTCCCTTGTGTGTTTGTCTGTTATTTCAACTGATGATTTGTAGATGAGTTGAAACTGCATTTGTGTTTATTTTCAGTATTTATAAGGTTAAATAACTTGTAAAGGAATAAACAAGTAGGTGAAATAAACCAAATAATGCAGGAAGAATTTCTAACGTGTTAGACTTAGAAATTTCAACATTCCATAACATCCAACAACAAAGATACTATAGGCTAGAAAATAACGTCACTTTCATCAATAATAGCGATCATGATGGCCTTCATGTGATCTGGGTAGTTGTGACATGATCCTTACGGATGGTAGTGAGGAAATGATGAAACATCTATAGGACAATATCATTACAATCTAAATCAAGCATGATAACACATGATCTCACCTTTGCCATTAATTCTAGGATCTTAGCCCTTTTGCTAAGAGAATGACTTTTGATGTCCCCTAACATGCCAAAACTTTCAACAATCAATTGCAAGAATTCTCGCATGGTATCTTCCATATACGAAATGTTAGGAGATATAAGTCTTAGAAGTTCACTTAAACAATCTGCAACAGCAAGCCA
Organism: Pinus tabuliformis; assembly: GCA_031772625.1. Classification (NCBI taxonomy): domain Eukaryota; kingdom Viridiplantae; phylum Streptophyta; class Pinopsida; order Pinales; family Pinaceae; genus Pinus; species Pinus tabuliformis. Next base: position 1,044,073,845 of record CM062805.1, on the reverse strand, counting down.
TACCTCCTTTTCCTTGTGTCTCAGTAACCTATGCCCACCCTCGTAAGTTACTTTTGGAATCATTGTTGCTTGCATCAGTTAGGAAGGTGTCTAATCCACCCTGTGTAGGCATTTTGGCACCTTCTATGGTGAGCTAAGAGAATGACTTTTGATGTCCCCTAACATGCCAAAACCTTCAACAATCAATTGCAAGAATTCCCGCATGGTATCTTCCTTATACGAAATGTTAGGAGATGTAAGTCTTAGAAGCTCACTTAAAAAATCTGCAACAGCAAGCCATACCTCCTTATCCTCGTGTCTCAGTAACCTATGCCCACCCTCGTAAGTCACTTTTGGAACCATAGTTGCTTGCATCAGTTAGGAAGGTGTCTAATCCACCCTATGCAGGCATTTTGGCACCTTCTATGGTGAGCTAAGAGGGTATTTTTTGATGGAAACAAACCACCAAGCTTGTCTCCTGCAATAAAAAGTTGTTGCAAAAACTCCATCTTCTAACCAACAAGCCACTAAATTTGATGTTAAAAGCAGTTTGAACACTACCTTCGCTCCTATTACTTTTTAATAGATTTGGGACCCTGTAGTCGTTCCTTTAAGATTAACTCGTAAGTATGTTGATAACCATAGCAATCTTATTGCCATCAATCATTTGTAGAGCAAAGGTGTTATTCCGATCGTCTTAAGTTAATTAGCTTGCTTGTAAACAGTATTTAGCAAAATTGGAAGTTCTTTCTTACAAAAAGATGACATGCAACCTAAACATTAAATTACCAACTGGTTTTAATAAGGAATAGGTATATTAGATCTAGAGCATGCTCTCTTCTAAATCCCTTCAAATCAATTGCCCAACGATCCAAGTCTCGGCCTTTGCTATCATGGACACTCAACTCCTAATGTACCTGCGCTTCAATAGATCATATCTTGGACTTGGAATTGATCCATGAACTACTACTTCCGAGATGTCGTGTTTTCTTTGTAGTAATTCGATCTTTACTCCCTGTTGTGGCCCCTCACATCGAATTGTTGTAGCCTTCCCACTTTCCGTTTCCACTTAACCTTGCGCTAATGGTAAATTTCGCCTACATAGAATAGTCGACCACGCATACAGGCTATCAATCCAGCATTTAGAAATAACAAGCTCAAATAAACTCAACTCAACTTAGGAAATAGGGCAATAGTTCGACACTCAACACATGTATTCGAATTTTGCTACTCCTACACTTGTGACTCGAATCTCTAGCTTGCACTAGGGATTTTCAATGCAACCCTCTCTTAATCCAACACTAGTATAGAAACTCATCCCAAAACCTCCATGGATTATTCAGACTGCTCGCACTAGCATTTCAGTGCAACCCACAAATGAAGTCGACCTCCACAAGTCCACCAGAGCAAGCAAATAATTTGACCCACAAAATTATCTTTGGCTCAGCCCTACTCAAACTCCTGCTCAAAACTCGCAATTAGGGTTTGTGCCACGAGTTTAAGCATACAAATTCCCACTAAATCGGCCTATAGCTTTTTTGCCCTCAATTTCAACCCTATTTTTTTCCTTGATCTTCCTAGCTCCATTTGTCTTGCAAGACCATCTTTCTTTGTAAGTCACCTATAGTTAGTTTGCCAACACTAATAAACTACAAATTCAACCCTGCTAGAGAAAATAATTTGTTTGCGTGGGATAACTCGGGCCTCCCAATGCGGACACGCTGCAACAAGGGACTCAGCCCTCACCAAGTATTTGGCCTTGCTAGTTTAATTCAGTTTGGTCCTGTCTCAATAAATTTGGCTACCAAGAGACAATTCAACAACCTGCATCAAAGTTCCACACTCACCTAGAAAAGATGACAAACCTTCCACTACTAAACCCCTTAGGCTAGATATTCCCTTATTTATTTATTTAGATTCCCAAAAAAAATTCTTCAGAAAAAGCACATAATATTTTTTGTCAAGAATTTAACATATTTAAATAAATTATAAAGCCAATAATCACAAAATTGTAGACAAATTCCACGGCAAACCCCAACCATTTATTTTTAAATAATACTAAGAGGGAAATTACATCAAATCTATTTTGAAAGGAAATCTAACAAATAGATAAGTTGGAGTAATTCGGTCCTCTTTGAAAACATCCTCTAGATAGACTTCCTTGTCTGCAAATGTGTGTTGTTTCAGCTTTCTAACAAAAAACTCCAAAATCTCGTCCTTCCTCGCTAAGCGACAATGTAGAACCTAAAGTGGTTATCCCTCTTGACTAGCTAGTGTGAATGTTTCACCACCGAAACTAGTTTTGATCCCTAGGGAGGATAGTTTAACCCTCGAAGACAATCTACACTCAGGGTTACAAACCATCACATAAAGTTCCAAGAGCCCAAGAAAAAAAGTTCACCAAATATCCAATCACACCCCTGAATGAGCTCCTCCTTCCCTTTTATTGAGATGGCTATCCGAATACCATCGGTCTTTTTCTTCTTTTAACAAAGTGACTTATATTCAATATCCTTAGTCACTTTTTAATTAACTAATTCCCTGATATTTCATCAATATTTTTAATTTGTAACCTATGGGAATGTTGAAGCGAGTGGTAGCTTCGGAAGGTCTTTTGCATAAGCTTGGCATCTTAGCATGTGGGAGATGATGTATTACCTATTCTAGGTGCTTGCTTGGTGGAGTAAGTGATTTATATCTTCTTTCTTAAGTCTAACTTAGGAAAAGTCAAATAATTAAATTCTATTAATTATTGTGGACTATTAAGTGATTTTCTAAGGAAAAATAATGTAATTATTTAAGTGACTTAGAAATAATCTCAACCATTGATCTCCAAGATAATTGTAGAAGAGAGATTAGGGTGAGGGATTTGGACTTCATAAAGATTATAAAGGAAGCCTAGCAAAGAGGTGAAGACACATAGAAGTCTAGTGAACGAGTAATCACAGAGAGAGCGATTTTCTTTACTGCAAGTGTCTCAGTGGATTGGGGCACAGAGAATAAGTGCAAGTGGATTGAGGGCAAATCCAGAAGGTCGAGAGGAGGAGATTGCAAGCTTGAGTTGTTGGAGGGAGATCGATTTGATATGGAGGAAGCCAAATTGCCAAAGGGTCGAGTTTTCCCTAATGCGCAACAGTGGCACGCAAGTAGGTCACAGGTCAATTTTACTAACTGATTATTTGTGCCAATTCCTCCAGGCTGATTTCTTACAAAGTTTGATTTCCTAGAGGTCGAACTCCTTGGGCCAAATTCATTCTATGGGAGCCAAGTTACAGATTCTGGATATTGTATTTCTCCTTGTATCTCTATTGATAGAAAACCCAAAATTTTCCAAATTAATAAATGATGGAGAATTGTTGTGGGTGAATTATTTTTGCAATGTGTGATTGATCTCTTTGATTTAATTTCCACTGTATATATTTATTTCTAGAAGTTAAAAATGCCAGTGATTTTATTTTTTTGTAATTCAATGTTTATTTGAGTAAATAGATATGTTGTTGAGAATAAAATAAATTGTCGTGAGAAAACAAATCTGGCTAAAATTTGAAAATTTAACATCGTAACAAAGCTTTCAAAATGACTCTAAGAGATCTCTGAGATCACGAGGGTTTGCAACATCAAGTTTCCTTTTTACAACAATAGAATTATTTTCTTAAAATTTTAGAGTTGAACTTTGCATCCATGGTCAATTTGTGGAGATGGCACCATTGATCAGTTTGCAATATGAAGACAGGTTGGATGGGGCTACAAATTTCAGTCCCTGAAAGAAGCAAATTACCATGATTCTGAAGATGAATGGTCTATGGGATCTTGTGAGCCAAGACAATCAGATTCCTTCATATCCAAACCTTGCAGCGAAGCATAAGCTCAAAAATATGAAAGCAAGCTACATAATATTGAACGGTGTGAGGGATCACATAATTCCTCACATATAAGGGAAGGACATCGGATGACAGATGTGGGTAGCTCTAATCGGTCTTTATCAGAGTTCAAATGAAAACAAAAAAAAGGTGTTGCAAGATAAATTAAACAACATTAAAATGAGCAAATATGAGACCATGACATTTTACCTCGCAAGGATCCATCAAGCTTGTGATGAGCTTGAAGTTGTTGGGGAGACTGTAAATGATTTAGAGCTAGTCAAAGTTGTTCTGAAGGGTTGTTTTAAGCATTGGACCACCTTTTTAGATGGAATCCTCGCCATGCAACAACTCCCTGATTGGAGTCGATTGTGGGATGACTTTATCCAAAAGGAGATCTAGGAGAACTCATTGACCGAAGGACAGCAAAAGGGTGGTGAGGAGAAAGATGAGCTTGCTTTTGTTGTACAAGCAAAAAAGGGCAAAGCGAAGGCCAAGTAGCACCATAGTGAAGGAGGATCTTCACAAAACAAAAAAGAGAAGGACATGAGCAAAGTTGAATGCTTTGCTTGTCACAAGATTGAGCATTTTGCCAGTCAGTGTCCAAACAAGAAGAAGGGCAAGGGAAAGACTGTTACAATAACTATTGCGCAAATGGAGGAGATGGCAGAGAAGTTTGAGAAAAACTTCGCCTTAGTGTCTTGTCTTTCTAGAACCATCACAAGAGGTTGTCTGTCTAGAACAAGCTTAGACCCTTGGGACCTAGTTACTAAGGAAGTCACTTTAGAGTGTTTTTTTCACTTGATTAATTATTTTCTCTTTTCAGCGATAAATAACTAATCGAGTTTTTTCGCTCATAACCTCCAAAGTTGGACTACGTTTTAATAGTTGGGTCTTGAGCGTGTTTTTGAGTCTAAGGTCAATGTATATTACCATGCTAGTCATTTCCTAGGGTCTCACGTAATTGCATTAGGTATTTTTGGGATTTTTTAATAATTAAAAATTTATAGCAAAACAAGAATTTTTAATTAAAATTGTATGTAATAGTTAAAAAGTGGCGTTAGGCCCCGGATGCGGGTGACACTACGGATAAAGGCGAGGAGCCACATGGAAGCCATGTGCTGCCTCAAGCCTAAGACAGGCATTCAATGCGAAACGCCGCCAAGGAATATAAGCGTGGGTTCTCATGGATGGCAATTCAATGCACTGTCCGGGGTTCAGGTGCGATCACAGTGTGCAGTTATGGCATGCAGAGTTCGAGGAAGAGATGCAGAGCTTAAGAAAGGTGAGGGGGTGGATTGCAATGTGTTGGTTCGCGCTCAGAATCTGGAGTTTGGTCTATGGTTTACGGAGTGTGCATCTGCTTGGTCTATGGTTCACGGAGCAACCGCTCACGCCAATCCTCTGTCAACTGAATGCTGTAACAAGTTTGAAAGGCTGGGTGGAGGGTGCTTCAATTCCTCCAATTCCTCCTATTCTGCTCTGTTCTTTCCCCCTGTTACTTCTGCAAAAATGGTCAGGCCTCGACAGCGCCTGCTCAGCCGTCGAGGCTCTAGCCGAGGTGGGTCTTCTCATCCCTCAGATGCAAATCCCCAATCCCGCTGTTGTCGATGCCTTTGCCATCGAGTTGCAGAAGCCAATCCCATCCAATCAAGCCAATTCATAGACTCTAGAAGCCCAGACTCGGACTCGGCACCTCTACCTGCTTTTGGCACTGCCATCTTCTCCTTCAGCAGCTCCCAGGAAAAATCCCGCATCAACGCCCACGTCTCGGTCCTCTTCCTTGAAGAACCTCAGGATGAGGGCGAGGAACTCCCCAGCAAGAAGATGCACCAGGCAGGGAGCTCAAAGGACGTCGAGGGATCGCTAGAGGCAGCCCCAGAGCATGCCGTCAACCCACCTCAGACTCAGGCAACGCTTTCTCCCTCGGGGGACAAGAAAGAATCGGATCCTCTCCCTGAAGGATACGGCTGGTGCAGGATCATCGAGGAGAAGCCGGACGATTAGCCGTCCTCTCGCTCAGCAACACTCGCTCAGGCGCTGCTCAGGTCCACCCATGATTCTCTATGTTTGTTATATTGGTCTATTGTATGTTTTTGCTGTGTATGTTTGGTTCGAAAGAAATCTTGTTGAAGGCTTTTTGATGCCCCTGCGTGGGATCCTGATGAAGGTTTTTTTTGAGCCCCTGCGCGGGTTGTTAATTTTTGCTCTAGTAGCACCTCTGTGGTTTAAAGCCCCTGCGCGGGCGGTTTGTCTCAGTTGCGGTGCCCCTGAGTGGGCTGCTCTTTCTGATAACTTTCAGTCCAAAGTGCCATCCGTGGCCTTTGGCAGTATGACTCAGTGATTGTAAATGTTTTTCATGTTCATGTATATAATAGAATAGTATAGTTTTAACGAGAATAAAAAATAAAAATAAAAATAAAAAAAAAATAAAAAAAAGTGGCGTTAGGAAATGTTGTATGGCATGTAAGTACTCGAAAATTATACTTGGAGCACCAACATTATCCTAATACCCACTTTCGGGTGCAAAAAATAAATAATTCCTCATGAAAATTCACTTTTACTCATAAAAGTGGGAAAAAAAAAAGGAAAATTCAAAAACAAATTAACTGGGGACACATTAAAAACATGCTCCCAGTCAAAGAAGGTCACCACTAGTCAAGTGAAGTGACCCACCATTGTCTGACTTTAGTCCCTTGATCTTTTTACCTATCTAGTTAATCTAGTTATCAACCAAGGCTTGAAACTCCACGAACTTCGAGAACACTTCATCTTTATTCTTCATGAAAACGATCTCTTTCTCGAGTGGTCATCAATGAAGGTAACATGATATATGTATTGTTGATTTGGGGTAGCATCGGATGTGCTCTAGCCATGAAAACTGGTGGAGAGGCTAAAGCACATGAGATCTCCAAAACCCAGAAATGGTTTAGACAGATTGTACCCGGTTTGGGAGATATTAAAATAGTTAATATTTTAAGTCTAAACTTAGGAAAAATAAAATATTTAATGGGTATTAATATAACACTGGGTTAGAAGGTTCCAAAAGTCATGGATCAAGCCAAATATAATCTTAGCCGTTGATTAGAGAATTAATCTCAGTCGTTGAAGGACCAACAAAAAAAGATATAAAAGGAGGCTTGAGGGTCAATTGGGGGATACACCAGGGTGATCAGTAATTCAATTTGCTAGAGTGGGGTTGCTAAGCAAAGTTGAATCAGTGATCAACAGCAAGGGGAGGTGAGTACGAGGTAGAGACGCAGGGACAATACTGGGAGACCATCACAGAAGCAGAGGCAGCAAGAGCAACAGCTAGTCCAGGCTACGCAGAGCCCAACAAAGGTAGCACAGAGCCCAGAGAGATTGTGTCATCTACGCAGAGGGCAGAGGGAGTGACGCAGAGGCTCCCAGAGGCTGCACAATGCCTCAGAAGGCTGACGCAGAGGGTCCTGGGGCTGATGCAGGTCAACAGGAAGCTAACGCAATGGCCGGAAGGGCCAGCGTTGAGCTTCAGTTGTGCCAAAGAGGGTTTCGTGGGACACGTTTTCTGAATACCTGTTTCCGGATATAGAGGTATTGTTGTCGTATATTTTTCTCTGTCCGGTGAGCCGGTTTAGGCACCCAACTGTACTCAAATAGACTGCATAATAATAAAACCCTTTGGATAGCTGCATCCGTTTTCCCGCATTGGTTTTTTCTAGGGACGTTGGTCCAAAATAACGGTGTCACTTGTGTGCTTGTTTTCTTTTAGTTGATAATTTGTAAATGTTGAAACTATACTTGTGTTTATTTTCAATATTTACATGGTTAAATAACGTGTTAAGTAATTGAACAAGTAGGTGAAATAAACCAGATAGTACATGAAGAATTTCTAACGGGTTAAACTTAGAAATTCCAACATGTATCCCATAAGGGATGGAGAGAAAAATGGTCCACAGACATCCGAATGCACCAGCGCCAAGATGTTCTCATCACTATGGTCTCTACTAGGGAAGGATGTCTTGGCATACTTGCCAAGTGTGCAACCCTTGCACACATCATGTTGGTCAACACTGTACTGTAGCAATCCTATGGAAATCTATTTGAGAATCTTCAGTGCCCCATGGTGTAAGTTACGCTTGTTCCAAAGCTCCCCAAGGTCACAACTTTGCTCACTAACTCCTCTCCTCAAGGTCGTGGTTGTTTCAAACTAAAGATTGTAGAGGTTCTTCACCCTAACTCCAATTTTCTTAGCTAGTTCGGGGTTGAAAGGCTTGATAAAGGCCTTTCCTCTGCTGAAGATAACCTCATAACCCTTGTTCTCCAAGGTTGAGATTGAAACAAGGTTTTTCTTCAAACATAGGACGTAGAGGACATCTCTAAGGTAGAGAGAATTCTCGAACTCTCTCTCAAAGTTGAAAATAACCACGCCCTTGATTAGGTACCTGTCATCATCTCCCAACTCTATTTGAAACTACATGTCCTTTTCGGTCAACTAGTTGAAATACTCCTCGTTCATGGTCATATGACAGGACGCTCCATTGTCAACATACCACATATTGTTGGCCATTGGGCTTGTTATGCAAGTTATGAGCGAGAAATCCCTCTAAAAGTGAAAAGTGAACTCCTCCATCTTTGTTTAAGCTGCCACATTGTCCTTCCTAGACCCCTTCTTCTTGCTTGGACATTTGGTGGAGTAGTATCCAAACTGATGGTAAGAGAACCATTTTATCTTGCTGAGATATTTCTTATTCTCGCCTCCTCAGCTAGATTCAGCCCCTCCTATGCCTTTCTTGCCCTTAGCCTTGCCCCCTTTGCCTGCTAAGGCAAAATTCTCCTCTTCCTCTATCTTTACATGAGAACCAACCTTTGTTGAATTTTTGTAGCTATGGTCGGTCTTCATAATGTTTTCATTTGTACTTGTGATGATGAAATATAAATTACATTTTATATGACACATGTTCTTCATGCTTGCAAGAAAAAGAAAATATTTTCTTCATATTCAAAAGAAAAATCTATTAAGGCATGACCTTATCAAGAGCGAGAAAATGAAAATTTGAATTTGGATTTTGGACACCACAATATGCCCAAGTCGGCCTCCCAGTATTGAAGTTGTCCTTGCCAAGAGACACCTATTCAATTCGTCCAGCGTGTATGTATAGAGAGCACTTGTCTCCACTCCAAATACAATTCGCATCACATCTTCAAGTATATTTCTGATCCAGCATAGCGAAGGAAGTCGAAGAAGAGGAAGCCCAAGTTAGAGAAGAAGAAGAAGCCAAATTGAAGAGAGAATCTACTCGCAAGTGTGGATCCTTCTATTGCCCTTGCACGTGTGATCAGAGGCCTGAAATTTCTGTGGTAAAGGTCTAAAAATGTGAGGCAAAGGAGAGGCTGAAATTCAGCCCTGATGCAGACTTTGAGCAAGTTCGTTGTGTTGAAAAATGTGTAACTAGGTTCGGTCTTCATAAATATGAAATGTACTTTTAATTCTTGTATATTGTAAAATAAAAGAAAAATTATTATTATTATATTTGGAGCATGGGTTTCATGCTCAAGGTCTTTTATTTTAAAGGAGAAGCACCCATTGAGTGCTTCTAGGGTTTATCCTAAGTCAAGAAGTCAAAAGAGTCATTGTCATAAGTTGAAGACCCCATCAATTAACTTGTAAAGAAAATTATTTTTGTCCTTAAAAGTGTCAAACTACCCTTCAAGAACAAGTCGCCCTAGCAGATGTAAAGTTGGCCTATTTTGAGGAGCCATGTCCACCTTAAGAAGTCTATATAAAGGAGGGAACTCAACCTCCTTGGAAGACATTCATCACTCACTCATTCAAGCAAAGAAGGAAGACGAATAAGGAAGAGGACGAAGAAGATTTGTTTATGGGCTAATTCTCTCTCACACGTGCGAAAAAGAAAGCTAGGGTTTTGCTGCTTCAAGGTCGAAATTCTCAATTTGTTGGAAGAAGATCAAAGTTGTTGGAAGAATGACTCAATAGGTCATCTTCTAGACCTAGACAAGGTATCAAAGCAAGCGAAGTTGTTGGGAGGCCTTGGAAGGCTAATTTCGCTCAAACGTGTGGAAGCAACAGTAGTCGTTTGGGGCCAAAAAATTTAGACCTACAGTAGAGGCCAAAATTCTGAAGTTGGGATCACAGTTGTGCTACTGGAAGAGATTTGATTGGGTTTGACTTGGACAAAGAAAGCACATCATCCTGAAGAGTTGGACTTGGTCTTGGAGGGTATTAGTCTTAGTCTAGAGGTCTTGGAATTTGTCAATTGAAGAATCTATAAGAAGAGAAGAGATCTACGGGTTTTCCTCTAAAGTTGAAAGGTTTTGGCCCTGGCCTGCAACCTACATTCTGTGTTCTTGTGTACTATTGTTCTTCCTTTTTTGGTAGTTGTTTGATGACATACAAACATAATAATAAGTGAAGAAGCTAATAAGTAAGAAAAAGTAAAATGACATCACAAGCAGTTATCAAGAAAAGAGAAATCATCCTCACTATTCCCCTATAGATTTCTCAACATAGTATCAGAGCTAAGGTTGGCTAAGGGCATAATGAAGATCTCTACTATATTGAAGAAGTTCCTGAAGAAGTGTACGAAATTAGCAAGTCATCTCAAGAAGGGCATCAAAAAAGTATGGGATCTCATAGTCTCTTCTAAGAAGGAAGTAACTAAGACATATTCAAAGGATGAAGGAATCTTCTCAGCACTCACTAGCACATTTCAAGATGAGAATATTTGGGTGATTGAGAGTGGAGTATCGAGACATCTGACTGGTCAAGACAAGCAATTAAAGACATTATCAAAAGGAAAATCCTCTTACTCCATAGAGCTTGGTGACAATAAGAGCTACCATGTGAGAGGAATTGGATGAACTCCACTTGAGCTAGAGAATGGAGGAAACATTCATCTCAACAATATCTTATTTGTTCTAGGTTTGCACAAAAATTTACTTTCCATTTCGAGTTTAGAAGTCAAGGGTGATAGAGTTGCTTTCATTGATGGAAAATTTGTAGTACGGAGTAAAAACTCAAGCATAGAAGATCCAAGAATCATTGGGATTTGTGAAGGAAGACTTTACCGATTGTTGACTCCCCTCCCTCAAGCCTTGGTTCACATTGAAGTTAGTCCTTGTGAACTTTGGCATAGAAGATTTGGTCATATTCATTACAAAATCCTACCAACCATGAATTCAGTAGTGAATGGCATCCCTGAGCTAAAAAAAGATCATGAAAGAGTATGCAAGGGATGTGCATTAGGTAAGAACACCAAGAGACCATTTGGAAGCAGTGCTTCAAGGTCAAAAAAATCTTGGATCTTATTCATTCCAATGTTTGTGGTCTTATGACTCCAAAGTCACTTGGAGGTCATCAAGGAAAACTTGTGTTTACTTAATGAAATCCAAAGGTGAAGTATTTATCAAATTTCAAGAATTCAAAGCTAAAGTAGAGAATCTTACAGAAAAGAGAATCAAGATTTTAAGCTCTGATAATGGAGGAGAATACACATCCAAGGAAATTGTAGCCTTTTGTAAAGAGTCAAGGATTAAGAGGGAGTTGATTGTCCCATATAATTCCAAGCAAAATGGAGTTGCGGAATGAAAGAATCGGTCCATTGAAGAAAGTATAAAAGCTATGCTACATGAGCAAGATATGCCAAATTTCTTGTTAGGTGAAGCTACAAAGGCAACTGTATACATTCAAAATTGAAGTCCCCACAGGTCACTAGATAACCTAACTCCTGAAGAAGTATTCAGTCGAAAGAAACCAAGAATGTATCATCTCCGAATTTTAGGTTGTCTTGTCTATATTCATATACCAAAGGGTAAGGGAAAAAAGTTGGATCCATCAGGCATGAAAGGGACATTTGTTGGCTACAGTAACTCCTCTAAAGCCTATAGGATCTACATAAAGGAAGGACATCGAATAGAAGTTAGTCGAGATGTGAATTTGATGAAAGTATTGCATTCAAGAAATCAAAGGATCTCCCTATGGAATCTAATGATAAAGAATTTTCAGTATTTGAAGAAGAAGTTACTAGGGAAGAAGAATAATCAAAACGTGAAGATGAAGGTCGAAATGTACCTATACAACCTGTGGTAATCCCCGAGACTAGAAAAAGTCCTAACTGGTTGAAATCTACATTACTAGATGCAGAAGGTCATGAAGCGACTAAAGGCACATTTAGAAAAAGCAAGAAGCCCAAAAGATATTCAGGTTATGCAGCATATATGACAAAGTTAATAGAAGCAGAACCATCTACCTTTGAAGAGGCTATCAAACATCAAGAATGGAAAGATGCCATGAACAAAGAATACCAATCGATAATGAAGAATGGAGTATGGGAGATTGTACTTAGGCCTGAAGACAAGTTTGTGGTAACTTCCAAGTGGTTATACAAAATAAAACATGCGGCAGATGGAAGTGTTGACTACTCAATGTCAACTACCCTATAGCTATACACCCATTTTTTCACAAAAGGGATTTCATCATTCAGATCATCCAAAATTCATAATTAGTCTTCAGTTTGTCAAATTTGTAAACCCATTCTGCATGTTTATAATGTAAATGACCTTAGTAAGACCGTTATGTATGTAACAACCTAAGCAAGCCTATTATTTTATTGAGATTTCTATCCTATGAGTTTTTTTGTCTCATTGATTCATCTATGTTTTTAGACACAAATGATCGGGAAAAAATTTCCCTCCAACCTCACCCCAAAGTTAGGGTGGATTTTGTCGTCAGAATCTTAAATAAGTCCTAGTGTTCTAGTCGAGTCTTCTGTAAAGTGATTTTGGAATAATTTTAACTAATTGGCTAAATTATTTTATTATAAATCACTTGGTCTACTATATCATATTTGAGTCGCAAAATTGTGTAAATAATTAAAGGTCTATAACGAACGGGTGTTCCCCCTTCATTGATTAAATGTAATTAGCTTATGTAAATAATATTTTAGCCATAATGCTAAAATATTAGAGGGTTGGAAAAAATAATTAATCCCTTCATGCGTCAATTAATTAAATTTTCTAGCAAAAATTAATTAAAAATCATAAGTCATAAATTTAATTAATTAGAGTCAAAGATAAGTCTTAACGAAAATAAATTTTCCAAATTAAAAAATTTGTGGGTTCTAGAAAAATTAATTTTTGAAAGTCCTCCACAAAGAGAATATTGAAAATATCAAGGAATTTTGGACCCTTGGGCCTCGGTGGTTAAGTCAAAGTCAATTTTTTTAGGAAATTAACTCAAAATAATTATTTGAGTTAATTAAAAATCAAGTAAATAAAAATTTAGAAATTTCCTTAAAAAATAAATAATTTTGATGATGATGATTAAAAGATAATTAAATATGTATTAACGGTCGAGATTAGTTTGATGAAGATCAATCCAACTAGCCGTTTGAAGAATTTATCTATAAATTAGAGGTAATTTGTCACATCAAAATATTCGTTCTTTGAATCATGTACTTGCTCTTGAAGCTCTCTTGTAATCTTTAATGGGATAATAATAACGCAAAGTTTTTGGGGTTTACATTGATCGTGATGTTCATCTCCTACATCTTATGGTAATATTGTTTTTAATGTTCTGATGGATATTATTGTTTATAAATTGTTGGTTAATAGCCTCAGAATAATAATTTTTTGCACAAGTATCTTGCATAATTTATTCGGTTTAAAGAACATTTTAATTTAATAGAGTTAGTAGGTATCTCTAATTTTAGAAAAAATATATTGTTATATTACGTCTCTATTAATCTGACAGTTTAATCTGAAGTGTGCATAAATCAATTGAATTTAAAAAATTGAGCGTTTGGGAAAGCCCTCGACTGGACCAGCCAACTCCTAAGGCATAAAGATCTGAAGAGCCTTCCTGATCTAAATTCCTAGACTTATCTTACGATTTTCCTTTCACAAGGTCTTTGGGGCGAGTACCTCATTTTTTAAATTAATCTTTTATAATCTGTGCTAAATAAATAGATCTAGCTAGAGAAAGTTTAAATCTACAAATTTGGGGACGAAGTTGGACTCATACTCCCCAGATTTGATAGATCTGTAGTTTATTTGTATAGATCTGAAGTTTTGTAATTTTATTTTAAATTTTTTACAACTAGATTTTGGGTTTTAGTTTAATTTTTGTACATATGTGAGATCTGGGGTTTCATTTTCATTTTGTGCAGGCATAGATCTGAAGTTTGCCAAGGAAACATTGGGGTTTTGAGATAGATCTAGGCCCTGGAGGGCAAGATCTGGTCTCAAATTTGTTTGCAAGGCCGTAATTCAAAATATTATTCAGTGAAAAGAAGAATATCAAGATCTAGAAAATTCTTCTGAACTGAGCTTTTGGAGGAAATTTTTCTGAGTTTGGGCGAAATTTTTTTGTAAATTTTTTGAGGCTACTCCTAAAGCCTTACCTCCACGCAGCCTCATATTGCCCTTATTTTTTTTCCTGTTGCATCTTTCTTGCTGCCTGTTGATGCTTCTCAGCCTACCCACAGCCTCACGCTGCCTCATTTTTCTTTCCCTTCCTCGCTACTCCTTGCTTCCCTGCCTTCTTTTCCCCTTATCCCTCCGTAGCCCTCATGTCCCTTTCGTTGATGTTCCCTCACCTTCTCGGCTTTTCCTCCATTTCGCTGCCATCTCCTTCTTGCAACCTCTTTTCACTGCCTCTTTCGCAGCTTCCCAAGGATTCAAAACAACCTTTCAATTTGCTCACCAAAGCTCACAAATTCTTGCAGTCAGTGACATAGAATTCAAAGTATTTCCTGAGTTATATTTGGCATCAAATCTGAAGGTGGGTGATTAAATTCGTTGATTTTCAAGCCTTAGGGCTCTCCCTGGTGTGTGTTTTTTGAACCTTACCTCATTCTTCAGTCAAATAAATTTGCATAATATTGGCACTAAAACACACCTAAAATTCATATTTCACTGAAGAATTCTTAAATAACTTGGGCATTTGCTTAACTAAATTTCATCACAATTTCCAAATGATTGTCATAAAGATTTTCAGAGGACTGATATATTTATTTGCAGTAGGCTTTCTTTGTTTTCATAAAGTTGACTTGCTGCTTTTATTATCATTGAATTTCTCTGTTGTCATTAATTTAATCTCTGGAAATTTAAGTAATTTTGAAAGATAAGCAGGCTTGAATTAATTGTTGGTTTGAGGAATTTGAAGAGTCTGAATTCTTATTATTTCTAAGTTCCATGATTTGAAACTTGCATGCACATAAACTCATTGTCTAAGAAATGATTTCACGTATTTGGTCAAGAGCGTAATCTAAAGAGTTATTGATACCTAATTTCCTGTTCCATTAATTTGTGAAAGTTATTTGTGTTAAGATTCAATTCTCTTTTAGCTAAGTGGGATTGAAAAGTGATTTACTTTAAGTGCATGTCATTGAGTAATTTGTGGTTTCAGATAATTGAATGATTTGAGATCTAATTGTGCATTCCTTGCATACTTTTCTTGAAGCTTCAAATAATTATCATTAGCATTTTACATTGAGATTAAATAAGTGCTCTATTGTGGACTTGTGATAAATTGTATATCTTTCAGTTCTCAAGTTGAGTATTTTCATTTCATGTTGTGAGCATTTTCAAAATTCGCATAAATGGGATTATCCATCGAATTTCTTAAATAAGTATTTCGCGAAATAACTCAAAATAAATCGTAAATCTAAGTGCTTCTAAGGTTTAAACAATTTCGCTTCATTAATCATCTGCTAACTTCACATTGCATTTGCATTCTAAGTCAATGTTTTAAAAACCGGAACCGGTGACCAGGCCAGTCCACCAAATGAGCCGGATTTCGAACCGGAACCAGTCGAACTGTGACTGGTCAGATCTAAACGAACCAGTTTAAAAAAAGTACATTAAATAATTTAATGAAAAAAACTATTTTTAAGATTTAAAACCATGATTCCAAGCTAATAGAAACAAAATATGCAAGGTTTGCTCATCTATATACCACGCAAAGGTGAATATATCAAAATGGCATCAAATGCAACACATATCCGCAACAAAATACATAATCAATGAAGCTCTAAATGGCCTCTAGAATCCGAAAACAATGTTCTAAGCTATGGGGTCACTGAACTAGTACAAGTCTACATATCACTTATCAACAACATAATCACTCCTCGTCATGATCAAACTCATCACCACTACTAGGCAAGAGATCATCAACATGAGCTACATAAATAATATGGCTCCGAATTTGAGGACTCCTAAAACTCCTCTACAACTTTAGTAGTCGCAAAAATATACATCAAAACTACAAATCACTAATGAACATGGTCTCTCATGAAACTCATCATTGATTCAACGCTACTAGAAATACATAAACATCATCAACAAGAGATACATAAACATCATCTAGCTCAAAGTCTTCAGACTTGGATTGTTCAACCTTATAACATGATAGAAATTGAAAAGGTTTAACATGCCTAACCAATGATTTTGGTTTGAGTGACGGGTTCATCTCCTCAACCTTATAATGTGGTAAAAAAAGATTAGCATGCCTAACCAGTGGTTTTCCTTTTGAGTGAAGGGTGCATTCTTGTTAAGGCCATGGTAGAGGAGTTCAACAATCAATACCACCCACATCAACAAAGTTCAACAATCAATGCCACCACGATCAAGGTTCTTACAGGGCTTCATGCTCTTGATCAAATGCCAATCTCATACCCTCATGCATGATAGAATCAAATGGGAACATTGCAAACCCCCAAACCATGAAATCCTGAAAACCTAAAAACCATTAAGTCTGCTGAATTTCGAGTGAAATCTAAAATTCTAGTTTCTCCATGTGAAATCCAATGAGGTCGAAACCACTCTCAAACATCCTGAGTCATTTCATGGTAATGTTAATAAAAATGCCACTTTTACCCATTAATTGCCAACATTGTTAGGGTTAATATGTGTCAGGAAAATGAGAGGGTAGGCATGCTTTTCATGGAGGGACTATTTATTAAAGAAAACAACCCCAAATTTCCCTCAAAACAGCGTCAAAACTCACAAAAATGCATTCTGTGGAGCTTATAGTTGCCCTGGCAATAAACCGTCTGATTTAGGATGGAATTGGCCGGTTTGACCATAAACAGGGGTCAAACCGCCCAATTAGGATTGGTTTGTCTACTTTTTTGGCGAAATGGAGAGTCAAATAGAGTTTTTCTGCCGGTTTGACCCGGTGCGCTAGCTAACCGACTGGTTTGACCAGTTACCGGTTCAAACCGGCCAGTTTCACCAGTTACCAGTTCAAACCGATAGGTTTTTTAAACATTGTTCTAAGTTAGTCTTGCATTTATAATCGACCTCCAAACATAAGCTTCGTTGTAAGAAAGATAAGAACACCTTTGTGTCTTGTCTTGAGAAGTCTAGTCTTTTGTCTAAAATGGTGACCTTGCAGTCGTCAGAGCCACAGCCTTTGTTGCGTCAAAGGCACCGAGTGCGTTAAATTTCAAGGAGAGGGATTGTTAATCACACCCTCATATGCTTCACCTTGACTTCTCTCTACCATTTTCTATAAAATTTAAGCTCAAATACAAACAAAGATCAAAAGACATACTTAAAATAGGAATTTAAGTAAAATCAAACAAGATTCTTGCATTTCACATAAGTCTTCGGAATTGCATCTCATATAGGAAAGTACTCATCAAAGCAGTAGTTGTCCACCATGTAATTGGTCTCAAAATTTTTAAAGCAAGAGTATTGAATTCCATAAGGCACTGGTTTCAAATCTTACAAATCTAATCAAATCCTTAACATCTTGCTAAATCTAACCAAGTACTTGGTCACTCAAATGTGCCTCCCTGATTATTTGGTTCCCAACTAGTCTTTCTTCATCTCATTTCCATAAGGTCTACCCCCCATAGTCTATTGTCGGGACACAGCTTAAACGAAGAGATTGGGGATCAGGGTGACAGCCCCTAATCTGAATCATTGCCGCGGTCCCTATACATTTTGAGCGATAACAGGAACTATTGACAAGTATAAGGCAAGATTTGTAGCTAAGGGATTCTCTCAACAAGAAGGAATCGATTATGAAGACATTTGCTCCAACAACAAGGTATACAACTATTTGATCATTGGTCTCTTTGGCAACATCAATGGGATGGAATATACATCAAATGGATGTTAAGACTGCATTCCTAAATGGCACAATTGACGAAGAAGTCTATATAGAGAAACCCTTGGGATTTGAAGTCAAAGACAAAGAGGAATATGTTTGCAAGTTGAAGAAGGTATTATATGGCCTTAAGGAGGCACCAAGGGCATGGTATGCAAGGATGGATGAATACCTTCAAATATTGGGCTTCACAAAAAGTTATGTTCATCCGAACCTTTATTTCAAGGTCGTAAAGGGTGAGCATATAGTCATTCTTCTGTATTGACAAGTATAAGACAAGATTTGTAGCTAAGCGATTCTCTCAACAAAAAGGAATCGATTATGAAGACATTTGCTCCAACAGCAAGGTATACAACTATTTGATCATTGGTCTCTTTGGCAGCATCAATGGGATGGAATATACATCAAATGGATGTTAAGACTGCATTCCTAAATGGCACAATTGATGAGGAAGTCTATATAGAGAAACCCTTGGGATTTGAAGTCAAAGATAGAGAGGAATATGTTTGCAAGTTCAAGAAGATATTATATGGCCTTAAAGAGGCACCAAGGGCATTGTATGCAAGGATGGATGAATACCTTCAAAGATTGGGTTTCACAAAAACTTATGTGGATCTGAACCTTTATTTCAAGGTCGTAAAGTGTGAGCCTGTTATCATTCTTCTGTATATGGACGATCTACTCTTAATAGGCATGGAAGGTTGAATCTAAGAATGCAAGAAGCAGCTAGCAGCAAAACTCGATATGAAGGATCTTGGGCTAATGCATTACTATATGGGACTAGAAGTCTGGCAGAGACCTGATGAGATCTATCTAGGTCAAGGAAAGTATGCGATCGACATATTGAAAAGGTTTGACATGGTGGATTGCAAACCAATGACAACCCTGATGATCACAAGCTTGAAAAGGCTAGGAGTTCAAAATCAAGCCCAATGGATCCTACCAGGTATAGAGAATTGATTGGCTCACTAATGTACTTGGTGAATACTCGACCAGACATATGTTTTGCAATGAATGTTTTCAGTCAATTCCAAGTGGAGCCAAAACATGATCATTGGATAGCAACCAAGCACATATTGAGATATCTGCAAGGAACAATCCACTACTGC
The DNA here is from genome assembly GCA_031772625.1 of Pinus tabuliformis. Taxonomy (NCBI): domain Eukaryota; kingdom Viridiplantae; phylum Streptophyta; class Pinopsida; order Pinales; family Pinaceae; genus Pinus; species Pinus tabuliformis. The sequence continues at coordinate 1,044,054,781 of CM062805.1, read as the reverse complement.
CTGAAGTATGACAGACGGAATGATGTCTACTTGATTGGATATACAAATTCTCACTGGGGAGGCAGTGAGCAAAATGGAAGAAGCACTCCAAGAGGATGTTCTAGCTTGGGATCCTCCATGGTCTCATGGATGAGGGGAAAGCAAGATTCAGATGCTTTGAGTGGTGTTGAGGCTGAATATATGATAGCCTGTGAAGTAAGCAGAGAAGCTGTCTGGTTAAGGAAGTTGTTGTCCGACTTATTTGAAGGAAAATGGACCCTACAGTGATACATTGAGATAACACCAGTTGAATAAGATTGCCTGAACACCCAGTGTTTCATGGAAAGACACAACATATAAATAACAAGTATCACTACATTCGGAAGCTAGTACAAGATGGTGTGTTGCAACTACAATATATCTCCACCGATGAGCAAGTAGTTGACATATTGACAAAATCTCTTCCTAATAAGAAGCTTGTATATTTGAGAGATAAGCTTAGTCTGGTTGATATATCCTCCCTAGCTGAGAGGGAGAGATAAACACATCATTCTTGTCTTCACTTGGGAAGACAGAATGGAGGATTGGGTAAACATATGACATCTAATACACTTTGAGGATGAGGTAGGGCATGCAAGATAAGAGTAGTCGAGGACCCATCCTCTTTAAGGACTAGTTATCCAAGATAAGAATAGTCCAAGAAAGACATACTCTGTGAACACCCGGATGGGGTATGTGCCTTGAGAGACAATGATAATGGTGTCTATAAATCATTGGTCTCGTCAACATTGTGCTCTGATCTTGTGGAGAGATAGATTTGTTAGTTAAGGCCTTGCTATGTGACAATGTTGGTTGCTATGATGCTAAACAGATGGGTTACCAATCCGACCCTTCTTATGAGATCTCTTCAGATTGAGAATGTCCATGTACCATTTATGAATACCTCCCTAGTTAAGAGGGAGTGTTGAAAAACGTGTAACTAGGTTCGGTCTTCATAAATATGAAATGTACTTTTGATTCTTATATATTGTAAAATTAAAGAAAAATTATTATTATTATTATTATTACTGGAGCATGGGTTTCATACTCAAGGTCTTGTATTTTAAAGGTCAAGCACCCATTGAGTGCTTCTAAGGTTTGTCCAAGGTCAAGAAGTCAAAAGAGTCATTGTCATAAGTTGAAGACCGCATCGCAATCATTGTAACTTGTAAAAAAAAAATTGCCATTAAAAGTGTCAAAATACCCTTCAAGACTAGTCATCCTGGCAGCTGTAAAGTCGGCCTATGTTTCATGAGCCACGTCCAAATTAAGAAGCCTATATAAAGGAGGGAACTCGACCTCCTTGGAAGACATTCATCACTCACTCATGCAAGCAAAGAAGGCGGTGAAGAAGGAAGACGACGAAGTAGACTTGTTTCTGCGCTAATTCTCTCTCACACGTGTGAAAAAAGGAGGCAAGGGTTTTGTTGCTTCAAGGTCAAAATTCTCTCTCTGTTGGAAGAAGATCAAAGTTGTTGGAAGGAGGACTCAATAGGTCATCTTCTAGCAGTAGACAAGGAAGAAAAGAAAGTGAAGTTGTTGGGAAGCCTTGGAAGGCTAATTTCGCTCACATGTGTGGAAACAACAGCAGTTGTTCGGGGCCAAAAATTTCATACCTGCAGTAAAGGCCAAAATTCTAAGGCTGGGAGTCGAAGTTGTGATACTGGAAGAGATTTGACAGGGTTTGACTTGAACAAAGGAAGCACATCATCCTGAAGGGTTGGACTTGGTCTTGGAGGGTATTCGTCTTGGTCTAGAGGTCTTGGAATTCGTCAATTGAAGAATCTATAAGAAAAGAAGAGATTTGCGGGTTTTCCTCTCAAGTGGAAAGGTTTTGGCCCTGGTTTGCACCCTACATTTTGTGTTCTTGTATACTATTGTTATTTTTGTTTTGGTAGTTGTTTGATGATATACAAAACCAAATTAAGTGAAGAACCTAAAAAGTAAGAAAAAGTAAAAAGACATCACAAGCAGTTATCAAGAAAAGAGAAATCATCCTCACTATTGCCCTATAGATTTCTCAACATGTTGGCAAACTTAGAGCAAGTTTGTTGAGAGGCTCCTTGAAGTGATTTGGGAAGTTTTGACTTGACATCTTGGGCATCTTGGGGTTGTCATCAAACTGGTTAGTTTGACTTTGATGTATCTCTTGTTGCATTGATTCTCTAAGGAAAAGGTTGGCTAGGTTTTTCCACCTTGGTGGGTTTTCCCAGGGTAAAATCTTGTTGTCTCTTTGTGCATTGTGATCTCTATTGTTCTATTATCTATGTGGTTGAATTTCTAAAGTATAATTACTTAATGATCATCTTGTTGCACTAAATAACATTTACATCATTGGAAGTAATTATCATAGTTCAAAAATAAAAAGTACTTGCATCTATTGTACTGGAAAAATAAACAGCTTTGGGCTACTTTTGGATCTCCTCTTGGACACAACCTCTCCCATCCTAGTAGTTTTTCTCTACCACTGATAGCATCAATAAATTTTTCCCATGACTTGGGAAAACCCAACAATGCAAAACTGACTAGGTCTTTCTGTGAGGTTATCCCCCAACTCTAGCAAACTCGCCCCTCACTTGGGTGAACCTAGTGAGATATGAGAGTACGGACTCAAACTTCGCCATCCTGATGTTTCTAAGTTTCTCTATGAGTACCAGCTTCCTGGCCTCACTCGAACCCTGGTACAACCCTATGATGACTGTCCACATAGCCTTAGCTCTCTTCTTGCCAGATAGGTGAGGTATGATGTGATCCTTGACTCCTTTAAGGATAATTCTTCTACCATTTGCGTCCTCATTATGTTAGGCCAGTTGTTGAGGGTCTGCTGGTTGGGCTAGTGGATTGTCCACAAACTCCCAAACTCCTTACTTCTCCAGCACTACACCAATCCTCTACCTCCAAGAACAAAGTTTGAGGCCCATCAAGGCGGTCCTCAAATCTCAACTCCAAATACACCATATTATAGTTTGATTTGCTCATAAACCCTTTCGCAGAGCAACTTCAAGAAAACCCTAGTGTGGGTAAACTTCTAGAAAACACTAGGTCACGCTGCCAGAAACCCTAGTGCAACTCCCAAACTAAATTGTGCCCTTCTCTGTGCCTTTAACCTACTCCCGAATAAGTAAACACACTTTCTGGTCTTCAATCAAAGGTTGAGCTCTGATACCATGTTAATTTTTAAAACCCAGCATCTAATTTAATGAAATTTCATAAATGAAAGATTTGAACCTCAACTGTCAAAAAATTTATCAAATACACTGTGTTTCCTAACTGAATATTGCAACAAAAAAAACAAACTTGAAGACAAAAGAACACCAAAAAAACAATACACTAGAAATTTGCCTAGGAAACCCTAACTAAGGAAAACTTGCCAACCTGTGTGTTCTTATTATGCTTCAGCAAAATATTTAGAAAAAGATTACAAAGAGGGAAGACTTCACTTAGCAAATCCCTCAACACAAATTGATATGCACCCTTATCTTCCTCTCGACTTGCCAGCCTATGCAATGTACGAAAATCACACAAGTTTATACGGCATGTGTGGCCCCTCTACGCAGCTAATATCGGCCTAACTGAAGATGAACACTGGCTGAAAAAAATTTGAGGTTGTTTGACCTCTCTTTTTTGCCCTAGTTGCATTGAACTGAAAACCCTAGTTGTTAAACTAAACACCCTTCTTCTATTGAGCTGAACACACAAGTTGTCTAGTGCATAATGAGCCAAGTTTATACCCTTTTGCTTTGAAGTCGACCTGGGCCCTCCATCCCCATGAATTGTTGAGATTAGATCTCAATGGATGGTTGAAATCACTTCAATTTTTGACTATAGGATGTTAGTTTTTGCAGCATCAAAGGTGTTCTAGTCTCGAAACTTTGTGGAGAGGCTAAAACACAGGAGTTCTCCATAACCCAAATATTGTTTTTGGAAATTCCACCTAGAAGTGTCATAACTAGATTATTAGCCTAATTTTAATTATTTCCTAAGTATGTAATTAGATTATTAGCCTAATTTTAATTATTTCCTAAGTCTAAACTTAGGAAAAGGGGTTAATTAATTAGAATTAAATGAGATAAGGTGTGAATCATCTAGAAACTCACACAGATCAACCCGGATATGATCTTGGCCCTTGATTAAGTTTTAATATTGGTCTTTCGAGGTCCAACAAAAGATTATAAGAAGAAATTGATGGGTAGATGGAGAACATACACACACAGATCGATTTCCTTGGAGAGTTTGATTTTTCCAGAGAGCAGTTGTTGTCGGAAGAGTTCGAGCTTCAATAGGGAAGCAGGAGACAGAGAGGGGTAGGGACAATGAAGTCGAAGGAATATTTTTCCAAATCCGGTGAGTGCATTGCAAAGAAGCCGAAATTTCTCCATAAGGTTCCACAAAGGCAGGGCAGAAGCTTTAGAGGGCAATTCAATTTTGCTAGGGTGAAGCTGGTTATGAGTTCCAAAGGTCGGAAGACATTTCAAGAGTGTCGAAGAGACAATTTCCAAGTCAGCAGCAGGCAGGATGACTTGATTTGCAGAGCTTCCAGGTTGTAGCGTTTGAGGGACTGCACAGAGGTGACGTGGGGCCTGCGCAAGGCTAGGTGGACGGCTTGCTTTTCAAGGGCAGTCAAGTGTTGGGATTTCTCGAAGTGAGGGTAATTTCCCTCTGATAGTCGGTACTCAGCATCCATATTGTACTCAGATAATTTAATTGTTGCATAATAATAAAAACCCTCAGTTGCTGCACCAATTTTCCCAAGTTCGGTTTTTCCAGGGACACTTGTCCAAAAATAAGTGTGCCAATTTTTATGTGTGTGTTAGAATATTTCTCAGTTTCTAGCGCTATTATTTTCCGCAATTTTATTTGTGAAGGTTGTAGTGTGATTTATTCAATATTTGTTGTAACAAATAAACTGTTAAATTAACTAACAATTAGAAGAATTAATTCAAGTTGCTGCAATAAGATTTCAGACTAATTTTCACATGGTATCAGAGCTTGATTGATCAGACGGGGAAGCTTAGAAGCGGAGACAAAAGAATTCATTGTGCAAAGAGAGCAGTAGAACGATTTTTCTCGGGGCGCAGAGCCTAAGCCACACAGATCGAATTGCTTGGGAAATCAATTTTTCAGTGCAGGTTGGCAGAAAAATTTGGCTTGCCAACTTGAGTGATTCCAGCAAGTAGAGGCAACAACAGACCAATATTTTTCCCTGAGCAAAATCCTTGTTTGGGCACAGAGGGTTTTGTAGCAGTTTGCAGTAGCAGAATCAACGCTGGGTGGAAGAGTAATAACGCACACAGAGGGAAAATTTCTCTCATGCGATTCCGAGCTTTAGAAATCCAATTTTGCAGTTGCAGATTGGCAGTGGCTGTGAGCAGAGTTTCTCACTCCAGAAAGGAGTGCATGTAGCAGATCGAGCAACCGAGTAGAGGGAAAGAGGGAGATTTTCAACCAGATTTAGAAATGGCTATAGCATGGCTTAGAGATCAGGATAGGTTGGAGGTAGCCTCCAACTATGTTATCTAGAGACTAAGATGAATATGGCCTGAAAGCCTATGTAGAGAATGTGATGGCAATTCCCTAGGATCCAAATCAACTGAAGGAATACAAGAAAGAGTTGGCAAAGGCGAAGCGGATGATGTTGGATGGAGTCTGAGACCATTTAGTCGTACACGTCGCAGACAAAGGTATAGCTAAGGAAATGTGGGATGCTCTCTTTGAGTTATATCAAAGTACTTCTGAATAGAGGAAGATGTTCCTACAAGAGAAGCTGAGGAGCATCAAAATGCAGAAGGGTGAAAACATAGATGCCTTCCTCACTAGGATTCAGGAAGCCTGAGATCAACTTGCAACCGTTGGAGAGGCACCCCAACCCACAGAGTTTGTACGGTTGACACTAAATAGTGTCTCAGAGGACAAGTAGGTGTTTGTCCAAAGTATCTTGGGCAGAGACACATTGCCTAAATGGTATAGGATGTTGTCCAACCTACAGCAAGAGGAGTTGAGGTGGGCTATAGTAAAGAGTACCATCAGTAGCACCAACAGAGCGTGGAGGGTGAGAAGGAAGAGGAGAATGTTGCCCTATCATCAAAAGGTCCCAATCACAGACAAGGGGAAAAGAAGAAGAAGGACCTGTCAAAGGTCAAGTCCCTCATATGTGGTGAGCTCGGCCACTAAAGCACACAATGTCCTCTCAAGAAGAAGGACAAGTAGGACAAGCAAGACCAGGTGGGAGCGTCCGTAGAGATAGATAAGTTGTCCTCCTTGCTGGAGGAAGATTTCGCTATTTGCAGCTATACCTCCAGGAGAGAGGTGGGGAGATCTAGAGCTATAGTCCTAGGTAGCGCAAAATTGGGCAAGGTCCATTGAGGTGTTCTCCTCATGGATCATTACCTTTATATAGGGGCCCACAATATTTAGTAGCAAGATGGATCAGTGTCAGTGGTGTAGTCAGATTGCGGACTGACAGTTGCAGACTAGTAGTAGTCAAGCGTTGAGGAGCGCAGTGCAAAGTGGCATAGTGCAGAGTCAACAGCAGCACAGATTCTTCAGTAGACAGTGCAGCGGCTAGTAGCAATCAGGACTCAAGAGACAGATGCAGCAGACATAGTTGATTCAGTTTTTAGGATGCTTCTCGGTTGCAGCAACAACAGATGAGAGGGAGTTGCAGTGCAGATGTAGAGTTGGCAGCAGTATAGTAGTATCAGCAGCAGCACAGATACAACATCAAAGTTGCGCAGTGGTTGGTGGGAAGTGGCACTCAATCACAGTGGCCAAATATCAGCAGTATGACAGAGGGTGATACAGAGACAGGGCGTTGTAGCAATAGTGTAGCACTAGAACACCATCAGTACAATCAATAATGCAGTGGACCTTCAAAAACCAATAATCATACTTAGGTGTCAAGCAACGTCGATCCTACACCCTTCATTTTAACTTGAATACTTCAACCTCAACTTTGTCTTTGACTTTGACCTCGACTCAACTTGTCAAACTTTCAATTTTCACCTTTGACTTCCGATATCAAAAAAGTCTCAAGACTTTTAATGACTTCACTTCAACTTTTACAAGACTCTCAAATTTACCAAACTATAATTGAAATCATATCTATTAGACTACCTTCATATCTTCTTTAAAAAACTCGTTAACTATTATTAACCGACTCTTAAAATTATCTCAACAAGGACCTTTGCTTTAAGCCATGGATACCCATTACGTTACATTAATGTGACTAAGGCCTTTCCACATTTTTTATTACATACCCAATACCATTCGAGGCATTATGACTTTGCATTAAACAACAAACCCATCAAAAGTTTTATACCAAAAATGTATGTAGAGCCTTCGTCTTTCCCCTAATATGTGAGAGTTTTGAATTCCAATCTCAATATTACCAACACATATATCAATTTCTACTGCCATAACATCAATACTAACAACACAACATTCTTTTCTTTCACGTGAGACCATGATCTAGCATTATAGACTTATCTCCATAGGGTTTGCGGCATAATTTTAAAATTCGGCCAATTCGAAACGGAAACGGCCGAGTTGATCCGTTTCATTGCCCAGAAATGTGACTCGGTGGAGGAAACGGTTCAGTAGGCCGAGTCATGGCTGACTCAGCCAACTCGGCCGTTTCTATATTGACTCGGCCGAGTCATAACCAGTGGCCTGTAACCCCATCGAAACAGCGATTTGACATTTTTTTAATGAAATTTTGAAGTGTTTCCTGATTGGTTTGAACTCCAGTGTGTTTTATGAATTAGTTAAATGTTATTTGGGGTCCATTTCCCCCTCCCAAACCCTATTTAACACACTCAAATGCTCTCTACTATTGATATGCTATTCAAATTTCATGGTAATGTTAAATTCTTAAAGTAAAAGTGACATTCTCCTTAATCTTCATTTTCATCCTTTTACTTAAATTTTTAACATTACCATGAAATGACTCAGGATGTTTGAGAGTGGTTTCGGCCTCATTGGATTTCATATGGAGAAAGTAGAATTTTAGATTTCATTCAAAATCCAGCAGACTTATCAGTTTTTCAGGATTTCAGGATTGGAGGATTGCAATGTTTCCATTGTATTTTGTCATGTATTAGGGTATGGAACTCGTATTTAATCAAGAGCACCAATCCCTCTATGTACCTTGATGTTAGTGACATTGGTTGTCAAACTCCTCTGAGATTTGCTCCCAAACCAGGAGCTTTTGAAAATGTTGCTCCCCCTCCCGTTTTCGCTCTCGCTCCCCACTTTCACTCCTGCTCCCAACTTCCAAGTAACACTGAGCCAGATGATGTTGGCCACTCTAGCAGTAGCCAGTAGTACTGGTCACAGACTTTTGTTGTAGAGGCCATTTATAGCCTCCTTGGTTATGTGTTTTTGTTTTGATCTCTATATCATCATCGTGTGTATTGGACAATGCATTGGGTGCCATTTTGATATAATGGATATATTCATGAGCCTACTTTGATCATATGTTGTCTTCTATCTATATTCTAATGCTGTGTGTTTGGAAACATGAATGAAAATCTTTAAAATTATGTGTTTTTATAAAAAATAAATATTTAATGTATTTTTTACAATGACCAAGTCATTGAAATCGAGTAGGCCGAGTCGATACCGAGTCGGAGTCGGAGTCGGAGTCGACCCTTGGCCGAGTCAGAGTCGGAGTCGAAGTTTTAAAACATTGGTTTGCGGATCTGATTATTACCATATGTCAACATTACAGGTTTGTGCTCTACACAAGATTTGAACTGCAAGCAAACCCCATGTTTCATTTATAACTTGCAACCAAATTGAAGGTTCAAATCGGCTCTATGCATGACGCTTACATCCTCAACACAAATTGTCTCCTTTGTAGAGTGTTTCAGATCCACAACCATCCCTTGACTCGATTGTACATATGGATGGCTTTACTACTCAAATATCTCTTTGGTTAATTTGCAATCACAAAACAAAGAACCAATTCTCCTCCCTTGCAATGCTACGGGCTATGATTCATTTATCCTATATTTTGAACGTTGTCAATAATCATCCTCTTGAGCATTGAGTATGGTTATTACCATAGTAGAATAGGTGTTGAAAATCATAAGGCTTTATAACTTGAACATATGTGGTTCACGATTTGGTTTTGGACAACAATAATGAATTGAATATTCAACTTTCCTTCTTCGCTCTCTCTTGCTCATCAATATTCCCTCTCAACTCTCTTTGCCTTCAACTTGCTAATAAGTCAAGGAGAAGTCACCCTTTGAATTTTCTGCTATTATAAATATAATCTCTGGAATCTTAGACAGATTCAAGATTGTCTTCCACAATGTCAACAAGCCATTTTAGAGCTCTTTCAATGCATTTGCACAAGAGTGGATGTGATTTCTTTCCTTCCATGCAACCTCAACTTGCCACTTAACAAATAATGTATTCGTTGTCCAAGGCTTGAATGTCGATGCCATACAACTCCCACTTTAGGGCTACAAAGGTTGCTCAATCCTACTATAGTGATGGAAACTTGAGGTTTCAACCCTGGGTCGTCTTAATTTCCACATCCATAAAAAAATTCTAGCTACTGCTAACTCTTTCGTGAGCCAATCTGTCTCTAAGTATGCATCCAGTTTCTTTCTCCTCAAACACGCCACTCAAAAAGAATTTTTATGGACCGCAACCATGGTGTTGATTGTAACGATCAAAACAGGAAAACAAAAACCATAGAGATTTTTGATTTTGTACTTACCTGGACTCCTATCTGATCCGGTGAAGTTGATGATGTTGCTACTGCTCTGCTCCAATTACCCGGGAGACCAATTCCACCCAGCCAGACTGAGCAGAGACTGGCTGCTCAATCCAGTAAGCTTCTCACAGAAGCTCACTGTCCCCCGTGCCCAGAACCTCAGACGGATTAAAGCTCTTCCAATGGCAGACCTCTCTCACTGCTGAATCCTTCCTCCTGGTTTCTAACTCCGTTCTTCCAGCCCCCCTTCTCGGTTCAGACCTCCGGTTTTTATCTGCGGCTTGGCGGTGGCCGCCCTCCTACCTGCAGCCACCGCCTTCCCTCCTCCCGACACGCCTTCCATGCATTTTGCGGCTCTCAGATATTTTTGCCCCTGCTGTCTTATGTCTTTTCTTATGTATCCCATTTGGTTTATGCGCCCCTTATATAAGGGTGTTTTCTTTTCTTTTTTTGATTTTATTTTTATCATAAGGTTTAATTTTATAAAGTTCAATTTATATATTTTATAAAGTTTAAAATTTATATTTATAAAGTTTAATCATATTTATTTTAAAGTTTGATTCATATTTGTTTTAAGGTTTATTATATCTGTTTTTAATATAAAGTTTAAAACTTTATATTAGTGGATTAGTTTAGGTGGGTTGTTACATACACTCCCCCTTCAGAAAACTTCGTCCCGAAGTTAGAGTTTTAGGTTTAAGATTTTAATGGTCACGTCTTGCCCTATCCAGGTTCCCAAGCTATATTAAAATCATCCTATCCTTCCTAATCTCTTCCGCTCCCATCCTATCTGTCCTATACTGGAGTATGCTATGGCGTCAATTTTACTGACCTAACCATTCATAAACTCTAAGGTGACAGCGTCGGTTACACCAACCTGATTCCCAGTAGGCATCTGGCAGTCATCATCACACGTCTAGGGGAGCGTGGTTCACACAGTCCTCCCATGACTCCAAGGTTCGGAGAATAAACGGTGGGCAACACCTCAACCCCTCCCAATATAACTTAGGGCTAACACCCTATCATAGAATCACTTGGAGCTTTAATTGTTCTGAGGTTCTGTCATCACGTGGTCATCCCGGTAACTGTCTATTACCTGCAATCATACACTTATCCATGCATCCGTAAAATGTGCATCAGCATATTCAAAATAACTCACATATTATTCCCTTATGAATTCATCTATGATACTGCAGTACAACATATTTTGTCATATTCCATGCATGTCTTTTGACTTTCATCTAGAATGTATTCACTTCCTGATTTCTATCCCATTGATCATATTGACATGTATAAATAAATCAGATCTATAATATCTTAATTTCTATCAGAAGTAAAATCATTCAATTGTCTTAACTTTACTTCGATAACTATAATTTAGTGAAATGAACCACATATATTGTTTTGGTATCTATGTACCAGCAGGACTTAAACATATATTATGCCACAATTTCACGTTTATCTATAATCATTCAAAATGTTTATGAGTCTCTGATTGCAGTGAAGAAAATATATACTAAACATAGTTAAAGCTCTTTCAAAATTGACATAGATTAGGGTATCTTTGACATATGTCCTCTGTATTTTCCCATGTCGCTGATCCATAACATACATTCGCAACTTGTCTTCAAGTACTTGATTTACTCTTTCAGTTTGCCCATCAGTCTCAGGATGGTAAGCAGTGCTTAAATTTAACTAAGTACCTAAGGTTGTCTGCATGCAAGTCCAGAATCTAGAAGTGAATCGCGAATCTCTATCAGATATAATCTTCTTAGGTACTCCATGAAATCTAATAACTTCATTTATGAATACTCGAGCTACGTCAGCAACATCGTCATCCTTGTTAAGAGATAGGTATCGAAGAGTGAGATTTTCTCTCAGTTTTCAAGGAATGAATTGTACTTAGCTAATCTTAAAATACTAGCTTTTATGTGTTAAAATTTTACTGGTTTGCTCATCTTTGCATCGATTTAAAATGGAATTATAATATTATTCAATCTGCTATAAATCTCTGAGTTATAAATCTGTTTATGCTCATACAAATTCTCTTGAGTAGTATCATAGTTGAGAGAAAATTTCACTACCCCTGCTATCTTGCAATACTGGACCTATGAAAACTATTGCCAAGGGACAGATTTGCTACTGAACCATTGGCATTACTACTTGAATACCATCCCAAGCTGGGGTAATGATATGACAAAGAAGTCATATGCATAGGAGCAACTCTCCAAACCTCCAAAATTTTATGTCCATAATCCTCTGGGAGAACAATGAAAAAGCCATGTGCTAACCATATACTACCTTGTTGTCTAGTCCCGGACCAAGGTGAGACAAATTTCAGCCCAAGATTTCTACAAGAAAGACACTTTTCTTATAACCGCATATACCTTACTAGATACTCATCACTAGCCTCCTTGCTAACAAGGGAAGATCTACATATTAGAGCCTCCTCGCTAACCTCCTTCTTAGTTCCAGCAGGATACACTATTGGCAACACTACAATAGCAAGGATCCGGATGCTTATCTCCCACCACCATCCACTCATGGGTGCAGGTAAATAGCTGTCCTATGCAATAACAATTTTTGAAAAAGGCAATAGCACAGAGCTGGACCCAAGCAAGTAGAGCAGAAACTGGAACATTTGACATCCTAAAACAACCCCTTGGATCATGCAGCGCAAGATATATGAGGAACCCTCTTCACTTCCACGAAATTTTGAATCAACAGTGAAAGCAACGAATGCCACGAATGCACATTCAAGCTTTACTTTAGGATCAGCAAAAGTTACGGTTGTGCAAAGAGAGAGTTTGTTTAACAGTAGTTTTGAAGTTTGGAAGTTACTATTTTAAAATGTATTAACTTCCCTTGTTTTCCTATAGTCTTCTCATGGTACATATTTATGCTTAGAATCTTGAGTTTAGCTTTTGTATGTTTTGAACAATGCCTTACCATATCTCTTTGCTCTTAGCAGTCTAAAAGAAGCACCAGTCATGCCATGATATAGAAGATCAGGAAACTGCTTTTATACACCAATCTTCAGTTTTAAGTCAAGCAACACTGGCCAGTTTAGAAGCCCTATTAAACACTTTTTCAGAGGTCTCCATGTCCTTTGTAGAGACGTTGCAATGCAAGACATAAATTTCCAAGACATGTAACAATAACCAATAATTTCTAATAATAACAGGAGATCAAGTAATTGACATAATATGCAAATACTTCACAAAATAGAAGATTTTCGTTAGTGTTCACTTTGCAACTTCTAGACCCATAATTAGATGGAAAGATAGAACAATATGGAATCGTATCAAGTAATTGACTCACTACGTGAGCACTTCACAATTTTTGCTTGGTATTCATTTTGCAACTTGTCGAACCTATAGTAAGAGCTACTTGATAAAATGAAATATCTCACTTAATCTGTATCTCTAGAAAAGATAGAATTTATGAGAACCAATATATTCGATGGGTTCTATAACAGTTTGCAGGTGGACATCCTTAATTTTAAGTAGTTCACATAAACGATAAATTGTTTTTATATCGCACTCCAAATAACAGAATCTACAGATTCTGTAGGTCTTGACAACTGAACAATATATGTGATAATGCTTCTTTCGTTAATAAGAATTTGACATGTTTAAAATTTCTTCCCAATCAATTCCTTAGCAGTTGAGTGTGGGACCACGAGAGGGAAAGTTAGGATTCTACAGTTGTATAGAAATCTAGGTATGTAGATAGATAAAGAGCACCACATAATTAATAAGGTGCACATTGACCCGGAAATATATAGTGGTCCAAATACTAGGAAATACTAATAAGCTTTGGCATCATCTAGAAGCTCAGCTATTATAAAAACTTTGCTAGCTGAGGCACAACATACATACAATACGTTTCTGTTATCAAAGAACATTTTAAAACCTCATTCATATCCACGTCAATTGAGAGCAAATCTTTCAGCTGCTCCGAGATTGTCAACGCCAATGTTGCCAATATCGCAAGAATATAGTCAATATCATGATATCTCACCTAGTACCATAGCAGTATGATCTTTAGCCGGAAAATTTACCATAGACATGTCATGATTAAAATCTAGAAGAGATACAGTTCAGCAGTATATCATAAATGTAGATTAGGGTTAAACGGAGGAAATAAATTAGGATAAAATGTGATTATGATTTTTAGAACCAGTTTTGTTTAAGAATGACCCCGTCAAAGGATACAATTAGTACAATTTTGTTCTCTGAAGGATGCTTTGAAAAGTAGTTTTTATAAATTGCACATAACACTTTAATGGTTGATGCAAATTGACTGCAATTGGATTCATAGAAAATCTTGTGCTATCATAAGTTCAAATTTCACAATATTTGGCAGAAAACTTGCATAGATATTATCTGAGAAAGTTTAGTGTGTAGACTGGGCCCCAAAGAAGGTTAAGAAAACACAAGTCAACTTAAATCTGGCATAAAATTCGACTGGTATCCATATAAGGTGATTAAAAGATTTTTATAAGAGAGCATAAGCAAGAATAATCTATGAGAAATTTGGACCATTTCATTTGGTGGTTGAAGAAATATCTAGTTTTAAAGGTCTTGGAAAATACTAGCTTGCGGAGTTTAATCATTATTGTAGAACCTTCATAAATTTCAGCATGGAACTTAGTTTTGAAGAATTTATTGAAGCAGTATTGATGATAACAAGTATCGCTTAAACTTTTTACTAGTCACTTCTAAAGATTTCACAGATGTTGCAAAATTCATGATGATGGAGCAATTAATCCAAGAAAATGGTTGACCTCTTTCCAAATCTTTGCACTATCTTAGACTGATAACGCTGCCTTTTCTCGATTCCTAATTAAAGGATTTGATGCAATAGCAAGGTCTTGATGATTTCCTTATGGTTGCAAAAGTGCCCATTACAATAAATCACTATTGTTTTTATATTTATAGAAACAAGCCAAAATGGCCTCTTAGTTGCTTGCTTCTTGCAGGCAACAGCAATGGAAGGTGTGAATAGCAGCCTTCAGACCGACTATATTCTCAAGGCAATGAATTTGGAGGCAAACCAAGCTGTAATTCAAAGCTTAAATAAATATTATAGGTAGCAGATACTGCAGACAAACTACCGGTTTTTGGGACAAACTCTACTAAGTCTAAGAAACAATCTAATGAAAGCAAGCAAATTGTTGATGTTTTATTGCACAATCGAGTGGCTGTAAGCAAGAAACAGAGAGTGCTAAAGCACCTTTGACAAAAACGAAAATGAGGATTGCGAAGAATCCATGATTGAGTCAACTACACCAGACAAGGTGTTGGTAGTAAAGTGGTGTCCCTTTAACTATTTACAGTCTGATGAGCAATCTGATCATGGGTTTATACAAAATCTAGAACATTATTTGATACACTGCCATTTATGATATGAAAATACATGGATACTTAAGTTAAAATCCATTAACTAATTTTAAGGAGTAGATTTTTTTTTACAAAAATAGAAATCAAGTTCACAATTTTTTTATTTTTTTTTAATCCCAACACTACAAGGTACAGTCTGAAAACAGATTCACAACAAAAAAAAGAACATATTCAAATCAACCAGCTACTAGGAATAAACCATAACAAGGATGAGAAACAACTGGAAGCAATTAGGATGGATGCAGAATTAATGGATCCGAAATCGTAAAAGAGCCTAGATGTAATGTACCTCTCGTTTGTCGCTAATATTTTAGCTTCTAATATTTGTTATAGACACTCTTATAGTCTACTGACTACATATTGTGCTCTCTAGTCCCATTGACCTATTTCTTGGTCAACTGTGGGAATTAATCAAATTATCTAACCATATCCATACGAAATGACGGCAAATGAAGATACTTTAAACTTTTCTATGTGAAGGAACCTTCAATCACTAGAATGGTTATATGAAATAAAGTCCTAGATTCTGATTATCTGACATATTGGTAAAGATAGATAGCACATATAGGAAGAACCCGACAACAGATGCCTAGGCAAATATAACCATTATGATTCTCAAAATGCTTCAACCTTACATCCAAAATGCAACACATTCACTATAATTCCAAAGCCTATACATCCTCGGTATAGAGTAGATATCAAATCGAAATAAGAATATAAAAATACTCAACATATTGGTTAAGGCACGCTCTTTGTGGAGGAGATGGCTTGAAGTCGAATCCTATGGAAAATTTTGACATATATTTGACTGAGGGTGGGTATTTTTTGTTTTAATGTGTTAATTTCAGAAAATTACTCTGGAAGAGTTCTGTAGATTCTCTTTCATAAACAGAGTCTGGAAAAAGGTGTCCGTCACATTTGTGCATATATAAAGATAGTTTTGATTTATCCTGCCGTCTCGTGTTAAGGTGTAAATGGAGCGATAAGAGACGAAACTCTACTATAATTGATGCAGGCTTGTTTGAAGACAGAGACATCCTTTCATTCCTTAAGACACGACAAAGGTTTATGATGGCCCTTCAGTTATATGGATAAATTTACAACTATAAGAAGACTTGGCTCCATCTCAACTTATTTGGTTCCAACAGAACTCGAGATTTTGCGCAGAACTGTACCCAACTGATTCTGAGTGAATGTATATGATTCAGAAATACTCAAAGACATACATTGCCATAAGGCTTCTGTTCCTTACTCTGCGATGATTATGTCAGTACATGGCTAAAGAAACTTGATGTCACACATGCTAAGATGACAATCAGTACAATCATAATTGTGAGCAATCATGCTATATTGTTGTTATAATAATGCCGAGACATGTGAATACTGATTTCATACATGGCATAGTGATGTGATCAATATAAGAGAGTTGAATGTCAATGCTAAACCAAGGTCCTGCATTTGTGCAAGTGTGATATAGTCATAAGGATACTATAGTGCGAGTCATAGTCTTGTAAAGTGTGTGAGGTCCAACGTCTACACTTACAGTGCACTGATTTATGGACTTTGCAGGGAAGGCAGACTAGAAGAGGCTGAAATGTTCATTGGTGAAATGAAGGAGAAAGGTTTACAACTCAACCAAGTAACATACTCATCATTGATGGATGGCAACGTCAAATCAGGCAGGGTGGATCATGCTTTTGATCTATTTAAGTAAGATGATAAATGAAGGATGCCGACCTAATTATCAAACTTATTGAGTGCTTATGAATGGTATAGTTCAAGAAAACAAGATACAGAAGGAACACTTGATTACTGATGAGGATGCAGTAGGTAGTACAAAAGTCCATGAACTCTTGGGGATTTAGGATTACTGTGGCAAAAGAACGATACGTGAGGAAATCTTTGGACATCTTTGGTTGTGCTGTATGTTGAACTTTGACTAGAGACTTGTGATGCATGGCACTTAAAACATAGCATGATAGAAATATGATATGAATAATTGAATTGGAGATTGGGCACATGCGTAATGTTTTAAACATCTGCTCAGATTTAGAATTTTAAGGGGATGCGGGTGTGTTACAAAAATGAATTCCACATTACAATAAAACTTTGTAATTAACATTATTTCGTGTAAAATTGAACCCCGAGAAACAGAGGATCTGTTGAATCTCAGGTATTTCGTCTAACTGATCGGAAGCATCAGATATTTAAAACTCAAAATTCACAATATATAACTCAATTCTTTCCAATGATTTGCCTCTGATTACTAAAAAGATAAAAATAAAAGTTGAAGAGTTTTCAAACGATTTTTAATGACAATATTTAAATAACAGGGCTATGACCGTCAATCGATTCTAAATTATTTGGCATATTATACGTCATAAATTGTAATGTTTGAGGAACAGGAGTTGGACATACAGTGTTACATACACGCGCCTCCTTTTCTTTAAATTTTGATTCTGCTCGTTAACGTTCTCTCCTCTATGCGCCCTAGCATAGTCTGATTGTTTTCTGCCCTCACTTGCGTGATTCCGAGGTCCATTTTCTCTTCTAATTGTTGCAATTGCCCAGAATTCGGTTTTGTTAGTTCTTGCGCCGCCATCTGCTTTAACAACATCTAAAATAAATAAAATGGTTTGAAAACCAGAACGGCGAATCAGATGGCATATTGAAGGACCTGAAGAAACTCTGTAACAGCAGCGGATTGAAAGGTAATTTTTAAAGAAATAACTCGGTCCTCGCTAGATCCCTGGTTGGGACTCCTCCCGAAGTTGCGCTGCGTCTAGATGCGCTTAGCCATGAATACGAAAACCAACAACATCGGTCGAGTCTAAGAATGGACCCAAAACGAGATTGGTAAGGCGCGGTTGTTGGAACGCACAGGTTATGCGTTTAAATCCGGATCCGACCCAAACTGGATCAATTTATGGGGCTTACTACGAAATGTTAACTAAATACCACAAGGAGCTCGCAAAGCAAAGCCTTTCAAGAGGCGATGTCATTTATTTTTGAAGGAGCTTGAAGCCCAGCCCAATCCCTTAAGCAAAGGAACAGAGTTACCCTATTGAGAGGAAAGGTAGAGTGAATTCGAAGAAAACCTAATATGTTGTAAACCACGCCAAGTGTAATTCAAGACGGCCTGATGTAAATTTGGAAATGTTCTAACAAAACCTCAAGGCCATGGACCACATGGGGCATTTCAGCTCTCTAACGAAAAATGTGTAAATCGAAAATATGTAATAATACGCCAATTTGAAATTCGGTACGGATATTCAATGTACAGGGACAACACCACAGTTAAGAAATCAGAATTATCGATTTTATGTACCAATCTGCTCTTCATAAACCCATTAGCATCCATTTCAACTGCCCTTTTCTCATTACCACTGTAAAACGCCGTAAAGAACTCACGCGTCTAGGGTTTAGTGGTAACACAGCGCTTGTAAACATGGGGTTTTAGATTCAAACCGCAGAAATGTAACCGAGAATTTCTTAAAAGTTTTTACGCAGCAGAATTTAACCACCAAATTTACACGAGCGTAGAGCCTATGAGGTCCCGAAGGGTTTGAACGACAGCTCTGATACCATGTGTAACGATCAAAACAGGAAAACAGAAACCGTAGAGATTTTTGATTTTGTACTTACCTGGACTGTTATCTGATCCGGTGAAGCTGATGATGTTGCTACTGCTCTGCTCCAATTACCCGGGAGACCAATTCCACCCAGCCAGACTGAGCAGAGACTGGCTGCTCAATCCAGTGAGCTTCTCACAGAAGCTCGCTATCCCCCGTGCCAAGAACCTCAGACGGATTAAAGCTCTTCCAATGGCAAACCTCTCTCGCTGGCAGACCTCTCCCACTCCTTAATCCTTCCTCCTAGTTTCTAACTCCGTTCTTCCAGCCCCCCCCCCCCTTCTCGGTTCAGACCTCCGGTTTTTATCTGTGGCTTGGCAGTGGCCTCCCTCCTACCTGCAGCCACCGCCTTCCCTCCTCCCGACACACCTTCCATGCATTTTGCAGCTCTCAAATATTTTTGCCCCTGCTGTCTTATGTCTTTTCTTATGTATCCCATTTGGTTTATGCGCCCCTTATATAAGGGTGTTTTCTTTTCTTTTTTTGATTTTATTTTTATCATAAGGTTTAATTTTATAAAGTTCAATTTATATATTTTATAAAGTTTAAAATTTATATTTATAAAGTTTAATCATATTTATTTTAAAGTTTGATTCATATTTGTTTTAAGGTTTATTATATCTATTTTTAATATAAAGTTTAAAACTTTATATTAGTGGATTAGTTTAGGTGGGTTTTGCATTGATAATCTAACAATTAACTAGCCCATAACAATCCACCCATGATCTCTACTTAGTAAAGAGAACAATCAATAGATCATTTGACTCAACTTTCGCATTTGTCTAGCTCTAACACCAAATGTCGGTATTATGAGCAGCCATATAAAACCATTTACACAAAAAAAGTGATACATACGAACAACAATATCCATAAAATACCACATTGTATTAATTACAATAATAATACATCATACTCTCACACATTAATATAGTACATGAAGCCTTGTTATATATAGCATTGAGGTGCTCATAACAAAATTTCCAATTTAACAAATTGGTTCAACTATCTCCATGAAAATCTCCATAAATCTCTCAGTTGATTCTATGATATCTCTATCCCTAATATATCTCATTGTCCTCATCTTTGATCATATGTATACTTTTGTTACATATTAATAATCTCATCATATATCAAGACGTATTCCTTTAATGTGGATGAATATCTTAAAAAAAAACTCACACAACTATGTGATTCAACTCGTGAAGTTACCCACCAAACTTTACAATCTATCAGTACACATGCTCCTTGCTTGGTATCCTTTGAAATACTTCTCCATTTAGGGATCGGTACATGTAATAGAAATTAGTAATGTCCCCATCATATCTTAACTTGGCAAATGGTATGAATTCTAAGAGTTAATGTGAAGTTAGAAGGTAATACTTAATGTTTCTCTACTTAATGGCATTTGCATTTAGACATGACTCAATTTTTATGTCGCACTGGGATTCATGTACATGCCTCGAGATCCATGGGCTGCATCAAGATTCGTGACACATGCCTCGAGATGACTACCTTGGGTCCTTGTTTGGATGTTATACATTGCTTGGATCATTGAGATGACTTCCACAGATTATTTTGCTTCCTTGGAGGATGATGATGAGACCATCACATGTCTGTTGAAGGTTGTTCCCACGACTGGAGGAGGTCGTTGGGGCTTCCTAAGAGGTCGTTCCACATTTTTAGAAGGATGCTACACTCATTAAGGGGAGCATTACACAATGGAAGCTTTTTCAAACCAATCCCTATTTTACGTGACTAAATCGTCGGACCCATCTACATAAAGTGAGTCGTTTTTGTTGGAGTTTTTTTATATAGCATCTTTTGATGAAGACATCCAAAGAGATTTGAAATATGATATGTTGAAATTCTGATGTTCTATGTTGTAACAATCACTTATTGCAAAACTTTTACGCTGCAATATTAGATAAGATAGAACATAAATCAAATGCACAATAGAAGACAGCGAAGAACAAAATGAGCCAGAGAATTTAGGTCAACTGACCAGGGAAAAACCCACAAGGGGAAAACCCAACCAGATTCTTCATCTATTAAAAATCAATTGTTCAGTAGAGGTACAGAGTACAATGAGAGATCAAGAGAATAAGTAGTTCACCCAAATTTGAACAAGTTGTACCATGAAGATCACTGGTAGCAGCAGCAGATGCACACACTGAATCAACTTTCCCTTCAACCGAATCAACACTGAAACACTGAAGAACTGAATCAACCTTGGCTTACCAAGTTCTTCTCTACTCTCCAAAGAGTCTCTCTCACAATCTTTTTCAGCTCTCTCCAACTCTCTCTGAAGTTTGAATTTTTCGTTCACAATCCACAAGAAGTGAAGGGAGAAAAAATGAGGCACATATATATAGGAGGAGCAACGAATCCATGCCATAAAGGAGTAACTTGCATGCCAAGATGGAGAGTAACATATGCCCATTTAGGAAATGTAACTCATGCCATTAAGAAGATACACATGCCTTTGTAACTTATGCCATTAAGAAGGAGAATGTAACATATGCATTAAAGAGTGCATAAGAGGAACCTTTCATGACATGCTTTAATGAGAGTGTAACTGTAAGATGAATCCTTTATGACGAGTTTTTATTGAGCGTAAGAGAGTGTAAGAGCATTAATGAGAATGTAAGAGGAATATGCCATGCCAATAATAAGAAAGTAAGAGAACATTAATGAGAGCCATGATTGAGTGACTTGAATTTCTTTTTAATAATAATATAATAGTATCATAAAAATAATAATAATAATATTAATGATAATTATTGATGATTAAGACAAAATTGAACTATTAGGATTGATTGATGATCAGAAGGGATTTTCCATCAACAGTACTTGATTACCAATTGATGCAAGGTGATTTAATATTTTTGGAAAGTCATACTTGAGACTTTTTATTTTTAGAAATCCATCCCTGAGCTGCCAAACTTTCAACACTCCCTCTCAGCTAGGGAGGAATTTCTTTCTACAACAAAAGATCTTTATTTTCTCTGCTCATCTTTGTTCATCTCTGCTCTGTATCATCTAGAACAATGATGTCTCACTCTAATGAAGGAAAATCATCACCGGTCAGTTATGGCTACCACCCTATATCCACGAACAATAGGGGAGATTAATCTATCACCCTATACTCACTTGGGGGGATTGCCACTTGCCAACATATGGCAAGGATCTCGCACAACCAAGTCTCATTTCTGCTTGGGGGGATAACCCGCTTGACAAGGATCTCACACAACCAAGTTACATCTTTGCTTGGGGGGATAACCCACTTGTCAAGGATCTCGCACAACCAAGTCACATCTTTTCTTTGGGGGATAACCCACATGTCAAGGATCTTGCACAACCAAGTCACGTCTCTGTTAACCCACTTGACAAGGATCTCACCCAACCAAGTCTCATGTTTGCTTGAGGGGATACACTTTTCAACACATGACAACGATCTCGCACAACCAAGTCTCATCTCTGCTTAGGGGGGTCCACTTTTCAACACATGACAAAGATCTTGCACAACCAAGTCTCATCTCTGCTTAGGGTGATAACCCACTTGTCAAGGATCTCGCACAACCAAGTCAAATCTCTGCTTGGGGGGATAACCCACTTGTCAAGGATCCCGCACAACCAAGTCACATATTTGCTTGGGGGGATAACCAGGATAACCCACTTGTCAATGATCTCGCACAACTAAGTCACATCTCTACTTAGGGGGATAACCCACTTGACAAGGATCTCACACAACCAAGTCGCATCTCTGCTTGGGGGATCCACTTGTCAATGCATGACAAGGATCTCGCACAACCAAGGCTCATCATCCATGACCACCCTCTCTAGGAAGGGTCACATCCGTCAATCCAATCTCTCTAAAATCCAAGAACTTTCCTTTCAGCAAAGGCTTGGTAAGTATGTCATTTATCTGATCATCAGTCACAATATGATGGAGCCTCACCGCCCCTCTCTGCACCATATCCCGGATATAGTGATATTTGATCTCAATGTGCTTGGACTTGTCATGGAACACATGTTTTTTTGCAAGTTGAATCCCACTCTTATTGTCAGTATATCACTGTCGTATCTAGCACATGCTCAAACAACTCTCCAACAAGTTTCCTCAGCCATACTACCTCATAGCTATTCATGCTAGCAGCAATGTACTCAACTTCAATCATGCTAAGGGCTACAGAGTTTTGCTTCCCGCTCATCCAAGATATCATGGCAGATCCAAAGCTGAAGCAACACCCAGATGTGCTTTTTCTGTCAATAGAGTTACCATCCCAATCAGCATCAGAGTACCCAAGTTGTCTTACATCTCTGACAGTATATTTCAAGCCAAGATTGATGGTCCCATGCAAGTATCTCAGCACATGCTTTGCAGCAATCCAGTGTGCATGGATGGTTTAATCATATATTGGCTTAGAGTATTGACCACAAACCATATGTTCGGTCCAATGTTCACTAAGAACATTAGTGCCCCAATCAGTTCTTGACACTCAAAAGGATTTTCCAAACCATGACCTGCAACTTCACCACGCAGCTTCTTGAAATTCATCTCCATTGGAGTATTCATGGATTTACATTCTATCATACCAAATCTTCCTAACAACTTGACAACATATTTTCCTTAACAAAGGAAAATCTCATTAGGTATTTTCCATACTTCAAGACCCAGAAAGTAGTGCATCAAATGAAGATTTTTCATTTCAAATTCAGAAGTGTTAATTTTAGGTATGTTCTATGCTTAGAGCAATTTATTTCAATTTTCACAGTTAGTTCAATATCTTTTCCAGATTATCAATCACATCAGCATTAAAGTAAACTGCAGATGAAACATAAACATAAATCGCAGAAGACAAGCCAAGGCAAGAGGACACAAGACGTGGCACTAGCCAGGGACAAACCCCAATGTGGGGAAACCCTTGATGAATTCTTCTTTTATGTTCTTCAATAATTCAGTAGAGAGAGAGAGAGATAGTACATTTACAACATAAGTCAACACTTTGATTTTCTAGATAAGAGCAGAGATCATCTCTAGGAAGATGATAAATGAGATCAGTTGAAGACATGCTGCTTCAACTGATTCTCCAAGGTGACTCCTTCACCTCACTGTGCTGCACACATCATCACAATGTTGGACCTCATGACTGTTGCACCTTATGTTGCACTGTTGTCCCATGTGCCATGGTTGAACCATGTTGTCATACTGCATGTCTCATGTGCTTGCAGCACCATGCTTACCACTACTATCCATGTTGTCCATGCTTGCTATTGTACCATGCTTCTTGCTGTACCATGTGCCTTCTGCCATGTCACAGTGGTTGTCTCACTTTGCCTTGCCATACCTTGCAGTTGTCCCATATGTCTTGGCATGCCTAGTTGTTGTCCATGTGTCTCAGCAGCACCATGTCACCTTGCTGTCCCATGCATGTTAGCAGCACTATGTCCTTGTTGTTCCATGCATGTTAGTAGCACTATGTCACCTTGTTGTCCCATGTGTGTTAGCAGCACTATGTCCTTTGTTGTCCTATTAGTACTGTTGTATCAACATAGTTGCTGTCCCATTATAGTTGCTATACCTTGCTGTTGTCCTATGTGACTTTGCACCACTATGTAGCCTGTTGTCCATGCATCTTGCCAGCACCATGTAGCCCAACTGTATATTTACTTTGTTGCACTAGTTTGCAGCACCATGTAACCTTTCTGCCATGTGTTGTTTCACCACGCTGCACTACTACACTACATCACTGGATACAGCATCGCCCTACATCCCTTATCTTCCATACAAATCAGCAAGGCAGCCGTCTAAAGACTGTGGTTCTTCAAGGGGATAACCCTCCATACCTACGTTATTTCTTTAGGCCTTGTTTGGTTGCGGTTAAGGCCACGTTGTCCCTTCAGCTCCTTCATATTGCGGCTAAGGTCACGCTGTCCCTTCAGCCCACTTACATTGTCTAAGGCAGCCTCCATGTTGTTCCTTTGACCCCTTATATTGCGGCTATGACTCCGCTGTCCACACAACTATTCCTCGGCCTAATCTGCCTAGCATTATGCACTTGGAACAGCCTTTACTTACCACGTTGTCACCTACAGCAAACCCTCACTGCGGCCCATAAACTTGACAGCGTTATCGCTGAATTAGATTAGCGTTTAGGGCTGGATTAGATCAGCATTTAGGGCTGGATTAGACCAGCGTTTAGGGCACCCTTTAGGTATGTGTTAGGGCACCCTTTAGTCTGCGTCTAGGGCTACCTTCCATCTACGTCTAGGGCAGCCTCTTTTCCTCCAACGTCTAGGGCTTCCACTCCTAGATTTCTCTTCCACTAAAACCCAAGACAAGTGGAGAGAAAAATCAAGATAGAAGTGTGTGTGAGAAATGACTCTCAAGTCATCTCTTTTATGCTAAAATGTTGAGCACATGTGGGGTTTATTTAGTTGTTGGCCGACTAATTGTCTTATAACACAAATAAATTCATAACTCCATGAATACTTATCGGAATCGAATGATCGTTAGATCAATCCTACACCTCTCAATGAGAGGGATCCAAGAAAAATATCAGTTGCCATAAATAAAATGACCCACATGGAGTTTGCACCTAGTTTCCAATTTTAACACTCCCTCTCAACTAGGGAGAACTCCATCCGTTGATCCATATGTCTGATTGTACTATCTCTGCCATCAGTGCCCTACACTGCTCTGCTCTACTCTGCTGAGCTCTACTCTACTCTACTCTGCTGAACCATGAAGAAGAAGAATTGATCGAGAACACCTCATACCATTCTCTGCTGACCCGAAGTCAGTTTTATTGATCCTAGATCAATATCACAAGAGAGTGTCTCAAACCACTCATGTTGATCCCAGATCAGTTACATTGATCCTAGATCAATGGAGGTCATCCTAGCATAGGGAGTACGGTAGATACAACGATGCGTCCATCGATAGTATTACTATGGTCCTTAAGCCCATTTCCCTGCTCATTGGCCAGATGAGAGGTACTTCCCATGAGTCCCAGACTACATGGGTATGATGCCTCGACAGGAGAACCATTCATCCTGTCCCTAAGTCGCCTTGGGGTATCACAAGGGCTGAGCCATTCACCCTGTACACAGCGCACCATTAGGGGAGGGTGAGTCTCCCTATGGTCGCGTGTTGCTCCAGTAAGTACCCCAAGCCCCCCGAAGCTCCCAGAGCTCAATGCATGCAACATGCAGGACCCTCATAAGAGGGTCTCTCAACGACTCCAAGTCGTTCGGGAAAGTCACAAATTTGACCTTTCCCCGGGGCTTTGATAGAATGAATGCGACCTATAAATCAGTCTCAATGTGATGGAGCCTCCTCACTCATTGACGCACCATATCCCTGATAAGGTAGTATCTAATGTCTATCTGCTGGAGCAATCATAGAATACGTGATTCCTCAACAATCGAATCCCCCCAGTGGACAGAGAAGATCACAGTGGTATCCATCATGTGTACAAACAGCTCACTGAAGAGCTTCCACAACCAGTCAGCTTCATACGAGATCATACTCGTAGCTATGTATTCGGTCTCGGCGGTGCTTATAGCAATTGACTTCTGCTTCCTGCTCATCCATGATATCGAAGCAGAATTCAAAGAGAACCAGCACTCGGAAGTGCTCTTGTGATCCTCCACACTGCTTGCCTAGTCAGCGTTCAAAAAATCATGCAGCTTCACATTTCCGATAGTGTATCTCAGCTCATGAGAGATTCTGCCCCGAAGATATCTCAGAAGATTCTTGGCACCAATCCAGTGAAGCTCAACCATATATGAGCTCATCATGCTAACTACAAAACATATGTCTGGACAAAAGTTCATCAACGCAAATGAGTTTATGAAACTCAGAGACATTTCCCAAATCTGCTCTGGCATCACTACCATATAACTTCTGAAAGTTAAGATCCTCGAGGTAGTCACAAGCTTGCAGTTTATCATTCCACATCTGGAATCCAACTCCCTCATACTTCTACAAATGATAGGGTTTGCACCTGTCAGAAATAGGTCATCCTTAGAAGATGCCAGTATGAGAGGTCTATCATCCACAACCTTCGAGCAATGGTTTGGATCGGTTTCACTCCTAGTGAATCTCAACTTTATCAGACAGCTATCAATCCTCTCATACTATGCCGGGGGTGTTTTGCTTCAAGCCACAGAGGGATTTCTTCCACCTGTATACATGAGATTCCCGATTATCAATCTCAAACTCCTCAGGTTGTTCCAAACCTGTCGACTTGCTACATAAGGGGAATGGTCCCCTTGTAAGATTTTCTTTCGGAACATCTTAGACATGTACCTTCATGCTCTTCTTGAATTCAGGCATCCCTGTCACCATCTGACTCACATCGGGTAGGGCCCCATAAGTAGACCTCCGTGTTATAGATGAGATAAGTCAATTGACATGATCCCCAATGGACAATCCTGCAACTTGATACAAATTGCCAACCCTGAACCCATGAAAAAAATCATCTTTGAAAATTCTATTTTCAAACACGTACCTTTCCATCGATGAATGCTACCCTGAAACCTTTGACTTCCCTTGCCGAAATGGACACCAGGTTCTTCTTATGATCAAGTACATAAAAGAGATTCTGTAAATGAATCGAGTTACCCTCATTCAATTGAGGGGTAACATTTCCTACACCCTTTCTGGGATAGGTGGCATCGGCTCCAAGTATAATCCCATGATTGTTTCCATCTCTTACCAAATTCGAGAGAGCACCCTTCTATCCGATGAAGTGCCTTGAAGCACTATAATCAATAAGCCAGATTCCCACAGAATTTGAAGGAGAGGGCCAATACAAGATAACGCTTCTTTATCTTATCATAAACAACATTTGATTCTTCATACTTGGGGTTCCTTGCTTTCTCTGAAGAGTCGGCCATTTCCTTGATGACCTACATACCTGTGATTCCTCTGATCAATAAAGATGTCCCTCTAATGATTGTTATCATCATCAAGTGATGTGTTCCTGCCATTTGGACACTCCTTCACATAATGGCCGAACTTGCAAACAAGGCATCTGTCTTTCTTTCCACCCTTAGATCTAGACTTTCCATTGAAGTGATCTTTAGGCCATCAAAAACTTCCGCTGCGTCATTTTGATAATATTCACTGCTTCGACTTTACACTTGGTGAAATTGAAGAGGGATGAGGAATCCATTGATACTTTTGTCCTTTCCCAACTATCTTCGGTGATTGCTCTTTCACTCTTGCTTGGGCTTTGTCTTCACCTCACCTCTGATACCATGTTAATTTTAGGTATGTTCTATGCTTAGAGCAATTTATTTCAATTTTCATAGTTAGCTCAATATCTTTTCCCGATTAGCAATCACATCAGCATTAAAGTAAACTGCAAATAGAACATAAACATAAATCACAGAAGACAAGCCAAGACAAGAGGACACAAGATGTGGCGCTAGCCAGGGACAAACCCCAATGTGGGGAAACCCTTGATCAATTCTTCTTTTATGTTCTTCAATAATTCAATAGAGAGAGAGAGAGCTAGTACATTTACAACATAAATCAACACTTTGAATTTTCTAGATAAGAGCAGAGATCATCTCTAGGAAGATGATACATGAGATCAGTTGAAGACATGTTGCTTCCACTGATTCTCCAAGGTGACTCCTTCACCTCTCGTTCTGCTGCATCTTTTCATCATGCTGCACCTCACCGTGTTGCACCATGCTGCACACATCATCACAATGCTGGACCTCATGACTGTTGCACCTTATGTTGCACTGTTGTCCCATGTGCCATGGTTGAACCATGTTATCATACTGCATGTCTCATGTGCTTATAGCACCATGCTTGCCACTACTATCCATGTTGTCCATGCTTGCTATTGTACCATGCTTGTTGTTGTACCATGTGCCTTCTGCCATGTCACAGCTACTGTCTCTCTTTACCTTGCCATACCTTGCAGTTGTCCCATATGTCTTGGCATACTTGGCTGTTGTCCATGTGTCTTAGCAGCACCATGTCACCTTGCTATCCCATGCATGTTAGCAGCACTATGTCCTTTGTTGTCCTATTAGTATTGTTGTCCCAACATAGTTGCTATACCTTGCTGCTGTCCCAACATAGTTGCTATACCTTGCTGTTGTCCTATGTGACATTGCAGCACTATGTAGCCTGTTGTCCATGCATCTTGCCAGCACCATGTAGCCCAGCTGTATATTTACTTTGCTGCACTAGTTTGTAGCACCATGCAACCTTTCTGCCATGTGTTGTTTCACCACGCTGCACTACTACACTGCATCACTGGATATAGCATCGCCCTACAACCCTTATCTACCATACAAATCAACAAGGCAACCTTCTAAAGATTGCGGTTCTCCAAGGGGATAACCCTCCATACCTACGTTATTTCTTTAGGCCTTGTTTGACTGCGGTTAATGCCACAATGTCCCTTCAGCTCCTTCATATTGCGACTAAGGTCATGTTGTCCCTTCAACCCCTTTATATTGCGGCTATGGCTCCGTTGTCCACACAGTTATTCCTCGGCCTAATCTGCCCAGCATTATGCACTTGGAACAACCCTTACCACGCTGTCACCTATAGCAAACCCTCACTGCGGCCCATAAACTTGACTGTGTTAGGGTTGAATTAGATCAGCGTTTAGGGTTGGATTAGACCAGTGTTTAGGGCACCCTTTAGGTCTACGTTAGGGCACCCTTTAGTCTGCGTCTAGGGCTGCCTTCCATCTGTGTCTAGGACAGCCTCTTTTCCTCCAACATGTAGGGCTTCCACTCTTAGATTTCTCTTCCACTAAAACCCAAAACAAGTGGAGGGAGAAATCAAGATAGAAGTGTGTGTGAGAAATGACTCTCAGGTCATCTCCTTTTATACTAAAACGTTGGGCACATGTGGGGTTTCTTGGGTTGTTGGTTGACCTTCACGAATTGTCTTATAACACAAATAAATTCATAACTCCACGAATACTTATTGGAATCGGATGATCTTTAGATCAGTCCTACACCTCTCAATGAGAGGGATCCAAGAAAAATATCAGTTGCCATAAATAAGATGACCCACATGGAGTTTGGCCCTAGTTGCCAATTTTAACATGAATCTACCTCCCTCTTACACTGGAAGATAAGACGTTCACCACTGGTCAGAAATAAATCATCAACATATAATAACAAAATCAAAGGCATATCATGGATTGTCTTGAAGTAAAAAATTTGGATCACCGTTACTTCTAGTAAAACCAAGATTTATCAAAAAGCTATCAGTGTAGGCATACCAAGCTCTTGGATCTTGCTTCAAACCATAGAGGGCTTTCTTCAGTCTACACACATGATTTTTTCGGTCATGTACTTCAAAGCCTTGTGGTTGCTCCACAAATACTTCTTCCTTGAGGAAGCCATGCAGAAAAGCAGTCTTCACATCCATTTGGTGAAGGGACCATCCTTGGCTAGTAGCTAGAGCCACAATAGATCAGATGGTTGTATAACGGGCAACAGGTGCAAAGATTTCATCATAGTTTATTCTCTCTTTTTGAGAGAACCCTTTGGCCACAAATCTAGCTTTATATTTTTCAATATTGCCATCAACACCATGTTTAATTTTATACAGCCATTTAGAAGACACAACAGATTTACCTTGGGGTCTTGGAACCACTTCCCATACATCATTATGAATGATGGACTCATATTCTTCAGCCATTGCATCTTTCCACACTTGAGCCTTCACAGCTTCTTCAAAAGTGCATGGTTCAGCTTGAATAATGTTGCTCATGGCTACAACATATCCTTGGAACCGGCATGGTTTCTTGCTTTCTTTGAAGGTTCCTCTAGGAGCAACATGTTTATCAGCATCTTGAAGGGTGTCACGAAGCCATAAAGGTCTCCTTTTAGCAGGAGGATCACATGGAGGAGGATCCAAAGGATCCATGGGCTCCATGGGTTCATCAACAGGATCAATTTCAAGCTCAGGATTTTCTTGTATCTCAAATGCATCATCTTGACTATCAACATTAGCAAGAGGAAGAGGAGTGTCTCTTTCCTTTCCAAGAGTTGCATCTTCATCAAATGTTACATCCCTACCAAAGTCTATAATTTCTTTTTCAGGTACATATATTATGTAAGCTTTAGAATTTTGACAATAACCAACAAACGTACTTGTCTTACCTGAAGCCTCCAGCGTGTTCCTCTTTTCTTTTGGCACGTGGAACTAGATAAGGCGGCCAAAGATCCTCAAGTGCCTTGTTACCGGTCAATCTAGCAAGGGTCCTAGGACGGCTTCCTAAAAATCGATTACTAGGTCAAATGGCAACAATGGAGCAATAGCCCACTATGACCTCAGCTAAAGCTCCCTGCTCTTACGACCTTTCACCGATGGGAGGAGTCTCGGTATAAGGAAAATCACTAAGAATAATAGATCAATGATGGGGAGGAAGTGAATTCAAGAGCATGTTCAACGAAGAGACTCGGATGATAGGGATTACTTGTTCAAGAAGCAAGACATATGGCTCTCGAACAACGGCTAAAAAGAAACCTAGACCTAGAGATTAGTGGTGTATCTTAATAAATGATACCCTAGACCTAAGAATCCAAAGAGAATAGGGATCTTTAAATGATCCTTGTGAAATTGGTGTATCAAGTGTGAGGGACCACAAAGAAGCCCCAGTGGACCCAAACAAGGTCAAGGGCTTAGGATGAAACTTCAAACAAAAGGTCTTGACCGAGTAAGAGAGAAGAAAAGGAGCAAAGAGATTAGGTTTGACTTGAATTTTTAATGAAATGATCCTTGATGAAGCCACTAACCTATGAAACCTAGGACCAAGGACAAATTTGGAGCTAGGGCTTGGGATAATTTGAAATCTAGCCACATGAATTCTCTCAAAATTTGCGAGGGCTTGTAGGACACCCCAACGCAACTATGGAGCAACTCACTCACCAAATGGATGGTTGCAATAAAATTTGGGTGATGCCCTAGGAGACACTAGGGTTAGGGCTTAAAAATGGAGAGGAGGTGAAAAAGATTTTCGTTTAGGTGATCACCAAGGATTAGACCAGTGCCTAGTCTTTTGGGAGAATGGAGTTAATGGGATTTCAATGTTTAGAGTTTCTTTCGCCCAATCAAGGATTTCCCTAGCAACTTCGCTTAGCCCTAAAGACAGCAACTAGGTCACTAAGAAAATGTATACTTCTTGATGCTACAATTGATGAATTATCAAGGCAATTATGAAAATCATATACCCCTAGGAACATTCATTCACTATACCAAGCATGTAACATATGAAATACCCTCACAAAATCAAGAGTCAACAAATTCACATTTCAATTACGGCAACAACTTAAACTTCATGAGGGAAAATTTCATACATTATGCATGTGAAATGAATAAAGAGATAGATCATGAAAAAGGCACTTACAAGTATAGCGAATATATCAAATCATCAAGAGAGACAAAAATCGAAGCTCCAAGGCTAAGAGAAGATTTCCAAACATCAAAGATATCAAATTCATCCTCCAATAGCTATAGCGAACTTCTCAAGAAGAGATAAAGATCAAATCCAAGTGATGATGAGAAGAGAATGAGCCTCTCATCTATTTATATCATCCTCTAAGGATTCAATTTGCCTAATTAGGACTAATGATGCCCCAACTAATAAAATAATGTACAAAATAACATTACTTGGTGACAAACCCACCAAGATAGCTCAATAACATGAAATTAAGCCTCTCAAGAGGGCTAAAATGATAGATACAATAGGTCGAAGGGCCATAGAAAGCACTAGTGGAGTCCAATATGTGCCAAAATGAATGGATGGGCTCCAAACATAGCCATAAAGAGGGTGGCCCCTTGATATCCAAGCAAATGACTTGTGGTGCTCCTAAGTGGTTGTGGGGGCACAAAACATCCTCATGCGACTCCAAATGGATCAAACAAGCCTATATCGTATCTGTAAGGGCTGGTAAAATGATGCAAGCCCTCCCTTTGTCTCCCATGTTGAGAGACATCATCATCTGGGCCCTGGATCAACTGCCAAGTGTGTGGTGTATGTATGTAGCCAGTTGGGCAAGGTGGTCTAGGTGCACCCATGGCTCTCAACGCTCATCCTACAAATGCCAATATGACCCTCTGAAGGGCTTGGACCCCATATACGGAGACCAAACCCCAGTTGAAGACCCACTTGGAATCCTGTATAAGATATGATGTGTCTCCTCACCTTCTAGCACAACAAACCATTAGTGCAATCGAGTAAATGAGCTTACAAATCATGGAACCAAGTGGACACTTCATAGTGGCATGCCCTTCCATAATGGGCTTTAGAGTATATAGGTGTCTCCAAGTTCAAAAAAAAGTTAACTAAGGACCCTATTAGGCGGTTTCAACCTCTAAGTGAGTGACAGATCTATGGTACATCACTTCATGTGGTAGGTGTCATGTGATAAACGATGGAACGGAATGGGGGCATCCGGGGAAAGCTCCAAGCCACATGCCACAGTAAAAGGGTAGCTAGGATGAGGGAAGCCCACACTTGGGTATTTAGATGTAGGAGGGAGCAATTGTGGCACATGAGTTACCCCTGCCTTTGTTTTTCCACCCTTCTTCATATGCCTTTTGTCTTTTATTGATTTTTCCTTTATAACTGCTTGGGAATCCAAAGGGATGACAGCGTGATGTGAATGATATAGCAGTGAATAACCCCCTTAAGGTTTGGTAGTTCATCGGCCACCAAGGTTTGGGACAATCATGGGTTCCTTAATGATGCAGGGGGCTAATATGAGGGGCTCTAGGAACCAGGGTGATGGCCAGATGATAGGGGTAGAGCTCATGATGGGTTTTTTTCACGTGTTAAATTTGTATGTCCCGACCATATTTTGCATTTTGTGGTACATTTCTTGTTGAGAGTGGACAAATTACGCTTTGTATTTTCCTTTTAGTTGCATCAACCTTCAGGACATTGTTCCAGACCCAACCCAAAGTGTGGACAAGGGGAGGGGGAGGCTAACTCCTTGTGGACCCAATGGACAAATGTAGACCCAGATGGGAAACATGTGAAAAGTGGTTATAATGAGTGGAAAGGAGTGATGTGTGGTTTCGGGAAACGGGACCACGCAACCAAAATTGGGATTTCACGTGTAGAGGCACTCCTAAAGCTAGTAGCCAATAAAGGAGATCCCACGAGACTAGAGTAGATGGCTAACCACCAAATTGGACAATAGGACAAGAGTACAAACCAAGCCCATTCTTTCTGCCGAATCCCCCCACTAATCTGTGTTCAAAAGTTTCCATGACAAGTAAGCAAAAATACCCAACTACATAATGAAATCCATACCTTCGGGGTTGGAAGACCCACCTTCAAACATACGATCATAACCGATAGGCGAGGAATCATAATGGTTGGCTAAGGTGGCAGCGATGGCGACACATCAAGCTATCTGGTGGCTGCAAGGGGTTGTTGGTTGTCGGTTGGGGACCATCTAAAAGAAAATTTTCTCTTATGGATGTCACCCATGGGTGGTGGGTAACATGCCCAACCTCAAGTTTTTCACGAGAGAAGACTTCTTTCGAAGATTTGTTGTTTAAGGCAAGGTGAGGAGATCTATTTTGAACATAGAAAATTGTGTTAGCAGCTTCTCCCCATCGAAACTTTGGTAGTTTTTTTATCATGTAACATAACTTTCACTGCTTCCATGATAGTTCTATTCTTTCTCTCAGCCACACCATTTTGTTCTGAGTTATACAATATTGCGATCTCTTTCCTGATTCCAACTTCTTTGCAGAAGTCTTGAGCTCTTGTCCACTTCCTATCCACAGTCATGGGATGGACCAACATCTTCGTCAATCTTGATACAAAGGACTTAATTCTCACATTCATCAAATGTAACTATTGATACATGAACAAGAGCAAGCGTAATAGTAGCAAAGTAAATAAACATAATGAAAGTATAACTGCTGATGAGGCAAGTCTTTCTTTCTTTCCTAGATGTGAAAGTGACTCTTTCAATATCCTGCACCAGCTTCCTCTTGGAGTTTACTGTTCTTGCACTATTCTACATCCTGATGATCTTTAGGATCTATTTTTCTTGATTCAATCCTCATCAAGAAGTTAGTGAAAGAATCATTCATATACTCATGCAGGAAGAATAACCAATGATAAATCTAAACAAGAGCAATGACAAAAAGAAACAACATACGACTTGAAAATACTTATTTTGTAATGGGGATTGAAGGAAGCTACTAGCTCCCTCTTGATCTGGCCTCTATAAGTTACCACTATCCATTAGCCATATGTCATTGGCAGAAGTGATGCATTTTGTTCTCACATGAGGTAATGCTTTATAGTGATGACGAGTGAACTTTCGGTGCCACAGTTTATATTGATGATTACTTATCATGAATCAATGCATGGATAGGTATTCCATTGATTTTAGAAAGATCTTCAAATCTTGATCCCGAAGTGAAGGCATGTAATAATAATTTTACATATTGACTTCACTGCCTACAATGATAGTAGTTATAATCTATCTTTGATCGTTGCAAAAGAGGTTAATTTAGAAAATTATCATTCCATTATTTACAAAAGTCATGATTCTTTCCTACAATCACTATTGTCAGTAAACTCTAATATCAAAATTACCAAAACCTGTAATATTATGGCCTTTCTCATATAATGTGAGAGAATCAAAATCCCCCTATCCTCAGCGTTCAATTTATATCAGTTATTCTTTCATAACCTTCTATCCATTACACTATTTTTCAAAAAAAAACATTTTCGTGAACATGCGTAAATAGAAGTAAAACTACTCTTTACTTTTACATGCATCAACAAGTACCAAAACCACAACTATTAAACACATGCAACACCTCAATTACTGTTTGCAAAATTTATCATATTTTTGATTCTTTGAAATCTTGGAAGAATGGTCGCAGTAAGATTTTGGCAGTAAAATTCAGCAATAAAATTTCAGCAGTAAATTGACAAGGCAACAAGTAATATTTCAGCAACAAATGAGAAAGGGAAGCTCTTATCTTCTTGGGTTTTTCTTCACCAAAGCTCCGATACCATGTTGAAATTTGGATGTTGTATGTTGTAACAATCACTTGTTACAAAACTTCATTATGTTGCACTATTATATAAGCAATTGTAAATAGGACATAAATCAAATGCACAATAGAAGATAGCCAAGAACAAAATGAGACAGAGAATTTAGGTCCAATGACCAAGGGAAAATCCAACCAGATTCTTCTTCTATTAGAAATCAATTGTTCAACAAGGATACAGAGTACAATAAGAGATCAAGAGAATGAGTAAGTTCATCCAAATCTAAAGAAGTTGTAGCATGAAGATCGCTAGTAGTAGTAGCAGATGCACACATTGAATCAACTTTCCCTTCAACTGAATAAACACTGAAGCACTAAATCAACCTTGAATCACCAAGTTCTGCTCTTACTCTCCAAGTCTCTCTCCCACAATCTTCTTCAACTCTCTCCAACTCTCTCTCAAGTTCGAGTTCTTCTTTCACAATGCACAAGAAGTGAGGGGAGAAAGAATGAGGCACATATATATAGGAGGAGCAATGAATCCATGCCATAAAGGAGGAGTAACTCGCATGCCAAGAGGAAGAGTAGCATATGCCCATTTAGGAAATGTAACCCATGCCATTAAGAAGGTACACATGCATTTGTAACTTATAACATTAACAAGGAGAGCGTAACATATGCATTAAAGAGTGTGTAAGAGGAATCTTTCATGACATGCTTTAATGAGAGCGTAAGAGAGTGTAAGAGGAATCTTTTATGACGAGTTTTTATTGAGTGTAAGAGCATTAATGAGAGTGTAAGAGGAATATGCCATGCCAATAATGAGAGTGAAAGAGAACATTTTTAAGAGCCATGATTGAGTGACTTGAATTTCTTTTTAATAATAATATAATAGTATCATAAGAATAATAATAATAAGATTGATGATTAAGTTGAAATTGAACGGTACGTGGATTTAGCAGCAGTGGTAGCATTTTCCAGACGTATAGGAACTTTTCCTTCCACATATTCCAAAACATAATTTTCATCCAATATCACTTTCAACTTCATATCCGGCTTGGTAACCAAATGTTGAGAGGCCTAGGTGATGCAGGTGTCGCAGTCATGGCAGAAGCTGTACAGGTTTCGGGCTGCAGCTGGCAGGGTCAACAAAGCAGCGGGAGGAGGACAGACGTGTAAACCGCCAGCTGGAACCTGCAAACGGTGTTGGGGTCTTCGCGGAACGGGATTTGGAGCCTTTCCGTAAAAGGCGTTTACGATATGGTGAAACCCTTTCGGCATTGTTACCATTACCTGTGCATCCGGAGGTTTCAAAGACCAGGCTCGTTACGCTGTGCACATCCGGTGACGGTTGAGGGGAGTCTTAAGGTAAACGGCGCCGTTTTTTACTATGGTAAACCCTAGAGAGTCGGTTGATTTGGACCCTTCCCCGGAAGATATCCTTTCCGTCTGGGGAAAGGAGGCTTCATCGGAAAACATTGAGCAATATTTTGGCCACTCGGTCAGTCAGGCGAACGCTCTGCTCACGGGAGGAGGCATTTGGCATACAAACGCGGCAAAAGGGTTGTTGGATGAAAGCTTGGAGCTCCTAGGCGGGGTTGGAGTCGGAGGCAGAGGCACGTTAGAAGCAAACAGTGCCGGAGGAAGGGGCTTGGAAGCGACAAACCCTCATGCATGGCCAGGTCTGTCCAAAATCAAGAATGACGAAGTGCAAAGCTATAAGCCTATCTCCCCGTCAAAAATTTTCACTTCGTCGGGAGGCTTGGAGGACATTATAAACTTTCCAAATTTAAAAGGGGTATGGAGGACTGTTGGAGGAGTTCAGAGTGCAGGGAAAGATTTGGGGGAAGGAAGCAATCAGCCGGCGTTTCACAAAACCCTGTTTCCAAACGAACCCTTGCAGAGATTTTCAAAGGAGGTAGAGGGTTTAGCTGGTACCGGGGATTTTAACCCTCCGAGGGCTTCTGACAACCCTTCCGATATAGGGAAGGTAACCGAAGGATTCCATCCGGTTTCGAGAGAAGCAGGGAGCCCGGTGGAAGGTTTGGTCGAAACCCTAATCGAGCATCAGGATCAGAGAGCTGAGAAAGATGGAAGCGGCAAAACCGGGGATACAAGAATTCCAAACCCTACCTCAGAGGAACGAGTATCATCTAGAGAGGCAGCGAAGGTAGGGGAAAAAAGGAAGAAGACAAAATCGTGGAAATCAAAAAAGGTCTCAAATTTGGTCCTTGGCATGGACGTTCAGGCCGAGGAGGCGCTGGATGTGGCGGAGAGCACCCTCGTGGGCAGAGTGAGAGGTAGATATATTTCTGGTAATTTCCTAAAGCAGTGGGCCGAGAGCCAGTGGTCGCATACTCCGGCGAACAATTTCTCGACTGCTACGCTGGTGAACGGCTGGTTCATGGTGAAATTCGATTGCAAAGAGGCTATGGAATGGGTCGAGGATCGTCTATGGGCTTTCGGGGACCGACCTGTCTTCTTCAAACGATGGTCGCCCATGTTCGACGCATCAAAGGAGAAGGTAACAGAACAACCCGTCTGGGTCAGAGCTCCAAATTTACCTCCTTATCTCTGGGTCGACTCAGTCTTTAAGTCCATTGGAGACCACTTGGGAACTTTTCTGGACGCAGATAGATCCTTCTTGCAAACATATGAAAGAGCGGTGGCGAGGATTCTTGTAAGGCTAAACCCATCGGAAGGACTTGCAAAAACAGTTTCATTGCACTACAAGGATTATGTGTATGAACAGAAGTTGGATTACGAACTCTTTCCCTTCAGGTGCTTTCGATGCCAAGAATACGGTCACCTGGCAAGGGATTGCCCTACGGGGAAAAGGAGAAGAAAGCTGAAAAGCAGAGAAGAGGACAAGGAGGGCCTGCGGAGGAGAAATGAGGAGCCGATGGAGGATATTAACCTGGAAGCAGAACATCAAAGAGCAAATCAGGAGGCTCAGGCAGAAGCGGACGTGCAACGGGAGGAAGCGATCCCTCTGCGCAACAATGAAGACCAGCCTCCAAAAGAAATACCCTCGGATGGTCCAGTCAACCCCTCTGCGGATGATCCATCTGGTATGCAGACTTCTCCTCTAAATCTCTCTTCAATTTCTGAATCTGTAAAGGGTGTATTGTCTCCAGATTGTAATATGATTAAAAATCTTGAAGATCCCATACAAAATATTGAATCTCTCTCGGAAGCTCTACCTTCCCTAAATTTGAACTGTGAGGACCCTTCCAATCCGAGTCAGATCCCAATTATTTCATCCCCCGTCCGTCATTACAATCTCAGATCTCACGGCAAAAGACCGGCAAATCATCAGTCTGTTTTAGAATCAGTAGGAGGCCTCTGTCCTGAGTCGTCGAAAAGCCTCAAAAAAAAAAATAGAGGAAGAAAATCTCTTTTTTCCAAAGCACAAGTTAAGGCAAAATTTGATGTAGAGGATGGTAAACAAATGTCGATCCCTGGGGCGCTTAGAGCAGCAAAACCCCCTGAGATGGTTATCAAATGATCTGCCTTTCTTGGAATTGTAGGGGGTTGGCTAGTAAACCCAAAAAACTAGCGCTGAAAGATCTAATTACATGCCACAACCCAGATTTGGTTTTTCTCCAGGAAACTTTGGGTAACAGCACTGATGTTGAATCCTCCCTTTGCTCACTGTTTCCGGGCTGGGTTTTCACTGCTCTGGATGCTTCCGGACATTCAGGTGGTCTTGCTATCGGATTCAAAAAGGGAAGGTTAAGAGTGCTAAATTCTTGGGGTTTATCCCACGCCCTTGGATTGGAGATTCAGTCCCCGGATTTTGAACAGCCTTTTCTGGCCATCAATGTGTATGGCCCCTGTCAGGGTCGTGTCTCCTATTGGAATGATCTCCTCTCGAAAGAACTGCTCCAAAACAAAAAGCTTTTAATTGGAGGGGACTTAAATTTTTCCCTGGGGATTGCTGAAGCATGGGGACCAAATGCAAGGGAAGACCCTCTGGCCGATTTCTTCTTATCAACTCTTCAGAACCACAATCTGCTTGATGTCAATATAATTAAGGCAAAACCGACCTGGAGAAATAGAAGAACAGGGGAGGAGAGAATTGCAAAAAGACTGGATCGTTTCCTCATAAACGATTCGCTGGCTTCCCACATTCCCCTCTTCAGGCAGTGGGTGGGGGAAGGAGGAAACTCGGATCACTTTCCCATTTTCCTAGAATTCTCTAAGACCCCTCCCAAACCGGCTTCTCCCTTTAAGTTCAACTCTTCCTGGCTTCAGGAGGAGTCTTATATTCAGATGTTCAGAAATACTTGGAGGCACCCGGGCATTTCCACCCCAGAAAACAAAGGAGCCCATTTCATGGAGAATTTAAAAAGGTTAAAGAAGGAAACCATTGAATGGGCAGCGGAGAGAAGGAGGAAGTCATATGAGGAAATGGCCAGTATCGATGAAGCCCTAAGCGCTTTAGAAGATCCTGAAGCTGATGCATATATAACTCAGGAGTCGAAGGAAAGAATTTTGGAGTTAGAAAAAAGAAGAGCAAAGATCCTTCTTGACAGAGAAGAGGAATGGAGGTTAAAAAGTAGGGCAATTTGGTTGAAAGCCGGGGATGAGAACACAAAATTCTTTCATAATTATGCAAAGGGGAGGAAAAATGCTAATACAATTTGGAAACTAAAGGATGCAGAAGGCAGGGAGCACTCCACTTTTGAGGCAGTCTCTAACCTGGGGAAGAGTCATTTTCAATCTCTCTTTGCCGATCCAGGGGGGATCTCAATAGCTGAAATCATTCGCACTGCTCAAGCTTTCCCACGTTTTGTGGAGGAGGAGGAGGCAGAAAATCTATTCAGAGAAGTGACTAAAGAGGAGGTAGAAAATGTCATAAAATCAATGCCAAAAGATAAAAGCCCAGGCCCGGACGGCTGGACCATAGAACTGTTTATCCATTTCTTTGAGCAGATTGGCGATGAGTTGACAGATGTGGTGGAGGAGTCAAGGAAGAAAGGAGAAATCTATGGGCCCTTCAATGCAACCTTTATAGCACTCATCCCGAAAAAGGAGGACCCGGAATCCTTTGAAGACTTCAGACCTATATCTCTATGCAATACTATTTACAAGATCATAGCAAAAGTCATAGCGGTACGCTTGAAGCCCATACTTTCTGTTTGTATTTCAAATGAGCAATTTGGGTTTCTGGATGGCCGCCAAATTCATGAGGCCATTGGGGTGGCCCAGGAAACCATACACAGTATTAGACAAGCAAAGAAGAAAGGGGCAGTGCTGAAAATAGATCTGTCCAAAGCATACGACAGAATTAGCTGGTCATATCTCAGGCTTCTATTGACACACCTCGGCTTCAAGGTGGAATTCATAAATTGGATAATGGGGTGTATTTCAAATGTATGTTTTGCTGTATTGATAAATGGGGCTGCCTCTCAATTTTTCAAAAGTCAGCGAGGCCTGAGACAAGGATGCCCTCTCTCTCCCCTTTTATTTCTTCTGGCTGCTGAAGGCCTCAGCAGGCTGATATCAAAAGCAAAGAGAGCAGGTTTGATAACAGGTTTGGAAGTAGCTGTAAATCTTTTCATTACACATCTCCTATTTGTTGATGATATTCTATTATTTACAAATGGAAATATTAATGAACTAAAAGAGCTCAAAGACATTCTTGACATATTTCTGAAAGCTACAGGGTTGCAAATAAATCCCAGGAAGTCTCATCTTATAATGGAAGCTTTTTCCAGGCAGGAGGAGATCCTGATCACTTCATATTTGCCCTTTGAAACATGCAGTATGGATCAGCCATTCAAGTACCTGGGGTTCTGGCTAAAACCTTCTTCATACAGAAAGCAGGATTGGAACTGGCTGGTGGCAAAAATTGAGCAAAGGATATCCCATTGGAGCTTCAAATGGTTATCAAGGGCTGGCAGATTAACACTGATTAACTCCGTCCTTCAGGCCATCCCGGTCTTTTGGGCTGCTCTGACCTGGATCCCAAAAGGTGTTCTTCATAAAATTAAGCAAATATGTAGCAGATTCCTGTGGTCGGGTGCAAAAGAAGACACAGTCCTTCCATGGGTAGCTTGGGACAAGATAGCTAGACCAAAGGACTGGGGGGGATGGGGCATTAAACAACTTGTCGAATTTAGTCAGTCCCTGGCAGCAAAATCAGGATGGAGAATTATAGAAGCAGAAAACCTGTGGACCAGAGTGGTAAAAAGGAAGTATATTGACCCAGTTC
This sequence comes from Pinus tabuliformis, assembly GCA_031772625.1. Taxonomy (NCBI): domain Eukaryota; kingdom Viridiplantae; phylum Streptophyta; class Pinopsida; order Pinales; family Pinaceae; genus Pinus; species Pinus tabuliformis. The sequence continues at coordinate 1,044,012,756 of CM062805.1, read as the reverse complement.
CTCTTGAAGATTGGATTCGGAGCCCAAACAAAAAAGGAAGAAACTGCTCGGTAGTCTGGAAGGCTACCTCAGAGGCCTTCTTCATTATAGAACAAGGTCTTGCTTGGCAAGTGGGGAATGGAGAAAGCATTCGGATAGGCAGGGATCCGTGGGTAGGATGCAGTGACCTTTTTGCTCTTTCCCCGGGTCTCCTTGCACATCTAGATTCAAGGGGGATCCTCAGTTTAAGCCAGATAGCAAACATGGAGCTACAGTCCATTTGGGGTCAGGAATGGAAATCTGTAGAGGATCTCGGTATTGACAACTTATGGAGAAATGAGTGGCAGAGTTTCATCCATGAGCTTAAGCGAACAAGTGTCAGAATAAAGGACCGCCCTGATTCTCTTGTGTGGGCACATGCGGAGACAGGTTTATACTCCCCAAAGGCTGGCTATAACTTCCTGATGAACAGAAAGGGCTGGGATCCCCCCATTTGGTGGGCCAAACCCCTTTTCAAGCTGAAATGCCCCAAAAAAGCCAGAATTTTCCTATGGTGTGCGCTTAAAAGGAAGATACCTACTTGGGATGTCCTGTTAGCTCGTTATAAGGAGGGACCGAGCCGATGTGCTTTATGTAAGGTAGCTTCAGAATCCATTAATCATTTATTCGTGGAATGTTCCTTCACAAATCAAGTATGGGACGAAACGAAAAGGCTACTGCATATCAATGCCAGATGGGAAGGGGCTGATCTCAATGCAGCATGGGAAGGTTGGTGGTCCAATCACCCAGAGAAGAACCTGAGGAATCTTCCACCTATCCTCTGTTGGGGCATTTGGATAGCCCGAAACCGCAGCATATTCAAAGAAAAAACAACCCCAGCGGAAGCAATAGCAATCCAGAGCACAGCTATCTTATCCAGCATCCCCGAACCAGAGACCCCTTCAGCCTCACACCAGAGGGCAGAAATTCAGATCAAAGATGGCATCCCCTGGGCCTTTTTCGACGGGGCAGCTCAAAACAATATTACTGGGGCAGGAATTATTATTCACCTTAGCTCTACTCACTCTCTAAAAGCCTCAGTGGGGCTCGGGACGGGCACTAACAACTTTGCCGAATTATCAGCTTTAAAACTGCTCCTCTGCTGGCTCATTCATAGACAAGTCCTCACAGTTCAGATTTTTGGAGATTCATCAAATGTTGTAAATTGGGTCAATGGGAAATTTAGATGCAGGAATTATTTATTGATGCCTCTGCTAGAAGAAATTCAAAATCTAAAATCATCTTTCACTGTTTTCTCTCTTGATCACATATACAGGGACAGGAATGTTGAAGCAGACGAATATTCTAAGACAGGTTTACAACAGGCTGTGGGTTCGTGGAGGATAAAGGAACAGTTTCAGGACCAGATTCGTGAGACGGATTTGGCCCCTTATACTTAATGTTTTTGTGCATCAAGCTGGGAAGGCGTCAGAAACAATTGTGTCTTTATATTGTTTTTGGCGGTTTTGTTATATGATCATTCAAACTATTTCATTACAGCTCCTGTATTGGAGAAGCTCCGGATAAATACTATGGTTTTCCTGTTTATGTCGCGGGTCGTTTTCCTTAATGGAGGCCCAGTGGTTCTTGACAGCCTCTGTTATTTTTTGATGCGGCTGTGTTCAGGCCGAGTTTCATTTTGAACTTGGTGTTTTTTGTTTTGTATCTCAGTCATTTTAGATGACAGCATGGGGATGGACGGTTTTCTACCTCTCAGTTTCAGGCAGTTTTCTAACTGCTGGATGTTAACTCATCTGTTTGTAGCTCTTTTATTTTTATAATAGAAAAGCTCGGCTTTTTTCCTTGGAAAAAAAGTTGAAATTGAACTATTAGGATTGATTGATGCTCAAAAGGGATTTTCCATCAACAATACTTAATTGCCAATTGATGCAATGTGATTTATTATTTTTGGAAAATCATACTTGAGACGTTCCATTTTTAGGATTTCTATTTTTTAGAAATTCCATTTTTAGACTTTCTATTTTTACAAATTCTAATTTTAGACTTTCTATTTTTACAAATTCAACCCTAAGCTGCCAAATTTTCAACATGATATGGGGTTGATTATGAATGAGTTGCTAGCATGAATCGACCATTGGCATGGGGCATTTTTCAAATCTCATTTAAATATTAGCACTTGGAATATTATACTAGGTATATCCCTTGACCATTCGATGGCACACAATGGTGCACGTGATTCTATTATTCACAATCCAAGACCACCACGTATTGTAGCCACAAGTCCTCTTCATTTCATGTCATTTGCATATGTCCTAGAGCTAGCTATGCACATTTATGAAGTCGTGGGTTATGGTTGGTGGTCTTTCAATTCCTATCACACAAATTATAAAAATGAATGGTGATGGAAATTTTTTGGTGGGCCACTCTTCATCCACAAGTTAATCAAGTGGGGGATGACTTTATCTAGCTGGATGTAGTTCTCTTTCGAAGGGTGTTAATGCCATACATGGGTCATATCATCCATTTTTATTCAGTTTCATGCAATATTATTGAAACTAGACCTATCATCGAACCAATTAACCCCCCAAAAAGGAACCAGACTAGAACTGGAAAAACTAGACCCAGAACCAGTCGACCAAAAAATACATAAAATATTCAAAGTTTGAAACATATAGATTTGTGTGTGTGTGCATCCATATGAATCCAAACCATTATACACAAGCATGCAAAAATTTTCGTATATATAGCAAGGGAACATATAACCAGAATAACATCGAGTGCCATCCATCTTTGAACCAAAAATACATTAACAAAGAGGCGTTAAATGGGCTCTAAAGTCCCAAAAAATCATGCTACAACAAATAACTACATATCATCAACATCATTCCCTATATTGGGAACCCTCATCCTCAATATCACCCTCTAAACATTAAAATAAGATAGAAAAAAGCTCAACATGCCAAATCAATGATTTTGCTTGAGTGAAGGGTACATTTTTACTAGGGCCATGATGGAGGAGTTCAAAAATTAATCCAATCATCATCGACATAGACAAAGGGCTTGATGTCCTTAATTAAGGGGACCACCTACACCATAAAGTCGTTGCCTTGTCCCTCAAATTTGTTCATCCATGAGTTGGCATGTCTACAAATTATGATGGGCCACGTCAATTTTTTCCTTTCCTAAGCTTACAAGTAAATCATACTGTGGTGAGGGGAATTATTAAAGTTATTCATCTGTTATAAGCAACCATATTAACAATTGTAGGATTAACATCAGTCAAACACATTTTCAAGTCGCCTTTAATGGAATTGAGCCGATGTGAAGATAATTATTGGGGCCACTCTATTTTTCAAAGCAATGCCCTATTTTACATGACTAAACCGTGCAATTTGTCCACATAAAGTGAGTCGTTTTTGTTGGAGTTTTTTTATGTAGCATCTTTTGATGAAGCTGCCAATCCAAAGCAATCTGAAATCTGGTATGTTTCCAATTATGAGTCAACTGCTAGCATGAATCAATCATTGGCATGGGGCATTTTTCAATTCTCTTTTGAATATAAACAGTTGGAATATTATGCTAGGTCTATCCCATAACCGTTCAATGGCACAAAATAATGCACAAGATTCTATCTGTTAACACTGCAGGTCTTCTTTGTTTCAGGTTGTTTGCATATGTCCTAGAGCTAGCTATGCACATCCATGAAGTCGTGGGTTATAGTTGGTGTTCAAATTAGCAACTAGCGCCAAATTCCAATTGGATAGCTCATTTGATGGAGATGATTATTGCATTGAATTCCTCTTTTCGAGAGGACCAAAATCAACCTAAAGATCATCAAATTTATTAAACATAATTGGGTTTTTGAATTTATGCCCTCACATGTGCAAATTGTCAAAGTTGGCCACATCATCATGTAGGCTCGTGAAGCCCAAGAGACATGACACTTCACCCTCAACGATTTGTATAAATAAAAGAGACCTCCAACCTCATTTGGCACTTCACTCTCTCAGACAATCATATCTCTCCTCCTTTGATTGGTTCATACAGCTTATCGGGTATATCTTTTCCTCACACGAGTGGCAGCATAAGGACAAATTGCAAGACGAATAATAGGGCCGAAATTTCAAAGTTTGTTGCAGATTTAACCAGTGTTCACCAGGGGTGTTTTAACCACATTTGACTGCGCTTTCATGCCAGAATTTCATTTTTGGATGGCCGCATTGATTGGCACAAGAACCGAGATATTTTGGCCACATTGACTGAGGCTGACCGCAGAGTTGACCGTAGACTTCAAGTGCAGAATTTGACCAAGTTTGACCGCTGATTCAGTGACTGTTTTGGGTTGCCTTTGACCACTTCGAAAGGTTGAGTTTGACTACCTTTGACTAAGCTCCAAAGAGGATTGTTTGTTGTTGCGTTGACCATTGTTGACTTTCTGGTTAGGGCAGAATTTGACTGTTGTTGTCTGTTGCAGAAAATTATAGATTTGACAGGGTTGCTTTGATCATCATTTGACAAGTCAATTTTGACTTTATTGTTCTCTCTCTCTCTTTGTCGAACATTTGATATAATAATAAGAAGAATTGATCAAAGGGTTTTCCCCATCTTGGAGTTTTTCCTTGGCATCCACCAAAACTGGTGTCCTCTTGTCTTGGCTTGTCTTATACATTTATGTTTGATGTACTTTCATCAGTTACTGTCATATGATAGTGGTTAATGTGATTGTCAATGGATTAATGGAATTAATAATGAGATAATGGATTAATGAAGCAACTGACCTAAGAAAAGAACATGTAAACTCAAAAATTAACATGGTACCAAAACTCAGGTGAGGACAATCCCAAGCAAGAGAGAAAGAAATCATCAAGGCTTCATCACATTAAAGGACAGAGGCAGCTCTGGGACCAAGTTCATTGTGGCATTAAGTCAAATTCTAGGCATGATTTCAAGCCATTGGGCCAAAAACCTAATCAAGAAAGGTGAGGGGGCATATAAAGCCTAATCTGGAAGTCTGAGGAGCTAATCAAATATCCCACACAAAGCCGAGTTGTTTGTAAAAAGAATCGCAGTCCAGAGGTCTGAAATCAATTTAGGAGATCCGAAATTCAGAAGCACAGTGCGTATATTATCTAAATAGTTGTTTGGAAAACATTTTGAAGTTGTTCTCTCACTTGAGAAAAGAAGCATCCAAGTCTGAATTTACTGAAGGCTTTTCAAGCTAAGTTGAATGAAGAATTTCTTTCTGTGATATAACTCTGTGGCCAGGGGAGTTTTGTCAATATCGAGATAGGTCAAATCTCACCTTAGAACAGGAAGTAATCTGTGGGTTTTCGCTGAAATAATTTGAAGGTGATCCAAACTCTGTTCAAGCATCTTTCCGTGAAAGATTATAACCTAATCTCGGCCCTCTTTCTTGACGTCTTTTGATAATTCTCAAGGCTGATTTTGTGGTTGTTGAAAGGGTTTCTGAGGCCTGGTGTGAGGGTTTTTTGTGACAGACCTCTTAGCATTATTTGTCAAGACAATTTGAAGCAAGCAATCGACCTCTTTAAGGCAGCATCATCGCTTTTGTTCAAAACTGATCTGGAAGTGTTATATGGGAAATTCATGCAAGATACTGGCTGAAAATTCGTTGACCTAGTCTAATGCACTTCAAGGAATATTTATTCCTCATTTAGGGCAAAAACAAGGCAACCCTCTCCAGGACAGCTTACCATGAATAATTTGATCTGAATCTAATGATTGTGTGATCTGAGATTGTTGCACTCTAGCATCTTGGATGAAGGTCAATTTATGAAATAGTAAATCTGTGAAATAATTGTAGTCTTAATCTGAATAAGAGTTACATTGAAGTTACTTAAGTCAAGTGTCAAGTGAGGCCTGCCTATATCTCTGAACTCTCAGAAGGATTAGTCACAACAGTGGAAACTCTATGAATCTGAAGCAGTAAGGTTTTCCTTCTCCATCATGTTGGGAGGCATTTTCAAACAGATCTATGGGATATTGTAGTTTCCTTTCTAAAGGAATCAAAGGCTAATCAATTCTGTGTCAATTATGAGCAGTAATTTCATTAAGGCATTCATACTTGGCTCGTCTGAAGGCAGTTTCAATATCAACACATTAGGACCATGGACAGTGTGAAGCGTGAATCCCCATCACAGGGAAGCAAGTTATCAAAAGAATCTTCAGGCATGCCAATTGACAGATAAACATCTCATCTCTCAAGGTATGACAGGCATTAAAGTTGAAGGTCGATTTATATTGCAAAATCATATTAAGGTCTGTGGCATAGAAACTTTGTATGAGATTGAGGCTAATTTTTTATTAAAGTATATCCTCTCAATCAAGTGTGAAAAGACCTTGAGGGCTCTTCAAAAGAATTGTGGATCATCTCAAGCTTGTACAGTTGTGGCAAGAATGTGTACAGGTTAACAATGAAATATGGATCAGCAGATTTGCGATATACTTGGCAGGCATCTTCATATACACCAGTGGCACATTTTGCATCAGTAGTCATCTTCAAGGATTACAGTAGCACATCGCCAGTCTCGAGGACTTGATGAGCAGTTGGATAACCTTGCATCATTACTGATTATGAGCTTAAGATGGCTCTAATATTCTATATGGTTAAGATCTCTTCTCTTGCTCATCATACAGATAACCTAAATTGGCTTGAGAAATAAAGTCAAAATTGTATTGCAATATGTGATGAACTCCGTGTTACTGATTCTTGGCTTCAGCTAGTGTTCATCAAACAACCAATGGCCAGTATCAGAATCTTGAGGGAAGAAGTCAATTTTTCATCAACAGTTCAAAGTGCATTCTTTTGCAGCAACATTGAATTTTTGAAGAAATCTAGTACATCAACAGTTATATATATTCCAAACATATTGATGACCTCATGAATCTAGCCCATGATAACATGCTCTAAATTTTAAATTTATCACTGAGAAGTAATTTGGCATAATTTGATTTGATCTATTACTAGGGTTCTCTTTGGACTATCTAGAATGCGGCAGAAGATGTTAAGATCAGTGCTAATAAGGGTTAGGACTTTGAATCAGTGTTGCATAAGATACCTTGGCATAATCAAACTTGAAGCAGGCAGTTTAAAAGGATCAGAACATTTCAAGGCTAAATTCAGAGTAAGTCCCTTGGTATCCTCATTCAATCAATAATATTGAGGTACTATTGATGCAAGTATATCACTGTTGTTGAGGACTGTCAGTTGAAAATGTTGTTGTTCAGAGTTGTTGTTGATTGAGCAGAGCATGCAAGAAAGATTACCTGTGCATGCATTTGAAAGTTTGTTGATTCAGTTAAAGCATGATAATGTCTCATCTCAAAAGATAAGGAGCAGATTGATAAAGGCTAAATGTCCAACTAAAGCAAGGCTTCAGAGGGAGCTATAGAATCCCTGGCAGTATGACCTGATGACTCTTCTTGCCCAATGTTTATTGATGAAGGCAAGTCATGGTTGTTGATTATGATTATGATGACTCTGATGATGCCTTGAAATATCCCTGTTACTTGAGAGGCTGCATGGAAGTTGCATTATTATGACTGATGACTTTGGCACATGGACCTAAGGGTCTATAACATGAAAAGGGACAGGTTACAGGTGGCTCAATGATTATGATTTGGCAAGGTCACTTTCTCTATATTTAGAGGGAGTTATGGACAAGCCATGTTGATTGGATTGTAAAGATGCAGCTATTGATGATGTCTGATTGATGACCCTCTCGTTTATCAATGTAAGAGGGAGTTGACTTTTAAAGTCAATATAGAAGACCTAGCCTTGATGCACTATTCCCTGCACTTAAAAGGTTTGATGAGATGGCAAAGTTGTTGGTCTGCATATGTATATCTTGTGGGATCCCTCGTGTTCTTGATAAACACCTTATCAGTCATATGTCTCGACTCTCACTGTGAAGACTCCGATTTGATCTATGGATGAGCCCCATATATTGGACAGTTGCTTATTGAGATATCTTTGTGATTCTATTATCTGTAATCTGAGGTACACTGCTAGAATCTAAGATTCCATGAAATTTTGATGTTGGCTGAGTTGGCAGTGTGATGGATGGAAAGAGCACATCTAATGCTATACTCTTAATTTGGTTGCTCTGAAAGCACTATTGAGGCTGAATGTATATAGCAGCAAGTATGGCTTACTATGAAGCCAGTTGGTGGAGGAAAGCTCTTCAGTGAGCCATTTGAGCACGTGCTGGTAACCACTATTGTATATTGCGATATTCTTGAGTGGGATTCATTTTTCAGAGAATCCATGTTCCACGACAGCTCCAAGTATTGGGTACCACTTTATTTTGATATGGCACATTGGAGAGCTACCAAGCTACATCATTGTCGCTTGGATGAGCAAATACTGTCATCCTTACATAGCCTCTTGGTAAGGTCAAGATTATCTTTCTTCAGAGAGAGGTTGGGAGTTGTGGATAGACCCTACTATGAGGGTCCTGGTTTTCCATTAAGCTCTAGGAGCTCCTAGGGGCCCGAGGTACTTCTTGGAGCTATGTGCGACCATAGGATGAGTGGTTCACCATCCCCTATAGGTACATTGTGTACAGGGTGAGTGGTTCACCTTCCCCTATAGGTATGTTGTGTACAGGGTGAGTGGTTCACCTTCCTCTGTGATACTCCATGATTATATATGAGAGCAAAGGGTGAGTGCTTCGCCTTCCCCTATAGTTGATGATATATGCATAGGATGAGTGGTTCACCTTCTTCTGCGAATATCCCAGTGAGAGATGCATATAGGCATCTGTCAATTGTCACATGTGGACATGTCGGTGGGACGTGGTTCATCCTTTCCCCACATGTGAGTTGTTCATTCCATACGATCAATGGTTGACATGTTAGTGGGACGTGGTTCTTCCTTTCCCCACGTGTAGGATCCTTCCTACGATGATTGTTAGTTGGCATTCATGTAGGACATGGTTCATCCTTTCCCTACTCTCATTGGTTTGCATGCGCATAGGATGTGGTTTATCCTTTCCCTACAATGGTTGTGACATGTGACTGTGGGATGTAGTTTATCCTTTCCTTACGTGTGGTTGTGAGCAGGATGTGATTTATTCTTTCCCTACTGTCGCCCCAGTGTCATCCTACCCATGTATTCCGGGACACATGGGAAGTACCTCTCATCTAGCCAATGTCACATGGTTCGGGTTCGAATTCGAATTTTTCGATGAGGTTCGAATGAGGTTCGCCATTAAGTTCGTTCACGTATATAATTTTAAAAATATATATAATAATTAAAATTACATAAATCTTTTATATTCATTTATAATTAATATATATTTATAATTTTTATCATATACTATCAATAAATTTATAATTTTTCATAAATATACGTTATATTATTTTATAATATTTAAAATAACAATACCATAATTTAAAATATATTAAAAATAATTCTTGTAAAAATATATAATTTTTAAATTAGGTTAACTTATATTTATTATTATTATAATAATAATAAAAAATATACATTAGCCTATCGTAATGCCTCATATAAGCTGAGTTCAATACATTGTAATGTGTTAACATATTGTATTGCTTGTAATACATGTACGTTGAGTTCATTGTAATATTGTAATACTTATAGAATTATAATAATGTTGACGCCTTATAATATAATGCTTTTAACGCATTATAATGTATGTACGCAGATTTCGACGCGTAAGCAAACAACGTAATTATAATTGACGCCTTATAATATAATGCTTTTAACGCATTATAATGTATGTACGCAGATTTCGACGCGAAAGCATTATAATATAATGCTTTCAACACATAAGCAAACAATATGAATGCCGTTATAACGCAGCAGGAACCGAACCTTTTCGAACTTATACGAACCTTAAGATTTTCTTTGAAATTCGACGAATTTCGGACCTCAACCTTTGGGTTCGACGAACCCTGTGACACAGCATCTAGCCAATGAGTTAGGAAAAGTAGATAAGGAGTCAAGACCATAGCACTACAAATGGATGCATCATGTGTTGTCGTACTCCCTATGTCTAGGATGCATGGTGTTCAACAACTTGATCTGGGACCAAGTCTGATTGGGGTTCTACCCCTGGACTGACTTTTGTCAGTGGAGAGTGGCAAGGTCTTGTAACTCACTCTCGATCAATTCTTCTTCATTATTACATCATTGTTCAGCATAGTTGAGATGAGATGTAAAGATGGTTCATGATGAAAGAATGGCATGATGGATTGGTAGGTGGAATTCTCCCTAGTGAGAGGGAGTGTTAAAATTGGAAACTAGTGCCAAATTCCACTTTGGACAGCTCCTTTGATGGAGATGATTATTGCATTGAATTCCTCTTTTCGAGACAACCAAAATTGACCTAAAGATCATCAAATTTGGATAAGAAAAAATGTGTTTTTGAATTTATGCCCTCACATGTGCAAATTGTCAAGGTCGGCCACAGCATCATGTAGGCAACTGAAGCCCAAGAGACATGTCACTTCCCCCTCAACGATTTGTATAAATAAGAGAGACCTCCAACCTCATTTAGCACTTCATTCTCTCACACAATCATCTCTCTCCTTCTTTGATTGGTTCGTATAACTTATTGGGTATATCTTTTCCTCACACGTGTGGCAGCAGAAGGATAAATTGCAGGACAAATTATAGGGCTAAAATTTCAAAGGTTGTTGTAGTTTTGACCAACATCGACCAGGGGTGTTTTGACCAAAGAGGATTGTTTGTTGTTGCGTTGACCATCATTGACTTTCTGGTTAGGGCTAAATTTCACTCTTGTTGTCTACTGCAGAAAATTACAAATTTGATAGGGTTGGCTATGAGATCATCATTTGGCAAGTCAATTTTGACTTTATTGTACTCTCTCTCTCTCTGTTGAACATTTGATATAATAATAAGAAAAATTGATCAAAGGGTTTTCCCCATATTGGGGTTTTTCCGTGGCATCCACCAAAACTGGTGTCCTCTTGTCTTGGCTTGTCTTCTGCATTTATGTTTGATGTTCTTTCATCAATTATTGTCATATGATAATGGTTAATGTGATTGCTAATCGATTAATGGAATTAATAATGGGCTAATGAATTAATGAAGTAATTGACCTAAGCAAAGAACATGTTAACTCAAAAATTAACAGTTGGCGATCTTCTCATTTCCTGGCACACAAATTATAAAAATGAATGGTGACAAAAAGTATTTGGTGGGCCACCCTTCATCCACGAGTTAATCAAGCGAGGGATGACTTTATCTAGCTAGATGTGTTTCTATTTCAAAGTTCGTTGGTGCCATACATGGGTCGTATGATCGATTTTTATTTAGTTTCATTTTGGAGATCCATTTTGACCACAAGGAGTGGCACATTTCAAGCAAATTCTTGAATAAAAGAAATATCATTTTTTTTTGTTATGAGAGGTTGAGCTAGAATCTCTATTTAAAAAAGCAACTCCCTCCCTTCTAGGGCATGATTGGATTTGGGAGAACTCCCTCTCTTGGAGCTTAATGGCAAATCTCTCGTATGTGCTTAGAGAACTAGCAATTTCTTATCGGCAAGGATGTTTGCATATCTCTTATTCGTGTTCCCTTTGTTGTTGAAATAGCTAGACAATTATCCTAGGGGTTTGAAGTTGGGGTACTTCTCCCATCTTCCATGTAGTGTTATCATTAGAACTTTGTTTGTAAATGTATTTCCTTCTCTATTCATGAATTGAAGCCTCTCATACATGGTTCATGATAGTTGTACTATCCTCGAATATTGGGTGTTTTCTATATATTTCTTCAATACAAGGCAACAAGGAAGGTGGACTTTTAGCTTGTTCTTTTTAACCATACTATCCTTTTACTTGTTGAAGAATGTAACTAGGTTCAGTCTTCATAATTGTATAATGTAATATATTTGTCAAAAGAAATTTTATTATTAATAAAATGACTTATTAAAGCATGGGTTTCATGCTTGGGTCATCATTTTTAGGTCAAAGCCTCCATTGTAGGCTTCTAGGTTTTATATTGAGTCAATAGAGTCATTGTCATTTTTATTAGACCCTTCTTGGGCTTTTGTATCATGTAAAAAGAATTATTTTTTAGTCAAATAGGTCATTTGACACCTCCACACCAAGTCGGCCCTGTCCCTATGAAGTCGGCCTACATTAGGGCAATTCGACCCACAAAAAAGGCTATATATAGAGAGGCAGTTCGATCCATTTGGCACATTCACTCAACAAGTTCAATATACAAGCAAGAGAGGCAAAAAAAGTGCGAAATAGCTGGAGAAGGACAAAGTTTGCTGGGAAGGATCTAAATCTAAGTTTTGGGCTATCTATCTCTCACATGTGTGAAGTTACTGGGCATTTGTTGGGGCCAAAATTCTACTATTGGAAGGTCAAAGTTCTAGGTCGAAGTTGTTGCTCGGAAGTTGTCATTTGGAGAAGAAGGAAGGGTTGACTTGGTGATTAGAGGAAGTATTTGTCTAGGTTAAAAGAGTCTTGGATTGTCTCATCTTGTTCTTGAAACTACTGAAGGAAGAGTTTTGACTGGGTTTTCCCCTTTTAGGGGTTTTGCCCTGGCTATGTGTCTACATCTTGTGTCTCTTGTTCTTGTGATCTTCATACACATATAATTTGGTAATTGCTTGATGAAAGATAATCTAATAAAATAGTAAAAGAAGCCAACATAATTCACAAATAATTATCAAGAAGAGAAATCAAAACCCTAATTCTTACAAGTATTGATTTCTCAACTATTGGACATTGGATAAACCAATGCTCCCCGTGTCTCTTATTCTTGTGATCTTCATACACATATAATTTGGTAATTGCTTGATGAAAGATAATCTAATAAAGAAGTAAAAAAAACCAATATAATTCACAAGTAATTATCAAAAAGAGAAATAAAACCCTAATTCCTACAAGTATTGGTTTCTCAACATTACCACCTTTAGAACAACCTCCCATTCACTTTCATTCTATAATTTTTCAAACTTGTTTAGCTAAAAATTACCCTTCACATCACCTTGTACTTCATAGCTATAATTTCCAACAACCCTAATTAGGGAAGCCTCCCTTGAGCCAGAGAAGAGTCGGCCTAAAGAGCAAAGGAGGGTTGGCAAGTTTACAGTAGCCAATCTCATAGTTAACTAAATAAATCAACTCAACACTTGCAGCTTTTACACATTTTGGATGACAAATTGAGCAGTAACAAAGCCCACACATACCACACATGGGAAGTTTTCACACATTTGAGGACAACTGGATAGTGGAGGATCCTTTGCTTAATTTTGGGAGCATCTTAAGGGCCTTTTGACTCATTTATTCATGTATCATGGATATTATTGTATAGGTTTCGCAAGCACCTCATTGTTTACTCATTACTGACCATATCTCCATGGTTTGTGAGGAGAGAATGGTATTTATGTCTTTATATGCTAGATATAGGAGAATAATATTTTTATATTAAAAGGATCATTAGACATCTTGTCTACAAAAAGAGAAGCACCTCTCATTGTTATTCTTTGCTAGAACTTGTGGAGAAAACTATTTGTCTATTTCTTGGATTATGCTATGGATGGCTAGCCAAAGCGCTCTCTTAGAGAATTTTGTCTCATGGGTGCTTTGCAAATTGATGAAGGTTCTTGGACCAACGTTTTGGTCAATTGATTTGACGAGTAAGCAGTCTCTTTATATCTTTCTGGAATTTTATCATGAATTGTTACAAGAGTGGTTATGTTTCTCTAGTGTTGATGGGGCACCCTCTTTCTCTCTTTTTGAGAGATCCCTTCTCAAAGCTGATGGAGGATTACTAGTGGGCGACCTTCCCCTTGAATCATCTTGAAGCTTGTAAAGCACTTGGAGGATTTGCTAGGGTTTGTAGTGGACAACTCTAACTTTCTCAAGAGGAGCCTTAGTTGACCCCATATGCCCACAAAATCAAGTAGGCACTAGTCTATTCTTGTCTAGTCAATCATAAATTTGAAAATCCAAATTTTTATTTCTGTTTTAGGGTAAATCTGAGTTTTTTGTAGCTTGCATATAAGTTTTCCAGACATAGAAACTCTAGAGGTCTTCGCTATTTTGCATGTGTTTGACCTAGAAAATCATCTAACTTGTAAAACTTGCTTTGCTGATTTATATTTCTGCATTTCTAGAGTGAAACATTTTGGTTTTATTGTTTGTTATGTGCCTTTAAATATTCAGATTCAGCAAGTTGATTTAATTTTAGATTTACTTATGGTTTTAGCCTGAGAAATCATTCATTTGAAATCTGTTTAAGTGACTGAAACATACTGCTGTTATCGCTTGTATCTTGCTGCAATTTATTCATCTTTCAAGCAAATTCTATTACATCCTTCAGTAATTTTCATATTTGGACTATTTTGGGATTAAATTTCATTAAATAATCACTTAATAAATCCTCTAAAACAACCTTAAAAGTGAATAACCTAAATCTGGAATTTACTTTGAGACTTGAGTAACCACCTAATTAATAACTCATGTATCATAATAAATTGGTGCCAATTTCGGTAAAAACATAGGTGACCTCAGACTTGACTTGTCTTGCCTTAGAAACCCTATGTGCTACTAGGTAAACCTCCCTTGTGTTGGACTTGTCCTTCACTAAGAAGAGGGACGTAGTTGTCTAGTTGACAATGACAACAGTTCCATGTTACACTCATCTTTGTACTTTGTGAGGGCTTTGAACTAGGGTGCAATATTGGGTGATAACAATGCATATGAATGAATAGTCAATTTTTGGGTGTACTAACCTAAAACTCCTCAAAAGTTGTACAAACATATTGACATGAGAATAGAAAATTGGTTTTTCATTGTGTTACATGCATATCTATAAGCATTTTTGTGTGTGGCTTCTTTATCCTTCATGGGAATATATAATATAATACTTTTTGCACTCAACAATGTATACATATTCTATATACATACAAATGAATATCAAACTATCCATTAAATGTGTTGTATTTTTAGATAATAGAGTGCTACTTTAAAGTTTACACTGAAGTCACTATGTTCAGCGAACTTTATTGATCAAGTTCGAAGTTCACTGAACTTCATCCCACGCCGAATTTGTTAAATGAAGTTCGGAAAACTTCATGCTGAACACGAATTCAAACTCGAACCCAAACAAATTCATCACATTCACCTAAAATTCACTTTACATTCACCTAAAAATTCATCTTAACTCTTGATGCGTAGGAGATTCTAGAAGATTTCGCGTTAAAAAAAATTAAAATAAATAAATAACCTAATCTACCCACCTACTCTAGCCTTTTGAACCTCACACACTGTTGCACCTCACAGCCACAGGCTACAACATAGTGAGCAATGAGCACAGTCCAGTCTCCCGCAAAAAAAAACCCTATTATCCTAGCCATCAGTGCACAATCCAATCTCCCTACACTGAGTACACTCCAATCTCCCACGAGCCATTAGTCGACCCTTGATGATGCATGCGTAGTTGCGTAAGTGGTGAGCCTCGGCCCTCATCCACCAGTTCGGTGGTTCCAGCCTTCAAGTTCACACTAAGCATGATTTTTTAGGGCCAGTGTTCACTTGTGGAGGCATGTCATGTCTTGTAAATAGGGTCATCCCCTTCTTCATGGATTTGGTTGGCTATTGTGATGCTGACCAGGGAGTAGGGTGGGCGGTATGAATAGGAGGACTCATTGAAAGATGCTCCGAAAGTGCCTTCTCCTTTCATCCGGGAGGGTACTTAAAGGATTTGATTCCCAAGAAATAAGCTTTCGAATTGTCTTTGCAATTGACAAATGTATACCAAGTTTGAAAGCCAAGATCTACTGTTAAAGTACAAGTTTGAAAGCATTCCCAATGGCATTCGAGGAGGGTTCACCATGGGATAGAGGGATAGATATGGGACATTGGCAATCAGCATTTGCATTGGTGCAGCACACCCACCTGTTCGGTGGTTCTAGCCTTCAAGTTCACACTAAGCATGATTTTTTAGGGCCAGTGTTCACTTGTGGAGGCATGTCATGTCTTGTAAATAGGGTCATCCCCTTCTTCATGGATTTGGTTGGCTATTGTGGTGCTGACCAGGGAGAAGGGTGGGTGGTATGAATAGGACTCATTGAAAGATGCTCTGAAAGGGCCTTCTCCTTTCATCTAGGAGGGTACCGAAAGGATTTGATTCCCAAGAAATAAGCTTTCGAATTGTCTTTGCAATTGACAAATGTATACCAAGTTTGAAAGCCAAGATCTACTAGTAAAGTACAAGTTTGAAAGCATTCCCAACGGCATTCGAGGAGGGTTCACCATGGGGTAGAGGGATAGATACGGGACATTGGCAATCAGCATTTGCATTAGTGCAGCGCACGTCTCCAGTTACAATCCCAAGTTCGTTTGGCATGGTTCTAAATTCCACGAAGATTGACCCAAAAGCCCCTGAATGATAATGAAATAGAAGCCCAGTGCCCACAGTCCACTGGTGAGTCAATTGCACAAGCCTCAACCCCCAAAATACAATCAGCCTAACAAGTGCATTTTTTCTTTCAAGTCTATGTGCATGGTTTAGACTGTTTAGATCTCAGTGTGTGCACTTTTGTCTGTTCCCTCCAGCCTTATTGTTTGTTCCCTTCAGCCTTCAATTATATTTCCAAATTTAATTAATGTAAATCAAAAAAAAATTGCAGAATCTTCAAGCTTCATTCAATGGCACCTCCAAAATCAACTATTGTGGCATGCAAATATGTCAAAAGAGAAAGGAAATATCTTTTATGTCAGTGATGTGGACATCAATTCTCTAGCTCTTTAACAAGAGCAGTGAATCACCTCCTTAATGTTAGCAATGGAAATGTAGGTGTTGTTGAGGGTTGCACTAAGATATCTAAGGAGAAAAAAATGCAATGTAAAAAGACTATTACAATTCAAAGATGGAAAAGGAAAAAAGGGAGAAGAAGAAGCGAATTGAGAGGAAGACCGCCATGTCTTCCTCAAAGAGCATTCATTCTACCTCAGTCATTGGTGGCTCAAGTTCTACCCCAACAAAAATAGTTGGAACCACAATATTAAATCAATTCTACAAACTTGTGGAAAAACAAGAAGTTGATGATGCTATTGAGAATTCTTTTATGCATGTGCAATTCCCTTTAACGTGGCTAAGAGTCCCTATTTTAAAAATGCATTCAAAAAGGTCATTGATTTTGGCAAGGGGTATGTCCCTCCCAGATCCAAGGCTTTAAGAACAACTTTACTAAAGAAAACAAGAGACAAGGTGACGGACAAGTTGGTTCAAGTTAAGCAGTCTTCGAAGCATACAGGATGCACAATTTTGAATGATGGTTGGTCAAATTTGTCTCATCAACCATTAATCAATGTGCTTGTTTATTGTCCTCGAGAGGCTTTTTTAAGGCAATTGATGCAAGGTATCAAGTGAAGACCGTTGAATTTATTTTCAGAATTTTGGATGGAACAATTCAAGAGGTTGGGGAGAAAAATGTAGTCCAAGTTGTCACAGATAATGCATCAAATTGTATTGGTGCAGGGAAGATGATTATGGAGAAGTATACAAGCATTTATTGGACCCCTTGTGCAGCTCAATACTTGGTTTATTATCGCATGATTTAGCAAAATTTCCTTGGGTCAATGAGACAATCCGAAGAGCCAAAACAGCTGCAAACTTCATCATCAACCATCATCTCACTTCAAGCATATACAAGGAAAATGCATCTAAAGAGTTATTGAGGCCTTGTGATACGGGGTTTGCCACCTTTTATCGTACTGTGAAAAGAGTTGTTGAGGAAAATGCAAGCCTAAGAGTTGTTTTCTGCACTCCTGAGTGGGAGAGATCTCAACTTTCAAAAAAATCAAGGGAAAAAATGTGGAACAAATAGTGCTTAACAGTGGCTTTTGGATGAATGTTGACAAGGTTTTTAAAATGTGTGGTCCAATTGTTGATGTGCTCTGCATGATTGATGGTGACAAACCTTCTATGGGTTTTGTTTATGAGGGCATGGATCACTGCAAGGAAGTCGTTGTAAGTACTTTTAATAGTGTGGAAGCTGATATGGGAAGGTAATTGATCAAAGATGGAAGATGATGCATAGTCATTTACATACAACAGAGTGCTATTTGGACCCTATATTGTTTGGGATACCAAGACATCAAGATAAAGAAGTCATGAATGAACTTTATGAGGTCACTGACAAGCTAAATTCAGATCCATAAATTGGAACTTTGGTTAGATCTCAGTTGAGAGCATACAAGCTAGAAGACGGGATATTTGGAACAAAAGCAGCAAAGTATGATAGAAGCATAAGTGATCCAGTAGTATGGTGGGACTCTTATGCATCGGGGGACCCATAATTGCAAAATTTTGCAATTTGTGTCTTAAGATAGGGATCAAGTGCATCAGCGTGTGAAAGGAATTAGAAGATCTTGTTTATGTTTGTAGTAACTTGCAGTTGGCTTTAAATAATGTGGCTAAAGACTCATCCAATTATTCTACTCCATGGATCAATCCCGTTCCAGATGCATCAAGGGATGAAGATGATCTTCACATTGATAGTGATAGAGCTAGTGTTAAATCTAGCGGTGATCATGCTTCCAGTGCAGTCACAGCCCCTAGTGACAAGTAGATCATGGGAACATTAAGAATAAAACTTGTGGTCCCGTTTTAGTTTTCTTTTTGCATGATCAATTTTCTATAAAAAAATTGTGTTATGTTCATGTTTTTAATATTATGTTTCATGAACTTGTTCCCAAACTTTGAAAAAGATGTGCTTTTGAAACATGTTTAATGACAATTTTATTTGACATGCTATTTTTATTTCTACCATATAGATTTAATGACAATATTGAAATTTATTTTATATGTATTTTTTAATATTCAAATTTCTAGTATGTCGAACTTAATGCCGAACTTTACCCCCGAAATGTTAATTGTCAAACTTCAAAGTCACTGAACTCAAACACAAACACAAACCAGGTGACTTAGCCTTACACATGTACAAGGTAACACCAAATATAGGATAAAGGTTTAGCAAATGTTATTAGATTTTCCTTCAAACATCTTCTTGAAAATAATGAAAGCTCACAAGTTCAAAGCATATATAAAGAAGTGCAAGACTAAAAATTTAAAGGACTTTATAACCTTAACGTAAAGTGGTATTTGCTAGTCAAGGTTGCACCAATCTTTAACTAATATTTACTGTGTAAAGTACAATTAGGATGATGACAAGTGTTTCACGTAAGTTTAATTCCCTCGAGGTTTCAACTAATGTGCAAATACATTCAAACATTAAGGAATCAACAAAAGAGAACATGCAACAAGTACTTACCAATTGTAATATAGTTCCAGCAGGTTCACCCACAGGGCAACTGCAGTCATGATTAAAGAATTCCTTCAATACATCCTATTCACATGTAAAACATGGAGGTAAGATTTGGTCCACTTCAAGACCAAGAGGACATTCTAAATCAATGAGCACATGCAGCTCAAACCTATCAAACCCATAGAATGATAATGTGTTTATAAAACTGTTGCAGCAATAAACAATTGCAGGGCCTGACAAATAGTATAAGATATATCATTAATCTTTGATGAAATAGAACCTCAGGTCAAGAAGCTAAAGAAATAAAATAAACCACCAGTTACAATCATTGACACTTGGAAGTACATAGAAGAAAGATATGTTACCCGATGTGAAGAATGAAAAGAAGAGCACCAAGAACGGACATATTTTTGCACCATACCTTCACGCTGGCAAAACCTTGCAGATATTGTAACTTCTTCATTAGCTTAAGTGCATGTCAGGAATATTATATAATAAAAAATATATATATTCCTACTCAGGAACAAAGACTCTAATTATCTAGAGAAAGGTATATGTCAAGGTACATTTTTTGAACCTAGAATCTCCTTCTCAGAGAAAATACCATGAAATTTATGCCTGAAGCATGCAGTTACAAGTAACACCCTGAAAATATAACCAAGAGAATATATTGAAATCGTAGTCAACCATCGCCAAAAATGACCAGGACGTTTGCATATATAAAAGTAACAAAATCCAGACAAATTATGGGAGGTTGTCTATATTACCAAAATCCAGCTGTAAAAGAAAGACACTCTATATATCTGCTTAAGATACTCCCTGCATAAGGCCTGGCATTAAACCTGCAATACAAGGGATTGTGAAACACGTATGTATATGAGTTTACTTGAAAACTTTTGTTAACAAACTTCAGTCAAGTGTATACTCCAAAAATATAACTACAAGTTTACTTACGGAGTCCTCAGCGGCGAAAATGATTTGACAACAATATGAGACTTGAAGCAAGCCCCAAGCAACAGTATTTTTTCCCATGTAAACTCTATCTTTATGAAGTGAACATGCCTCAAAACCAGCTAACAAACATCAAGCAACCACCACAACAAATCTAGTTTCAGCTAGAACATACAGCCAAGAATTAAACAGTAAATTCACATGTCAAAAAAAACATCTAAATCCTTAAACCTACAAAACCCAACATCCAAAAACTCTTATATTGCCCAATACTTACTAGAACCCCAATTCTAAGTCCATGTATTTGAGCAAGTGGCTGATGGGTAAGGAGAAGCCATACATTCCTCTCGAGCTCTATAACCAAACCTTGCATATAGATGCCAGTGACAGTACCAACATATGACCCTGTTTTGCTCTGCCGCTGTTTATTTAGCTTGCCAGTTAATAATGCAGGTGTAACAGAGAAGTAAGGAGGCACAACATTTTTCCCACTTATCAGAATATCATCATTACTTTTAATAGTTACTTTGCCGTTATTCACATCCGCTATTGTTTTAGACATATTACATGCCAAGCTTGTTTGAAATCCCCTGGTTATACGATAAGTATCATTACCTTGCAATTGATGATGTTCCCTGTAGGATTCATTATTTGAGCCTTGTGAGCTATTCTTTGAGCATACCAAAGACAATATACTGGTTCTTGTTGCAACAAAAGCATTATATTCTTCTTTTTCTTCCCCTACAACCATCAACTTCCTCTTCAACCCTGTAATAGTAAGGCATTTGCCCATTAAGCTTGACAAGACAGGCCGCCAAGCAGCAACAGAACCAGTGAAGTAAACAAACTCTGGATTCACACAAACATGCTGTTTCTCCCTAACAGCATGCGTGTAAAGCAAGTCTTCCGAACTTGCTTTACAAACGACTTTATGATTGCATGCCCGGAGCTCTACCAAGAAGCCAAGCACACTTTCCTCTTTGCTCTCCTCTTCTGCTGGCAATACCCTAGCCATTTTTTGTGTACTAGAAGGCTCCACATTGCTATTATCTTGCTGGTATAAAACTGTCGAGTCTGTGTCCGTATTACAGGCATTTACAGCTTCGATGTCGTCTTCTTCCATGGAAACTCTTGACCTCTTGTTGGATTTAATGACATTGTCATCATTGTAATAATTTTCCACAGATGAGACCCTGGGCTTTTCATTCAAAGATTTGACGGTTTCGTCTTTGAATGACTTTTGAAAAAGGCTACATTTGTAGTCAGAAAGGTCAGACGAAAAAATATTTTGATCCGTTTTCCCCAACAGCTTTCTTTGAAAACCAGGAATGCGAGGGACGGCGCCAACTGCATCATTCTTTATCACCATATCTTTCCCATTTTTGACAAAACTGATAACTTCGGTGATATTATCAGACGTTGTATCAATTCTTGAAGGTCTATCTTTTCTATTGTTGACAACATTATTACGTTTGGTGTTAATATCAGGCTTCTTGCAGGGAAGAACAAAGGGAGGGCTCATGGCATACAATCTGCCGCGAATTGTGGTGCGAGAACTGCCGACTCTCTTTTTGCAGGGAGGGGTTTCTAACATAAAGTTCCGAGTTTGAGCCGCGGTAGGACTGAGATAGAGAGAAGGAAAATTATGCTTCTGCAGTTCAGCATTCTCGTTCGCTAATGTCCATTTACTGATTTCTAGGTATCCACTGCCAGTTTTTGCCGGTATAAAATTCCAGGACAGAACTAGAAGTTGACGACCGATCACGCGGGGGTCTAGGTCGAGCACTACACAACAAATCGTAGCAGTGTTGTCTGTGAAGGCCAAACAATCAGCTTTTAAAGTACAAGGCTCGAAATGTGAATTGCTATTCCAGAGGTGTATCGTTCCAATTATGATGGTCGGATGTTTCAAAGGCTTTAAAGTTTTCAACTGGGTTCCAGGATTGTCGTCAAGTTTATCAGCGTGTGAGCGTTTTCGTTTCTTCTGCGGACTTTGGGGCCTCGACGTAGAAGCCGACGAAGAATTCTGGTGGGATGGAGTTCGGAGAAGGAAGGAAGAAGAATTAAGCGTAGAAAAAGGGTCGAGAGAAACAGCACCTGTAAGTGGAGATGCTTGTTGAAGCAATTCTCTAATGGATTGCACCGCATAATCCATATATCCCTTACTCTGTTCTATTGCCCTTCCCTCCCCTCTTCTCTGTGCTGATCCGAATCTCAAAATCCTGAGCCCCGTTAATGTTCTTCTTTGTGCCTTTTCATACAGGAATTTAAGCGGGGCTGTACATTTCAAATTGTGATTTTTTATTTTATATATGTTAAAACATAAATAAACTAGCAATTGCACCAGATATTGCAAAGGAAACGCCGTAAGGCATAAACTGGGGAAGAATCGTGACATATAAAAATCTATTAGGCTGGTGCATATTTTTTCATTAATTTGTCCTTTTGGATCTGACGATCCAAACCACTACATATTTTGGGAGCTCTGGAGATGATATCAACCTCTTTCCCATTTGCAAACTGCTACACCACTAGATATGCCTCCCAAATCACTGCATATTTTGGGAGCTCTGGAGGTAATATCAACCTCTTTCCCATCTGTAAATTGCTACACCACTGGATATGCCTCCCTACATTAGTGGTTGGCTGATTGATAAGCCATAACATTCAAATGATTGATAAGCCATAACATTCAAATGTTGAAGATGAAAACTTGCAAACATAAGCATAAGAATATTGATTCCCAAAACATTCTTATGTTTCTAAGAAAATTCCTTTTATAATATTTTACTTAAGATGAGATCTGATTAGTTGATTAGTTGTTTTGGCAAAGTGAGTGCTAACTAAGAAATAATATAAATAAAAAATGCATAGTGCTTAAGATTAACCATGCCTTCATTATCCTACAACTAACTATTAAGAAACCTGGGACAACCATTTGTCCTAAGAAGGAAGCTGGCTTTGGTGCCCATCAAGATACGTCATAACTGTTGCTACAAGTCTAACATTGTGTCTTCCTAAGGAAGCTGTCTTTGGTGCCCATCAGGCTTTGGTGCCCATCAAGATACGTCATAACTACTGCTATAGGTCTAATCGTGTGTCTTCCTCCAACAACTGCTAAAAATCCAGAAGTGGGAAATGTGAACTTTCTCTTCCAGAATAGGAGGTTCATAAGGCTTGAGATGATTAACATTAACCACATTGTGGAAGCAAAGCTAACAAGTGGGAAATGTGAACTTCCTCCTCCAAAATAGGAGGTTCATAAGGCTTGAGATGATTAACATTAACCACATTGTCGAGGAAAAGCTAACAAGACAAATCTAAATGACATCCATTCACACCAACCTGCTTCAAAATACTACATGGACTAACCTGCTTCAAAAATATTACATGGACTATAGTAGATGGGCTTGAGTTTATGATGTCGCTTGAGCTTCCTAGATGACATGCATTCACACTAGCCTGCTTCAAAATAGTACATGGACTATAGTAGATGGGCTTGAGTTTATGATGTCACTTGAACTTCCCTTTCAACAATAGGAGTTCAATAAAGCTTGAAATGATTAACATTAACCACATTGTGGCAAGGCAAATCTAAATGACATATAAGGCTTGAGATGATTAACATTAACCTTAACATTAACCAAACTATGGAGGCAAAGTTGGGCAAATCTAAATGACATGCATTCACACCAACCCGCTTCAGAATAGTACATGGACTATTGTAGATGGGCTTGAGTTTATGATGTCACTTCTTAAAACACAATTTATCTAGATAAATAGTACATGGACTAACCTGCTTCAAAATAGTACATGGACTATAGTAGATGGGCTTGAGTTTATGATGTCACTTGAGCTTCCTAGATGACATGCATTCACACTAGCCTGCTTCAAAAGAGTACATGGACTATAGTAGATGGGCTTGAGTTTATGATGTCACTTGAACTTCCCTTTCAAGAATAGGAGTTTCATAAAGCTTGAAATGATTAACATTAACCACATTGTGGAGGCAAAGTTGGCAAGGCAAATCTAAATGACATATAAGGCTTGAGATGATTAACATTAACCAAACTGTGGAGGCAAAGTTGGGCAAATCTAAATGACATGCATTCATTGTTGGCATTATGATTCAGGTGTTGTACTTGATGGCAAACACCTTCAGGTGGTAAATCAAGAAGGACGCAGGAAATTTTGTTTAGCTAGCGCGTCCCCGCAGGTATTCCATACAGAACCCGCGTCTAGGGACGCCGGCCAGCCGTTCAGAAGGTGCGTCCGCCCAGTGCACACATTTCAAGGTAGAGAAAAACTCGTGGGGGCTTCTTGTGTGGTATCTAGCCGACGGTTGCGTGTTTCTCTGGTGTCGGCTCGTGGTATTGTTCCACGCTTTGGGGAGAAGCTTGCCTATATAAAGCAAAGGAGTTCATTTGGATTAGGCATCATCTTAGTTGATCATCTCTTGGTGTGATCTAGTCCATATCTTTAAGGGTAAATCTTCTAATGGACTACGATCTATATGGCGCATGATCAGATCTGTGGATCTGAGTGTTTGGGTTGGTTCTGAAGTCCTCTTATCTTCTATATCTAAAGGGACGCAGATTCAGTGAAGGGAAAGTGCGCCGGGACGCAGTACAGTAAAGGATCAGGTGCGTCTCTGAAGCGAAGGACGCGGCGCGACTGTGGTATTGGGTGCGTCTCTGAAGCGAAAGACGCGGCGCGATAGTGTTGATGTGTGCGTCGGTCGCAGACAAGAAAAACGAACAGTGCGTCTGCACGCAGAACAGCATAAGGTATACTGCGTCCAGTCGCAGGCCACAGAAAGAAAATATGCGTCCCTGTCTCAAGATGATCTGTTAACTGTATATTTCTGTTCATAAGATGTTCTGGGTTGTTTCTGTAATTACTGATCTGATATCTGTAGTAGACTGTATCTGTTGTATACTTGTTGATCATTTTGAAAAGAAGTAGGGGGTTGTAGCTCCCTTCCAGGAGAAGTCTGGAAAACAAGAAAGAGTTGTAGCTCTTTGCAGGTTGCAGCCTGCGTGCTGGTAAAGGACTGCACCAGTACAAAATCATTGTAAAAATAATTTCTTGAAAGAAGATAGAGACATTATTGCAGCAGGTGGTTTTTCTCCCGCATTGGGTTTCCACCTTACATCTTGTGTTCTTTGGTGTGACTGTCTATTTTCTTTATTCATGCTCATTGTTTTATGGTACTGATATGCAAGAATATTTCAAAAGATCAAATAAGGAAGATTTGGTAAATTGCTAGATAATACTGATTCCCCCCCCCTCAGTATTATTTCCAACAATTGGTATCAGAGCAGGTCCTTCAGAACAGCTTGATCGCTTGAAGGTAGATCGTTCATCATGAGCAACTACGAGAGAGAAGCATCAATCAGGCCACCCGTCTTCGATGGAACAAACTTCAATTATTGGAAGGTAAGAGTTACTGCATATCTTCAATCTCTTGGTACAGAAGTTTGGAACATTGTAGAATCAGGCTATGCCTTTCCTTCAGTTACTCCTACAGATCCAGCTGAGAAAAAGCAGTATGAAACAAATGCAAAAGCAGTCAGCACTCTATTAGGAAGTATATCTCAAACAGAGTTCATGAAGGTCATGCACTTCAAATCAGCAAAAGAGATATGGGACAAAATGATCACTAGCTATGAAGGAGATGAACAGGTAAAAGAAGCTAAACTTCAAACTCTCAGGATTCAATATGAGACTCTCAAGATGTATAATGATGAAAGTGTGGCTAATTATTTTCTTCGAGTAGATGAGATTGTTAATTGTATGAAAAATTTGGGTGAAGAAATAAAAGAGACTATAGTAGTTCAAAAGATTCTAAGATCTTTATCTCCCAAGTTTGAATCTAAAGTATCTGCAGTAGAAGAAAAGGAAAATCTCCGTGTTCTCACTATGTCTCAGCTGCATGGAATTCTAACTGCTTATGAAATGAGAAAGGGAGGTCCATCAGATAGAAGGGAAGCTGCTTTTAAAGCATCAGGCAAAGAAGATCACTATGAAGCATGTCATGTTCCAGAAGAAGAGGAAGAAGAATCAAACTTTGTCAGAAATCTTCAAAGGGGTTCTGGAAGGTTCAGAGGTAAGCTACCTTTCAAATGTTTTGCTTGTGGAAGAGTAGGTCATTATGCTGCAAAATGCTCTTATAAGGATAAAGGAAAGGAATCAGTTAGATGGAACAAGAAACAGGGTACAAATAAGAAAAGCTACTACACCCATGAAGATAGCGATGGCTTATCAAACAGTGATGAAGATGAACAAGGTAACAAATATAGATTGTTAATGGCATTTGAAGATGACAATTATGAGGATGCTATAGATGTGGATAACCTTTATGATGAAATTACTAGACTCAAGAGATGTATAGAAGAAAAGAACATGATTATTGATACTCTACAATTTCAGATTGATGAAAAGGAAAAACATCTTGAAAAATTAGAAGGTGAAATTGTTGGTCTTAGAAAAGAAATTGAGAAAACAAAAACTATTAATCTCAAGTTTGTCAAAGGATCTGAAACGTTGAATGAGATTATCAGTGTGCAGCGATCTCCTCTAAATAAGACAGGTCTGGGCTACAATGGAGAAACTTCTCAAGCTTCCACTTCAAAAAGTTATCTTGATGTCGCAAGAAGAAATGAGCAAGAACACAAGGAAGATCATCAGGTAAAGCAGGGACAAACTTCAAACTATCAGGGGCAATCCAGCTTAAGGGTGAACAAAAGCCACAACCAGCCACAGGTAAAACCTTCTCAATTTGGTTCAAGAATAGATGAAAATAGAAATTACAATCAGTCGGCTGGTAGATTCAATAATCGCAGAAACTTCTTCAATGGACAATGCTTTTCTTGCCATAACTTTGGTCACAAAGCAGCCCAATGTGTTGCGTATAAAACAATCATGACTAGGGAAGCTCAAAAACAAAGAAGCATGACAGGGAATACAAAAAGGACCTATAACAATTTTTCAGCTCTTGAAAATGAAGTTGAATGCTCTATTTGCAATAATTTTGGACATGAAGATGTTGAATGCAGAAGCAGGTTTCCGGAAAGAAAGGTACAAGAACAAAAAAGGGAACAAACCTCAGGCACCAAAACATGGAAAATAAAGGAACCTCAAACAGAAAGATGTGGGATAGCATTCTATGCAGAAGGACAAGAAAATCTATGGTACATTGACAGTGGATGTTCAAAGCACATGACAGGTGATAAAGAAAAACTTGAATCTTATTCTAATTTAGAAAAGGGAAAGAAAGTCTCTTTTGGAAATGATACTCCTGCAACTATAAAAGGAAAAGGTATTGCTCCTTTAAAAGAAGATGTTAAGGCTGGAAATGTTTTGTTTGTTGATGGACTAAAGCATAATCTTCTAAGTGTAAGCCAGATGTGTGATCAAAGAACCGAGGTTATATTCAGATCAAATGGATGTCTTGTTCGTGATCTTGATATAGGTAAAACAGTTCTCAAAGGAAAAAGAACTTCAAATAATCTATACATTTTTGATGAAGAACAACAACAATGCTATTTAAGCAAGGATGAAGAGCACTGGTTATGGCATCGAAGATTGGGACATCTAAGTTTCTCACAAATAAGGAAAGCTTGCAAATATCAGGCAGTTCGCGATCTTCCAGATATCAAAATTCCTGACAACACCATGTGCAGATCATGTCAGTTTGGAAAACAGACTAGAACTAACTTTCCAGAGAAAGAAGGATCAGCCAGTATGCCTCTGGAGCTAGTACATACAGATGTATGTGGACCATTCAGAAAAAGAACACCTAGAGGAGAGGAATACTTGATATTATTTATTGACGATTTCTCCAGGTTTGTTTGGTTGGGACTTATGAAGCACAAAGATGAAGCTTTCGAAAAATTCAAATCCTTCAAAGCCTTGGCTGAAAATGAATCAGGTCACAAGATTAAGTGCCTCAGATCCGACAGAGGTGGAGAATTTACTTCAAATGAATTTTTCGATTTCTGTGATGAACATGGAATAAGGAGAGAATTTTCTACAGCTAGAACTCCTCAGCAAAATGGAGTAGTGGAAAGAATGAACAGAACAGTCCAGCAAATGGCTCGTGCTATGCTTGATGAATCAGGAACTCCTGCAACCTTCTGGGGTGAAGCTGCACATACGGCAGTTATTATTCTCAACAAGACAAATGTTCGAGTGAACAGCACTCAAACTCCTCATGAGCTCTGGAGTGGTAAAACTCCTTCAGTAAAGCACTTCAAAATCTTTGGGAGCAAATGCTATATCAAAAATACTGAGGAGCAGCTTGGCAAACTTGATCCTAGAGCAGATGAAGGAATTCTTCTTGGCTACTCTCCACATAGCAAAGCATACAAATGCTACAATAAAAGACTTGGCAGAATTGTTGAAAGCATTGATGTAGTGGTTGATGAGAAAGGATACATTCCTAGGCAAATACATCGTGAAGACATTGAAGAAGATGAAAGCTACCCTCAAAGACAGAATGATGAAGAAGAAGAACCGCAAGAACAATTTCAAGACGGACCTCACGAAGAAGCAGAAGAAAGAACAAGAATAGAAGAAAAGACTCCATCCAGATATGTTCAAAAGAACCATCCAGAATCTCAGATCATGGGACAAAAGGAAGCAGGTATACAAACTAGAAGAACAGTTGCAGAAGCTTCAAGTTATTTGGCATTACTCTCCTCTACTGAACCACAAAATGTGAAAGAAGCATGCAAAGATGAATGTTGGGTGAAAGCAATGGATGAAGAACTTGAGCAAATCGAAAAGAACAATACTTGGGAGCTGGTTCCTAGACCAAAGGATAAGAATGTTATCGGAACAAAATGGGTGTTCAAAAATAAATTGAATGAAAATGGAGAAGTAATTAGAAACAAAGCCAGACTTGTTTGTAAAGGGTATGCACAGCAAGAAGGAATAGACTTTGAAGAAACTTTTGCTCCTGTTGCAAGACTTGAGGCCATCCGAATGTTTCTTGCTCTCTCAAGTTGTCAGAACTTCAAAGTATTTCAAATGGATGTGAAATCAGCTTTTCTGAATGGAGACTTGGATGAAGAAGTGTACATTGAACAGCCAGATGGTTTCATTCTTGGAAACGATCCAAATCTTGTATGCCGATTAAAAAAGGCTCTCTATGGTCTCAAACAAGCTCCAAGGGCTTGGTACTACCGGTTGGACAAATATCTTCATCAACAAGGTTTCTCAAAAGGTTCAGCAGATAGCAATCTTTATATAAAAGTTGAAAATGACAAATTACTAATACTTGTTGTGTATGTAGATGACATTATTTTTGGCAGTAATGAAGAAGCTATGAGTCAAAGCTTTGCCTCAGTCATGCAGAAAGAATTCGAGATGTCCTTGCTAGGAGAACTGACATACTTTCTTGGTTTGCAAATCCAACAAAAGAAAGGAGGAATCCTTTTATCTCAAACCAAGTATCTCAAGCAGATTTTGAAGAAATATGGCATGGAAGATGCAAAACCAGTATGTACACCCATGGTCACAGGATGTAGTCTCAGTGCAAATGACGAATCTGCAGCAGTTCATCAACCAACCTACAGATCTATGATTGGAAGTCTACTATATTTGACAGGTACCCGACCAGACATCATGCATGCAGTTGGAATAGTTGGAAGGTTTCAGGCAAATCCAAAGGAGACTCATCTTCAAGCTGTAAAGAGAATCTTCAAATATCTTCAAGGGACTCAAAATTATGGCCTATGGTATCCTAGAGATCCAGATCTCACTCTTCATGCTTATACAGATGCAGATTGGGCCGGAAGCGTGGATGACAGGAAAAGCACAAGTGGTGGTGCATTCTTTATGGGTTCTAGACTGGTATCTTGGTTCAGCAAGAAACAGAGTTCAATTGCCTTGTCTACAGCTGAAGCGGAATATGTTGCGGCTGCATCTTGTTGCACCCAACTTCTTTGGATGATGCAGACTTTGCAGGATTATCAAATCACTTGTACACCTCCTATTCCTATCTTATGTGACAACACAAGTGCAATCAGCATCTCAAAGAATCCGGTTATGCATTCAAAAACCAAGCACATACCAATCAAGTACCATTTTCTCCGGGAACAAGTACTTGAACAGAAGGTCAAGTTGGAGTATGTTCCTTCTAAGGAACAAGTTGCTGATATTTTCACCAAACCGTTGCCCAGGGACACTTTTGAATACCTCAGGCAAAAGCTGGGGGTTGTTGATGCATCATCTCACTGTTGACCATCTTCCTATTGATGGTATAGGCTCAGGGGGAGCACACAATGCATTGTTGGCATTATGGAGAAGGAGATCTTGGAAATAGCTGCAATATGTCTCTGTCTTCTTCATGATGGATTTCTGGTTACAATTCTGGAGAAGCATGAGCATAGGGGGAGCATACCCTTTGCTCTTGATGTCAAAGGGGGAGAATGATGAAGCTGAAAGTTTATGTGGTTGCCATCAAGTCCAAAGGGGGAGTTTGTTGGCATTATGATTCAGGTGTTGTACTTGATGGCAAACGCCTTCAGGTGGTAAATCAAGAAGGACGCAGGAAATTTTGTTTAGCTAGCGCGTCCCCGCAGGTATTCCATACAGAACCCGCGTCTAGGGACGCCGGCCAGCCGTTCAGAAGGTGCGTCCGCCCAGTGCACACATTTCAAGGTAGAGAAAAACTCGTGGGGGCTTCTTGTGTGGTATCTAGCCGACGGTTGCGTGTTTCTCTGGTGTCGGCTCGTGGTATTGTTCCACGCTTTGGGGAGAAGCTTGCCTATATAAAGCAAAGGAGTTCATTTGGATTAGGCATCATCTTAGTTGATCATCTCTTGGTGTGATCTAGTCCATATCTTTAAGGGTAAATCTTCTAATGGACTACGATCTATATGGCGCATGATCAGATCTGTGGATCTGAGTGTTTGGGTTGGTTCTGAAGTCCTCTTATCTTCTATATCTAAAGGGACGCAGATTCAGTGAAGGGAAAGTGCGCCGGGACGCAGTACAGTAAAGGATCAGGTGCGTCTCTGAAGCGAAGGACGCGGCGCGACTGTGGTATTGGGTGCGTCTCTGAAGCGAAAGACGCGGCGCGATAGTGTTGATGTGTGCGTCGGTCGCAGACAAGAAAAACGAACAGTGCGTCTGCACGCAGAACAGCATAAGGTATACTGCGTCCAGTCGCAGGCCACAGAAAGAAAATATGCGTCCCTGTCTCAAGATGATCTGTTAACTGTATATTTCTGTTCATAAGATGTTCTGGGTTGTTTCTGTAATTACTGATCTGATATCTGTAGTAGACTGTATCTGTTGTATACTTGTTGATCATTTTGAAAAGAAGTAGGGGGTTGTAGCTCCCTTCCAGGAGAAGTCTGGAAAACAAGAAAGAGTTGTAGCTCTTTGCAGGTTGCAGCCTGCGTGCTGGTAAAGGACTGCACCAGTACAAAATCATTGTAAAAATAATTTCTTGAAAGAAGATAGAGACATTATTGCAGCAGGTGGTTTTTCTCCCGCATTGGGTTTCCACCTTACATCTTGTGTTCTTTGGTGTGACTGTCTATTTTCTTTATTCATGCTCATTGTTTTATGGTACTGATATGCAAGAATATTTCAAAAGATCAAATAAGGAAGATTTGGTAAATTGCTAGATAATACTGATTCCCCCCCCCTCAGTATTATTTCCAACAATTGGTATCAGAGCAGGTCCTTCAGAACAGCTTGATCGCTTGAAGGTAGATCGTTCATCATGAGCAACTACGAGAGAGAAGCATCAATCAGGCCACCCGTCTTCGATGGAACAAACTTCAATTATTGGAAGGTAAGAGTTACTGCATATCTTCAATCTCTTGGTACAGAAGTTTGGAACATTGTAGAATCAGGCTATGCCTTTCCTTCAGTTACTCCTACAGATCCAGCTGAGAAAAAGCAGTATGAAACAAATGCAAAAGCAGTCAGCACTCTATTAGGAAGTATATCTCAAACAGAGTTCATGAAGGTCATGCACTTCAAATCAGCAAAAGAGATATGGGACAAAATGATCACTAGCTATGAAGGAGATGAACAGGTAAAAGAAGCTAAACTTCAAACTCTCAGGATTCAATATGAGACTCTCAAGATGTATAATGATGAAAGTGTGGCTAATTATTTTCTTCGAGTAGATGAGATTGTTAATTGTATGAAAAATTTGGGTGAAGAAATAAAAGAGACTATAGTAGTTCAAAAGATTCTAAGATCTTTATCTCCCAAGTTTGAATCTAAAGTATCTGCAGTAGAAGAAAAGGAAAATCTCCGTGTTCTCACTATGTCTCAGCTGCATGGAATTCTAACTGCTTATGAAATGAGAAAGGGAGGTCCATCAGATAGAAGGGAAGCTGCTTTTAAAGCATCAGGCAAAGAAGATCACTATGAAGCATGTCATGTTCCAGAAGAAGAGGAAGAAGAATCAAACTTTGTCAGAAATCTTCAAAGGGGTTCTGGAAGGTTCAGAGGTAAGCTACCTTTCAAATGTTTTGCTTGTGGAAGAGTAGGTCATTATGCTGCAAAATGCTCTTATAAGGATAAAGGAAAGGAATCAGTTAGATGGAACAAGAAACAGGGTACAAATAAGAAAAGCTACTACACCCATGAAGATAGCGATGGCTTATCAAACAGTGATGAAGATGAACAAGGTAACAAATATAGATTGTTAATGGCATTTGAAGATGACAATTATGAGGATGCTATAGATGTGGATAACCTTTATGATGAAATTACTAGACTCAAGAGATGTATAGAAGAAAAGAACATGATTATTGATACTCTACAATTTCAGATTGATGAAAAGGAAAAACATCTTGAAAAATTAGAAGGTGAAATTGTTGGTCTTAGAAAAGAAATTGAGAAAACAAAAACTATTAATCTCAAGTTTGTCAAAGGATCTGAAACGTTGAATGAGATTATCAGTGTGCAGCGATCTCCTCTAAATAAGACAGGTCTGGGCTACAATGGAGAAACTTCTCAAGCTTCCACTTCAAAAAGTTATCTTGATGCCGCAAGAAGAAATGAGCAAGAACACAAGGAAGATCATCAGGTAAAGCAGGGACAAACTTCAAACTATCAGGGGCAATCCAGCTTAAGGGTGAACAAAAGCCACAACCAGCCACAGGTAAAACCTTCTCAATTTGGTTCAAGAATAGATGAAAATAGAAATTACAATCAGTCGGCTGGTAGATTCAATAATCGCAGAAACTTCTTCAATGGACAATGATTTTCTTGCCATAACTTTGGTCACAAAGCAGCCCAATGTGTTGCGTATAAAACAATCATGACTAGGGAAGCTCAAAAACAAAGAAGCATGACAGGGAATACAAAAAGGACCTATAACAATTTTTCAGCTCTTGAAAATGAAGTTGAATGCTCTATTTGCAATAATTTTGGACATGAAGATGTTGAATGCAGAAGCAGGTTTCCGGAAAGAAAGGTACAAGAACAAAAAAGGGAACAAACCTCAGGCACCAAAACATGGAAAATAAAGGAACCTCAAACAGAAAGATGTGGGATAGCATTCTATGCAGAAGGACAAGAAAATCTATGGTACATTGACAGTGGATGTTCAAAGCACATGACAGGTGATAAAGAAAAACTTGAATCTTATTCTAATTTAGAAAAGGGAAAGAAAGTCTCTTTTGGAAATGATACTCCTGCAACTATAAAAGGAAAAGGTATTGCTCCTTTAAAAGAAGATGTTAAGGCTGGAAATGTTTTGTTTGTTGATGGACTAAAGCATAATCTTCTAAGTGTAAGCCAGATGTGTGATCAAAGAACCGAGGTTATATTCAGATCAAATGGATGTCTTGTTCGTGATCTTGATACAGGTAAAACAGTTCTCAAAGGAAAAAGAACTTCAAATAATCTATACATTTTTGATGAAGAACAACAACAATGCTATTTAAGCAAGGATGAAGAGCACTGGTTATGGCATCGAAGATTGGGACATCTAAGTTTCTCACAAATAAGGAAAGCTTGCAAATATCAGGCAGTTCGCGATCTTCCAGATATCAAAATTCCTGACAACACCATGTGCAGATCATGTCAGTTTGGAAAACAGACTAGAACTAACTTTCCAGAGAAAGAAGGATCAGCCAGTATGCCTCTGGAGCTAGTACATACAGATGTATGTGGACCATTCAGAAAAAGAACACCTAGAGGAGAGGAATACTTGATATTATTTATTGACGATTTCTCCAGGTTTGTTTGGTTGGGACTTATGAAGCACAAAGATGAAGCTTTCGAAAAATTCAAATCCTTCAAAGCCTTGGCTGAAAATGAATCAGGTCACAAGATTAAGTGCCTCAGATCCGACAGAGGTGGAGAATTTACTTCAAATGAATTTTTCGATTTCTGTGATGAACATGGAATAAGGAGAGAATTTTCTACAGCTAGAACTCCTCAGCAAAATGGAGTAGTGGAAAGAATGAACAGAACAGTCCAGCAAATGGCTCGTGCTATGCTTGATGAATCAGGAACTCCTGCAACCTTCTGGGGTGAAGCTGCACATACGGCAGTTATTATTCTCAACAAGACAAATGTTCGAGTGAACAGCACTCAAACTCCTCATGAGCTCTGGAGTGGTAAAACTCCTTCAGTAAAGCACTTCAAAATCTTTGGGAGCAAATGCTATATCAAAAATACTGAGGAGCAGCTTGGCAAACTTGATCCTAGAGCAGATGAAGGAATTCTTCTTGGCTACTCTCCACATAGCAAAGCATACAAATGCTACAATAAAAGACTTGGCAGAATTGTTGAAAGCATTGATGTAGTGGTTGATGAGAAAGGATACATTCCTAGGCAAATACATCGTGAAGACATTGAAGAAGATGAAAGCTACCCTCAAAGACAGAATGATGAAGAAGAAGAACCGCAAGAACAATTTCAAGACGGACCTCACGAAGAAGCAGAAGAAAGAACAAGAATAGAAGAAAAGACTCCATCCAGATATGTTCAAAAGAACCATCCAGAATCTCAGATCATGGGACAAAAGGAAGCAGGTATACAAACTAGAAGAACAGTTGCAGAAGCTTCAAGTTATTTGGCATTACTCTCCTCTACTGAACCACAAAATGTGAAAGAAGCATGCAAAGATGAATGTTGGGTGAAAGCAATGGATGAAGAACTTGAGCAAATCGAAAAGAACAATACTTGGGAGCTGGTTCCTAGACCAAAGGATAAGAATGTTATCGGAACAAAATGGGTGTTCAAAAATAAATTGAATGAAAATGGAGAAGTAATTAGAAACAAAGCCAGACTTGTTTGTAAAGGGTATGCACAGCAAGAAGGAATAGACTTTGAAGAAACTTTTGCTCCTGTTGCAAGACTTGAGGCCATCCGAATGTTTCTTGCTCTCTCAAGTTGTCAGAACTTCAAAGTATTTCAAATGGATGTGAAATCAGCTTTTCTGAATGGAGACTTGGATGAAGAAGTGTACATTGAACAGCCAGATGGTTTCATTCTTGGAAACGATCCAAATCTTGTATGCCGATTAAAAAAGGCTCTCTATGGTCTCAAACAAGCTCCAAGGGCTTGGTACTACCGGTTGGACAAATATCTTCATCAACAAGGTTTCTCAAAAGGTTCAGCAGATAGCAATCTTTATATAAAAGTTGAAAATGACAAATTACTAATACTTGTTGTGTATGTAGATGACATTATTTTTGGCAGTAATGAAGAAGCTATGAGTCAAAGCTTTGCCTCAGTCATGCAGAAAGAATTCGAGATGTCCTTGCTAGGAGAACTGACATACTTTCTTGGTTTGCAAATCCAACAAAAGAAAGGAGGAATCCTTTTATCTCAAACCAAGTATCTCAAGCAGATTTTGAAGAAATATGGCATGGAAGATGCAAAACCAGTATGTACACCCATGGTCACAGGATGTAGTCTCAGTGCAAATGACGAATCTGCAGCAGTTCATCAACCAACCTACAGATCTATGATTGGAAGTCTACTATATTTGACAGGTACCCGACCAGACATCATGCATGCAGTTGGAATAGTTGGAAGGTTTCAGGCAAATCCAAAGGAGACTCATCTTCAAGCTGTAAAGAGAATCTTCAAATATCTTCAAGGGACTCAAAATTATGGCCTATGGTATCCTAGAGATCCAGATCTCACTCTTCATGCTTATACAGATGCAGATTGGGCCGGAAGCGTGGATGACAGGAAAAGCACAAGTGGTGGTGCATTCTTTATGGGTTCTAGACTGGTATCTTGGTTCAGCAAGAAACAGAGTTCAATTGCCTTGTCTACAGCTGAAGCGGAATATGTTGCGGCTGCATCTTGTTGCACCCAACTTCTTTGGATGATGCAGACTTTGCAGGATTATCAAATCACTTGTACACCTCCTATTCCTATCTTATGTGACAACACAAGTGCAATCAGCATCTCAAAGAATCCGGTTATGCATTCAAAAACCAAGCACATACCAATCAAGTACCATTTTCTCCGGGAACAAGTACTTGAACAGAAGGTCAAGTTGGAGTATGTTCCTTCTAAGGAACAAGTTGCTGATATTTTCACCAAACCGTTGCCCAGGGACACTTTTGAATACCTCAGGCAAAAGCTGGGGGTTGTTGATGCATCATCTCACTGTTGACCATCTTCCTATTGATGGTATAGGCTCAGGGGGAGCACACAATGCATTGTTGGCATTATGGAGAAGGAGATCTTGGAAATAGCTGCAATATGTCTCTGTCTTCTTCATGATGGATTTCTGGTTACAATTCTGGAGAAGCATGAGCATAGGGGGAGCATACCCTTTGCTCTTGATGTCAAAGGGGGAGAATGATGAAGCTGAAAGTTTATGTGGTTGCCATCAAGTCCAAAGGGGGAGTTTGTTGGCATTATGATTCAGGTGTTGTACTTGATGGCAAACGCCTTCAGGTGGTAAATCAAGAAGGACGCAGGAAATTTTGTTTAGCTAGCGCGTCCCCGCAGGTATTCCATACAGAACCCGCGTCTAGGGACGCCGGCCAGCCGTTCAGAAGGTGCGTCCGCCCAGTGCACACATTTCAAGGTAGAGAAAAACTCGTGGGGGCTTCTTGTGTGGTATCTAGCCGACGGTTGCGTGTTTCTCTGGTGTCGGCTCGTGGTATTGTTCCACGCTTTGGGGAGAAGCTTGCCTATATAAAGCAAAGGAGTTCATTTGGATTAGGCATCATCTTAGTTGATCATCTCTTGGTGTGATCTAGTCCATATCTTTAAGGGTAAATCTTCTAATGGACTACGATCTATATGGCGCATGATCAGATCTGTGGATCTGAGTGTTTGGGTTGGTTCTGAAGTCCTCTTATCTTCTATATCTAAAGGGACGCAGATTCAGTGAAGGGAAAGTGCGCCGGGACGCAGTACAGTAAAGGATCAGGTGCGTCTCTGAAGCGAAGGACGCGGCGCGACTGTGGTATTGGGTGCGTCTCTGAAGCGAAAGACGCGGCGCGATAGTGTTGATGTGTGCGTCGGTCGCAGACAAGAAAAACGAACAGTGCGTCTGCACGCAGAACAGCATAAGGTATACTGCGTCCAGTCGCAGGCCACAGAAAGAAAATATGCGTCCCTGTCTCAAGATGATCTGTTAACTGTATATTTCTGTTCATAAGATGTTCTGGGTTGTTTCTGTAATTACTGATCTGATATCTGTAGTAGACTGTATCTGTTGTATACTTGTT
This sequence comes from Pinus tabuliformis, assembly GCA_031772625.1. Classification (NCBI taxonomy): domain Eukaryota; kingdom Viridiplantae; phylum Streptophyta; class Pinopsida; order Pinales; family Pinaceae; genus Pinus; species Pinus tabuliformis. The sequence continues at coordinate 1,043,974,832 of CM062805.1, read as the reverse complement.
GATCATTTTGAAAAGAAGTAGGGGGTTGTAGCTCCCTTCCAGGAGAAGTCTGGAAAACAAGAAAGAGTTGTAGCTCTTTGCAGGTTGCAGCCTGCGTGCTGGTAAAGGACTGCACCAGTACAAAATCATTGTAAAAAGAATTTCTTGAAAGAAGATAGAGACATTATTGCAGCAGGTGGTTTTTCTCCCGCATTGGGTTTCCACCTTACATCTTGTGTTCTTTGGTGTGACTGTCTATTTTCTTTATTCATGCTCATTGTTTTATGGTACTGATATGCAAGAATATTTCAAAAGATCAAATAAGGAAGATTTGGTAAATTGCTAGATAATACTGATTCCCCCCCCCTCAGTATTATTTCCAACATTCACACCAACCCGCTTGAGAATAGTACATGGACTATTGTAGATGGGCTTGAGTTTATGATGTCACTTCTCCTTAAAACACAATTTATTGAGATAAAATTAGACTCAGTCACCTATGTAACCATTTTTATTTTTACTTAGTAACATTTACAAAATTATAAAAAAAATTATCTCCAATCAATTTTTGAGATAATTTTTTTTAGGGTTGCCAGCTATTAATACCTAAAACAATTTTAAAACATAAAAAATATATTTCCAAATAATTTTTATTTCCATTTTTATACTCAAAATCAAATTTCCATTTCTCTACTTAAAAACCCAAATCTATAATATAACAAAAGCAAGAGTGTGTGTGCATATTCTATATTCCTTTAGTTGTTTAGTTGTTCACGTCTTAGTTGTTTAGTTGTTCACGTCTTTGATTGGTTGTTCACCTCTTTTATTGCCAAATTTCCATTTCTCCACTTATAAACCCAATTTCCTTTTCTCCACTTATAAACACAAACTTATAGCGAAACAAAAGAAAACAAGAATGTGTTTGGTTCGGCAGTTCGCGTCTTTGATTGGTTGTTTGCCAAAATTCCATTTCTCCTAATACCTAAAGAAATTTTAAAACATAAATAATATATTTCCAAATCATTTTTATTTCCATTTTTATACTCAAAATCAAATTTCCATTTCTCTACTTAAGAACCCAAATCTATAATAGAACAAAAGCAAGAGTGTGTGTGCATATTCTATATCCGTTCAGTTGTTCATGTCTTTGATCCAGGTGGATATTGGTGGCCACCTGCCAAGTCCACCTGGACCCCCACCATTGTCTTTCTCAGCATTTTCAATTTCCTTAATTGTAGCACAACTTACTATTTTTAGCAGTTTTTCGGGTCCTGAACTTCCAGAGCCGTTTTGAGGCCCTAAACGACGTTTTTTGGGGAATCCGGATAGATCTTTCTAATGACCTATTGTACGCGTCAAACGGAGATCATATGCCAAAGTTACGACCCCGGGAAGTTGATGTACCAACTTACCCCCAAACGGGGCCCACAGTTTGGCGTTTTCATCTCCTAGGGTTACGTTTTGGAATGTTAAGGGTTTTTCCATTGTTTCTCAACAATAAATAGGCCTTCGAGCCTCATTGTAACACAGTTCAGAGGCATGTAGCCATCACATCTCTTCTCAGAGATAAGCTACCATCGCCCTAGCTAGTTTATTGCCATTTCTGTTTGTAAGCATATTTCAGTATTTTCCATTAATGAAATGAAGTATTATTTCCGCTGCATCTTTGTGTATATGGTTATCTCTGTAATTTTTTGCGTTCCTGTTTAAATCCGGATCAGTCTTTGATTAGTTGTTCACCCTTTTATTGCCAAATTTCCATTTCTCCACTTATAAACCCAAACTTATAGCGAAACAAAAGAAAATAAGAATGTGTGCGCACATTCTTTATTCGTTTGGTTGTTCACATCTTTGATTGGTTGTTTGCCAAATTTTTGTTTCCATTTCTCTTTTATTTCCAAATTCTCATTTCTCCACTTGTAAATCCAATTTCCATTTCTCCACTTGTAAATCCAATTTCCATTTTTCCACTTATAAACCCAAACTTATAGCGAAACAAAAGAAAATGAGAATGTGCGTGCACATTCTTTATTTGTTCCATTGTTCACATCTTTGATTGGTTGTTTGCCAAATTTTCATTTCTCCTAATACCTAAAACAATTTTAAAACATAAAAAATATATTTCCAAATCATTTTTATTTCCATTTTTATACTCAAAATCAAATTTCATTTCTCTACTGTATCTTGGCCAACACAACCATTATTGTTTTAGGGAGTGCCAAGAGAGGAGCGAGAGAAAAATGCGCAGCTAGGGTTTCTGAGAGTTTCAGTGCTTGCTCCTAATGGAGGGCCACAGAGGAGGGAGCTCCACTCCCTCCTACAAGGAGGCTGTAGCCAGCAGAGGCAAGTCTCCACTGGGTAATGTTAGAGGTTCTGTGGAAGAGGAAAAAAATAATAATGAAAAGGAGACAGATGGGGTTAGGCCCAAGGAAAATGTCAGCACTAAAGATAAGGAGGAAGAAGACAAAAGCTAGAGAACAAGGGACAATAAACAAAAGGGACCATGCAGACCCAAAACGGATACTACTCCTAGAGTAGTGCTAAATGATCCTGCACTGCAGGCACACAGGGAACATATGGGGAATTACGCTATAATCTGCAAATTCATGGGACTATGGCCCATGGAAAAGGATTTACAGATATGGATCAAGTACCACTGGAAACCCAAAGGAAGCTTCGATCTGCATCTTGGGTCAAAGGGATTCTTCACCATGGTGTTCACAAGCATCCAAGACAAAGACAAAATATTCAAAGGAGGACCCTACTTTTATGTAGCAACTGGCCTCTATATGCGCCCTTGGATAATGAACTTTGTTCCATAGCGAGAGACTTTCACTTCGGTACCTGTCTGGGAAAGGCTCTATTCTCTACCTCTTGATTACTGGCAAACTGAATTGCTTGCTGCCATTGGCAATAAACTAGGTCGTTTTGTCAAAGCTTCAGAAGCCACAAGAAGGGGCAAATACACTTCCTATGCAAGAATCTATGTAGAAATGGATCTATCTAGAGCCCTTCCAAATGAAGTCATCCTGGAAGTTTTTGATGAGGATTGGGTGCAAACAGTGGACTATGAGCACATCCCGTTCAGATGTCATTAATGCCACGAACATAAACACTTGTTCAGATTGCCCTCTTAGTAGAGTAGACAACAGGAGCAAACAAAATGCCATAAAGGACACATAAAGCTTTCAGAAAGTGGCAAGTAGAGGAAAAGGAGGCAAAAAAGGACCAAAGCATCTTTGTAATGAGGGTCAAAAGGCCAGTCAAAATAGGTATCAAGCACTGGAAGAGAATGAAGAAATGGCAAATGAAGACCAATCTATGGAGGACGACCCTAATGAAAACGAAAAGGAAGAAAACTACAACCCAACACAAGAGATTGGTAATAAGAAAGAAACTATGATGAGTGAAACAGAACTAGAGAGGGATCAAGAAATGACCCAGAGTGAAACAGATCTGGAGGACCATGAACTTCAAGAAATTATAGATAAGGAACACCTAGATCTGGAAGGGTTCTTGATGCAGGGAACCACAGGAGGGATAGATTCACTACCCCAAGAAGATTGCAACAGAATTCAACAGTTGTTTTTATGGAAAACTCAGGAAAGGGGGTTAGATAAAGGAAAAACCATTGACAAGCAAGAGTACAGAGGTGTGAAAACAAGTAAATCAACTCTAGGATTAGCTACCAGAAATGCAGGAAAGAAAAGGGGTAGGAAAAAGAAAAAGGACCTCTTGATGGAGTGTGGAAAGTTAATGATAGACTCAGGTAAGTTGAAAGACCTAACCAGTTACTCATTTACAAATATTGAATTATGAAGTTCACATCCTGGAATATTATAGGTATAGGTAGTAAAAGAAAACAAAGAATGCTAAGTTATAGAATGAAACAAGAAATGCCAGATATGATCTTCATCTAGGAAACCAAATGTTCCATTCAAAAAATAAAACAAATTCATAGCAAATGGCTCAATAGATTTGAGTTTCATCAAGAATGGGAAAATTTATGCAAACAAGAGGAAATAATTTGGAGGCTTACTTAGTGTCAGAGGAACAGGTAGGTTATGTGGAGGGCAGACAAATTTTAAATAACATTATTCAAGCCCATGAGGTGATACACATGCTTACTAGTAAAAAGCAGGCGGGGATGATCATGCAATTGGATATCGCCAAAGCATATGACAAGGTGAATTGGATTTACATCAAGAAGGTTCTCACTGCTTTTGGTTTCGATCACAAATGGGTCAGATGGGTCATGGCTCTGGTGAATTCATCCAGCTTTTCAATTTTGGTGAATGGCTCTCCCTCAGATATTTTCATTCCTTCTAGAGGTCTCAGGCAGGGAGACCCGCTCTCTCCCTTTCTTTTTATTCTCATGATGAAAGGACTTGGCAGATCCATTAAGCATGCCAGGGAAACGGGCAAAATCAAAGGTCTTCAATTATCTGAGCATGGTCAAGCTCTGACTCACCAACAATTTGTTGATGACACCATGTTGCAAGGAATCCCCACAGTCAAAGAAGCTTTAGCCTACAATAAAATCCTGAAGGAATTTGCCATGGCTACAGGTATGGAAGTCAATCTCTCTAAGTCAAAAATCTTCTTCTTAAACACTAACATTGCTATTCAGAGAAATATTTCAAGAATTCTTGGCTTCCAAAGGGATTCACTCCCCACAAAGTATTTGGGAATCCCTCTCACTGCCAGACCTATGCACAAGAGTATCTGGGAACCGATGCTTAATAAGTTGCAGGACAAAGTCAAAAATTGGACCTTCAGAGTCTTGAACCTGGCAGGCAGGTTGGTTCTGACAAAGGCAGTTTTGCAATCTATCCCGGTTTTTATGTTAACAGCCCTCCTAGCTCCCAAAGGAGTTTTAGATCAATTCAGGAATATGCAAAGAGATTTCCTCTAGGGCAAGGAAGAAACAAAGAAGAAGTGGGCCCTAGTCTCTTGGGATAAAATCTGTAAACCCAAGAGTCATGGGGGTCTAGGCTTGGATGATCAGGAGATTCTTAGTAAAGCGCTAGCAGCCAAGCTTTGTTGGCGATGGGTTCAGGAGCCAATAGCCTAGTGGGCAAGGATCTGGAAAGATAAATATGCCAGCTCTTGGCACACTAATGATCTCATAAGAATGTCTGGAAATTTAAAAGGATCTCACATCTAGAACAGAGCCTAGGAAAATAGAAGCCTAGTTCAAAAAAACAATTTTTGGGAAATCAAAGCAGGAGATCTTGCACTCTTTTGGGAGGACAAATGGCAACAAGAGCCAACACTGTTAACAAAGGATTTTTTAAGCCTCAAGCAAGAAACAGATTCCCAAGGGTTAAACAAAGTTAAGGATTTCTGGGATCCTGCTCAGAACTCCAGAAAGTGGAGAAGCTGGAGAAAAATTGACTGCAGAGATGATAGCCCCATTAAAATTAAAGCAGAGGCTCTTGGGAGCTTGCTTAAACAAAGAATTATTTTAGTAACAGAGGGGAAGGATCAATTGGGATGGGGCAATAACAATAAAGGCACCTTTAATCTTAAGGAAGCTAAAGGTATTCTCCTTGAGCTTGATTCCAATGTTCCAGAAAATACCTGGCAGCACCTCTAGAAGCACCAAGGTTGGATGAAGATCAAGCTTTTCACGTGGTTGGTTCATCATAAGAAAATTTTAACTTGGGACAACATTAGGAAAAGGGGGGTTATGGGGCCTTCCAGATGCCAGCTCTATGAAGAGCAGGAGGAGACCATGGAGCACATTCTTAACAACTGCTCTTACACCACCTGGTTGTGGGATTCTTTCTCTACCATTTTCCAATAGACAGATAGGGACAGAAGTAGTATCACAAATACCCTAAACAAGTGGAGAGGAAACTATTCAGAGAATGAGTTGCTTAATTTGGCTTGGGCCTTCACGCCAAGAATGAAAAGGTTATTCCTCATAGACTATTTGATCAGATCCTAAAACAGCTTAGGGAGACAGCTTGTATCACAGTATGCAATCTCCCAAAAAATCCCCCCTCTAAGATTGCGCTGAGAATTCTCAGACAAGGATTGATTAGGAAGGACATAATTATGGATACAAAGAAGGATTTTTGAGAACCACCACCGAAAGGCTATCTGAAATACAACATTGATGGGGCTTCAAAAGGCAACCCGGGAACAACTGGTTTTGGAGGAGTTTTAAGAGATGAAAAGGGCAGTATTATCTTTATCTTCCACTGCCATTTGGGAAGAGCCACAAATAATATGGCAGAATTAATGGCTTTGGAACAATGGCTAGAGTTTCTGATCCAGAACCATGGCTCAAATGTCATTGTAGAAGCGGACTCAGAGATTACCATTAACTCTGTGAAAAGAATCAACTACGGTACTCGACGAGAGAAAGTCCCTACTCATTGGAAACTAATCCAGGTCTACCAAAGAATCCACGTTCACCTCCAGCAGCTTCGAATGGTTAGCTTCAACCATGTCCGACGATTTGCCAATAAACTAGCGGACCTTCTGGCCAACCAAGGGGTGAAAAATGCTGATGGCGAAATGGTGAAAAAGTGGCAGGAGATACCTCAAAACCGTTTAAAGGTTCTCTACGAAGAACAAGCCACAGAGGACAGAGAAGTGTTTAGATATCGGGCCAGGTTGACAAGCATGAATTGATTTTTCCAGCAAGAACTTATACAACCTATCAGTATGTACTTGGTAGAAAGGCAAGCTAAAGTATGTCTCATTTTATCCTGGAATCAGTTGAACAAGGTTCTCAGTTCATCGGTAGACAAGTTGCTGGGTTTTTTCCCAAACAAGCATAGTATCGGATTTTGATTCTATAGCAAGAATAAATAGAATGCGTGGTTAGTTTTTCCAGCAACTGGAATTTTCCCTCTTTTTTCTTTCGGGCTTGAAAACCACAGCATGGTCGATTTTCTGGAGATCGCGCGATTCATGAGCGGTTTATGGTTTTGCAGTTTTAGGAGCGATCCCATAGAGATTGTAACACGTGGCAGGTTGGTTGACTTTGAAACCGCCTTCGATCGCACACCATCTCTTAGTCGTGTTAGGTTGTGCGATATGATTTATGGCCGTTGGATCTAGCAGCCAAGATCAACGGTTGGGATCAAATGTGTTGTTTTTGTGGGGCCAAGTGGGCTCTATCCATTCATCCGGTTTGGCACGTTTTTTCCCTCTTTCGTGGTGTGTGGATTTTGTGCAGTCGGAGGTGTCTATGGTCGTATGTTGGCTTTGGGAAGTGTGTTTTATCCGGAACTTCCCTAGTGGGTGGGGGCTCTTGTAGCCTTTCCATGTTTATTTCTCAGAAGTTTGGTGATCACTGTAGTAACTTGGGGGGTCTTGGTCATTGGCAGGGATTCCTTTTTTCCTGAATTCTTATAAAGGATAAGGTTTTATGTACAATATGTAATTTTTCTTTTGAATTAATGAATTAGAAGGATACCAGTAATTGGTAGGGCTCTGTCTATTGTGTATTCCTGGCGATTGGTTGGTAAGAGCGCTCTTCTTCCTCTTGGTGAGTCCTGGCTCTAATCCCAATGGGTATATAGTCAGCATAGGTAGGATAGGTGGTGGGTCGGAAGGCAGGTCCAAAATAGGTAGGGTTTTTTCCTGAATTCTTATAAAGGATCAGGTTTTATGTACAATATGTAATTTTTCTTTTGAATTAATGAATTAGAAGGATCGGCGCTTGCTTCAGCGAAAAAAACAAATTTCCATTTCTCTACTTAAAAACCCAAATCTATAATAGAACAAAAGCAAGAGTGTGTGTGCATATTCTGTATTCGTTCAGTTGTTCATGTCTTTAATTAGTTGTTCACCTCTTTTATTTCCAAATTTCCATTTCTCCACTTATAAACCCAATTTCCATTTTTCCACTTATGAACCCAAACTTGTAGCGAAACAAAAGAAACATTCTTTATTCGTTCGGTTGTTCACGTCTTTGATTGGTTGTTTGCCAAATTTCCATTTTCATTTCTCTTTTATTGCCAAATTTCCATTTCTCCACTTATAAATCCAATTTCCATTTATCCACTTATAAACCCAAACTTATAGTGAAACAAAAGAAACATTCTTTATTCGTCCGGCTGTTCACGTCTTTGATTAGTTGTTTGCCAAATTTCCATTTCTCCATTTATGAACCCAATTTCCATTTCTCCACTTATAAACCCAAACTTATAGTGAAATAGAACAAAGCAAGAGTGTGTGTGCACCAAATTTTCATTTCTCCTAATACCTAAAACAATTTTAAAACATAAAAAATATATTTCCAAATCATTTTTATTTCCATTTTTGTACTCAAAATCAAATTTCCATTTCTCTACTTAAAAACCCAAATCTATAATAGAACAAAGCAGGAGTGTGTGCATATTCTATATTTGTTCAGTTGTTCACGTCTTTGATTGGTTGTTCACCTCTTTTATTGCCAAATTTCCATATAAACCCAATTTCCATTTCTCCACTTATAAACCCAAACTTATAGCGAAACAAAAGAAAACAAGAATGTGCACGCACATTCTTTATTCGTTAAGTGGTTCATGTCTTTGATTGGTTGTTTGCCAAATTTTCATTTCTCCACTTATAAACCCAAACTTAGCGAAACAAAAGAGTGTGCGCACATTCTATATTCGTTGGGCTGTTCACATCTTTGTTTAGTTGTTCACCTCTTTTATTACCAGAATTTTCAGACCTATTAATACCTAAAACAATTTTAAAATTAAAATTAAATTAAATTAAATCATTTTTATTAATACCTAAAACCATTTTAAAACATAAAAAAAATATATGTATTTCCAAATCATTTTTATTTTCAATTTTATACTCAGAACCAAATTTCCATTTCTCCCCTTGTAAACCAAACGTATAGCCAAACAAAAGCAAGAGTGTGCACGCACATTCTCTATTCGTTCGGTTGTCCACGTGTCTTTGTTTCGCTGTTCACCTCTTTTATGGCCAGAATTCGTTCGGCTGTTCACGTGTCTTTGTTTCGCTGTTCACCTCTTTTATGGCCAGAATTCGTTCGGTTGTTCACGTGTCTTTGTTTCGCTGTTCACCTCTTTTATTGCCAGAATTTTGAGTAGGTTATCACTTCACCGAAATGTAGATTCAGTTGAACCCGGTCCAATTCCAGTCCCATATCCACCGGTTGAATTCGATCTAGTTATTGAAGATAAAGATCCAGCTCTCGCAGGTGCAGTTCTGGATCTAGTTGGAGATTCATATACAGAGAGATCCCTTCTCATTCGATAGATTTTGAGAAATTATGGATGCAGATAAAGTCCGAATGGGTTGTCAAAGTCTCAATTTGGTATGCCCTATCTTAATCTATTTTGTCTAAACTTTAATATCTATTAAATCATAATATCTATTAAGTCATGTTAAGGACAGAGAAATTTACCAACAAAATGGACGAAGTAAAATATGTAAGATTTGGATTCGAATTAGTATACATAAGAACCATATGAATAACATAATTGTCAATAACATATGGTCTTTATTCGTAAATAATGCAATATCTTTTTATAAAAAGTGATTATTCTTATAACTTATTTTTTGATACAACACAACAGAGATTTCAGCTAAGTATTCTACGATGATTGTAAACAGAAGCACTTGTTGTTTCCCCTTTATCATGTATTTTACCATGGTGACCCTTCTCACAAAATAAAATTACAACCAAACTAATTTTTTGAGTGTAAAAGAAAAAGCATCGAAATAGACTTTTAAGTGAACTTACAGACATAGAGCACAGGAGATCTAAATTTAATGATATATATTAGATAAAAATCCAAAAAGACATGAAGCTTTCTCTTATTGTAATAAATTTTGTTGTAAAAGTAAGAAAACCGAATACATGGTCCAAGGTGTTGTGACCACTTCAGGAGAAGGTCTATGGTTCAGGACACAACGAAGAAAATTTAGTAACGGTTCTGGAAGACACTGACGGAAAGCGTTTTACCTTACTTGCTTGGTCTTGGCTCTGCTTGATCGGATGCCCTGGGCCTTACGTAGATTTTCCAACAATTGGTCTTCATATGTTGTATTAACATCAGTACTGGAATTCACAATAAGACGGTATGTTAACTGCTTGTTATTTTCGAGCAATCCATCAAGAACTACTCTCTGTTGAAGCAATTCACTTAGTATTTGAATTCACCAATAATACAAAGGTCAAAATGACACCATACCAAGAAAAAAAAAAAACATATGAATATAAAATATATAGTCGTCTGAAAATGATTAATTATTCTGCTTCATCTCGATCTTTATCAATATCATCCTCAAAAGCCATGGCTTCTGAACCAGACAGTGGCATATCCATGAATCCCTCTGAAATCTCGAAGCCTTGAGTACCAAAATTTGGTACCTTGAGTACCGAAATTCGGTCATCTTGAAGCCTTGAGTACCGAAATTAGCTGTTACAGTTGTTGTGTCGTTCACTGTAATGTAGTCCGAAATTCGGTAATCTTGAAGCCTTGAGTATCGAAATTCAGTGTTACAGTTGTTGTGTTGTTCACTGTAATGTAGTCTAGCCATATTTAAATGGCAGGAAGGGGAAGACAGTTCGTTCATAAAGGGACAAGTATAATCGTTCTAAACCACAGCGCGGTTAGTGCCTAATTCTGGCCAGAGGTTCCATGGCTTGTGATGATCCAATGACGACAAGTTTTCCAATCCTGCAAGCTTCCTACTCAATCTGTCTGCGGACCTTATCGTGCTCGCCAGCCGGAAACCTTATGGTGCTCATGGAGTTCCAAATCCGTCGGCAGTTTCAAAGAACATCCAGTTAAACCAAGTAAAAGCCCAAAATTACTTTCTTGCAGATGAAAGGAGGAAAAGTTTTAAGATCTGTTTCGTTCGTTTCCCTAAAGAATCTGCTGTAAACACTTCCTTGGAGTACTTGGAGCGTTGTTCTTTGCATAGATTTGACCTCTGCAAAACTCGGTCCATATATATTCAAAGAAGAAAAGTAATTTTTGAAATAGAATTTCAGATCATTTACGAAATAGAAATGAGTTTTTGATCGAGAATGTAACCATCTAGATAATCGAAGACTTCAGAGTAGAACATAAGATAAAAACATAAATTTACGTGGATAAATTTGCTTTTGAATTCTTCATAAATAAATTCATGGACCAATTTTTAATATTAAGACAATATAAGACAAAAGTAAACTTAAAAATAAAAGGAGTCAAAGAAAAATTTAGGACAATACACCAAATTTAGGTGGAGTAATGGGAAATACCTTGGGAAAGAGTAGGGCTTTACTTAATCAATGAATACATACATACATTCACTCACATTCCATAAGTATGAATAAGTGTAAATATTATATATTTGAAGTTAATTTTATTTGGTCTTACACCTAATACTATCCTTTTTGAGATCAAATAGAAGTTTAAGTGAATATTTTTACTATTGTTTCTATCTCATTGCTACTAATCCTTCTCAAGATGCATTTCATCCTATTTGCATCAACCAAGCCAAGTGTAATATCCATCTGTGTTCATGTAAATATTCTTTATTTAGAATGAACCATTATTGAAATACAACATGGTGATGTATTAAAAAATTGAATATTAAAGATAAACTCGATAATTACTTGGGAAACATTTTTAGTTAATGGGATCCTTACCCAAAATCACTAAGGTGGATGGATAAAAACAAGATAAACTTCCCTTAGTTACTCCCAAAAAATCCCTACGGGTGGCTAAAAGTGATTTAATATGACTGGGAGGAAAAAATATTTAAATCACTCAGTGCGGAAAAAAACCGAGCAAGGGGGAATAAAACACAACCAGAGACAAAGGCAGGCTTTAACGAAAAAGGGAAGATTCTTTTTGGAAAATAAGAAAAATCCTAGGCTATTGGGGTTGGCAGACCCTGGAAAGCTGGACACCACTAAAGAAAGGTTGTTAGGGAGGTAAGGCATAAAAATGCATTGCCTAAAATCACAAGAGGTTGTTGATTATGGGGGGAAAAGAAGATCTCAGCTTGGGGGAGAATTGGTGGTGAAAGGTTCGTGATTGGGTGAAAAATTGTTTATATCAAGTAGATCCAGTGGTTATGGTTAGATTTTCTGGTTCTTGTTTATTTAAAATATTGTTTATCCTACACATTAGTTGATATGAAAGATGTTTTATTTGTTGGAGGTGGAATATTCTATTGTATGATTTAATTATGTTGTTCTAAGTTATTTTCTTGCATGTTGTTTGCATAGGCATAGTTGAATAATATTGTTGTATATTGTACTGTAAAAGTAGTTATATCACAAATAGAAGCAACTTAAACAAGATGTAACTAGACTTACTCAACTTCTTATGAATACTAAGGTGTAAAGTGAACTCCACAAGTTGTTGTTTTATTTTTAACTACTGATAACAGTTCTGAAATATAGAATTATATAGGATACGGATAATATTCTGATATATTTTGTGTGTCTCAGTGGAGGATTGAATGAGAATGGATTTGACTTTCTAAAATGGACTTAGTTGGTATCTATTAGTAGAATGAGTAATTTATAACAAGATTTATTATTCTCTTTCATATACACATATACTGTTAATGTAGTTGTCGACCAATTGATCAACCAAAAAAATACTATTCTCTCGTTTCATGCACAAGAAAGAAAAAGAAAAATATTTAAAGCTTCAATCATAAATATGTAAGCGTAGATCACCAGTTTATATAGGGGTCATCACTTAAGGTAAACAATCATTGAGAAACATAGTTAGAAAATTATACAATTTCCGTTTAGGAGTCTGATGGTACAGAAAAAAATATGTTATTAAAAAGGACGTGTTGGTACAACTGAGAATTAACACGGAAGAGAACGCGTCGAGAGATGGATTCAACTCTTTGGAATTAAAAACAGTCTATTAAAGAAAAAGTGAAAATTACTAATTAACCAATAAAGAAAATATGCCTCAGACACAAATAGCTCACAATTAATTTCTACTCTGATTGATAATCAGAGGGTGAATTAAATAACCCAAGTGCATTCCAGTCATTCCATTAGCTACAGGCTACCATAAACAAAAACCATGTTCAGGTAGATATAGAGTAAAAGTCATGGTTGCCGTTTGGGTAATATACGAAAATGACTTTCTAATTAAATATGAAACATATGAAATCCACATCAAATACTAAAGGGGCGTAGGATGCACACCTTACGCACAAGGGTGATGAATTTGGCGCGTGTAAAATCATCCTGATGTTGTGAAATACATATAAATACACCCTACAAGACTAATATGTTTCGAAAAACCATGAACAACAAGAGCTTAGCAAAGCAATGGATGAATACATTCCTGAGTAATAATAAACCACAAATTCTTCAACACTAAATTGATATAAGCGTTAACGAAAGGTAAATCAGAGAAGTAACATTACTGTTTAACAATTACACCAAGTATAATATGGAGCAATAAAACACAAACTTTATAAATTTACCAAGCGTTTTCACACTGATGAACTTCAGGGGTATTTGTAAATCGAATGTATTTACTTTTCAAAAGAAAACCAATCAGATAATACACACTGAAAAAGATATAGATTTACAAATTGGGGTTTGATGAATCCATAAAACAGTCACAGAAGGAATACAACCACTAGGAAATTTTAGAGTACGATTACTCTAATGAGAAATTAGGTTAAGTTTATGTAAAGGGGTATTCCAACCTTGGAAAAGTTACAGATGCACTGTAATTATGATAACCAACTATACATATTCGAACACAACCCGCCATATTTTCAGTTAGAGGGCATCATAAAACCCATCACTAGGATGGAGAGAACGAATTATGGAATCCAAATGAGGGGTATTAGTTAAGTAGATTTATTAGTGACAGCTGAGGTAGACGAACCAGTAGATGACACTGGTCTCCAAACCTGTATCTATCACATTGCATAGAAACCCATTCGAATTGTAAGCAAGGAGAGTAAATTCGAAAACTTATTCACAAGCTATAAACTCAGCGAAGAAAAAATTATTTACCCGTACAAAAGAAATCTTGAGAATCCCCTTTGCGGCTGGAAGGGAAACACCAGATATATATCAACACTAGAATGCATTGGTTTGGAAGATAATAGGGAAATACAATGGTAGCGGAGAGTATGAGAACGATTCAAGGGCAATACTTGACAGGGGATGCAAAAAATTAAAACTTAAGCAGGCTTAGCCCCATGGAAATCGAGCCGAGAGAAGATGACACATAGACATTTTGGAAATTTACCCTATACCAGGGTATCAAAGAGCGAAAAGAAAATTCAAACTCCGTTTGCGTGCAGAGCGGAATTTTGACAATAGAATATACAAAGGGAATTAGAGCCAGACCTTACCTGTGAAGCCCCTGTGCCACGAACACCAACTTCCTATAGTACGCATCTAGATAATATCAATCGAAGACTTCAGAGGTAGAAAAGAAAGTAGCAGTTCTTAAAAGCAAAGAAATTCTGTAGCGCAGAATTTTTATCGAATATTTACTTTGAAATCTCTAAACATTCTTTGAGAAGTTTGGGAAAAGAAGGCATATGAACATTTTTAAGAAAAATAACCAAAATGGCGCTAGTTATATCTCATAATTCTCTCTTGAATTAATCATAATTACAGTCTCTTTCAGATTCATTTCGAAATTATATGCACCAAGAAAAATTTAAAACAAAGATATTAATACTCGCTAGCATTGCAAGCTTCTTACCTCAATCTGCCTGCAGACCTTATGGTACTCGCCAGCGGGAAACCTTACGGTGCTATGGAGTCTGAAATCAGCCCGCAGTTTCAGAGAACATGCAGCTAAATCAAGGAAAAACCACAAATTACTTTCTTGCAGATGAAGGAATTGAAATACACGATTTCTCTATCTTCAATGGCGATGAGAATTCAAAGCAGATGGAAGGCCGAAGTATCTACAATGAGAATTCAAAGCAGATGGAAGGCCAAAGATGGAGCAGATGGAAGGCCAAAGATGGAAGCAGATGGGCAAACGGTTTCCCAAACTAGATCGAGCGGTTGAAACTTTTGCAATCGTCTAACATGAGATCCTATGGTGTAAGAGGATGACAGGTAGGCAGAGAGGGAAATTGATCTCAGAGGGAACGCCTTACGGCGTAAAAATAATGCACTCTATCAATTCGTGTAATTTTTTAAATTTCTTCGGAGACACAGAGTCCTCCTCGCCAATTTTTACTGTGCTTTATGCACCTCCAAAAGGCATTATTTTGGACCAGAGCAATTGTTTATCATATTCGTTTAGAGTTTTATTATTCCGGAATGTTTTATTCTTTTTACTCGAGTTGAAATTGACATTTTTGTTTTAATTATTTTAAATTAATAAAACTATAAAGTAAATATTGTGCGGGATGAATAAGTTTTTTTTAGTAATTAGTAATTTATTATTTTTTTCACAGTGTTAATTTAAAATTATAAATAAGCACTAACAATGAAGA
This sequence comes from Pinus tabuliformis, assembly GCA_031772625.1. NCBI lineage: Eukaryota > Viridiplantae > Streptophyta > Pinopsida > Pinales > Pinaceae > Pinus > Pinus tabuliformis. The sequence goes on along the minus strand of CM062805.1, from coordinate 1,043,959,415 downwards.
CAATAATTTTTAGGTGGAAAATTCCTTCTCACGACAAAAAAAACCATTGAATGTTTTTCTAATAATTTTGTGAGTATAAAAAATGCTTCATCTCCAACTGAAAGGGAAGTATCAACTCTCTAGTATTTTAGAAAAATATTCAATTTTCCAATTCCAATTGGAAGGACGCTCTAGCGCATTGGTTTTATCAACAGACGATTGAAATGATGTTCCAACACCCTAGCAAGCTCCAACTCGCCCTAGCACGACCCTACCACCTTGAAGTGTTTTCAAGCTCCAACCTGAAGGTGACTTCAATCACCAACTAGCACCACCCAACCACCCTGAAAATAATAATGAATTTGATATACTATTGTGGACTCCCGTACCAAGGACAATGGTCCACTTACAGTAAATCAATTTCTGCAATTTTATGTGGGCTCTGTACCAGGGACAATGGCCCACTTACAACTATTAACACTCACAACCCTTATAATCAACCTACTACAAAATCTTACTACGAGACATAGACCAAGTTACCCTTCCTGCGAAACTACTGCAATATAATAATGATAATGAACAAATGTACTTTTGTGTGGAGCAATTTTGAGAATAATGAGACAGTTATAAGATGATGAAGGTTACAAAACCCAGACCTTTGTTGCTTTGTTCTTGCAGACATGATGAAGCACATATCTTAGTTGTAATGATGAAAGCTCTTTTGCTAGATGTCCTGCCCTAACTGAGAGTATTGGATAGTGATTGAAAGAACCCTTATTGTTGCACATTGATCTATCAAATTGATATGAAATCCTTGTTGCAAAGAATTGCTACCAAATAGTGTGATAATAAAATATTGTTATATCCGAGATCAACAACTTCAAACTGCTAACAATTAACCCTCACTTCCAAATTGGGCTAGCAACCATAAGAGTTTGTACACACCCAAACTTCTACACACTTTCAACTTGTGAATTGCAAGAAGACCCAAAAAAAAACTTACTGCTTCCTTTAGACTATGGTGTTGCTTTATTAACTACTACATAATTTCTACTTATACATGGCTCCAATCTTTAGGGTTCATAAATGAAATATTCAACCAACACCAATGTATTGTGAGTATAAGCATTGCCAATTGCAAATTGTACCTATCGTTACTGGCGATTAAACTGCATAAGCTATCTTATTGTTGTAGACCTTAAACCTGATACAAGTATTTAATACCACTACACTTGAATGACAAAATACTAAAACAAGGAAGAAGAGATTCTTGCCAATAGTAAATAAACAATTCCTAATTCAAGTTGAGAGGATTAATAAGTTGGCTTAATTAGCTTACTGACACTTATAAATACATATGAACCTGTTGACGATGTTGGAAATCTGTCAACCAAGGGGTCTCCCCGATGTGAAGTCCCAATTAGACCTCGCACCATTTGGAATAGAAGCCCCATCCGGAGTATTGGCCCGGTTGCCATGTATTCTTACAAATTTTCCTTGGTTCTAACTAGCAGCAAGAGAGAGGAGTGCAAATGTGCCTTCGAAAAGCAAGGAGATGTGCTTAGTGAGTGTTCAGTTGTATGTGTGTCAGAATTATTTTACTGCAAAGGGGGATGAGAAGTGAGCCTCTAAGAGAGAGGTAATAGTACCACCCTAGTAAAGACACACATAAACAAGAAGAATTTGTTCAACATCCAACAAAATAGTCCACAAAGATGCGACAATCATTGCAACAAATACAACAAGAAAGATATGTCTAATATCCAACGGAATAGTCCACAAGGATGCAACAATGATAATAACCATAAAAGCACATTCTCAATATGATAAATATCAAAATAATCGAAATAGTTCAACATCTTTAGCACATATGAAAGCAAACATGAATTACAAACATTCACATAACAGTCTTACAAATATTCATAATCCATCCATGAAAAATGTGTTGGTCATAAGGCTTCTAATATTAAGTAAAAGTTCCAAGACACATGTATACAATGAGCACCACTAGCTCCAATAATGGAGCATTGGAGCCACTCCTTGCTCCTCAAAAGTAGCTTGTCTCTCTAATGCGTTGCGGGAGGAACTAAGGTGAAAAGTCCCTTGCTCATACAATGAGGGTGCATATATAACCAAGAGGTGATGCTTCACCTTCCTTACGAAACTTTGACTACCCCCATGACTGTTTAACTTCTTATGACTTTTCGACTTTACATGACTCTTCATGTTCTAAATGTGTCCTTTGGACTTCCACTTTACAATACATTTTGAATAGATAATTACATAATCCACAATAATGATGTGGCATATGATGACTCGTGACCGGACATGACATGACACTAATGACATGGACTGCATGATGATGTGGCAATGCCAAGTTGTCCTTCTTATTGCTTCTTTCTTTCTGTCTTCAGTAAGAGATGTATCCAATGCTTCATCTTCATGATAGATATGCTTTGTTCTTCATATCTACTCTCCAAAGGGTTATGAATTAGATGGAGTCTTCATGCGGTCCTAATCTTTGGTCTTATGTTGTAATCTAGTGTTCCTTTGTCTTCTTGTTTGATGATCATCTTATCTCTTCAACTCCTTAGGTTTCTTCTAGCATGTCCTCCTTCTCCATCTCTTTCTTCATCATCTTGCCATAGCATGATAGAGTTCTTACATCTGCAATTCTCTCATGACAAGACGACATTAGTCTGATAAACCCCTATCTAAGATGTTGCATGATGATCCACTGATTGAGTTGGAACTGAGTGGCAAGCTTAAGGAGAGGCTCAGTGACTACGTAATTGAGCAACTTAGGCAGTCAAGGGTCAGGCTTGAGCCTTGAGACTACGCAATGTGTAGTTCAGGCTTGGACTTAGCAAAAAGACTGCGCAGTTGGGGAGCTCAGAGAACCAGGATGAGGCCTTGAACATTGATTTTTCCCATTACACGGTTATGGAAGACAGAGGAGCCCAAGTGATTGCACAATTGCACAGTTTAAGAGCTCAAGGTTGAGGCTTGAGCCATGAGAGTGCATAATGCGTAATTCAGGCTAGACAGTGTAGGCAAATTGCGCAATTTTGAGGCTCAGTGAGTTAGGCTGCAGGGTTTTGCATTGTTTCAGTCAACTACGCAGTTTTGGGAGGTAGAGCAGACATGGTGATTACGTAGTTCAAGACTTTAGGGTTTGGGCTTGATCTCAAAGATTGTGCAATGCGCAGTTGCGGCCAGGCTGAAGGGATGGATTGCGCAATTCTAGGGGCCAAGGTTCGGGCTTGAGCACTGGAACTGCATAGTGCATAGCCTTGGGAGGCAGGAATTGTGCATTGTGTAGTGTCAAGGGACAGGGTTGGAACTGCACAATGCATAGTTGAGGAAGGCCATATGAGGCAAGGTTGTAGGGAAGCTTCCAAAAAATGGCTAAGTATGGGACCAATGAGACTGATGTGAACAATGATATGACTTGACTGTGATCACATACTTAGGACACTTGACGACATAACAACATAGATCATTTACAACACGTTAACAACATATTTCCCTCAATGCAACAACTTTGTGGTGACTTTTAACAAGTACAACACTAAATATACAGTTTGTGACGATCGCGACAACACTTGTGCGACAATGCTTAAAACTTTGGGAATGAGTGCGACAGGTGTTTACATGGTAAGATCAACTCATTTTCATGAATATAAACCCTTGAAACCACCAAAATGAGCTTATACACATTGTGCGACAACTAACATGCATAAAGACAACATTTACTATATGAAGAGAAAAGGGAGAGTGACACTTGTGATATGTGAATGATATTGAAAGCGACACATGCCATAGTGAAGATAACATGAAAATGACACTAATTAAAGTGAAAGAAAGCAAGAGTGACAATCGAAAGCATGAAAACAACACTCGTGAAAATGAAGGTGCGCAAAAGTGACAATTTGAAAAACTCACCAAAATAGAAGTACAAACACAACCAAAAGTGAGGGACTGTCAATGACAGTGCACACTAGTTGTCGACATGGGTCGAACATTACACAGACATTGTCTTGATAGACTATACTTATGATTGTTTAAGATTGCATGGAAGAATGTGTTCATGAACTCATTGTAAACTAAGCATGTGTGAGTAAGTGACTTCGATCGATTAAGAAGTGACCATGGAACGACCGATTGCAAGATCCGCATTAAGCTCCAAAATCCAAGTATAGGCAAAATTTTGGAGGGTGTTTTTCTCCTCGACAACACTTGGCAACACACTAGTAGAACTCCAACTTCTCTGCCTCGGTCAATTCCTTCGTGTAGGCTCTAGTTCTTTAGGAAGTATTGATTCATGGTTCAGTTTACCATGGCCTCCCCACTTACCCCGTGCATAAAAATCGTCCCCTTCATTCCTTTACTCAATTAAATACAAACACATGATCAACGATCACACAATGTTTCGAATCATGATAGGGTAATGAATTTTGAGAGCTTTATATTTTTAGAGTATAGTTTTTCATTTTTGGTGTTGCTCCGCTGTTAACAGGCTTGGACAGTACCCTGGCGAAGTCACCTCAGGGACACAAACATTGCTCTGCTACCAACGACCCTACGCAGTACCCTGGCAAAGTTGCTTGTTTCATCTCTCTGTGCATGAAGCCTTTCTCTTCTTTCGTCTTTATTTATTTATTTTATACAGGACTGTACATCGAAACTTATTTATTTCATGGGCGGAAGAGGGATCCCTACTTATTGAGAGTAGGAGAGGTTGTCCCTTTAGAGAAGCATATATATGACCTCTAATATTGATTTGCTCATTTATATTTTCCCCTTGTCCTTCTCTACTTGATTGGATCATCCTGAAAAAACTGAAACATAAAAAACTCGAGTGTAGGGATGAGGTTTCCATAATAGACATGTAGATCATGGTTTGACACAAGACTTTCTTAACGCAAGGATTGTATTTTCCTTCTGAACATCATCAACCAAAAGATGTAACCAATACAAAGAATACAGACAGAGAGTTAGCCAAATGTTGCAGTGTCACAAAGTCCTTTTCTATTTTGCCACATTCCATTTTGAGCCAACAAAGCATCTTCATGCAAGGTCTTACAAAACAAAGAAAAGACAACACACAACAAGGAAGCAAAACCAGAAGACAAAATGGAAGGAGGCTAACCTGAAAAGATGATGCGAAACCAAAATGAGAAAACACAAGACAAACTACAAAAAATGAATGCAAGATGGATGTGCAAGTAAACTAATATGCAACTAAACCTACTCCTAACCTAATCATCTAGAAGGTCGGGGTCACGTATAATGAAATTTCCAATGAAGCCATCGTAACTGCTTCTGACCTGCATTCACAAAGATATAAGCAATTAAAAATGATATAAAGCAATGTGCAACATAACAGATAAGAACTTGAATAACTTGCACAAAAATTTGAAGGTCTTGCCTGTTAGCAGAAAGATAGGCCATAGCCACTACTTCTAACCAGTTCACATTCTTATCCTTTTAATGAAAACCATCATCCAACAAATCTCTGAAGCTTCTTGTGAATGTGTCTTCAACTACACCAAACTCTTTATCAAGCACGTGGAAAGATCAAAACTTGTTATTTGCGACGGAGCCTGCCAAGTAATATTGCTCTAACCATTCAGCGATTGGATCGTAAAACTCGTGACAATCCTCTTGAAAACTTAGAAATCTTTGTAAAGATGAATTTTCAATTAAAGGCACGGGATTACGATGAGAATCTTGTGAGGAGAAATAGATCTCATCATATTCAGCAGGCATGTCAAGATAGTGAAGACTTGACATAACCATTCGTGAGTGCGGAAGTGCCTCAATCTCTTGACAAGTACTCATATAGTGAGATGTTAAACCCAAAAAATCAATGGATGTAAAACAACTATCATTGGATGTATTGATGGGAAAATAGTAATTTGAACAACAGTCATCAGAAACAGAATCACGATCATACGGGAGGATTAAAGCATTAGATTCCTAGTTTTGAATTACCAAAGATAAATAAATTGAACAGTTCCGCAAATTCTCTACATAATACAATCATCTTCACGTGACGAGTGTAATAAACCATTTTCTTGTGACTCGCTACTCCCTACACTAGCATTGTAGTCATCGAAAGAAGTAAAAAGGAACACTAGTATAACAAACACATGAAACCAGTCAGGGTAAAACAAGTGAAGAAGAATTTGATTTGTCAAACAATCCATGCATTCACTAACACTCAAGAGGATTTTAGGTGCGATGAAGAAAAAGATTAGCATCAGAATATTCACAAGAAGGATCAGGAGCTGATTATTTTCAAAAGAGTGTGACAGGTATGACTCCTTTGGCCAAAGATAATCTTTAGAATAATCAACTTCGCAGTTCCATGATTCTATGAGAGATGCACATTCCAAATCCGAGTTTGATACAAGACATTTTCATAAATATGAATTATCTTGAATCCGATAAGAAATTGAATGTTGAAGGTTCGAAGGATCATTTCTGCAATGCCAAATATATTTCAAGAAATAATTTACATCGAGTGAAACCATGAAAAAAGAAGAGTTTTGCGAAGAAAACCAGACCTGACTCAATTCGGGGGTCTTACCAGAGTTGCGAGATCCTAACATAACCATCAACAGAAGTTGAAGTGCCTCGACTCTCTGGCAAGTCCCATAACTTTCAAGGATTGTAAAATAGTATTCTGAATATTGAACCAAATCATGCATGGTGTGAGGATAGTTGCTTTCACTGATTTGGATGAGATCACTATTAACTGGATGGAAGCCATCTTTGTCACTGATTTGATCAGATTTTACAACTTTGACAACTAGATTACTCAAGTCGAAAGATTCTTCTGATCGCAAATCTAGAGATGGAGAAATTTCATGAGCAAGTTGATTTGAAGAGTTGTCTTCATGCAAAACAAGAGATGATACAGGATAGAAAGGATACTCAATGATCTGATTATTTTCTCTTTCATCATGGACAACCTTAATACCTTGTGTAAATTGAGAAGTGAGCTCATACAATGAATAACTTGAAGAGCATGGAGTATCTTCATCGCATGTAGATGCATCGTAAATAGGAGAGCACAAGGGATAGTGGGACAAAGAGGAAGTTTCGATAAGATCATTTTCTTCGACCGAAATAGATTCCATATCTAAATCTTTCAAATTAAAATTTTCATGAGAAACCTGAAATATCAACTGGTGTACTTGGGCATTCATCATCACATACATCAACAAAATTATCATCATCAGAATGATTGTTGCCCAATACTATGGATCTAAACAAATTAATTTCATTTGATTCATTACCAAGATTAACATATTCAATATCAGCCAAGAATGAGGAGACACCATCTTCACATGGAGGATTTTGAAAAAGAGAAGAAAGATTGAACGAATCTTCACCTTCTTGCTCCTCTACATGTGTAATGTGACTATCTTGAACCCGATCACTATTTAGGCCAACAACTTTAAAATTAGGAGAGTGTGAAAAACTAGTTGATGGAGCAGATTGATCAAGTAGATCACTGTACAAAGGGACAACAAGTAGATGATAGAGGATGACAGAAATCTGAATCAAACTCAAGAATAGAGTTATGAGTGTTAATACCATCTTGAGGAATAGAAAAATTGCTTTTCACCGTAGGCTTCATGAGCCATTCCAAGATTTCCTCTATTAGATTTGAATCATGAAAAGCGGAAGGAGGATGAGAAGATGGATTAGGGATTTGATGTGCAGATTTCCCAAATTTACGATCATCGCAAGGAGGCAACCACATTGTAACTGAAAAAGGAGGAGGACAAGGAACAAAACAAATAACATGTTCCTCCTCTAAAATTAGGGGTGTCTCTTGGTTTACAAGAGTTGGGGATGAAGAAACATCAAGTGGTCTAGATTCACCATGCAAAGAGATAAGAACCAAGTGCTCAAACTCTTGTTTCAAGAAATCTCGATCCATATCTTCTTCAGGAAATTCATAACAAAGGTGAAGGAATCAACCAGAAAAATCCTTAATTGATTCATTAGGCTTCATTCTTAAGTGATTGATTCTTTTACAAACATCTTGGTAATCGTACCTATCAAAGGCTTGATGAAGCTCCCTGAGGAAATGATGAAAATAATGGATGGAAGCAGGTGGTAAGGTATGGCACCATCAATTAACACGACCTTCAAGGGTGAGGAAGAAAAGCACACAAGCAAAATCTTCATCATTGATTTTGTAAGATTCAAAAATTTTAAGAAAATCAGAAATGTGCTCGATTATGGATGTTCCATCCTCACCATCAAAATTTAACTGAGATAATTGATAGAGAGGCTCACCGGGGATTAAAAATTGACAAATGGATAAATTGGAGAAATACCCTAGGAGTAATATTTGAGGATGAGCCATTTTGAATAAGAGGTTCAAAACAGACTCAATGGGCACAACTTGTCATCTGGCCCTCCTTCTAGTGCCATTGTTGACAGTGCTAGAAATCTGTCAACCAAGGGGTCTCCTCGATGTGAAGTACCAATTAGACCTCACACCATTTTGAATAGGAGCCTCATCCAAAGTATTGGACCGATTTCCATGTATTCTTACAAATTTTTCTTGGCTCTAACTATTAGCAAGAGAGAGGGGTGCAAATGTGCCTTCGAAAAGAAAGGGGGTGTGCCTGGTGAGTGTTCGGTCGTATGTGTGTCAAAGTTATTTTACTACAGAGGGTGATGAGAAGTGAGCCTCTAAGGGAGAGGTAGTACCACCCTAGTAGAGACACACATAAACAAGAAGAATATGTTCAACATCTAGCGGAATAGTCCACAAATATGCAACGATCATTACAACCAATACAACAAGAAATATATGTCTAATATCCAGCAGAATAGTCCACAAGGATGTGACAACGATAATAACCATTACAACACATTCTCAATATGATAAGTACCAAAATAACTAAAATAGTTCAACTACTTTAGCAAAAATGAAAGCAAACATGAATTACAAACATTCACAAACCAATGTTACAAATATTCATAATCCATGCATGAAGAGAGTGTTGCCATAAAGGTTCTGATATAAAGTAAAATTTCCAAGACACATGTATACAATGAACACAACTAGCTCCAATAGTAGAGCATTGAAGCCAATCATTGCTCCTCAAAATATAACTAGTCTCTCTAATGCCTTGAGGGAGGAGCCAAGGTGAAAAGTCTCTTTCGCATACAATGAGGGTCTATATATAACCAAGAGGTGACGCTTCACCTTTCTTATGACTCTTTGACTACCCCCATGACTGTTTGACTTCCCATGACTTTTCGACTTTACATGACTATTCATATTCTGAATGTGTTCTTTGGACTTCCACTTTACAATACATTTTGAATAGATAATTACGTAATCCACAATAATGATGTGGCATATGATAACTCATTATCGAACATAATATGACACTAATGACATGGACTACATGATGATGTGGCAGCGCCAAGCTATTCTTCTTGTTGCTTCTTTCTTTCAGTCTTCAGTAAGAGATGTATACAATGCTTCATCTTCGTGAGAGATGTGCTTTGTTCTTCATATCTACCCTCCATAGGGTTACGAATCAGATGGAGTCTTCATGAGGTCCTAATCTTTGGTCTTCTGTTGTAATCTAGTGTTCCTTCATCTTCTTTTTTGATGATCATCTCATCTCTTCAGCTCCTTAGGTGTCTTCTAACATGCCCTCCTTCTCCATCTCCTTATTCATCACCTTGCCATAGCATGATAGAGTTTTTGCATATGAAATCAACTCATGACAATGCGACATCAGTATAATAAACCCCTATCTAAGATGTTTCATGATGAACCACTTACTGAGCTGAAACCAAGTGGAAAACTGAGGGAGAGGCTCAGTGACTACATAATTGTGTAGCTCAGGCAATCAAGGGTTAGGCTTAAGCATTGAGACTACATAATGCGTAGTTCAAGCTTGGACTGAGCAAAAATATTGCACAGTTGGGGAGCTCAAGGAGCCAGATGAGGGCTTGAACATTGATTTTTCCCATTGCATAGTTCTGGAAGACGGAGGAGCCCAGGTGATTGTGCAGTTGCATTGTTCAAGAGCTCAGGGCTAAAGCTTGAGCCTCAAGACTGCACAATGTGCATTTAAGGTTGGATTGTGCACGTAGATTGCACATTTTTGAGGCTCATTGAGTCAAACTCTAGGGTTTTGCACTATTTCAGTGAATTGCGCAGCTCTGGGAGGTAGAGAAGGCCTGGTGATTGCACAGTTTAAGAGCTCAGGGTTTGGGCTTGAGCTCAGAGATTGCGCAATTCACAATTGGGGCTAGGTTGGAGGGTTGGATTGCGCAATTATGGGGGCCAAGGTTCGGGCTTGAGCACTGGAACTATGTAGTGCATAGTCTTGGGAGGCAGGAACTATGCATTGTGTAGTGTCAAGGGACAGGGTTGCAGCTTGAGGGTTGGAACTGCGCAATGTGCAGTTGAGGAAGGCCAGATGAGGCTAGGTTGTAGGGAAGCTTCCAAAAAATGGCTAAGTATGGGATCAATGAGACTGATGTGCAAAATTATATGACTTGAGTGTGATCACATACTTAGAACTCTTAATGACATAACAACATAGACCATTTAGAACATGTTAACAACATATTCCCTCAATGAAACAAGTTTACACTAAAGATACACTTTGCGACGACTGTGACGACACTTGTGCGATAATGTTTAAAAATTTGGGGATGAGTGCCACAGGTGTTTACATGGTAAGATCAATTCATTTTCACAAAGATAAACCCTTGAAACCACAAAAATGAGCTTATACACATTGTGCGACATCTAACATGCATAAATACGACATTTACTATATGAAGAGAAAATGGAGAGTGACACTTGTGATATGCTAACGATATTGAAAGCGACATATGCCATAGTGAAGATAACATGAAAACGATACTAATTAAAGTGAAAGCAAGCAAGAGTGACAATCGAAAGCATGAAAATGACACTCGCGAAAATGAAGGTGCACAAAAGCGACAATTTTAAAAACTCATCAAAATAGAAGTACAAACACAACCAAAAGTGAGGGATTGTCAATGACAGTACGCATTGACTGTCAACATGGGTTGAACATTGCACAGATACTATCTTGACGGACTGTGCTTATGCTTGTTCAAGATTTCATGGAAGAATGTGTTCATGAACTCATTGTAAATTGGGCATGAGTAAGCAAGTGACTTTGATCAATCAAGAAGTGACCACGAAACCACTGATCGCAAGATCCATAGTAGGCTCCAAAATCCAAGTATAGGCAAAATTTTGGAGGGTGATTGTCGCAACTACTACAAAACCTTTTGTCTCATTGCACTGAACTGGACTAACTTCTGAAATGATACAATGATTGAAATGGATTATGTGATTGATCTTCAAAGTTAAAGGTTGAGTTGTATGTCTTATGTTGTTGTAGCTATGTTATTATCACTCCTTCATATTAAACTTAATTTCAAGGATAAAATCTCAAATATGTGTCAAATTTTTTAATATTTTGATAGCTCAAAGATGATCTAAAAAGTGAAACGGAACCTTTCATTGAGCTACTTCAACCTTGGACTTCTACAAATCAACTTGAATCCTCCTTAACAGGGATATGAAAATATAAGCATGATAGAGACTGTTACAACCATTGTGATTTGACTAAGTTTTTTGTTGTTTGGAGGACTTCTAAAGGAGCCACAAGTACGAAAGATTGAAATATCGCAATAGCAATTCAACACTTCTTTGCCACTACAAACTTTGAAGAAACCATGGACCGAAAATCTTCACACTAATTGGAGAGTTTTCTAATATGTTAGTGTCTTTGTACATTTCAGATAATAGATTGCAAAAGAACCTTTCTTAGAGTTTGAGTTATCAAGCCTTCACAAGGTACTTCATCATTAAAAAAAAGAGATTCTAACACCCTTTCACTTGCCTTCAATTCTCAGGAATAAGATATAACAGAGTTTAGAAATGATGCCCTAGATGGGGCCGTAATTTATGTGCAGTTCCTTCAAACAAACCTTCCTTTTGAATTCAGTCACTTCACCTGCAATTTGACAACCAACGAATCCTTCACCCAAGCCACAAACAAAAACAAAGGATGCCCAAATACCCTTCCTCAATCCAACCACTCGACTGATCTATCAATGAGTCCACAGGGCTGAAGGGGAATTCAGATCTCAATCACAAGAGAATAATTGTTGAGTTCATTGCCTTCAGAGGAGATATATTATATTTTTTATAGACATCTGGAGGGACTTCAAAAGATGTAATGAGTTCTTAATTTGGAGGTGTTAGAGTCGGTCTAGTAGCCCTTCACCAGAGATCAAAGCTCTTTGCATTTCATGATTAGGTGTCCCATCAGTGTGATCATGTTGCATTCCGTTAGGCGTGCCATAATCCTGGTGGAGGGAGTTTGTGTCTTTTATTCCCCTCTTGTTTGGCACTGCTGGTTCAGGTTTGTTTAAGTAAATAAAATCCTCAAAGGGTCATTCATCTTGCTTTAAATTTTGAGGTCTTAGGTCTAGGGTTGAGTCCATTTTTGTCTTGAGAGGTCATAAAGGACCAGCAGGCCAAAGGGATGTCCTTCATTAAACATTTCTCATCATTGTACAACTAAATTTTCACCTTGTTCTCAAAAACTCTGTTTTTGAAAACAAAGGTCATTATCTCATTTTTGTAAAAATTCTCAAAATTTCAAATTCTTCAAATGTCGAAGTGCAGCCTTGGTCTCCTTTGCCAAAACACCTTAGAAGCTATCCCTGCAAAAATTTTCAGAAGAAATCATCATTTCAACCAATTTTTCAAAGAAAAGAAATCAAAAGTCAGAGCCAATTAATTCAAAAAAGTGTCAACACTCAAAACATTACAAAGTGGGTTTGGGCAAGTAAAAATCAAAAGGAAGCCTATAAAAGCACATCACTCCTCATTAGCAACTCATTTGCCTCTCACAAGCTAAGTGAATCCTTGCAAAGGCGATTTTAGGAGTTCTTGAGCAAGTTGAGCAGTTTCAGGGGCGCGCTACGCGTCAGGGAGCTTTTCTCAGTGTTATTTTGAACGTGCGCTATGTGTCAGAGGGGCGCTATGAGTTGGGCAAGGCGCACTACGCGTTGGGGTTTCAGCTCAACAAACTGCCAGCAAGCCATCAAATCGATTTTTCTCTCAGGCAAATTGCAGGTAGGCCTCTCTTTGATGGTTAGATTTGGTTTTGCAAGATGAAAGAGAAAATTAATATGTTCAAATGATATGTAAATGATAAATCAAAACCCTACCTTGTTGTGGAAAATTTAAAGTCTCAATGGTGCTAGGGTTTCAAATTTCTCTTGCTGTCCAAGGTTGCCCATTTGTAATCCTTTTTTCCCTCATTTTCATCACCTTTCTCTTTAAAATTTTCCCATGAAATTTCATAATTCTCCTCTCTAAAATTCCTAAAACATACTTAATTCCTAAACCCTACTTCACTTTAAAATCCCACAATTTTGTGATTTCCCATGCTTGCCTTCCCTAAATTCCTTCTTTATGTTTATTGTCCCTAATTCCCTCATGTTCCCCTTTCCCTAACAATCCCCTTGTATTTATGTCCCCTTGGTGACAGCATTTGAAAAAGTCAAAAAGCAGTTAATTGGGTGCCAAGTTAGCAATATATTTCAGCCATCTTGCCTTCAAAACCATGTCAGAAACCGAATCAGATTATGAGCAGAGTTATGACAGTGAATCAACACCAGAGGTAGAAGTGCCAAGGAGGCATCACAAGGGTGGTAAGGGTGGTCGGCATGTCAGAGAAGAGCCCACTTCATTGGCTCATTTGCAAGCTTGTCCACTTGCAATGTCATGTTTTCAGTATCAATCATGCTTTGGATATTGTGAGAGGATCTCACAAATTCAACACCATGGAGAGCTGGTCCGCTTGTTTGTCCTACATTTGCACAATGGCCATGTGAACCTTGCAGGAGTGGATTTCACCTTATCACCTGAAATGGTTGCTCAAGCCACCGGGATACCAAATGTTGGGGAAGAGTGGACCAAGCGCAAGTTGCTAGACAAATTTCACTATCAACCATACATCAAACCCGGATGCATGAGGCACCTTACTGCTGTTTTTCCTTTCATATTCCTAAGGGATGAGTATGCACCCTTGATGAGGCTCATTATGTGCTGTTTCACTTGTGAGGGTAGATTTTCACGTTTATATTCGTACCATATCCGTTTGTTGATGCATTTCACCCGGGTACGAATGATGAACATTCCATTTTTCATGTGCCGAAATATAGAGAAGATGGTGCCCGTAGTGCAAAGGAAGAACCCCGCACAACAACTCAAAAGTATATATCATTATGCACTGATCGAGATCGTAGTGATGCATCAGTTAGCACAGCAGGGTATTGCTTGGGAGGATTTCATTTCTCGCGACTTCTTCATGGTGCCACAACCACCTCCCGAGATTGTCCATGATGAGGGAGGGCCTTCACATCAGTTTGACATTCCTGAGCCAGAGCATGTCAGCACTCCTCCATATGTTACATATCAGAGAGGCCACAGGGTCTTATTTGCATCTGCACGGCGAGTATTATCTCCACACCAGGTGGAAGGGGTCTCGCCTTCTTCATCAGCACAGCGAGTGTTATCTCCACATCAGGTGGAAGGGGCCTCGCTTTCGACAGCAGCACAGGTACAAGAGAGAGGCAAGCAGCCCAAGATTGATGAGGGGCCATCAGGTGATCCAGACATAGATATTGTTGACCTTGATATCAGCTCTCCTAGCTTAGAGTCAAAGGAGATCATTCAGCAACTTAGGGCGGAAAATGACTTGTTGCAGCAAAAGTTGGAAATGCCAAATTGGACAATCACATACTTAGAGCAGCGCAACAAGCAGTTGGAGGATGAACACACTCTTGATGAGTTGCGGAGGATCCGAGAAGACCGAAACTTGGCTCGCAAGAGACCTGGTGATTTGACACCTATTGAGCAAGGGTCTATGCTCATTCGGGTGAACTCTCATTTAGAAAGGTTGATAGCCAAGCCAAACAGGGACAAAGACATGCTCCGCCACATGAAGAATCATTATTGGGCCCGCATGCATGTGTGCAAAGCAAAAATGAAGGTACTCAAAGCACGCTTGGCCAAGGCACTAAAACGGAGGAAAAGGCCCGATCCGCTTCAGATTTTGGCTGAAGCCACCTTGAGGGAGCATGGTGCTCAATGATATACCTCCAGCTCAAAATTCAGGAAATTTGGAGCAATTTTGGTCAATTTTGAATTTTTTGTGCCAAAAACAGGTTTTTGCCCTCAACACGTAGCGCGCCGCGCGCTACCCTTAAGTTGGGGAGGTCCATTTCAGGAAAACTCAGCATTTTTGGATTTTTCATGACAAAATACACTTGCTCAGCCACTGCCAAGAAGTTTCATGGAGATTTGAGACCCCAAAAGGTCAAAAAACAAGCAAAAAATGACCTTCTTCCACTTTTTGGACACACAGGAAGAAGTCTCGGGAGATTGCAATTTTGGAGGGGAAAATGGCCACCAAATTTAGAAATTCCACTTGGGCTGGAGAGTAGACATCTATACCTTTCCAACAAGCCCACTTTTGCCTCATTTGGATGCCGGGAAGTGCCTCAAAAGTGGCCTAAAAGGCGCGCTACGCGTTGGGAAAATTTGCCAGTTTTGCACCTTCAGCACAGGAAAACGCAGCAGTGACTAGTTTTGACTTTTTGGTTGGATTTTTCATCCTCTTTGATGTAATTGATGTAATTTCATGTTGACATGATACTTTTTTACCTATTCTAGAAGATTCATTCATAAAATGGCAAAAAATTAATGAATGAATTGGTTTCCTAGCTTATAGAGGCAAGTTGTTTTGATTGCCTAGATTGTAGTGCTCAATTTAGAATTGGTTGAAACAGCTCCTAGGATGATGAGCTCAACCCCTAGAGGCAAGGGAATGGTTAGCTTGCCTATATTATGTACTTTCTTAGTCATTTTCATGGTTTGAATCTTGAGGGATAAGCTTAGACTGTTTTACACTTTGTATCTCTACAATTTTGGCAAAGGAAAGACCAGGGTTTTGCAGCACTATTTGGGATTCCTGTGGTGATTTGTGTTGATGGTGTGTTTCTCTTATGTACTTTTAAGTTTGTTATGTGCATCATTTTCCTACTCTTCTCTTCTGCAAATTAAGTAAATGAAATGTTAAGGTAGAATTCATGGTTTCTATGCTCTGCCTTTAAGTTCGCTTAATATCAATGTTTTCATCTGTTTAAGGAGAACTCTCGATGGTTTCTTGCTCTCCTTAGCTCCTCACCGGTCATATCCATCCATTCATTTATTTCAAAGGCATCAAGACAATCTCCTACCTTGCCCCAAAAAGAACTCTGCAAAAACTGTGTCTCATCCCCGCACCCAAAATTACCGTGCTCAGTTTTCCAACAAAACCCTAAAATTTAAAATCAAACTTTCCCCATCAGTTTACTAGCCTAAAATCAGTGTTCTTTATTGGTCATCTCAGCCCTTTGAAGACCTTTTGCCGAGATAGACCCGGAGAGAGCCCTCTCCTGTCCCCGTAGGGCTAGCTACGAGGCTAAGTGGTTTGATGTTGCCTTGGATTTTGTCTTTTTCAGCCTGAAGCCAAATTCAAGCGCTAACATGAGGGAGATTCCAAATTTGAATTTCAAATTTTGAAACGAGACAAAACTTGGAATTTGAATTTTAAGACTTGAAACCCAAGGAATGATATCGCTACACCTTTATTGATAGGGTTTTTATGTTTCTTTGAAATCAAAACCCCTTCCATGAGACGTTAATAAAAGAATAATTCATTGAGACGAAGTTTGACCATAGACTTATTGGTGAAAATTACACCTTCATGATTATACCAATGATAGGATGCCACATCAACATCCTTTGGGCTTTGTACCCACAAATTGGGTCCTTTTAATTCTAACAAGCACAACCCAAAAACCGTGAGGATTCTTGTGGCATGCCATATACCATTGGAAACATATTGACGAGGAGAATTCATTAAAGATAATTCTAACTCGAAAAAATAATGATTTTCCATGTCATATTAGTCAACAAAAAGAAGGGCATATTCTAGTGCTACTTGGATTGAAATCATTGACACTCACATATTAACAATATCCCCTTTGGCATTGGTGGCAACACATGTACTCCCCTTGCAATCATTGCTCCCTTTGACTCCATGCCTCTTATATACTTGACCTGCTTTCCTTCCCCCTTTTACATCAATGGCAAAGGGTGACTCCCCCTAACAAGTTCCCTATTGTTGTGGACCCATAACTTGCCTTTGCTCCCCTTGTATTCATTTATGGACAAAGAGAATTTCAATGTGAACTTGGGAGAATCCCAAGTTTTTGGCGAGGATGCTTAAATGTATCACATGGTAAAAGTTTGGTGAAGATGTCAGTTATTTTTTCCTTTGTCCTAATATATTCCACCTTTATGTTTCTTTCTTCCACTTGCTCATGAACAAAATGATATTTGATAGGAATGTGTTTCGTTTTTGAATGATTGAAAGGATTCTTGGAGATGCTTATGGCGTTGGTCTTATCGTAGAACATTGGAATGGGCTCATAAAACTTTACCTCAAGATCATGTAACGTTTGTTTCATCCACAGAACCTGAGTACAAGATGTCGTTGCTGTGATATATTCTGCTTCCGTTGTGGATAAGGAGACAGGCGACTACTTTTTGCTTAACCTTGAAACAAGGCAACCACCTAGATAAAAAGTTTCTCCACTAGTGCTTTTACGATCATCAACACTTCCTGCCCAATCCGCATTTGTATAAGTTGTGGTAGTTAATTCATTATCTCTAGGATACCATAAGCCAAAATCTATTGTTCCTTTGAGATATAAAAAGATTATTTTCACTGCAACAATGTGAGACTCTTTTGGTGCTGCTTGGAAATGTGCTACCTTTCCAACTGTCTACATCACATCTGCCCTAGATGTTGTCACATATAGAAGATTGCTAATCATTGATATGTACATTCTCTCGTTTGCATCTTTGGATAAGTCATCTATGTTCAACTTGCAACCTGTCACCATTGGGTTGCTGACCGATTTGTAATGGCCCTGGTGAAAATTCCATGTAAAAATATATAAATACCACGGATGATGGGACACATATTCCAAGATGAATGGTGGGCAGGATATCCTAGTGGGTGTTCATTTGGTTGTTTACGGTTAAGGAATTTGGCAAAGGCTATGGCTAAGGCATTAAAGAGGAAAAAAGGTATTTTGGCACATTTATTTATGAAAATAATGGAAATTAGGAGAAAATGAAGGTAAAAGGTCACAAGTTGCATGTGAGGAGGAAATTGAAAGAAAATAATGGAAAATGAAGAAAATAGAGGCCTCATTAATAAAAAGGTTTCTGAGGATTAGTGGTGAAGGCTTGATTAGTTCAGTTTTGGAGCTCTCTCATTATTCTCTCTCTCTCATACTCTTGGTTACTTAGAGTTTTCTTGGAGCACTCTTGGAGGGTGTGGCATACTTGGATTCTTGGAGTAAGAAGGCAAAGGAAGAGCAGGAAAGCACAAGAAGGCATCGACATCAACAACTACATCAGATTTGCTTGCAGGTACCAAGTTGCATGTATGATTTCTTCACTAGTTTTGGCATGCATGGCACATGCATGTGGTTTCTTGGTTATGATCTGTCATTGGCATGGAGGATGGTCGAGATTGACAGTGGATTGCCTAGCCTTGCCATTTCCTGGACATGCATGGTGATTGTGGGTTTACTTTCATTGATTTGTTTTGCCTGGTTCTCATGTTTCCATAGCTTGGGTTGAGTTATTAGTCCTAGAAGCCTTGTAACAACTTAGGTTGAGTTACTAGTCCTGGAAGCTCTGGTTGGACAAACGCTTTAGAAGCCCTTGGTGGGTTGAGTTACTAGTCCTCGAAGCCTTGGTTGGACCAATGCTCTAGAAGCCCTGTATAAGTTATGGGTTGAGTTACTAGGTCTGGAAGCCTTGGTTGGACAAATGCTCTGGAAGCCCTAGAAGGCTTGGATGGAGACCAATCTGATGATGGTTTTGGTGATATCCGACCATGAGGTGGAATCACTATTTGATGGGTTGAGGTGGATGGCCTCTAGAAGCCCTGGATGAGTTTTGATTAATGTGTTCTATGAGATCCCACATTCATGCTTGGAATATGGCACGAGGGTGAATGGATGAAGAGATATTTGGCTCAACCATTCTACGGTCGGGTGGAACGTGGTAGTCCCATATCCAGTTGGTTCATTTCATTCATTAATAAGAAATCCATTTCCTTGATTTTCATGTGTAAAGGTACTGATATATTTATGGATTTGATGGCTACTATATTTATTGTATTTATGTTCCTATTATGCTGCTTATATGCACATTTCATGACAGCAACTATGTATGGATCTCAACATATTTTTACTTGTATATGAATGGATGATGTGTTTATGAGTTAATGGAGGATAATGCAGCAAATGGCATGAGGGAACAATGGTTCAAAGCGATTCTCAGATAAGTATGCGATCCCTACACTTAATTCTATTATTTACACTTGTAGGTTACATGTTGATGATATGTTTGACGAAATGTTTGTCATGGCTAGTAGGGATATGGTGATGATATTGTTCATATTATTGCTTTTGCATCAATGTTTCCTCGCATCCTTACTTATTCTAAGTGATCATTCCATTCTGGGCAGTGTCTCGGGCTCTAGGCCAAAAAAGGTGGTTCAAATCCCGAAATGCTAGCATTATTGTTGAGACTAACTCACCTCGGCAGTGTTTGGTAAGCGTTATAAAGCACCTGGGTAGTGTCAAGGGAGCGTTAGTCCTGAAACTAACTTTCATG
This sequence comes from Pinus tabuliformis, assembly GCA_031772625.1. Lineage (NCBI taxonomy): Eukaryota > Viridiplantae > Streptophyta > Pinopsida > Pinales > Pinaceae > Pinus > Pinus tabuliformis. Next base: position 1,043,939,572 of record CM062805.1, on the reverse strand, counting down.
GGCGATGTCTAGGGAGCATACCCTGCCCTTAAGTCTCTCAAATAGCAGTGGGACCCAAGGATAGGAAGTCTGAGTGGCTGACTTGTCTCCTTAAGGTTATTTGGATGAATTTGGATGACTGTATGTGATGTTTCGTCGATTCCATTTCCTTAAAGTCACCAAGGAGGTTGAATCTTATCATAGTGGCCTCTCGTCGCATGTTTACCCCGGCTGGCCAATTGCTTGGGTAGATATGGGAGGAGGGTGTTACAAAGTGGTATCAAAGCGTGGTTGCGCTCTCCTTGGGCTGTGTGTTGGTCATGCATTCATGTCGGTTGCATGTGTGTCTCTTGTGTTGTAGTCCATGTGCTTATTTCTCTTGCATGGTTTTGATCATGGTTGTAGTGATGTAGCCATGTGAAGGTTGAAGGTGTTTTCGTGGAGTATGTCGTCATGTGTATGATTGATTATGCATTGTTATGCACATTAGTGTTCACATGTTATCAAGTGCATGTGATGTCGTTGTTGTTGTCATGGGTTGTATAGTTAGTATTGTCATGCATTTGTGACTAGACTCTAGCTATAATGATGTGTATATGGTTTGGTACTCATTTGTTATGTGTGTATATGCATTTGTTATGCATGTATGGTCGTGGCTATGATTATGCATGTAGAGTAGGTCAAACATGCCTTGTGAAGTCATTATATGAAATTTAGGTCATCATGATGCTATTGGTTGTTATAATGCTAATGTTTTGGCTGAGATAGAGTAGGAGATGCAGATCATCATAATGAGGTTGCAACATTGGACTTTGGGGTAAGAGCAGATCGTCATATAGGTATTGTATGTTCGACATGTAGGTATGTTAGTTAATGGATTGTTATATGCATTAGGGTTATATACATTAGGTTTATGTACATGTCTTTTGATGTTATGATTACATACATGATAGATGATAGTTGATTTGTATAGTTATATGCACATGTGTCGGATAGTCAAGAATGATAGTAACCTATGGTTGTATGCATTGCTATTGTTGTTTTAGATTAGATAACCTGATGATTATGTTATATGTTGCTGATGAGTATGTTATAGGTTAACTTGTTATTGTTAAATGATAGTTAGCTTGATGATTAGAGTTATTTCATTGAGATCTTGTTGTTGTAAATTGGATTGGTCATATGTGTGATGGTTATGTTCATTGCATTGAAGATATTGATGTTATGTGTATTGTGTTAACCTAGTTTGACCTATGTAGATGGTTATGGTTGTGATATTAAGGTATGAGCTAACATATTGGTGATATGGTGTCGTACTAATCTAGACTGATTGTACATATGTGATTGTTATGCATGAACGATAAATGTTTATGAGCTTATGAAGCAAACATGTTAGTTATTTAGTGTTATGGATATCGTGATCTTAATTATGTTTGAGTCGACATGTTGTAAAGTTATACCTTGCTAACTAGATTAATTGTGCAGGCAAGATAGCCTCCCCTGAGTTACACTAAGGTATGAGGTTTCTTATATAGTATACTTGGTGCTTCATTCTTGATTATGTTGTCTATTGATGTTGAATTTTTGGTGTCTATTATGCTGTCTAGTTAATTTTGGTATGTTGCAAGTTTGTTGAATGTTTGATGAATTGCATAATATGAGTATGTGTTCAAATGATATTGTTTTAAGATGATTGTACTAACACATGTGTGTTGAGACAGTTGATATGTACTTGAGTATAGTAGGTGATAGTTGTAGTATTATGATTGGTGACTATGAGTTGACTATGGATTATGACACGATGGTTCATCTTGGTAAAGATTAATTTCAAATTAATAGATATGATTGTCTTGATATTTGGAACATGTGGTTGACATGTGTGAGCAGTTGCGGGGTAACATGCTTGGTATTAGCATGACAAGGTAATAGTTGACGTGTCTATATAACTAACATTTGGGTGGTGTGACAACATATAATAAGCCTCGATTCCAACAAGGTAAAAACTTAAAAAGAAAGGAATTGGGAAAGAATTCCTTTGGCTATGTTTGGAAACCCTAATTTCGAACGAATGAATCCTTTCCACACAGGAAGTCTTCCTAACATTGATTTTCTCTGAAATTTTGTGGATATGTGCTATATTCATGAACATGCACTTGATAGGTATATTAGCTAGTCTTTAGCTACAGGTGGATCTGTCAAAGGATTGGAGTCCCTTGAGAGATGGCGTGGATGTGTTCAGTTGCAAGCAAGGTGCTTGGCACAATAAGGTGAGGTAACTAGTGTATTATTATGCTTAATTATACATTGACAATTATGTGTTTATGGCAGCATGATGTAGGGAATTGCATGGCAAGAGAGATTGCCATGAAATCTTGAAGAAGGCTCGGGTTGAGCTTTCCTTGGGAACCATGGGGATTGAGTCATGGTGTTTGTTGTTAGTCTTGTGCTTTTGGTATTTTGCGATTGTTGTGCTTGATTTGCAATTTTGATTGTGTCTGGTGCATAGCTATGCCACTTTGTTTGTGGAGTCATGTTGTTATTGGTTTTTATGGTCTTCTTCTTGTTTGTTTCTTGTCTTGCCTTTTGTGTTTTGAGTCTTGGGAATTGGTTGGGAAAGAGGAAGAGTTAATGTAGCTTGAGGAGAGCTATGTGGTACTCGATAGGTGATGTACGACTCAGATGAAGCTTTGTCCATGAGTAAGTGCAACGGAAGGTAAGACTATGACTGTTGGTTGGACTGGCTGGGTCCATTGGGGTAAATGGACAGTAGCAGTATAGTCATGAGAAAGGTAACCGAAAAAGGTAAAGTAAATGGATTTGAGGTGTCATATGCCTTGGCTATGTTGGGAATTTTTGTTCTCAGTGTTGCGCATGTGTTGCATGAATAAAGGAATTTCTCTTAACCTAGACCTTATGTTATCTGGAAATTTTGTCATGATCATGATTATGTTGATGTTTATATATGTATAGATGTATGTATGTATATGTGTCGTTGTTTGGCAGGATGATGATTGTTTTAAGCTAATGATTATATATGTATGTATCTATGTATCTATGTTGTGGTTTGATAGGGTTGTTAGGATCATTCTTGTGGCGGAATGATTTCTTATGCAGGTGAATGGCATGAAGAGATTCCTGGTTCATGAGAAATCAATTGGGAAGAGTAGTCACGACAAATATACGAGGTCAGTATCATGTGGATATGATTTGGTATTGTATACTTGTATTATGTCTATGTTTATGTTATGATAGGTAATGTTGAAGGATACATTAGTAAAGTGAAAGTAGTGTGGTTTGCGACATGCTAAGATAAGCATGAATAAGACACTGGAAGCAAGGTTTCTCGGTAAGGACAATGTGGTTGGGATGTGTGGTACTGTTGTTATGCATATGTTGTACATGTTGCATCTGTGATGTTGTGCGCATGCAGTGTTGTGCATATGTAGTGTGTGTACATGATGTTTATACAAAATTATGTAAAGGGTGTTAGTATAGATAATGTTGTATGAATGTTGCATATTGTTAAAATTGGCAATTAGGGCCAAACTCCATGTGGGTCATCTTATTCATGGCTGATAATATTTTTATTAGATTCCTCTCGTCGAAAGGTGTAGGATTGATCTAAAGATCATCCGATTCCGATAAGTATTTATGGAGATATGAATTTATTTTGATTATGGAATAATTATCAAGCCGACCTACAACTCATGTAGGCTCAGAATCCCAACAGTCGCATCTATTCAAACATCAACAGTTGTGTATAAATACAGGAGGAATTTTCCTCATTTGCATTCACTCGTCTCATCACATCTCTCTCTCTCCTGCGCAGAAAAGAGACTCTCTCTTGCACATGTGGAAGGAAGGACGCAGTTTTAGGGCAGCAACTGCAGAACCAAAGTTTGACCAACGTTGACCAGAAGACTCCCTCCTCAGAACTGCATTGTAAGTCCATCTGGATCTCCTTTGAAGGCCGCATTTCTTGGTGGTGGAATCAAGCCAATACGGCGGTTGGTTTGCGAGATATTGTTTGCCCTAGTTTGGGACTGATCTAGGGTTTGCTACTGCTGATGTAAATCAAATTTATGTATTATTTCTCTCTGTTGGATTATTGAAGATAAAGGAAGATTTGATCAAAGGGTTTGCCCACATTGGGGTTTGTCCCTGGCTAGTTGCCACATCTTGTGTCTCTTGTCTTGGCTTGTTTTTTGTCGATCGTTTAATGTTCTATCTGCACTTTACTTTATGTACATGTGATTAATAATCTGTGGATAATAATAAGAAAGATAAATAAACTGTTATAAGCATAGAATATACCATAACTTAACATGGTATCGGAGCTGAGGTGAAGACAAAGCCCGAGCAAGAGCAAGAGCAATTACCGAGGAGAATATTGGCAAGGCTATCCTAAAAGAACTATGGGGTCCTCATCACTCTTTCCTGCCGAAGCCAAGCTCCATGAGAAAGTTGACTATCACAAATGGAAGATATCTATCGATCTAACCTTAGAATATCAAGGAGTGTTGAACCATGTGAGAGGAAATATTGTTGATCCTCCATCAAATTCATCCGTTGTTGCCAGGAACAAATGGAAAACCAGAGAAGTCAAAACCAAGAAGATCATCCGGGACTCTATCGACAAATGCTTGGTGGCCTACATCTCCGACCTGAACACCTCCAAGGAAATCTACGATAAACTGGTGAGTTTATTTAAAATTAATGATGCAAATCAAGTTTGTTTCTTAGAAATAAGCTGAAGGAAATTCATAAGGGTAAAGATGAAAGTATGCAAGCATACTTCTTAAGAATCACCGAAATCAGGAACGATCTCCTATCTATTAGAGAGACAATTATTAATAGGGAAATGGCACTCATGACTCTTGGAGGATTACCATCCGAATGGTACGTGTTCAGGACTACTCTTCTGAACAATAATGTAATTCCTGGTTTCGAGGAATTAATGGCTAGATGCATTCGAGAAGAAACAAGGGTAGAAGAGCAAGAAATGCCCATGCCTAAAGGTCCTCCTGCTGCATTTTCTTCTCATGCTAAGAAAAGAAATAACTCCGGGACTAAATAAAAAAGAAAGGCTGGACCTAAGGGTGGAAGAAAAGGACGATGTTACATTTGCGATAAAGCAGGTCACTATGCAAGGGAGTACCCTGATAGAAAGGACACACCAGGACGATGATCAAAATCCTTCTCATGGTAATCAAAGCAATGGAAAATTCAATAGCAAAGGTAAAAGGAGTGTTGGAAATCAAGGAAGAGGACAACCATTCAAGAAGGCTAGAAATTCCAAGTATGAATCTAACATTGTTGAAAATAAGCAGGATGAATATTATCTACTAGTTGCTCTATCTACCTCTGCTCCTTCAGACTTAATGGGAATTTGGCTCATTGATAGTGGTGCCTCAAGGCACTTCATTGGTTACAAAGAAGTTCTCCATAATCTAATAGAGAAAGAAACTAACCTGGAAATTTTCCTTGGAGATAATATGAAATATCCCATGAAAGGTGTAGGCAATGTCTTTCTCAAATTGAATCAAGGTAATACGATCCACTTATAGGATGTATTATATGTACCTGACCTAAAAAAGAACCTGGTGTCCATCTCGGCAATGGAAGAAAAAGGCTACAAGGTGACCTTCAGCAATGGCAAGGTATGTGTATGGAAAAATAATGTTAAAGATGCCTTTACTCTTGGGTTTCGTGTTGATTCATTATATCAGGTCGGTGGAAGTCTGCTAGGTGTCATGTCTTATGACACATCTCTTCAGTCTGAACTTTGGCATCGGAGGTTTGCCCACCTTCATTATAAAGCTCTACCCGATGTAAGACAAATGGTGACAGGGATGCCTGAATTCCGAGTAGTGAAAGAAGGTGTATGTCCAGGATGTGCCGAAGGAAAGCTCAAAAGGGGACCATTGTCATCAAGCCAAAGCAAGACCTCTGATATATTATAGTTGGTTCAATCAGGCATATCTGAGGCTGGCATTAAGAGGGAGACTACTACACCATATACTCCTGAGCAGAATGGTGTGGCAGAAAGGAAGAACCGTACAATTGTGGAAGCTGTCTGTGCCATGCTCCATGATCAAAGACTTCCGAAGATTCTATGGGCAGATGATGTAACAATGCCTGATGTGGAGGAACCCATGGATTCTATTGATCCACTTGAGCCTTCCTCTTCTAGGAAGAGGCCCTCTTGGCTTAGGGGGCTACTCGATGATGCTAAAGGACACTCTGCACCCCGAGGATCCTTCTGTGAAAGTAAGAAACCTAACAGGTATCAGGGATACTTGACCATCATGAGCACGATCATACAAAATGAGCCTTCATCATTCTCAGATGTTGTCAAGCATCAAGTATGGAAGGATGCTATGACCGAAGAATATGAGTCTATTATGAAGAATGATGTCTGGGAAGTAGTTCCCAGAACCCAGGACAAGATATTTGTCACTTCTAAATGGCTTTACAAGATAAAGCATGCAGCAGATGGAAGTACAGAAAAGTATAAGGCTCGTTTTGTTGCTCGTGGCTTCTCCCAGAAGGAAGGTATACACTATGACGAAATAGTTGCACCTATTGCTAGATATTCCACCATTTGCTCGATCCGGCTTCACTAGGATGGAACCTACATCAGATGGATGTCAAGACCGCGTTCTTTCATGGTTTTATCAAAGAAGAGGTCTACTTGGAGCAACCCGAAGGATTTGAGATTTATGATCGAAAATCTCATGTATGCAGGTTGAAGAAGGCTCTCTATGGGCTGAAATAAGCACCCCGTGCATGGTATGAGAGGATCGATAGCTACTTGATGAAGTTGGGACTCACTAGGAGTGAAGCCGATCCTAACCTTTACTTTAAGGTTGAAGATGACAAGCCTCTCATACTGGTGTTGTATGTGGATGACCTCTTTCTAACAAGTGCAAACCCTCTCATTCACAAATGTAAGAGGGAGTTGGCTTCTGAATTAAGAAATGAAGGACCTAGGACTAATGCACTATTTCCTAGGACTTGAAGTGTGGCAGAAGCCAGGGGAAATTTTCCTATCTCAAGGAAAATATGTGGTGAATATATTGGAAAGATTTGGTATGGTTGATTGCAAGCCTGTTACTACTCTGATGGAGCTTGACTTTAAGAAGTTAAGCGATAGCGTTGCTAGACCTATTTTACGAAATGCCATCGAGTATCGTCAACTCGTCAGAGCATTAATGTTCTTAGTGAACTCCCGTCCAAATATATGCTTCTTAGTCAACACGTTCAATGAACATATGGTTGAACCTCACCACATACATTGGATTGGTGCCAAGAATCTGTTGAGATATCTTCGTGGCACAATTACTTATGGGTTAAGATACACTGCCGGAGATGTGAGACTACTTGGATACACTGATGCTGATTCGGCAGGAAATGTGGAGGATCGTAAGAGCACTTCCGGGTGCTGTTTCTCCTTGGGACATGCTTCGATATCCTGGATGAGCAGGAAGCAGAAGTCGGTGGCTTTGAGCACCGCTGAAGCAGAGTATATTGTTGCTAGCATGGCCTCCGAGCATATCGATATCAGGTAACACTATATTCAAGATATGGTGCAGCGGGGAATTATAAGGCTCCAACATATCGGTACAGATGAACAGGTCGCCAACATTCTGACAAATCCCCTAGGGAAAGTCAAATTCTTGAATTTTCGAGAACAAATTGGTGTTGTTCAAAGACCCCTGATGAAGACCTGTATAATGCATTGAGCTCTGGGAGCTCCAGGGGGTGTGGGGTACTTCTTGGAGCGACATATGACCACAAGGTGATTCACCATCCCCTGGTGGTATACATGTACACCTCGTGGTGACTATGTAGCAGGATGATTGGTTCTCCTGTGAGGTCTCGATGATGTGTTCTCCATGACGATTATGTAGCAGGATGATTAATTCTCCTGTGAGGCCTGGATGATGTGTTCTCCATGATGATTGTGTAGCAGGATGATTACTTCTCCTATGAGGCTTGGATGATGTGTTCTCCATGGCAATTGTGGACAAGATGATTCACTCTCGTGTGGACAAGATGATTCGCTCTCTTTTGGACAGGATGATTCACTCTCTTGGGACAAGATGATTCGCTCTCTTGTGGGACAGGATGATTCGCTCTCCTGTGGACATGATTGATTAGTTCTCCTGTCGAGGCATCCTACCCATGCAGTCTGGGACTCATGGGAAGTACCTCTCATCTGATCAATGAGCAGGGAAATGAGGATAGGGACCATAGTAGTACCGATGGACGCATTGTTGTATCCACTGTACTCCCTATGCTAGGATGACCTTCACTGATCTGGGATCAATGATACTGGTCTGGGACCAGTGGTAGGAGTTGTACCCACTATGACTTTGGGTCGGTTGAGACTGGTCTGGGACGAGTGGTACTTACTCTGAGACTGACTTTGAGCCAGTGGAGGATGATACTGGTCTAGGACAAATGGTAGGAGTTGTACCCACTATGACACTGACTTTGGGTCGGTTGAGACTGGTCTGGGACCAGTGGTACATACTCTGAGACTGACTTTGAGTTAGTATGATACATCCTCGATCATTTCTTCCTCTTCATAAATCAGACAAAGCAAAGCAGAGCATAATAGAGCAGAGGAGAACAGGGTAGAACAGAACAGAGTAGAGCAGGAAGAACAAAGCAGAGCAGAGCAGGGGTCAAGTTGTATAGGGCAGTGCATTTGATGGATCAATAGTAGCGACCAACAGACAGATTGCAGATGGAGTTCTCCCTAATTGAGAGGGAGTGTTAAAATTGGCAACTAGTGCCAAACTCCATGTGGGTCATCTTATTCATGGCTGATAATATTTTTATTAGATTCCTCTCGTCAAGAGGTGTGAGATTGATCTAAAGATCATCCGATTCCGATAAGTATTTACGGAGATATGAATTTATTTCGATTATGGAATAATTATCAAGCAGACCTACAACTCATGTAGGCTTAGAAGCCCAACAGTCGCATCTATTCAAACATCAACAGTTGTGTATAAATACAGGAGGACTTTTCCTCATTTGCACTCACTCATCTCATCACATCTTTCTCTCTCTCCTGCGCAGAAAAGAGACTCTCTCTCACAGATATGGAAGGAAGGACGCAGTTTTAGGGCAGCGATTGCAGAACCAAGGTTTGACCAGTGTTGACCAAAAGACTCCCTCCTCAGAATTGCGTTGTAAGTCCATCTGGATCTCCTCTGAAGGCCACATTTTTTGGTGGTGAAATCAAGCCAATCCGACAGTCGGTTTGCGAGATATTGTTTGCCCTAGTTTGGCACTGATCTAGGGTTTGCTATTGTTGATGTAAATCAGATTTATGTACTATTTCTCTCTGTTGGATTATTGAAGATAAAGGAAGATTTGATCAAAGGGTTTGCCCACATTGGGTTTTGTCCCTGGCTAGCCGCCACATCTCGCGTCTCTTGTCTTGGCTTGTTTTCTGTCAATCGTTTAATGTTCTATCTGCACTTTACTTTATGTACATGTGATTGCTAATCCATGGATGATAATAAGAAAGATAAGTAAACTGTTATAAGCATAGAACATACAATAACTTAACACATATTCAGTATTGGTTATAGATGGTACCATGTACATGTTGGATATACAATGTTTTGTACATATTGAACTGTGTGCATGATGGATATATGATGTTGTATGCATATGGTGCTCTACACGTGTTGGATATGCGGTGCTGTGTACAGATGATGCTATGTACGTGTTGGATATGCAGTGATATGTACATGTGGTGTTGCGTACATGTTGTACATGTGGCGCTGTGTACATATGATGTTGTGTGCATGATTGTACAAGTGGTTTTGTTTACATGTAGTGCTGTGTACATCTTGTACAAGTGGCTCTATGTGCAGGTGGTGCTATGTACATGTGGCGTTATGTACATATGGTGTCACGTACATGTCGTGCATGTGGTACTATGTACATGTGGTATTGTGTACATGTTGTACATATGGTGCGATGTACATGTGGCATTGTGTAGACGTTGTGTAGGTGGTGCCGCGTACATGTGATGTGCACACGTGGTGCAGGTGGTGCAATGTACAAGTGGTATTGTGTACATGTTGTATATATGGTACTGGTGTACGTGTGGTATTGTGTGCATGAAATATATGTTGTGTTGCAGGCATGCAGTACTATATATGTGTATTGTGTACTTGTGGTGTCGTGACATGTGTACTTTTTGTGTTGTACTATGTGTGGGTACATGTATTGTGTGGCGTTGTACATCGAGTATATATGTATGAGTTGTGTTTTATATTGGGTATGTGTATGCATTTTGTGGCGTCACATGTTGTGTGTGGATGCATGTCTTGTGATGTATATTGTGTACGTATACGTACATACACTAGGTCTAGGTGTATGTGTTGTATGTCAGGTATAGGTGCATGTGTTGCATGGTGTTTTATGGTATGTGTGGTTGTATGTGTTTGATGCACACTATGATACTGGGTGCACTAGGTGTTTGCTGGGTGGGGCAACCGATCTGGTGTGTGTACGATATATGAACAAAGGCAGAAGTAAGGATCGATGAAGGACAAGTATCGGTATTGTATTTCAGTTTTATTATGCATGTGATTTATGATTCTAGTATATGATGATTATATGTGATTTATGATTTTGGTTTATGATGGTTACATATGATTTATGATTTCGATGGCTATGTTTTGAGCTAACCAGATGAGATATTTTGATACATGTTGATTTGGTCAAATATGCAAGTTTGACTTGTTGTGACAGGAAGCGAACATGATTGCAAGTGTACCTTATTGATGAGCTACTAATGAGGTGTGATTTGAAGTTATTTCAATTTATTTTGAATCTAATGGAAATTATGTGTTTGGTACAGGAATGCATGAAATTCCCAGTTGGGTGATTGAAATCGACTGCAAGAATTGGCAGTAACAACAAAAGAAATTGGAACATGCAGTAGAATGCTAGTAAAGTATTCAGGAGCAGGGCCATTGTGGGACACTGGTACCCAATATTGTCCATTGATTGCCATGAGCATGCTATGACCGGTATGATGTGTTGAGGCACATATATGCCTTGGTTTTTGTATCTTCTTATTCGAGGAAGCCTTGCAAAGGGATGGACTGCCTGAGATGGGGGTGCCAGTGGAATTTGGAAGGTGAGTGACTATACGGAAGGGGTGACCGGATTCTCAAGGGACTGTGTAGCAGAGAAGGGAAGGTCAAGGATGGATTTGTTTTGGTCATTACCATTGCCAGATGGAATTAAGTACACATTGGGAGTGCGCCCTGGAACAATGAGCTCGTAATTGTTCACTGGGAGGACAAGTGGCACAGGATTATATCGCTGGACATTAGATGCGATTTGACTTTGTAGTGGATTCTGGACTTCCTGGAAAGGAGGTGAATCTTGGTATTACTTTGAGGGTGGAGGTGTGAGCCTCTAGATTCCCTTGTTGATTGATACGAGTATCGTATCCTTTATTTGTTGGTTAAGAAAATGTGCATGTGTGTATATGTATATGTGGTTATTTTAAATACCATAATGAGCTGTGTTATAGAGCTCCAGTATGCGATATGTTGTCATGATGTTTTGATTTTGAGCAAGTATTTCATTGTAAATACTGCAACGAGCTGTGTTATAAACCTTCATGCGCAGTATGTTTTGTTTTCAACAGTGATGTTGGTTATAGGTGTCATTGAACACCGAGGACGGTGTTCCCCCAAGGGGGAGGGTTCTATAACAACCTTGGTGAAAATTCCATGTCAAAATATATAAATACCACGGATGATGGGACATGTCTTCCAAGATGAATGGTGGGCAAGACATCCTAGTGTGTGTTCATTTGGTTGTTTGTGGTTAAGGAAATTGGGAAAGGTTATGGCTAAGGCATTAAAGACGAAAAAATGTATTTTGGCACATTTATTTATGAAAATAATGGAAATTAGGAGAAAAGGAAAGTAAAAGGTCACAAGTTGCATGTGAGGAGGAAATATAAGGAAAATAATGGAAAAAGAAGAAAATAGAGGCCTCATTAATAAAAAGGCTTATGAGGATCAATGGTGAAGACTTGATTAGTTCAGTTTTGGAGCTCTCTCATTATTTTCTCTCTCTCTCATACTCTTGGTTACTTAGAGTTTTCTTGGAGCACTCTTGGAGGGTGTGGCATACTTGGATTCTTGGAGAAATAAGGCAAAGGAAGAGCAAGAAAGCACAAGAAGGCATCGACATCAGCAACTACATCAGATTTTCTTGCAGGTACCGAATTGCATGTATGATTTCTTCACTAGTTTTGGCATGCATGTGGTTTCTTGGTTGTGATCTGTCATTGGCATGGAGGATGGCCGGGATTGACAGTGGATTGCCTAGCCTTGCCATTTCTTGGATAACCATGGTGATTATGGGTTTACTTTCATTGCTTTGTTTTGGTTGGTTCTCATGTTTCCATAGCTTGGGTTGAGTTACTAGTCCTAGAAGCCCTGGTTGAACAAATGCTCTGGAAGCCCTGTAACAGCTTGGGTTGAGTTACTAGTCCTGGAAGCCCTGGTTGGACAAACGCTCTAGAAGCCCTTGGTGGGTTGAGTTACTAGTCCTGGAAGCCTTGGTTGGAAAAACGCTCTAGAAGCCCTGTATAAGTTGTGGGTTGAGTTACTAGTTTTGGAAGCCTTGGTTGGACAAATGCTCTAGAAGCCCTGGAAGGCTTGGATGGAGACCAATCTGATGATGGTTTTGGTGATGTCCGACTGTGAGGTGGAATCACTATTTGATGGGTTGAGGTGGATGGCCTCTGGAAGCCCTGGATGAGTTTTGATTGATGTGTTCTATGAGATCCCACATTCATGCTTGGAATATGGCATGGGGGTGAATGGCTGAAGAGTGATTTGGCTTAGTCATTCTACGGTCGGGTGGAATGTGGTAGTCTCATCTCCGGTTGGTTCATTTCATTCATTAATGAGAAATCCATTTCCTTGATTTTCATGTGTAAAGGTACTAATATATTTATGGATTTGATGGCTAGCATGTTTATTGTATTTATGTTCCTATTATGTTGCTTTTATGCACATTTCATGACAACAACTATGTATGGCTTTCAGCATGTTTTTACTTGTATATGAATGGATAATGTGTTTATGAGTTAATGGAGGATAATGCAGCAAATGGCTCGAGGGAACAATGGTTCATAGTGATTCTCATACAAGTATGAGATCCCTACACTTAATTCTGTTATTTACACTTGTAGGTTACATGTTGATGATATGTTTGATGAAATGCCTGTCATGGCTAGTAGGGGTCCGTTGATGATCTTGTTCATATTATTGCTTTTGCATCATTGTTTCCTTGCATCCTTACTAATTCTAAGTGATCATTCTATTCTGGGCAGTGTCCCGGGCTTTGGGCCGAAAAAGGTGGCTCAAATCTCGGAATGCTAGCATTAGTGCTGAGAATAACTCGCTTGGGCAGTGTCTGCGAAGCGTTATAAAGCACCTGGGCAGTGTCCGGGGAGCGTTATTCCTGAAACTAACTTACATGGGCAATGTCTAGGGAGCGCTACCCTGCCCTTAAGTCTCTCAAATAGTAGTGGGACCCAATGACAGGTAGTCTGAGTGGCTGACTTGTCTCCTGAAGGTTATTTGGATGAAGTTGGATGACTGTATGTGATGTTCCGTCGATTCCATTTCCATAAAGTCACCAAGAAGGTTGAATCTTCTCATAGTGGCCTCTTGCTGCATGTTCACCCCAGTTGACCAGTTACTTGGGTAGATGTGGGAGGAGGGTGTTACATATATAAGATTGCTAATCATTGATATGTACATTCTCTCATTTTCATCTTTGGATAAGTCATCTATGTTCAACTTGCAACCTGTCACCATTGGGGTGTTGACCAATTTGCAATCTTCCATTTGAAATATCTTCAACATTTCTTTGATATACTTGGTTTGACAGATGAATATGCTCTTATCTTCCTGAGATATCAGAAGAAATTCAACTCACCAAGCAATGACATCTCAAACTCACTTTGCATATCTGATGCAAACTTCTTGCTTAAATTGTCATCATCGCTACCAACAATTATGTCATCCACATATACTTCAATGATGATTTAACTATCGTGCTTAACCTTTACATACAGGTTTTTATCCACATTTCCTCTCTCGAACCCTTGCTTCTACAAGTACCTATCAAGATAAGCATACCAAGCTCTATGAGCTTGTTTGAGACCATATAATGCATTTTTCAACCTGCAAACATAATATTTCTTGTCAGTGAGAAAAAATCCATTAGGTTATTTTATGTATACATGTTCTTCTAGCTCTCCATTCAAAAAGGTTGATTATACGTCCATCTGATAAACTTTGATCTTCCTTGAACATGCATAAGCTAAGAACATTTTGATAGCTTCCATTCTAGCAATGAAAGCAAATGTTTATTCAAAATCTATTCCTTCAACTTGTGCATAGCCTTTGCAACCAATCTTGCATTGTTCCTGGTAATATGTCTATCCTCATTTATCTTGTTCCTGAAAACCCATTTTTTGCCAATGACATTTTTGTCCTTTGGTCGTGGGACCAACTCCCAAGCATCATTCTTTTCAATTTGATCAAATTATTCATCCATAACTACCACCCACTATTCATCGTGACTAGCCTCTTCAAAACTGCTAGGCTAAAATGTGGCCAACAATGTAAGATGTGCTTGTTATGGTGACCATAATTTTCGATTTCTTCTGGTTCCTATGCCTTCATCGATGTTCCCAATAATTTGCTCTTAAGGATGGTTCTTTTGGTACCATTTATTGAGATTCATGGAAAGTCCCTGTTGTTCAGTTTTCATCTCTTCCTAGTTAGCTATTGTCTCTTCATTTGATTGCACTTGCTTTGGGGCTTCCTCTTTGACCTTTTCTAGTTCTACATTTTGTGTCTTTGGTTCGCTTGAACATAAGCTTCCTTGTTCAATTTTCAGTCCACGAGCTTCATCAAACGTTACATTGATACTTTCAATTGTCCGGTTAAGATTTTGATTATAACATGTGTATGCTTTTCTTTTGCATGAGTAACCAACAAAGATGCCTTCATCTCCCTGTGAGTCAATTTTTCTTGTCTTCTCATCTTCCCTTTTAGTGTATCATTTACTTCCAAAAAATTGAAAGTATTTGACATTTATTGGTCTTCCCCTCCATATTTCATATGGAGTCTTATCATAGTTGCTCCTAAGCAATCCTTTGTTCAAAATGTACATTATTGTATAAACTGCCTGAACCCAAAATTTGTTGTCCAATTTTGAATCATTCAACATTGTTCTGGCCATCTCTTCTACAATTCTATTTTTCCTTTTGACAACTCCATTTTGTTGTGGTGTCCTAGTTGCTGAGAACTGTCTTTTTATTCCATGTTCCTCACATAAATGTTGAAATGCCTTGGATGTGAATTCTCCACCATTATTTGATCTTCAAATCAGTTTCATTTTCAACCATTTCCTTGAAAATTTTGAAACATTCAAATGCTTCAGACTTTTTCTCCAAGAAGTTGACTAATGTCACTATTGTACAATCGTTAACCATTAGCATGAAGTATTATTCGCCATCCATGATCTAAGTGGCTTCAGATGCGCTCAGGATTCAGAAGTGGCTTCAAAATAACTCAAAAATCAAAGTCCTCAAATTGAAGTTAAAATAGGAATAGATCATAGTGCTCATCGCCTTGATTCCAATAATGTGAACGACACTCAAATTCAAGTTTGTATGCTCCAGATATTCACGATCAAAGTTTTGGTCAGACTTGGCCAAGTGGCAAGCTTAAGGAGGCAACAAATTGTCCGAGACCCAGTGCACAGAATCCGGCCACAGGAACAGGTGAAAATTGCTGAACAGTTAATTTGTCCAATATCCCTTATTTTCTGGTTAGCGGTTTTTAACTAATGGGGCTTAATATATCAAAAAATAAAGTAAAATATAAGAAATGGTTGGCGGGCAACCAACCGTCGCCAACCAACCATATATATATATATATATATATATATATATATATATATATATATATATATATATATATATATCAACACAATGGCGGGTGGTCAAACCTCGTCACCACACACCCCACATTCCTGTTATATAATACAAAAAGGGATAGTGGGGCGGGCCACCCCGGTGGATCCGCCCACTAGTAAACAATTATCAACAAACAACGACCGCCGAGCCATATATGTCATGTGACCGCCGACAAACATAACCACCAACCCATTTAACAAACGTGGGTTTAAAATTACAACGTGCCAGTGCTAAAGGGGGGTCGATGGGGTTGGAATCCCCGACCTACCCGCACCTAAACATAACGCCTTACCAACTGGAAAACGACCAGTTCCTTGACAAGTCCGTTAACCATATGATATTTAAACTGATCTCATTTTCCTTTCGCCCGATGAAGGAGCGTTGAACCAAACCAGAGCGGAACCATGAATTGCAGAGGGTGTGGAACCCTGAACGTGGAGTACCTTGAGATGCCAAAAAGATTCCCTTAGAGAGCTAGAGATGTCAATGACATCATTTGTCAAGCTTATAGTCATTTTTGCATGTTTTCTCACCAGGAGTCCAACCATGTAGTCAAAATCTCCAACAAACATAACCACCAACCCATTTACAAACGCAGGTTTAACATTACAATGTGTAGTGCTAAAGGGGCGTTGGTGGGGTTGGAATCCCCAACCTACCCACACCTAAACATAGCGCCTTACCAACTAGCCAACGACAAGTTCCTTGACAAGTCCGTCGACCATATGATATTTAAACTCACCTCATTTTCCCATTCGCCCGATGGAGGAGCGTTGAACCAAACCAGAGCGGAACCATGAGTTGCAGAGGGTGTGGAACCCTGAATGTGGAGTACCTTGAGATGCCAAAAAGATTCCCTTAGAGAGACAGAGATGCCAGTGACATAATTTGTCAAGATTATAGTCATTTTTTGCATGTTTTCTTGCTAGGAGTCCAACTGTGTAGTCAGAATCTCCATCTGAGTGGAAAAAATTCAGATGTCCATCAACAAGGAATCTTTAGAGAATCTTTTGGAATCTAAAAGATTCCCTTAGAGGTTGATTTTTTATGGAGGCAGAATGATGCCAAATTTATAGTCATTTTTCACAGAATTTCACAGGGAGCGAAACAGTGTGCTCAAAATTTTCATCCAAGCAACGGATTTTTCGTTCATCTTCAGGAAGGAATCTTTGGGGGAATCCTCAATATGTCCGAGGGTCTAGAATTTGACGGTGTCAGAAAGGGGCCAAGTTTATAGTCATTTGACATGATTTCGCACCATGAATTCAACGGTGCAGTCCATTTCAACAGCTGAGCTTTGCATTTTTTGGCAATCTTCGAGAGTGGAGGTAAATGACGCAATTGTGTTATGCTTTTCTTCTGATTTGTTGAGATGGTGTTTTTGTTGTTGAGATCCCTGATTACCATTATGTTGAGGGATACTTGTATGCCACATGTTGTGAGAATTGATTAGCTTGTCATGCTAGGTAGATCCATTTGAGTAAGAGTTCTTACAGGGAGAACGTCTCATGGAGAGACATGCCACTCTTGTTGAGGGAATTTGCCCATATGAGTGAGAGTTCCTGAAACGTCTCGTGGAGAGCCATGCCACTCAGGTTGAGAGTATTCATATTTGTAATGAAAAAGAACATACCATGTACATCATCATCATTCACAATATTTATTGAAGCGACCTCCCCACTCTTGACACCAATGCCCTTAGACGTAACCCACACTTGGTGAACTCCATTATCAATGTGTTTGCGTTCTTTCATTGGATGTCTGTTGTTTTTTTCATTTTCCTTAAAACATGCACATGTAGTTTTTTTTTTCTCTTTCATATGCAATTATGCTAACATCATAGAATTAATTGGTTAATTTTGGTAGCTAAAGAGATCTAAATTCCTTTGGTTATCATTGGTCCACATAGATCGATGTGTATCAGTTCCAATGGTTTTGACATGGAATTTTCTTTGGTCTTGAATTCAAGTCTTGTCTATTTTCCATGCCTGCAATGTTTACATGTAATGTTGGTTGGTTTCAAGATTAGTGGCATTTCTCTCACATCCTCCTTCTTTTTTTGTGCCAGATCCAACTTTCATCTTCTTTTATCAAGAAACAACCTTTTAGCTATCTCATCGAAAGTGTATATGTCATTTGGAGTCCTAGTTGTAGTAACCACCAATTGGTCAGTTTTTCTCTTCTTAGTTCACACTTCTTTGAGTCAAAAAGCAACATGTGTCCTTGATCAAACATTTAACTTACCCTCAGTAGAATCTGATTCATATTTTCAATGAGAAGAACATCCTCTCTTGTAGCATCCTTGCTTCCAAGCTTGGCTGCACATGTTCCTTTAACATTTGCAGATTCGCCATTTCCAAAAGACATTATTCCATCCTTTCCTTCTTTCAGAGATATAAATTTATTCCTATCTCCGGTCATATGTGTTGAGTAGCCACTTTCAACATACCACACATTCTTCTTGCTTTGAGCTTTTAGGGCAAGTGCGCATCTTTCAATTTTCTTCCTCTGGACCTGAGCATTTTGATTTTGTTGTGATTCCCTTGGGGGAGCAGTTAACCTGCAATATTTAGCCAAATGTCCAAAGTTGTTGCATTTATGGCATTCTACTTCATTGCTTAAATAACCAAACATGTTGTAGTTTTTCTTGTAATCCTCCTGTGAGTTTATGAGATAATCATTCTTGAAAGACCTTCCAAAGTTGCTTTTGTTCCTACCATAGGCTTGACAATTTACAACTTTATGTCCAAAATTTCCACATGAATAACAAATACAAAGAAAGATATTTTGATACTTGAGAGGGGGACATTATTTGTGATACTATTCTCCATTACCCTTATTGTTGATCTTGAACCCTCTGTTTTGCTGGGAATCCTCTTTCCTTCTCAATAAATCCTCTAGCAATTTTTGCATAAGTTTTCTGTCCATCTCACTTTTTTATCGTGGAAGAGGTTGAGCTTTTTACAAATGTTTCCTTGTAGCCCAATCCTGTCTTATCACTATGTGGCCTTTGACTGCAGATGAGTTCATCTAATGCTTTGGAGTTTTTTGCAAAATTTTGTTGAGCATTTCTTCTTTTCTCTACTTCCTTTCGTAGATAGACTACCTCTGCTTCTAAATCTTCACTTTTATTGTTGGTTTATTCAAGTTCTCTTATGAGCGAATATTCAACTTTTATGGCTTCTTCCAATTGTACTTTAAGGCTGATAATGGATTCCTTTGATTCTCTATTCTTATTATTGAGGCTTCTAGCATGTTCTTTTGCTATATTTGGTTCAACTTCAAGAGAATTGACATTTTCTCTTTCAACCTTAAGATCCTTTATAACTCGGACCATCTCATTTGAAATTGAATCTCGTCCATATCTTCTTCATCTCCTTTGGGCGTTTCCTTCCTGTTGTCCCTAGCCATGAATAGTACTCTTACTGTGTCGTTTTCTTCATCACTGCCACTTTCTTATTTAGATGATGAGCTATCTTCTTTGGAGAAAAAAACTTTTCTTAAAGCCTTTCTTTTTACCTTGCTTGTTCAATCTTCTTTGACCATTCTTCCCTTTCCTGGGTGCTTCATCTTCATTGTCAGACTTCTTACGAGGAGATATAGCTGCAAGGTGACCAATCTCGCCATAATTGAAATATATTAATGGAATTTTACCTTTGAACTTACACGTTCCCCTTTTCATCTTTCTCATAGAGTAATTTCTTCATATTTGTATTCTTCTTCTTGGCAACAACTGGAGCTTGGTCTTGATTCTTGGTTATCCTCTTCAGTCTTCTTGGATGTTGTGGATGCTGCTTCTTGGTTAGATGGACCATCGTCTTGTTCAATCCTCATTTCATAAGCTGTAAGAATCTCATGTATCTCATCCATGCTAAGGTTGTTTAAGTCTGATCTATCTTCTAAGACATAAACTTTAGGATTAAATCTTGTTGGAAGAGATCTCAGGACCTTTCATACAATAACCTTTTTATCTATTGGTTCTCCCAATCCTTCCAAGGCATTTGTTACTTCATCCACTCATTGAAAGTAAGCTACGATATTCTCGTATTCTTTCATCTTCAGTTGTTCAAATTGAGCTTTGAAAATTTGAAGTTTTGCTTCTTTGACCTTTGAGTCTCCTTCATATATGTTTTGAAGCTTGCCCCAAAGTTCCTTAGTTGTTTTATAGCCCAACACCTTAACATAGACAGATTCAGTGAGTCCACTCACAATCGCATTCTTGTATTTGGCGGCATATTTGACAAGTTTCTTACCTTTTTCATCTATTGGAGGAGAGGCTTTTGCATTATAGACCTGTTTTAGCATTTCCCAAATATCATATCCTTTTGCAAATATATATACCTGCATCTTTCCACTACATATTGCATAGTTTTTCCCATTAAATAGAGGAACTCCATTCTCGGTGCACTCCATGATCTCCCTTTAGCAGTTTTGTACAGGGACCGACTTTGATACCATCTGTTGGAAATACTGAGAGGGGGGTGAATCAATATTTCTTGGCAATTAGTAACTTATTAATCTTTTTTAGAGCATTAATTAAACTTATGATCTAGATTTATGAACGAAAAAAATAAAATAAAAAATGAACTACAAATTTAAATAGAACACAAAGATATAGCGATAGAACAAAACTTCGATTAATTAATAAAAAATATTGAAAATTGTTTACATGCATAATGGAACAAACTAGCTCGAGCGATGGTAGCTTATCTCTGAGAAGAGATGTGATGGCTACATGCCTTCTTAACTGTGTTATAATGAGGCTTGAAGGATTTTTTTTTTTTATCATAAAGAAGAAGTGTGAAACCCTAAGTCTAGGCGATGAAGCGCCAATATTTTTGGGCCCCATTGGGGTAAGTTGTACCGGCAACTTCCGAGGGTCATAATTTTGGCATACAATCTCGATTTGGCTATCATAATACCTCATATCTAAGATCTCCACGAGGAGGAAAAAAGAAAAAGAAATTTTGAATCATATTTTAGCACTTCTTCAGTCTCTCTGTTTTCCTAGAAAATGGCTTTAGGACCTCAAAACCGCTCTGAAAGTTTAGGACCCGAAAAAACTATCAAAAATAGAAAGTTGTGCTAGAATTAAGGAAACTGAAATGAAACAATGTTGGGGGTCCAAGTGGAATAGGAAGGTGGCCACTAATATCCACCTAGATTAGTCCTTCCCCCTTAGGAAGTAATGGTCTCCATTGCGTTGAGTGCCTCCATGAGATGGGGAAACTTTTGCTGAACTTGGTCCTTGGTGAGCCACTTGTATTAGTGCAGGATTTGGTCAGTTTTGACAACCTGATATAGTTGGATCCTCTATTGGCGAGCATGCTTAATATGTGTGTCCATGATCCGGTCATTCATGGTCTATTTAATGCGATATGGGTTGAGCTCGGTTGGTGTCAACTGCGCAGCAATGTTTGATGTGTCCAACAATGGTGGAAGTATGGCAGAAGGTGGTCCACATTGAACATTGGTGCAGGCCAAGGAATGGGGGAATGCTGAGCTCGAAAACATTGTCACCCACAACCTTGGTGATGTTGTAAGGCCCATATCAGAGTGGTCGAAGCTTTTGATGGGATCCAATATGGTGTTCCTTCTACAAATGTAACCAAACTTTGTCGCCCACTTGAAACTTATGTGGCACCCAATGTTGATCATGACGTTGTTTTTACTTGGAATTGGCTTTATCCAAGATATCATGGACCTATTAGTGCATGTGCTGGGTGCATTTAATAAATCTAGTGGCTTTATCATCTTCGGACTGAACATGTGCAAATTCTGCCCATGCAGTTTCAAGAGACATTGCGACATCAATGGGACACAATGGTTGAAATCCCATGCCCACTTGAAAGGGGTTATGGCCAGTAGAGTTATGGAGAGCTCTATTATAGTTATGTTGCACATAGGAAGACTCTCGTCCCGTGTTCATGGGTGCTTGGAGTTGTAGATGCGTAATATGTGCACTATCATCTTGTTGACAACCTTTGTTTGGCCATTAGTCTGCAGATGGAATGTAGTCAACTTGGTGAGCTTAGTGTCTAATAATGACAAGAGGCTTGACCAAAATGTGCTTAGAACCTACTATACTGATTTGATATAATGGTATGTGGAATCCCAAAATGAACCCACATTCATTCAAAGAAGAGTTTGGCAGTGTCTTTTGTTGTAATACTCTTCTTGTAGGCGATCAATATAGCCATCTCAGAAAATCTATTGATGACCACAAATACAAGATCATTAACATTCCTTGTAGAATGGAGGCCAGACATGTAGTCCATGGAGATGGATTCCCAAGGTCGTCTAGGAGTAGGCAGAGGAGTGTATAGGCCTAGTTTCTTAATGGTTGGCTTGGCGATGGCATAGGGAGTGCAAGATATGATATATTTTCCAACATCATGTTGCAGTTTTGGCCGATAAAAATATTTATGCAGTATTTTCGTTGTCTTATTGACACCAAAGTGTCTTGTGACCCTTCTTTAATTCACCTTCCAAATCAGCTTGGCATGCTTGCTTGAAGGAACACAAAGATGTCCCAGGTAACACAACAATCCATCATGAGGTGGAAGTCTAGAATTGCCTTTCCATCCATCAACATCTTTTAGGTGGAAGTGAACTTTGAATCACTTTGATATAGTTGTTACCATCCAAAGGTCTCGTGCCAACGAGAGTTAAGAACTGTACTTAGTGCCAGAATTGGGGGTGGACTGAGGCAGTTTGCGACATGATTGGTGCTTCCCTTCTTGTACTTTATGTTTGATGGAATTATTGCAAGTATGTCGACCATTTCTGATGGTCATCATTTTGTAACTTCCCCTTATGTTTGCATAAATTGAAGAGGTTGTTGATATGTGTGGAGGATCATCTCATTCCCCATAATATGATGCTTCCATTTTCAACGAGCCTACATGATAGAGTATATCTCCTTATCATAGATGGGGTACATACGAATAATATCAAAGAGTTTCTCGTTGTGATAGGCCACTAAGTGCTCTTTCTGAGTGAGGACTGCACCAATAGCATAATATGAGGCATATGTCTCAATCTTAATTAGTTGTTGTAGGTTTGGAAATGCGAAGACTAGTGCAGAGCAAAGGCAGTCTTTCGATTCAAAGAATGCCTTCTGTTGCGCTTCGGACCAAAAAAACTTTGCTTTTTCTCTACCCTTGGTAACTTGACTCAAGGGCTAAGTAATATGAGAGAACCCCAACACGAATCTCCAATAGAAATTAGTAAGGCCTAAGAAGTTGCGAAGCTTTGTCATAGTCATCAAGGCTGGCCAATCCCGAATGACTTGGATCATAGCTGGATCCACATGCATGCCTTGCTCGTCAATTATGTAGCCCAAATATTGGACCCGGTCCATGCCAAAGGAGCACTTCTCCAGGTTTGCATATAGATTATGTTGTCGTAGGGTTTGAATGACCTGTCAAATATGTTTCAAGTGCTCTGCCCAACTCTTACTGAAGATAAGGATGTCATCCAAATATAAAACCATGAACGAGTTGGTGAAAGGCCACAATATGTCATCCAAATATACAATCATGAACGAGTTGGTGAAAGGCCACAATATGTCATCCATTAGCCTCATAAAAGTTGCAAGGGAATTTGTCAACATGAAGGGCATGACCAACCACTCAAAAAGGCCCTCCTTGGATTTGAAGGCAATCTTCCATACATCTATGGGCTATATTGGAACTTGGTGATATCTGAACTTCAAATTAATCTCGCTGAAGTACTTGGCCCCCTTGAACTGGTCAAGAAGCTCAACAATATGTGGGATCAAGTACTTATTTATGACAGTGATTTTATTCAATGCTCGATAATCAATTCAAAGTCTTCAAGTCCCATCCTTCTTCTGTACAAGTGCAATTGAGCTCCCACAAGGTGAGGAGCTTGGTTAGATGTGCCCTTTTTCTAGAAACTCATGTATCTACCGCTGGATTTCCTCATTTTTTAGAAGAGAGTGGAAGTATATTGGCCCATTCAGTAGAGGAGCTCCAAGAGTCAGATTGATCGAGTGCGTGACATGACAGTGCAAGGGTACTCTTGTGGGTGAGGAGATGATGTACCTGTATTCTTCCATGAACTTATCAACTTACTTCTGTTGCTTAGAGTGACCCTTTCCAGGGGCCATGGATGTGGCCACAATCTTCCCCTTACTTTGAGAATGAATAAAAAAGAAAATAATTTTGCTTGTTTGGGAGATGATGTTACTACATTGCTTAGTACTACCTCCAATATCATGTACAATTTCCTACCCAAAGTAATAATAACAATGTGAGGCCTGGACTCATCCACAACATGGGGCTTCCACAAATATGGTTGGCCTGGTGAAACATCACAAACTTAAAGAGGAGCAACATCACATAGTACCTCATTTTTGAAGGGCTTGATGTTTTAGGGAAGGTGGAACGGCCAGCTAACACAAATATCTCTTCATTGGTGGAGATACCCGTTGGTACATGGTTATGGGTGTGGTGTGGTCAACAAACCCAACTACTTAACAACCTCTGTTGAGATGAGGTTATTTTGGCTCCCATTGTTGATAATGAACTGCAGTAGAGAACCTTTCACCCACATTTGTGAGTGGAAGAGACACTCCCCCTCCTCTGGATCTTCGGGCTCAGCCTTTTGGACCTTGGTGGTGGCAATGATGGCACTGGGTTTTGCATCAATAGTCTTCTCTCCGTTTTCATTCCCCTTGTTGAGTTCTAGGTCATAATCAAAACATGCATTAGACTCTACAGCTTTCAGCTCGGCCACTAATGACTACTTGGCGCGACACTCGTTCGCGTTGTGGGTGGAGCCCTTGTGGCACTCACACCACTTTCATGTGTCCTTCTTCGTCTTTGTGGTGCTTGTTATCACCCCAAGAAACTCTCCTAGGTTGTATATCAAAGATGCTCGGGAACATTACAAACTCAACATAAAATGTTGGAAAATGGTGGATGAATGAAAGAAATGCTGCATATTCAAGCCAGATAACCACTTCTACTATGCTTAACCACAGACATGGGTGAACACCCCCATAATACAAGGCTTTAGACCACTAATTACTCATAGTTTAAGGAAAATGTGATGATGGAGAATACTGATCACACCAACAGATGCACAGGACCCTGTGATGGCCAATTGCAACCGGTAAAGAGGTCTGCAAATCTATCTCCTAATGCACAGACAGGATGACAGCTCTCTGGCATTAAAACAACAGAAACCTGCATACACATTCAATAATACTAACTAGATTCTAACACAGAGGTGGGATGACAGCCCCTCTAATGCTAAACATCTACAGCACATGAATAAATGCATAACAGGCACAGCCTGGAACAAAGAAGAAGAAGTGGAAAGTGAGCAATTAACAGCAAAAGAAGCTTGCATTAGCTGAAAATGAAGACCAGACGCTGCAGGTATCACAGTAGTTACAGTCTCCAGAAGTTGAACCTTACATCAAAATAACATTCATCAACCCTATTACATTCTGTCTTCTAGATATATATAGAAGTTGATTACAAAAACACTCTGCTGTGTTATACGAGGAAGGATAATAATGGGCCAACAACCATATTAACTCTTTGGAATGGGCTTTTGACATGATCTACTACTTTAATGGACAAATCGACCTTTCTCTGATGTTCTGCAGTCCTTCTCTAAGCATATGGAGTGAACAATGGATGAAATTCCATGCCTGATAAATGCTCGTCACTGCTCGAGGTCGTCCTTTTTCTTCTTGGCCACGCTGCTGGTTAATTGCAGTTGTTGAAGCTTTATTACGTAAGGTACAGGTAGCTGGCCTCTTTCCTCCCTCGGGTGCGCTGGACAGGCTAAGGACATAGGAAACATGGCGGAGGCTTGACGGGGAAAGATCAACCATTGATATGCGTGAATCAACGGCGGAAAGCGTTTGCTACAGAGTATCGGGAGGTACAAAATGATCGGAGTATCGTGGGTCGTCGGATCGCGGTCGCGCAGATCCGATGGTTATCGAACGACAAAGAAGAGCGCATGATAATGAGCGGGGGAAGGCGGTTTCATGGGTGGGTAGTATTCCCCGCACTGCCTTTGGGCCCAAGGCAGTTTCCGTATATGGCCGCGCGATCCTGTAAGATCACAAAACGTGGCAGACAAAAACCACCACCCCAGTGGGTTAAAGTGCGTGCAGGTCGCGCGATCGGGGGGAGCGTCTACCGTTAGATCTGGTGATGGACGCAATCAACGGTGGGGAAAAGAACTAGGCTTAGCGCACGAGAAAAAGGCAACAAAGGGTTATGGAAGGGTGGGTCACGTGGGCGTGGGCTCATAAGTTTAGCGCCCGTGGCTTAAAGAAAAGGGGCTATGCAGATTTTTGGAATAAAACAGAAACGGTGGGGTAACAGGGAATTTAAGGTTTACAAAGGATTTCGAGAAGGAAAATAGGGACAGCGGGAGTGAAGAGAATATAAGGGAAAAGAAGGAGGAGGGAGGAAAAGGCTGCTGCAAGATTTCTTCAAGCACCAACAACACTGCCAAGCTTCCTTCGACCAAACAAAAACCGAATTATGTAGCAGAGCTAACACTGGCTCCTTCCGGGGATGAGATCCTCCCTGTGAGGTCTCAAGAACTGCAGTCCAATGCCTTCATACAAAATCAGCTTAAAAACATTGCCTAGTATCGATTGGGCATTGAGTCAAATTATGCCTACTCCTAAAACTGAAAAAGAAATTGCTTACAATCATTAAGACCTGAAAACTTAAAACTTCAAAAACTGCCCATTTGTTGGGCTATCCAAAATTTTTCTCCTACTTTGGGCCCCTTCATCATAGAGCAGCAAAACTGGATTTATTTGATCCTCTACCTCAAACAGTTTTGGACATTTGAGCTTGATAGGTGATCCAGGTGGATATTGGTGGCCACCTGCCAAGTCCACCTGGACCCCCACCATTGTTTTTCTCAGCATTTTCAGGTTCCTTAATTGTAGCACAACTTACTATTTTTAGCAGTTTTTCGGGTCCTGAACTTCTGGAGCCATTTTGAGGCCCTAAACGACGTTTTTTTTGGGAATCCGGGGGCAACATGGGTCCATGGAATGGACCGATGTTGCCCATTCCAACAATGGTAGTGCTCGGATAGATCTTTCTAACGAGCTATTGTATGCGTCAAACGGAGATCATATGCCAAAGTTACGACCCCGGGAAGTTGATGTACCAATTTACCCCAAACGGGGCCCACAGTTTGGCGTTTCATCTCCTAGGGTTAGGTTTTGGAATGTTAAGGGTTTTCCATTGTTTCTCAACAATAAATAGGCCTTCGAGCCTCATTGTAACACAGTTCAGAGGCATGTAGCCATCACATCTCTTCTCAGAGATAAGCTACCATCGCCCTAGCTGGTTTATTTCCATTTCTGGTTGTAAGCATATTTCAGTATTTTCCATTAATGAAATGAAGTATTATTTCCACTGCATCTTTGTGTATATGGTTATCTCTTTAATTTGTTGCGTTCCTATTTAAATCCGGATCAGTGGTATCAGAGCGGTCTGCTTTTTCTCTGTTTTTCTTTGCATGTCCCCAACAAGGTCGGGATATAAGGAGTTAGGGCTTGAACTGGTTGAACCTTTGCAAGACCAGCCTCGCAAATCCCGACGGCCTCCCATGGCGGATGAGAAGAAAGACGAGGGGGCAGGAGATCCCATCAAAATCTTGCTCGAAGAAGCCCTCGAGCGACAACGAAATGCGATGATGGACAGCTTTGCCCAGATCCTTCAGCGGCTACCCAGAAGCGACGCATCGGCTTCCAGCAGCTACTCTGGAAACACAACACCCTTTAAGGTACAAGTTAATTTTGAAATCCCCATATTCGAGGGTCAGATAGACGCAGATGCCATAGATAAATGGTTAAATCTGCTAGAGGGTTATTTTTCTGTTCATGAATTTTCGAGTCGGGAAAAGATTGTTTTTGCTCTTCTCAAAGCAGCCCCCCACGTCAGGGACTGGTGGGAAACCTATTGCGAGCAGAAGGATGAAAGTACTGGCTCACTATTTTCAGCCGCACCCACCTGGGATTCGTTCGGGGATGCCATCAAGGAGCAGTACTACCCTGTTGGAAGCTATGAGGATGAATACATAAAGTGGACCACGCTGCGGCAGGGAAGGGACCAAGACGTGCCGGAGTTCACCAATCTTTTCCATACCCTTCGCACAAAGTTGGGTATCAAGGATTCAGAGCAACATTTGATACTCAAATACCGTGGCTGCCTGCACAAGTACATCCAAGAAGAAATACAATTCCTAAACATCTCCTCACTCGGCGCAACATACCGATATGCCGTCAAGGTCAAGCAGAAGTTTAAACAAAAGAAGCGAGACTTTGGATCTGCGAATCCAAAGCAGGGGAAAGGTGCCCCTAAACCACAGAACAAAGGACAAAGCCAAGGCGGGACAACCCAAGACAACCAGCCAAAGCTACAAGCAAAGAACAGTGCCACGAAGCCGAGAAAGGACATTGGAAAATGGTACGAGTTCCATAAGAGCTCCACTCACAACACAAGTGAGTGTCGGGCCAAGCAGTAACTGGTGGCTGAGCTAAAGGTTTCAGAATCAGATGCATGTTTCGACTCTGAGTCAGAACCCGATAAGGGGAATGAAAAAGGGAAGCAAATCATTGATGCGGATCCCAGCGCCACTGTTGCTACCGCAAAGATCCAGAAAAATGAACCCGAAGATCCAGAGGAGGAGGAGCGTCTCTTCCACTCCTAGATGTGGGTAAAGGGCTCCCCGATACAGTTCATTGTTGATAGCGGGAGTCAAAAGAACCTCATTTCGACAGAGTTCGTGAAGCGGTTGGGCCTACCGACCACAGCACATCCACAACCATACACCATTGGGTGGCTTCACCAAGGACGAGATCTTCGCGTGAGCCAGCAGTGTCGCCTTCCATACAACATCAAGCCCTTCACGGATGAGGTATTGTGTGACATTGCTCCCCTTGAAGTTTGTGATGTATTACTAGGACAACCATACTTGTGGAAGCAACATGCTGTGTATGAATCAAGGCCCTGTGCTGTTATTATTACATTGGGAAATAAGTTGTATAGGATACCAGAGGTAGCACCACCTACCGCCATCTCTTTGATTATTGCAAAACAATGCAGTAAGATCATTTCCAAAACCAGGAAATTTGTTTTCTTGATGATACGCCCTCAAGGAAAGAAGAAGACAGTGGCCGCGACCTCCAGACGGGGTCCCTCTGCACGACAACTACAGATGGACAAGGTTGTGGAGGAGTACGAGGACATCTTCACCTCCCCGGTAGGGGTTCCTCTGCACTGTCAAGTCAAGCACTCCATCGATCTGACCCCAGGTGCGTCGCTACCCAATGGACCAATTTATCGGCGCTCCGTTCTGGAGAACAATGAAATCAAGAGGCAGATTCAGGAGCTCCTGCAGAAAGGTCACATCCGTCCGAGTTCATCGCCCTGTGGGAGCCCGATCGTGTTGGTACAGAAGAAGGATGGGACGTGGAGACTCTGTATTGACTATCGGGCGCTGAACAAGATCACTGTCCGTAATAGGTACCCGATCCCGCGGATTGATGACCTCCTAGACCAACTAAAGGGGGTGAAATATTTCAGCAAGATCGATATGAAGTCAGGATATCACCAGGTACCAATCGAACCCTCTGATGTGTGGAAGACTGCCTTCAAATCCAAGGTGGGCCTCTTCGAATGGTTGGTTATGCCTTTCGGATTGACGAATGCTCCTGCAACCTTAATGAGGCTAATGGATGACATCTTGCGGCCATTCACCAACTCCTTTGTAGTAGTATACTTGGATGACATTCTGATCTTCAGCCAGAGTTGGGAAGAGAACCTCCACCACATCCGACAGGTTCTCCAAACACTGCGGCAACACAAGCTACGTGCCAATTTGGAGAAATGCACTTTTGGCATGACCCAGGTTCAGTATCTGGGATACATCATTGATGAACAGGGGGTGCATGTCGATCCAGCCAAGATCCAAGTCATTCGGGATTGGCCCTCTCCAACCACTCTAACAGAGCTCCGCAGCTTTCTAGGTCTTGCCAACTTCTACCGCAGGTTTGTGTTGGGGTTTTCTCATATTTCTTGGCCCTTGAGTCAAGTCACCAAGGGAGGGGCGAAAGCAAAATTCTTTTGGTCTGAATCTCAACAGAAGGCATTCATGGAGTTGAAGGATCGCCTCTGCACGGCACCAGTGCTCGCGTTACCAGATTTACAACAACCATTTGAGGTTGAGACAGATGCCTCTGACTATGCTATTGGGGCAGTCCTTACTCAACATGGACATCCAATGGCATATCACAGTGAAACACTTTCAGACACAGTCCGGAAGTACCCCACTTATGATAAAGAGATGTATTCCATTGTACAGGCCTGCCGACAATGGAAGCATTACATTTTGGGGAAGGAAACGGTCATCCACACAGACCACTGACCCCTGCAGTTCATACAGACCCAAGGGAAATTGCAGAATGATCGCCATCAGAAGTGGTCTACATACCTGCAACAGTTCCACTTAAATATCAAGTATAAGAAGGGCAACATCAATAATGTTGCAGATTGCCTTAGTCGACCACCAATCATGGCGTTAACCACCGTGCTCAACTCTTGTGGGCACGAGACTTCTGATTGGCCACTTCTCTACAAAAGCGACCCAGAATTCGGCCACACATACCAGACACTCTTGGAGGGTCGGCATGTTCCAGATTTTCACCTCCAGGATGCCCTATTATGCCACCTCGGTCACCTTTGTGTTCCTTCAAGCGAGCGTGCCAAGATGATTTGGGAAGCACACTACAGTCGAGCTGCTGGGCATTTCGGGGTCGAGAAAACAGTGGCAGTATTGCAAAATTATTTCTATTGGCCGAATCTTCGACAGGATGTTGGGAAGTACATCAGATCATGTACTGCCTGTGCTATTGCCAAACCGACCATTAAGAAGCACGACCTCTATACCCCGTTGCCTACCCCTAGTCGACCTTGGGAATCCATCTCCATGGATTACATGTCAAGCCTTCCTTCCACTAAGCATGGAAATGACTGTGTTTTTGTTGTCGTCGACAGGTTCTCGAAGATGGCCATTATGGTGGCCTGCAAGAAGAATATCACAGCAGAAGCCACTGCTAAACTCTTCTTTGAACGAGTGTGGGTGCACTTTGGGATCCCACAGTCTATCATCTCAGATTGGGACAGTCAGTTTCTCAGCACATTTTGGTCCAGTCTCTGGTCAATGCTGGACACCAAACTCACGAAGTCCACAGCCTTCCATCCTCAAACTGATGGCCAGACAGAGGTTGTCAATAGGATGATTGTGCACATTCTGCGCATGTATAACTCAAAGCATCCACGCACATGGGACGAGAGCCTCCCCTATGTTCAGCACAGCTACAACCGAGCTCTTCACAGCTCCACTGGCCATAGCCCTTTTCAGGTGGGTTTGGGATTCCAGCCACTATGCCCCATTGATGTGGCCATGCCACTTGCAGCTACTCACATAAATTCAGCTCATGTCTAGTCCGAAACAGATAAGGCCACCAGCTTCATTGAGCGCATCCAACATAT
Source organism: Pinus tabuliformis (assembly GCA_031772625.1). NCBI lineage: Eukaryota > Viridiplantae > Streptophyta > Pinopsida > Pinales > Pinaceae > Pinus > Pinus tabuliformis. Next base: position 1,043,907,955 of record CM062805.1, on the reverse strand, counting down.
TCGCCAGCAGGTCCATGACATTCTTGAGAAATCAAATGCCAAGTACAAGCAGCGACATGATCAACATCGGGTGCCACACAAGTTTCAGGTGGGCGACAAATTCTGGTTGCATTTGCAAAAGGAACGCCTTATTGGAGCCTATCGGAAATTGAGACCACTCCGATATGGTCCTTACACCATTACTAAGGCTATGGGAGACAATGCATTTGAGCTCAGCATTCCCCCATTCCTTGGCCTGCACCCAGTGTTCAATGTGGACCGCCTTCGGCCATACTTTCCACCATTGCTAGACACATCTGACATTGCAGAACAGCTCAAACCCACATAATTAAATCCAGACTGCATGGAACAAGCTGCAAATGATCGGATCATGGACACACAGATCAAGAACACTCGCCAACAGAATATCCAACTGTATCGAGTTGTCAAAGCAGGCCAACTCCTTCAGCAGGGCAAGTGGCTCACCAGGGAACAAGTTCAGCAAAAGTTTCCTCATCTCATGGAGGAGCTCAATGCAATGGGGACCATTGCTTCCTAAGGGGGGAGGAATGATCCAGGTGGATATTGGTGGCCACCTGCCAAGTCCACTTGGACCCCCACCATTGTTTTTCTCAACATTTTCAGTTTCCTTAATTGTAGCACAACTTACTATTTTTAGCAGTTTTTCGGGTCCTAAACTTCTGGAGCCGTTTTGAGGCCCTAAACGACGTTTTTTGGGGAATCCGAAGGCAACATGGGTCCATGGAATGGATCAATGTTGCCCGTTCCAAAAATGGTAGTGCTCAGATAGATCTTTCTAACGAGCTATTGTATGCGTCAAACGGAGATCATATGCCAAAGTTACGACCCCGGGAAGTTGATGTACCAATTTACCCCAAACGGGGCCCACAGTTTGGCGTTTCATCTCCTAGGGTTAGGTTTTGGAATGTTAAGGGTTTTCCATTGTTTCTCAACAATAAATAGGCCTTCGAGCCTCATTGTAACACAGTTCAGAGGCATGTAGCCATCACATCTCTTCTCAAAGATAAGCTACCATCGCCCTAGCTGGTTTATTTCCATTTCTGGTTGTAAGCATATTTCAGTATTTTCCATTAATGAAATGAAGTATTATTTCCGCTGCATCTTTGTGTATATGGTTATCTCTGTAATTTGTTGCGTTCATGTTTAAATCCGGATCAATAGGTAGATATGGATCAAATTTCATCCCCTTTTTGTGTGCTCTCCTCCTTGGATGTTCTTCACAGGAGCCTCTGTACAGCTGGTGAATAATCATGACTGTTGTGTCCTTGTCTGTGTCTTTTGTAGTCTACACAACTAATATGAAATATGCACCATTATATTCTTGTGCAGGGGACACAGAGACATTTTCTGCTCCTTCATCTTGCTTTGAACAGTCCACATCCAAGGAGGAGTTCCAAGACTGTGCATCCTCTTCCTTTGTCATCTAAAAAGCTGCCTTTTCATTCTGTGTAGAGGCCACCTGAGCAGGCTTCAGAAAATCAAAACTGAGGTGATCAGTCTCAGTCTTAAGAGTAGAGCTATTTCCTGCCTCAATGTTAAAGGGGCAACTTGTAGGGCTTCTCCTTTGAGCAGACAGAGAAACAAGAGATGATGGGGAGCTTTCTTCTCCCTTATTGATCGGGTGCTGGGAATGATAGCAGGCTAGCTAATTTGCAGATCTGCATAGCCATGTGAAGATAAGCTGGCTTCGGGCACAAATTCTTGGAGGTTGGTAGGACCAGCTACTGACTACTGCTGATGATAAGCTTGTTGTTCTGCAGGCACAACAAACTGACAAGCAATGCCTCTTGATAATGCTTCTTCATATGCATCTCTGGTTAAGAAGGGGGCATTGCCCTTATCTCCTAAACCATGAACCTCCTCCTCTTCTTCATACTGCACTTCTTCCATGACTATATTCTGACAAAGGGTCTTCACCCTTTGACCTTCGTTTGCATCTCTGTTTCTCTGCGAAATCTGCAATTGCTCCTGTGTTCCTTTATATGGATTTGGCTTTGGAAAAGAAAAGGAACAATGAGCTCCAGCTTCCTGAGAATACTGCTCAGCTTTTAACTTGGAAACTTTAGAGGCCAAAAACTCAATCATCCTCGCTAATTCATCGATCTTAGGATCATAGGATGATGAGGATTCACCTCCCTGACTTCTCCTCTCGGCATCACCTTCAAGTCTCTCTGCAGCAATGATGTTCGATTCTACTCCAAACGCTGCAGTTTGCATATCAGCCAAAGAAGTACATCTCCTTTCTCTTAACAATAGGAAGAACTGAGAATCGAAGGCATTAACATAAGTGATCATAGTAGAAGTAGGGGTGGGTCTTACTTCAGCTGGCATTTTGCTGTACATATGATTGAATCTGATGTTGAAATCAGACATCAGCTCACCATCTTCTCTCTACAAGTTCCCAAATTCAGTATGATAAAAGAGCAGATCTTTATTATTTCCCCAGTGCTTTAAAAATACATCATCTAAGGCCTCAATGTCTGCAATAGACCTAGGGGGTAAATTTCTAAACCATTTTCTAGCTTCCCCATCTAGGCTTTGGACAAAAACCCTCATCCAGACATCCTCCTCATTGATATCCAGATTATCAACATAGCTATAAAAGGATTCAAGGTGCTCTTCAGCTGATATTCCTTCTGCACCAGTAAACTTTGGCATAAATTCTTGATAATCTCCTGCAGGCATGGCATTCAAAGGGGTAGGCAAGACTAAGGGTCCATACCTAGCAGCAACGATTCTTTCTATCTTTGTAAGAGCTTGCTGGCATGCCATGACTGAGGTAAATAGAAGGATATTGGTAGACTGAGTGGTATGAATCAATGAAAAGAATGAAAATAATAGAGGAATATGATGCACAACATGGATGCTTCTTTCTTTGAACTGAGGTCCGAAAGGGAAATGAATGATTAAGGAACTAAATGAATCTCTGATGGTGACATTCACTAACAGAGATACATGGAACTTTTAAGGCTTACCTGATCCTGGTGCTCCTTATTGCGATATTTTCTTCTGCTTAACGATCTTCTTAGGGTCAGGCATTGATTCAACTGATGGTTTCTAAGGATTTCTCCGAGCATGCTTCACCAGTTGTGCCAGAACTTCAATGTGGAGTCGCCAAAGGATGGTCTTCCTCCAGTGGAGTCGCCAGATAGATGATTACAACCAAATTATGTGCCCAGACCTTGTCTATCATCAAAATCTGGAACTGTGTCGTTCTCCCAGGGAAGCTGAGCTTCAATTCTCCTCTCCCCGACAACGGCGCCAATTAATGTTATCACCCCAAGAAACTCTCCTAGGTTGTATACAAAGATGCTCGGGAACATTACAAACTCAACATAAAATGTTGGAAAATGGTGGATGAATGAAAGAAATGTTGCATATTCAAGCCAGATAACCACTTCTACTATGCTTAACCCTAGACATGGGTGAACACCCCCAGACTACAAGGCTTTAGACCACCAATTACTCACAGTTTAAGGAAAATGTGATGATGGAGAATACTGATCACACCAGCAGATGCACAGGACCCTGTGATGGCCAGCTGCAACTGGTAAAGAGGTCTGCAAGTCTATCTCCTAATGCACAGACAGGATGACAACTCTCTGGCATTAAAACAACAGAAACATGCATACACATTCAATAATACTAACTAGATTCTAACACAGAGGTGAGATGACAACCCCTCTAATGCTAAACATCTACAACACATGAATAAATGCATAACAGGCACACCCTGGAACAAAGAAGAAGAAGTGGAAAGTGAGCAAATAACAACAAAAGAAGCTTGCATTAGCTGAAAATGAAGATCAGACGCTGCAGGTATCACAGTGGTTACAGTCTCCAAAAGTTGAACCTTACATCAAAATAACATTCATCAACCCTATTATATTCTGTCTTCTAGATATATATAGAAGTTGATTACAAAAACACTTTGCTGTGTTATACGAGGAAGGATAATAATGGGCCAACAACCATATTAACTCTTTGGAATGGGCTTCTGACATGATATGCTGCTTTAATGGACAAATCAACCTTTCTCTGATGTTCTACAGTCCTTCTCTGAGCAGATGGAGTGAACAAAGGATGAAATTCCATGCCTGATAAATGCTCGTCACTGCTCGAGGTCGTCCTTTTTCTTCTTGGCCACACTGCTGGTTAATTGCAGTTGTTGAAGCTTTATTACGCAGGGTACAAGCAGTTGGCCTCTTCGTCCCTCGAGGGCGCTGAACAGGCTAAGGACATAGGCAACATGGCGGAGGCTTAACGAGGAAAGATCAACCGTTGATATGCATGAATCAACGGTGGAGAGCGTTTGATACAGAGTATCGGGAGGTACGAAATGATCGAAGCATCGTGGGTCGTTGGATCACGGTTGCGCAGATCCAACAACTATTGGACGACAGAGAAGATCGCATGATAACGAGCGGGGGAAGGCGGTTTCGTGGGCGGGCGGTATTCCCCGCACTGGCTTTGGGCCCAAGGCAGTTTCCATATATGGCCGTGCGATCCTGTAAGATCACAACACATGGCAGACAAAAACCACCGCCCCCCGCGGATTAACGTGCGCGCAGGTCGCGCGATCAAGGGGAATGTCTACCGTTAGATCTGGCGATGGACGTGATCAATAGTGGGGAAAAGAACTAGGCTTAACACATGAGAAAAAGGCGACAAAGGGTTATGGAGGGGTGGGTCACGTGGGCACGGGCTCATAAGTTTAGCGCCCGGGGCTTAAAGAAAAGGGGCTATGCAGATTTTTGGAATAAAACAGAAACGGCGGGGTAACAGGGAATTTAAGGTTTACAAAGGATTTCGAGAAGGAAAATAGGGACAGTGGGAGTGAAGAGAATATAAGGGAAAAGAAGGAGGAGGGAGGAAAAGGCTGCTGCAAGATTTCTTCAAGCACCAACAACACTGCCAAGCTGCCTTCGACCAAACAAAAACTGAATTACGTAGAAGAGCTAACAGTGCCATTCTTTTCTTGTGGCTTCGATGGGTTGTCCTAGGTCATTTCATCTTGTCTGTGTCCTTTGTTCTGCGGTTTGGGGGTGCTCTTGCCTTGCTTCCGATTTGCACTTTGTTTAAATTTTTATTCAATTTTGGTAGCATATTGGTATGTTGCACCAAGAGAGGAGATGTCTAGGAACCCCATTTCTTCCTAAATGTATTTTTGCAGACAACTGCGGTACTTGAGCACGAGATGTCACTCAGAGTATTTGATACCCAACTTTGTTTGTAGAGTATGAAAAGTATTTGTGATCACATGCACATCTTTGTCCCTTTGCTTTTGTAGTGTGGTCCATTGTATGTACTTGCCTTCATAACTCCCAACAAGGTAATACTATTCCTTGATAGCGTCTCAGAAAGAGTTCCAAAAGGGTGTGGTTGTAAAAAGAGAGGGTTCCTCGACCCTTTTCACACAGTAAGTTTTGCACTAGTCCTTGATATGGGGGGCGACCTTAAGTAGTGAAAAATTAATCTTTTCCTTATCGGAGAAACAATGGACTGACAAATAACATTCCAATAGACTTAACCATTTATCTACAAAACCTACATCTATCTGACCTTCGAATATAGGGATATCGAAGTTAACTTGTACCTTGAAGGGGGCAGCGCCTCAAAAGTAAATGTTGCATGAAGATGCATCGCCTGTTGGCATCTGCCAAAAGATCAGGGAAAAGTTGTCCATCATCTCGTTCCTTTGCCACTCAAGGTCTTCTTCAAGAAAAAATTTGATAGGATCTCCTGCTCCCTCGCCTTTCTTTTCTTTTGCCATGGGAGGTCATCAATGTCGGCGGGAACAACCTTGTAAGGGTTGTGTTAGAAAATTAGAAAGGCAGAAAGATTTTCTTATGGTGATAATTACTTGTGATATTTTTTTGTTCTTATTAAATTTGTTATGTTCTTCTTTTATTTTTGTTTCACCAAGAAATTATCAAAAGCAAAATATGAATATCAGGGACACCAAATGTAGGCAGACAACCAGGGCTAAAACCCCTATATAGGGGAAAATCTAGCCAAGAACTCTTCCTTTAGTAATTCAAATTGAGATGGACCAAGATCCTAGAACAAGAGACCTTTCTTCTCCACCAGGTCAGCCTTCCAAGACAATGTAGTAGACTTTTCTTATCCAACAGCTTTAGCCCAACAACAATCCAACACTTTGACTTCCTAGATGCAAAATTTCGACCCCCAGCAATAGAATTTCAGCCTCCCAGTAACTGCAGAATTTCAGCCCCCTTCTAATAGCTACACAACTTCACACGTGCAGGAAATAGAGAGAAAATTTTGACTTTTGTGCTTGAAAGAGTCCTCCTTCTTTGTTATCATTCTTCCTCTTCTTCCTTGAATTTCACACTTTTTTCTGGCCCCATAAGTTGCAGATTGAACTTGTTATGAGTGAGTGACGAATGAGTTCGAGCTCTTGCCTTTATATACTGCTTATGTTACCCAAATTTAGGCCGACTTGGTGGAGGAGGCCTAGAAGACTTATTTTGATAGAAAATAAATTTTATTTCTTGACAAATATTTCCCAAGAAGGGTTCTTTACATTATGACATAGACAAGGACACTTGACATAAACCCTAGAAGCCTACAATGGAGGATTTGACCTAAAAAAAATTGACCCTGGCATGAAACCCATGCTTTAATAAGTTAATTTTAATAATAATAATAAAATTTCATTTTCTTTCTTTTGGCAACTGCATTATGTTGTGCCTTAAATACATTTATGAAGACCGAACCTAGTTAAATTCTTCAACATTCCCTCTTAACTACGAAGGTATTCATAATTACAACCATATAGAGGTACATGGAAGATCTCTAATATGAACTACGAAGAGTTCAGGAACACTCAGTGCCACAGACTAGATACTTGACCAAGGTTATCTATCCGGGTGGGACTAAGATGGACTAAATTTTTCAGCCACTCTAGGTACCATCAGGCTTACTAACTAACCATCAACCCAGGGAGGAATCAACAATACATCTCTCGGAGCATAATGTCTCATGACATATAGTCTATGGGAGTAATTGATACATCTCTCGAACCACAATGTCTCACGAAACACAAGCTACAAGAGATGGTCCATAATATGATGTTATGTAGTCAGTGCTCCCTCTCTCTCAGGGAGGAGTTCTCAACAACTCCAAGTTGTTCTATGATATAGCCAAACTTCATATGGGACAATGATTTTGTCAATACATCAACAACATGATCATTAGTAGGAACATATTCGAGCCTCACAACTCCTCTCTAGACAATATTATGGATGTAGTTATATTTGATTCCAATATGCTTTGATCTATCATGGAATATCGAGTTCTCATATATCATTACACAACTTTGATTATCACAATATATAATAGTGGGCTCCAAAATTTGATCAAATACATCAAAAAACAATTTACAAAACCATATAGCCTTGCAATAGGCAACACGAGCAACAATGTATTCAACTTGAGTTGTACTCAGAGTAATAGAGGTCTGTTTTTTATTAGACCAAAACCATAACGGAGCCCATACTAAAACAATATCTAGAGGTGTTATTTCTATCATTAGAGCTACCATCCCAATCAACATCGGAGAAACAATACAGTTATTAATCGCCATTAGAGGCATACATCAGACCATACTCAGTGGCACCTCACAAGTATCTCAATATGTGTTTAGCTGCAACCCAATGTACATGATGAAGCTCAACCAAGAATTAGCTCAATGTATTTACAGCATAACAAATATCAGGCCTGGTCTTCACAAGATAATTCAACGAGCCAATCAACTTGTGATACATAGTAGTATCAACCAACTTAGACCCACTATCTTGGATCTTCTTCAAATTCGTCACCATAGGAGTGTCCATGGAATTGCAGTCCATCATGCCAAATCTCTGAAGAATAGTAATAATGTACTTTCCTTAGTCTATAAAGTTCTCATTAGGTTTTTGCCAAATTTCCAATCCCGAATAGTAACGCATGAGGCCAAGATCGTTCATTTCAAATTCAGAAACCAACTCCCTCTTACATTGGACAATCAATACTTCGGCTCCTTCAGAAACAAGTCATCTACACACAATAGTAATATCAGGGATTCACCTTCAACAACCTTGAAATATATATTTGTATTAGCATCGCTCTTCTTGAAGCTAAGACTCAAAAAATAACCATTAATGTGGGAGTACCATGCACGAGGGGCTTGCTTCAGGCCATACATGGCCTTATTCATTTTGCAAACATGTTTCTCTCTATTGTGGACCTCAAAACCTTGAGGTTGTTCAATGTATACTTCTTCTTCAATGACCTCATTCAGAAAAGTTGTTTTGGCATCCATTTAATGCAACTTCCAACCTGCAATAGATGCAAGAATAATAACAAATCTAATAGGTGCATACCTGGCAACAAGATTAAAGGTGTCTTCATATTCCTCTCCCTCTTTCTGGGAGAATCCATGAGCCATGAATCTAGCCTTGTATTTTTCAACACTTCCATCAGCAACATGTTTTATCTTGTAGATCCATTTTGAAGACACAATGGATTTACCCTCAGGTCTATGAACAATCTCCCAAACATCGCTTTTTTAATATGGATTGATATTCTTCAGCGATCTCTTCTTTCCATACTTGTTCTTCAACAACTTCTCCATATGATGATGGTTAGGATTCAATGATCTTACACATCAAGACTGTATATCCATAATACTTCTTTGGCTTCTTGATCTTCTTGAAAGTTCCATGAATAACAACCTTTAGCTTCCTTTAATGTTTTCTCTAACCAGGTTGATCTCTTTCTTGTTTCAGATAGATGAGCTTTTGTAGATTCAACACATTCATGATCAATTTCTTCTACATGAGGGTCTTCATTCATAGGCTTAGGTTCTTTGGACCTTGATTCCACATTCTTTAAGGGTACTTGTAGTTCATCATCAAAGTCCAAGTGTGAACCCATGGACTTCCATAAAGAAACATCCTAATAAAAAATAACATCCCTTCAAGTCTCAATAAATCGTTTCCCTAGAATATAGACCATAAAGGCCATTGAATTCTCACCGTAACTAACAAAGGTTCCCTTCTTTCCGAATGGTTCCAACTTCGTCCTTTTTTCTTTGGGAACATGAATTAAAATAGGACAACCAAAGATTCTTAAATTTTCAAAATTTGGTCTCTCACCTGTAAATATTTCTTCAGGAGTCTTGTAATCCAAGATTCGATGTGAGCACTGGTTTTGAAAGTAGACAACAGTCCTTGTAGCTTCTCCCCCAAGAAACATAAGCAATTCTAGATCATGAAGCATGCATTTGACAACTTCCAATACAATTATGTTCTTTCTCTTTGTAGTTCCATTCTATTTGGGGTAATAAGGAACTATCAACTCCCCCTTAATTCCAACATCCCTGCAGAAATTAATTAATTCATTTGATACATACTACCAACCATTAGTGGACCTTAGAGTCTTGATTCTTCTTCCTGTATAATTTTCAACCTGTGCTTCAAACTCATGAAACATCTCAAATACTTTATCCTTGGTCTTCAATATATATATCCATGTTTTGCGAGAATAGTCCTTAATGAAAGATACACAATACAAACATCCACCCAAGGTTTTATCAAGCATGACACCATAGACATTAGAATGCACAAGCTCCAATATTCCTTTCAATCTATTGTCACTGCTACTACATCTTTCTTTAATGTTTTTCCCAAGAGCACATCCTTTACATAGTCCATCATGGTTTGTTTTAAGTTCAGGTACACCTTTAACAAAATCTTTCAATCTTCTCAAAGCTTTGTAGTGCATTTGAGCATACCTTCGATGCAAAATATCACTAAGTTGAGTGGTGTTGTGTAGACGAGCTTGGATTGAGTGACCAAGGAGACGATATAATCATCCAATTCATACCCTAATGACTTTAGCAATTTCAAAAGTTGCATTTTTCTTCCATACTAATACTTGTCCATCAACAAAAGCAACTTTATATCCTTTGTCTTCAAGAGATGATATGGACAACAATTTTTTCTTCAAAATATGAATAAATAATAGATTGTTAATGGATACATTACCTCCAATTTCTAATTGAAAGGATGACATAACACTCCCTTTGAATTCATATTTTCCATTTATCTCTAAGCTCAACCTTTTGTGTAAACTTATTTTCAGTCAATTTAGATAAATGATCATGGTTTAGAGTCATGTGCCTAGAATCACCACTGTCCACAAGCCAAATTTCATCACAATTTTCAATGGAACCTACAAGAGCACAAATAAATGAGTATTCATATTCATAGTCATGTCTCCTGTGGCTCCTCTTTGAAGATGGATCATTTAGATCAACAACGGATGCATGATGTCTTCTTCTTCTTTTATGATGATCATCCCTTTCATAGTCATCTCTTCAATTCTTTTGAGGACATTGAGCTTGATAGGGATCATAAGCTTGACAATGAAAGCATTGAACGTTTGATAGATATCTTTTATCTCTTTTGTATCTTCCATCTCTTCTATCTTTGGAGGGAGGAGGAGGCCTTCTTTGTGAAGTATAATCCTTCTTTGAAGCAGATCTAGGATCTTGTTTTTTACCAACACTTATTTGAAACTTGCCAAAATTTGGTTTCTTATTATTTCCCTTCACATGCACTGCAAATGCTTCTATACTCAGATCTTCAACGTCTCCTCTAAAAAAATCGTGAGTATTCTTGAGTACATGTTTCCCATAACTTGTCAAACGTTGGAGCATTTTCCCTTGTACTAATACCTGATGCAAACAAATTCCAAGATCTTGGAAGACCACCCAAAGTAATGACTACCAATTCCTTATAAGATATTTCTTCATCAATGGATTTGAGTTGATCTCTAATTTGAGATATGTTGACAAAATATGATGTTATAGTGTCATTCTTTGTTATCTTGATATTACGAAGTTGTCCTCTCAGATAACATCATACATAACTTTAGTAGTTTTATGTTTAGCAATATAGGGAACTAAATGATTCCTAACCGAATCCAATATGATGCTTCTTGCCAAAATATCATCCTCTTGAAACTTCTCCTTTCCTGCTTGATCAGATGGTTCAATCACTTTAGCTGTAACAATTCCCAAAACCTTTTTCCTTTCAAGAATAATTTTAACCCTTGCCTTCCATGCCCTATAGTTAGTAGCTCCTTCAAGCTTAATTTCAGTCCTCATGAATGAATTCATGATGAAAATTGTTGGACAAAACTCAAAATGTCTCTAAAGTACCTTTGTATGCCCTTCAAGATGATCTCTCTATTCTTTCTTCTTCACCAATGCTCTGATACCATGTTGAAATTGTAATGTGCTAAGACTATAGTATTTTTTTTTACAATTGATAACTACTTCTATTGATGCGATAAATTTCTTCTTTATACTTTAATCAACAAGTAGCTATGCATGAAAAACTTCAACCATTCAATTATTCAATAAGAGTAGTAAATAGAGATCATGTGATGATCAATGAACAATAGACAAGACACACCAATATCAGGCTCATATCTAGGGAAAAACCCACAAGGGGAAAACTCAAAATTCTTTCCTTATGAGAGAGAGATTCTGCCCATCAAAAGTACATCAAAATATTCCAACAAATCTAGAGCTATCTTCAATGAAATACCATTCAAATTATGTTAATAGAAAGAGAGATAATCAACTTCTTTCTAATGAATTAGGTCTGCATAGTGAGATCAGAATTATGGCTTGAGATAACTGTAGTAAGAGGCTGGAATAGTGCATTGAAATCTCCACATAAGAGTCAACGATTTGTCCACATAAGCTCAACCAAAAACACTTTCAAATCACTCGTTCAACCTAGGTCAACGTCCCACTTCCGGAGCGAGATCATTGTTTTAGAGAATCAACGAAACTTTCAGGAGTACTCGGCCTTGAAGGGAGATCTGAACAAAGGTCAAACAGATCCCAATATGCCCAAGACAAAAATTCAATCAATGCAGAAAGTCAATGCACAAGAGAAAACAATCTTCTTGTCCTTCGCACGTATGGAGATGTTCGATGTGATTGGTGCTCCAAATGTGTGCCATTGATGTCATATTTATATGAGATGCATGTGGGCTAATTTGCTCTAATGCGACTGACTTGATGAATTCATATGGTCGACTTGTAGATGACAAAATAAATATATTTCTCCTTCAAGTAATGAAAAATGTCGACCATAGTTGCATGAGTTTTCAACACAACATCCATACTATAGTTGTTTATTGCAATCTTCATGCAAGGTTTCCTTCCTATATGAAATTCATAAACTATAAAATCAATTGAAACATATCAAATGATGTGTCCTAAGAGATAGCGTCCAATGTTGTTCTGATATGTTTTATATGTATTTCCTTAAACCAAGCTTCCACCAATCAACCTTATCATGAAGATTCTAATTTTTACCTTCCTAAAGGATACCTGAGGTCTCTCTTAACATCCAAATAAACTCCCCATCATCCTTGTTTCTTGAGCCAACAAGAAACGAAATTCCCTTTTAAATATCATCAATAGGGTTGAATATTGGGATTGGCCTATTATGCTAGGGTATAATATATGTTGGTTCATCTATCATATTTTCAAAATCCTTTTTCACACGCCATGATCTCAATACATGGAGAACATTAATTTATAAACATTGGAATTTTGCCTTTCCTTCGGCTAGTGTTCAAAAGATTAATCAATTATGTCCATTGGAATTTTGCCTTTCCTTCGGCTAGTGTTCAAAAGATTAATCAATTATGTCCACCATGGTATGGATATTGTAAATTTCATCTCAATTATTAATAAATATTTCCCAACATTATACCATGTTTTTTCATTCATTGTAACAATTGGAGAGTCGCCATTGCCAATATGTTTTTCCACATTCTTTTGTATGATGCGAGTATTTCCTTAATTATTTGACCTTTTGTATGGGGGTCGACCTAAGTTGCTAACACATAAGCCATTTTTTTATATTCTAGAAACATAAATTGGAATTTATTTGTGAAAAATAGTCAGGTATAATTAGGATGAACTTCTGTAAATTTTGGTTTGAAGTTTTCGAGCATTGCCATTTTCATATGAACTTGGGACAAATATTTTTTGCTTTGACATTTATTCTTTGTTGCAACTTTTATCATATAATATATCTTCTCATTTCAATTTTAAAAAATACTAAAATAAATGGAAGTACTAGAAATAATGATGTTTAAACAATGTTCTTAGTCATTCAAGAATGTATAATTCGAGGAAACTTTTGAAGTTAAACACCTTGTCAATTGCAGTAGGTGGAAACACTTGCTTTTCTACAATATTGATGTATGTATCCTTCATCTCTAATAAATAATATATATCTTTGTTTTTCAAGTTGGAGGCATCCTTCCATAAGTTCCTTGTATTTATTTATGGGTGTGTCCCGTAAGTAATGACCCAATCTTGATATCGATGAAGACACCAATTGTAATTAGAAGTGATAGAAACATGAAATGCAAATGGCTCTTACCATTGCTTGCTACATTATGCAATTGTTACAACATTGTGGAGGAAGAGGTTTAAATTTAATATTTTGTTTTCCTAATATTCCATAAGATGGAACATCATCTTTGTACACACCATAATTTGAGGAAAACGGGGTGTCAAGTAAGGCATATGAACGTGGATTACTTGAAATTCCATTTTCACAAATGATATTGCCATACATATCAAGGTGTGAGTCTTCAAGGTGTCTCAAAAATGTAGAAAGGGATGTGATGTTGATTTGTGATCCCACGTGTGGAAACAATAGGGAGAAATGTCCAAAACCTCTTGCCTTGTTACCATGTGTTAGAATATTACCTATAAATGACAACCTTCAGTTTATTCCTACAACAAATTCCAGTCGACACATAACCTTGAAATTGAAGTCTTTGTCTTATCCTCTTTATCAGAAATCAAATACTCCTTTAGAAACCACTTAGACATAATTTTGTGGGCATATTGGTATTATCTTCCATGCATAATGCTCTTGTTGTGCTTGTCCAAATTAGATCATGCCTTTTCTTTCGACTCTTTTATAGTTGTTGATTTCACATGTTCTTTCAACACAATGCATTCACTACATTTATTGAAGTCACGTTCTTTGATAATATCATATATAAAATATAAGTATTTGAGATATTGCTTAGTGTTGCTTGCGATGTTGATGGGAAATTGAGTTTTTTGGGACCCTTTTTGATATATTTTAGTGGAGATATTTGTGTGTATCTCAAAGGTAAAAAATGTAGAGGAGCATAAGTGCCATCTTCTGCAACTTGACATGTTTGTATTAGTGAGAAACTTGAATCAAACATTAGAGTTGATCTACACAAAATTTCTCCAACTACCATGCGTTTTCCGTTAGATTTGCATGTGTTGATGCCCCACTGGGTGCCTCACTGATGCTTGGCATCATATGAGAATTGCTTGAAAAGAAAAAATGGACATTTAAAGTGGTTCTCTCACCTAGATAATATGAGGGCTAGAAATCTCTCACAAAGGGGGGTTAAAATTAAGTGGAAGCTTTTTATTAGTGACTTCAATGCCCATATATGAAATCTCCTTTATATCTAAGGAATTAGCCACTACTATTGTGTGAATGTTATCTGGTTTGGAAAACCACCACTAGATGGTTGATGATTCCTATTTCTTTGGAGGAAACCCTCGCTACCTATGATAGTGATGAGGAGATTGGTTAGCCGCATTGCAAGATGTGTTTCAAATGGAAGAAAAACAAACTAAGGCCAAATAAAGATGAGTGAACACAAAGCACAGACTGGTAAATATGAAAGTTTCAACAAACACGTAACTATTAGTTAAAGGGGCCTTTCAAAAACGAGCTTTGGATTATCAAGGCCAAATATCGACTAGTGAAGATAGTTACAATAACCTTCACATAAAAATAAGCCAAGGTGTAAGTACGCTTGTGAATATGGGAACCCTCCAAGGGAGATGAAACAAAGATAATGCCTCTACCTTAGGTATCAAAAGCACTTCCCATTTACCATCCCCTGTGTGATACACTACGAAAAGAAACTACATCTACCACTTCACAAATGACAACCAGTGGGGAACAATTGTGATTCAACTCTATACATATGGGCATGGAATATAGGATTGATTCCTCAATATGAAGCTCTAGAAAAAAGATGGTGTCATCTTGAGGACTTTCCACTTTCATCCAAACACCCCATATGAAGGATATGAATGAATGGTACAGTTGGAATTTTAAAAAATGTTCTTTCCTTACAATTTTGACATTATTAACTATTTTAATATTCATCATTATATTTGTTTTCGCTGAAATAAATGGTCTTTGACATGCGAAGAAATATCCTGCAATGTGAGCATATGGTCGCATTATCATTTAGAAAGTGTAGATGTAAAGAGACGATACTTTGATTGTGGCATCACGATTGATTTCAATTAATCTAGTCGATCAAGCTCAAAAGAGAAGAATATTATTGAAGGGAATCTACAATCTGTTGGGAAAATCCAAAAAATTATTGAGTTGGATTACCGCTCCTTTAATTGTTGTATTTTTAAGTGTAGATGGTATGAATCATTTGAGAGGACACAGAGACATGATACCTAGAGTGGATTGTTTTCTATAGATTCCTCAAGGTTCCTAACAGAGGATAAGGAGCCTTATGTTCTACCAATCCATTGTGAGCAACTATTTGTTTAACTCAAACAAGAAGCGGTAGTGATCATTAATCTATTAATTCATCGTTTATTGTGAATATATAGGTGTGTGTGTTTATTAGAAAATAAAATTGTTATAACACAACTATAATATATGTATGTCGCTCATGTGCAGGTATTTTTTCTATGAAGATATTTTGGACCCGAAATGGATATTTGTCATACATTATGATCCAAGATTAAGGCATGTATTTGACGATGCATTAGTGGATACTGAGCAGAACAATGATGACCAACAAAAGTAGAGAGAGGAATTAGAGAACATCTTAAAGAAATTGACATCCATGATGATGTTGAAGATGGTTATGTTCAAGCACAAGAAGACAACAATCCAGAGTTAGATGATGTTACAGAAAACAACAATATAGATAGTATAGAAATGATATCCAAATACATCTCGTCAAAAATATAGATGGTCTACATTCACATTTCAATGATGATGAAGATGATGCAAGTCAAGGTGAGGATGATCATAATAAATAATTGGAAGAACATATGAACATTGACAATGATACACTAGATGACATTGTTGCAGACAATAATGTTAATGAGCAAGACTTCTAAATTTTCAAAATTATTTGTAATCCATGTTTAAAAAATGATGATTTTTATGGCCCAAACTTTGAAATGCTTCAATATTATTTGTGTTGATACAAATTACCTATTGCAATATCCTTAAAGTGTTCAATATTTGGTATGAATTATTGGCAGAAAAAAATTAGGATTACTTAGATAAGAGTTAGCATGGTTAGTTGTCATTTATAGGTTGATAATGTTTTAGAGATGTTTTCAGCTTATTGGTTAGACTTAAATTGAACTAAAATGAAGAGCCTATTGAATAACAATACATTACATATTCAATTGTTAAAAAATATAATTACATATATCATATATGTAAAACAATGTAAATCCAAACAATTAGTATAAATTTATGCAAAGTTTGTTCATTAATTTATCTTATAAAACAAATTGAATGATTTCACTAAGCCTAAACAAAATTCTTTTCTATGTGCAAAATTAGAAAAATTGAATTGCATTAATGTTCTTTATGAGTAAAAAATATTCTCCAAGTCGAATCATTCAATGTGGCCTTTTAATAAAGGTTGGGCATGCATTTTTGTCACGCACGACAAATTTTCTTGCTTCATTTCTTGGCCAATATGGTTGATTCAAATTGTATATTGTTTATTTACTAACTAAGTAAAGGCATTATGTCTTTTGCTTGATACTTTGGAATGTTGGACCTGGAGTTGATAATTTATTGAGTCTTGAAACCTTATTTTTGTACTGTTTTGTCAGCCTTAGAAGGATATTTTGTCTGGTCAGATAAGGATATGTGGATTATATTCTTGGTGGTGTTGATATATACACTCTTATTATGCAACTATTTTGTTTTTATGCTTCTAAATGTGTATCTCATGTAAGCTTTATGCAAATGTATTACTAATAGAAGTTGAATTCTCATTTAAGTTTGCACTGGAGAAGAGCGGACTAGGGTTTGAAGGAAAACTGTTCAAACTACAGCCTGAGTACAAATTCTGGAGGAGGACAGAGCCAGAGAGGCAGAACTTCGCAGAAGAGGGCAGATTCTGACCTTGCAGATGGAAAAAGAGGGGTCCCGTCATACAAACATGTAATAATGCACAAAGAGAAAACTGCACTGGATGGAGTGCAAATATTAGGTTATGAGAAGTGAGGCAAGGAAGATGCGACCAACAAAGGAAAGAGAAACAATGAAAGCATAAACACCAAGAAACAAAAATAAATCATAAGAAGCAATAGTACAACAAACAGAGACAGTACAAACTCTATCCCAGCACAGGTTACACAAGAAAACGAGTCAGAGGAGGCACACTCAAAGGAAAACAAGGATCCAAACCAAGCCAAGGCGGGATAGGAAGGAACAGAGTCAACAGCCAAGAAGAAAGGAAACCATGGACCATGCAAGCCCAAAGCCACTGAAACCCTACGGGTAATAATTTCAAATCCTGAACTTCAGGTGTACCGTGACCACATGGCAGAACATGCAATGATCTGCAGGTTCATGGGCTTCTGGCCTACAGAACGAGCATTGTGCATGTGGATAAAACAACAATGGAAACCCAAAGAAGATTTAAGGCTACACTTAAGGTCCAAAGGATTTTTTACAGTGGTTTTTTTCCAATCTAGAAGACAAGGATCAAATATTTGATGGAGGACCATTTTTCTTTGCCTCAGCAAGTCTCTACATGCGACCATGGAAACCCAACTTCGTGCCAGAACAGGAAACCTTTAAACAGGTACCGGTCTGGATTCGCTTATTCTCCCTACCGATAGACTATTGGGGAAATGCAGCACTGGAACAGATCGGCAACAAATTAGGCACCTTCATCAAAGCCTCAGAAGCGACATTACAGAAAAGATATACCTCCTGTGCTAGAATCTGTGTAGAGATGGATGTTTCAGGAGCACTTCATGAGGGCCTATGGTTGGAATATAGAGATGAAGTGTATTTTCAAGCAATAGACTATGAGCAGATCCCATTCCACTGCAGGAAGTGTCATGAGCATGGTCATTTGATGAGAGAATGCCCAATGAACAAAATGGCGGAGAAAACCAAGGAGAACAAAGGAGATAAGAATAAGGAAACCTTTGTGAGACCGAATGCAAGACAAAGAGCAAACAAAAAACGACAAAACAAAGCAAGCACTTCACTCAGAAACACAAGCAATGCTTTTGAGGTGTTACAATCAGATACAGAGTCAGAGGACAACAATACAGAGAGTGAGTTATTGAAAGAAGGCCAACCCAAAGCCACAACAAGAACAAAAGAACCTATTTCTAAGCCAATGAGCAACATCCTACAAACTCAGGGATGAGAGGAAGGGTTAGCAGAAGATTCAGAGATGATAACCAACAAAATAAGGCTCGAGGATATGGAACTAAGCGACATGCTCGAACAAGAAGGTATGGATTTACCAAACATGGTAGATGACTGGAAAAAGAAAGGAATGGAACACATATCGGAAGAGGAGGTAAACAGAATCAACAACTTATTTATGGCAAGACAAAAAGCAGAGCTGGAGTTGCAGAGAAAGAGCTTGGGAACAACAAAAGGACTAGGGGTAAGAATGCAGGGACTGCATCAAACCTCCACCAACTCAAAGCACCGGAAAAAAAGAGGAAGAAGGACTAACAATGAGGCGTTACAAGAGCTGGGACAGATGCTCCTAAATTCAGGTAAGATGAAAGCCCTTGAGGCGTTCACATGAACCTCCTAAACTATTTTCATTATGAAAGTACTCTCATGGAATGCTAGAGGGCTAAATAGCAAAAAAAAAAACAACGTTTATTAAAGAAGAAAGTCCAAAAGGAACAACCAGACACAGTGTTTCTGCAAGAAACTAAATGTTCCAGCAAAACAATGGCCAACATTAGTAAAAAAAATGGGTAAACGAATGAAATACCTAGAAACAACAAGTAGTGGAAGGGAAGGGGGCTTGGCAATTCTTTGGAATCCTCAGGTTATACAGCTCGTTTCCTCTGAAGCGGCCAAATCTCATATTCCAATAGAAGTCCAAATAGTAGGGAATTCAAAAACATATATATGCACAAATGTCTATGGGCCTCAGAAACTAGAGGACAAATTACTTTGGCTCAACACTTTATCCAATTTGCAGCTAAGATATCCTCAGGCAAGAGCAATCTTCGGAGGAGATTTTAATATGATCACTACGCTCACGGAAAAGAAAGGAGCTATTAGAATTCTCAACAGGGATACTGAAGCTTTCAAAGACTTCATTAACTCAGCCAAACTGGTAGATGTCTTCCCAAAGAGTGGAGCTTACACTTGGAACAACAAAAGAGGAGGGGACCGGCAAATCACCTCTCGACTGGACATATGCCTAGTAATAGAAACCATTCTCTTGGAAGGGATCATTGTGGAGTCGGACATTCTGCCGAGTGGAGGTTCGGACCACTAGCCCATAACAATGACTGCAGTTATCCAAGGCACACCTAGGAATAAGCCATTTAGATTTGAAAAGTTTTGGCTCAGTCATCCGGAGTTCATTCCGAAAATTGAACAATGGTGGAATGAGCTGCTAGGCATAAGAGGAACAAAAATGTTCATTCTACAAGCTAAACTTAAACACATCAAATATAAACTAAATCATGGAATCAGGAAGTATTTGGTAACATATTTAAAGAAAAAAAGAAACTGGAGGAGAAAACGGAACAAATACACAAGGAATGGATCCAAGGAAATATTAACCAAGATACGATGAATATAGAACAAAAACTAATGCAAGACTGGCAGGCCAGATGCCATAAGGAGGAAGTGTTATGGAAGCAAAAATCTAGGATACAATGGCTTAAGGAAGGTGAACAAAACACTAAATTTTTCCATAGATCGGCCATTGATCACAGAGGGGCTAATAGAATTTTAAGCATTAAAGATGAACAGGGAACCTCGGTTCAAACTCATTAGGAAATCTCGAGCCTTCTCATAAATCATTTCAGCCAGATTGCTAGGGAACCTGAGATTGACAGAGAGGAAGCTATTAAATAACTTTTAACTGTTATCCCCAAGCTCATCAATGAGGATCAAAACAAGGCTTTAAATCGAGAAATCACTTTGGAAGAAGTAGAAGAGGCTGTGAAAGATATGCCAAATGGTAAGGCACCGGGGCCGGATGGCTTCACCATCGACTTCTATAAAGCGTGTTGGGAAATAATCAAGACAGAGGTTTGGGAAGTGGTAGAGGATTCCCGACGTTCCTCTTCCATCCTCAAATCCCTCAATTCTACGTTCCTCACCCTTATTCCTAAGGAGGAGGAAGCCAATACTCCGTCGAAGTTTCGACCAATTGCATTGTGCAATGTTTTGTACAAGATTATTTCTAAAGTCATAGCCAACAGACTAAAACCTATTCTTCCAGGAATCATTTCGGAAGAACAATCAGGCTATGTAGAAGGGAGACAGATTATGGACAACATCTTGCTTGCTCAAGAGATGATTCACACTCTCTATACTCAGAAAAAAGCAGGTATGCTAATGCAGTTGGACCTATCGAAGGCTTATGATAAAGTAAATTGGAACTATATGGAGGTTATTCTAGAAGCCTTCGGCTTTGGAAAATAATGGGTAAGCAGGATTTTAGTCCTGGTTAAATCTACCAGATTTTCAATCTTAGTTAATGGAGCTTCGACAGCCCAGTTTACTCCCTCTCGAGGTTTACGACAAGGGGACCCCCTATCTCCCTTTTTGTTTGTCATTCTAATGGAAGGGCTAAGCCATATAATAAGCTAAGCAAAAGAGGAGGGAATTATTCAGGGACTCCCACCCTTGCCCTCAAGTCCTATGACTACACATCAGCAATTTGTCGATGACACAATGTTGCATGGGGCGCCCTCGGTCAAAGAAGCTCTTGGCTTCAAAAATATTCTCAATCGCTTCAGTATGGCCTCAGGTATGGAGCTTAATCTAGCTAAATCTTCTATTTTCTTTTTCAATATGCACCTTTCTGTCCAGAAGAATCTCTCTAACATTTTAGGTTTCAAAAGATGCAATATTCCTTCAAGATACCTCGGCATTTCGCTGACTGACAAACCTTGGCAAAAATTGCATTGGGAAAGAATTATTTCCAGCCTAGAGAAAAGATGTCAGCATTGGACGCACAAATCCCTTAACTTTGCAAGCCGACTAGTCCTCACCAAATCCGTCCTTCAGGCTGTGCCGCATTTCATGCTCTCCATTCTCCCGGCACCTAAAGGTGTTCTTCAGAAAATCTGTTTCATCCAAAGAGAGTTTCTTTGGTCGGGCAATTCAGGGAAGCAGAAGTGGTCTCTAATGGCATGGGATAAGATATGCAAACCCAAACACCTGGGTGGGTTAAATCTGCAGGACCCCCTCACAGTCAACCGTGCATGTGGAGCCAAATTATGGTGGAGGTGGCTAAAGGAACCCAATTTACCCTGGGCCAAACATTGGAAAGCTAAGTATGCTAATAACTACAACCTGCAAAATTTGATTAGGATGCAAGAAACCCCTGATGGCTCTCCAATTTGGAACCTTGCTAGAACTAATCAGCACATAATTTAGGAACAGAGTTTTTGGGAAATATGAGATGGAAAGAAGGCCCTTTTCTGGGAAGACGCTTGGAAACAATTACCTAAGCTGGAAGATCCTGAATTCTTAAACATTCAAAGAAGAAACCAGGAGCTAGGGAGAACAACAGTAAACCATTACTGGAAACCTAATGAGAATGACCAAGCATGGAGAATGTGGTTATTCAGTGATACAGGACCATCGGAAGGGGAAAATAACAGTATAAGAGCACTGAAAATAGAGCTGGACAAAAGAAAGATAAGAAATGCAATGGATGCTGATCAACTACGTTGGGGAAAGATCGAAGGGGGGAAATTCTCACTCAAAGAAGCAAGAGTCTATATAGAAGGAAATGAACATAAGGAAACAATCAAGTGGTACAGTAAGGTGTGAGATGCAAAACTTTGGCCGAAGATTAAGACTTTCCTCTGGCTCTTGATGCACCGAAGAACACTTACCTGGGAGAACCTTCAGAAAAAAGGGTTCATAGGCCCCTCAAGTTGTCCCCTTTGTGGAATTGAGGAAGAAACCATGAATCACCTCCTCAATACTTGTGAATGGACAAATAGCCTCTGGAATTGGATGGAAACCATATTTAAAAGGACGGGCAGGGTAAGAATCTCAATTCAGGAGAGTATATAGAATTGGAGAGGAAATTTCTCCAAAACCCAAATGGTTAATACAATTTGGAAACTTATCCCGGGGTTTATAGTATGGACGACATGGAAGGAAAGAAACAAAAGAGTATTCCAAAATGAAACCAAAAACATGGAACTTATTAAAGGCACAATTCTACAAAATGTAAGAGAAACAGTGCTCACTAGAGGGAAAGTTGAACACAACAAGGATTTCTCAGTAGATTACTTGTAGATTCTGAAGGTGTTTAGCATTGACATAGGTACCATAACTTTTTCTTCAAATTATCTACAACAACAAGGCACCATCATGAATGCCTGGATTCCTCCACCAATAGGATTTCTTAAACTCAACTTTGACGGGGCCTCTCGGGGGAATCCGGGACCTGCAGGTATAGGAGGGGTTCTGCGGGATCACAAAGGGGAAATAAAACATATTTTTAGCCAATCGTTGGGGGAATGAACCAATAATGAAATGGAATTTGCAGCATTAGAGCAAGGATTGAGAATTCTCAGGCACCTGAAAACAGGAGCCACCGTGGTGGAAGGGGATTCTTAATTGGCTATCACAGCAGCAAGGAGAATGCAGGCAGGGGCGAAACTGAGCAAGGTCACGAAGCATTGGAGACTGGCCAAGGTCATAGAGCTCATAGCAGAGCACCTCTCCTGCCTTGACGGAATCATACTACAAGCAGTAAGAAGAAAGGCAAACGCAGTGGCGGATCATCTGGCCAACTACGGGATTGAAAACCACTTCACCTACCCGGACACATGTTGGCATGAGGTCACATGCACCAAACTTCAGAGTAAGTGCACACTTCTCTCGAGACAAGACATAAGTTAATGGAAGAAGTGGTGCAGGGGTACGAAGGATTTCGCCTTAATTGAGAATGAAGATAACCAATCGAAGGAATATCAGGCAACAGACCCAGGAAGGACATGAGGAGGAGTGAGAAATCATCCACACGGACATAGTCCATCAAACGAGGCGGACAACCAACAAAAATTATTATTAGCGTCGTCAGCAAATCACAAGGCGGGACACATGGGCATTCAACAAAAAGGTTCAAGCATGGCAGAGTTAAGACTAATGATGCTCATGATGAACAGAAATTAGAAATTTACAACAACATTTATTATGGTAGGATCAGGGCCCATTCGACGGCGAAGTGGGAGACTTGGGGCCAAACGTGGCCACCTTCTACTATATCTACAGCCGCCCACCAGAAGAAAGGCACACAGTTCTCTCATATCTCACAGCATAACAATCGTTGTGCCATCAAAAGTTCAAGTGTTTATGTGTTTTGCAATAGCAGTATGGTGCGTGAAGGTAGTCAAAATATTTCGGCTAACAGAGACCTATTGAAGGCACGGGAGGCCTATGAAACTCGGACAACCCAAAGAGAAAAGAATAAAATCGAAGAGATAGAAGCGACGGTCACAGAAGAGGAAGAACATATGGAAGAGCAAGATCTGGAGAAGGAAATTGATTGGCTTCATGATCCGGGCACTACAACCACTAGAGCAACACAATTTGTACGTACTCAGGCTGAATTATGGAGGATGAAAACCATGCTAGCCAAGGCGCTTAGCATGTAGGACGAAGAAATCAAAAAAGTTAAACAGTCAACCTCTTGCGGTTCGACAGAGCGCATGGCTAGATTGGACGCTGTGGAATTCAATCTAAGCACCCTATCTCAGGAAGTTGGAGTTCTATCGAAGAAAATGACTGTCCTCATCAGTCTCCTCAGGAATTCCATTCATCAGGGATCGTCTGTTGCGATGGAGGTCATGATGGAAGCAACAAATACCAGTCAGGGAAGGCAAACCACTCATCAGCGGAATCCTCAGCCTGAGAAAATGATTGCAATGGCCGGGTCGAGTAATCCCAGTAAAGATTATGTAATCCTAAAGCTGTAATGGCTTCTCAGTTTCAGTTCTCTCTTCTTGTTTTGGCATGTTTTATTCATGGCCTCTAGTTTACTGGTTTCTTGTTACTAGCGTCTTGGTCCTCCTTCTATCTTTGTGGTACCACTGTCCAGTCACCCAGGGTGATGAACTGTTTTGTTGTTTCAAGCCCCTCTCTAGGCAATCCTGCGTGGTTAGCCTCGGGGTCAGGAAATCATGTTTTTGCGGCTCATAGACATTTCGAGCGGGCAAGGAAGTTTTAGTTATGTCTGTGCGTGCAGACCATTTTGTATAATATGTATTTTGATGAATTAATATAAAACTGCTGATTTACACAAAAAAGAAGAAGAAGAAGTTGAATTCTCATTTGGAATATATATATATATATATATATATATATATATATATATATATATATATATATATATATATATATATATATATTTATATATATATATATATAATAATAATAATAATAATAATAATAATAATAATAATAATTATTATTTGGAGTCTCCCACTATAATAGCATGCTTAAAACCATGCTCGAGAAGAATGGAGATACCTTTCTAGGCAGCCCACATCTCTGCTTGATTAATTGAGGCAGTGCCAATCCCTGAGGCATAAGACAAGATTTTTTATCATTTTGGTTAAAAGTTACACCTCGAGCTCCAACAACCCTCGAATTATTTTTTGAGGCACCTTATGGTAAATTTTGCCATATAATGCACTAAACATATTGTAAGGTTGTTCTATTATGGAAAGAAGACATATTTTGTATTTAAAATATAAATTTAGTACATTCTATATCACCAATGTAAGCTATTGTCTTATAAAAGTGCATTACATTGTCCAAAAATTAAAGAGTAACTAAATCTCAATGAAACCACAACCACATAAAAACTCCATGAAGGAGACATAAAAGTAAGTCCTCAAAAAAGACTAGCAATTGATTAAAAAATGCACATCAATGGAAAATATAATGCTATATAATGCATGTTAACATGATATATATATATGTGTGTGTGTGTGTGTGCATCTACTTATATACATCACCTAAAAATTGTTATTCTGAAACTCTAGGATGCTTGGGAGGATTCTGCAAACCCTCTTCTTGAGAACAAGAGTGTCTCTTTCCTTCTATGGAGACCTCTAGTTGTTCCCGTGCTACAATAGACACATCCTTAACTTTTTTGTAAAGCTCTCAAATTGGGTTTTTCTTGGCTTAGTCTGTTCTATAATTGCACATTCTTCATATATTTCTCCTTGTGCTTAGTTTCCTTCCTTTCAAGATCTTCCTTTGTAGATTTCAGTTGATATGTAGAATTGGCCAATTCACTAGTGAGTTGTTGTACTTTATCCTGAAGTTGTTTTTCCCTCGATTATTGCTGATTTGCAATAGATATAAGTATGTGGGCCTCTGTAATTGTTGCTACAAATAAAAAATCTGGGATTTCAAATTTTGTATCTCCATGTCACATCCCAAATGTTGTGCTTTTTAGCCGCTCATGATATTGTTGTGTAGCTCTGTAATTATTTTTTCTCTCTCAACTACCTTCTTCTTCAATGATTCAACAAGTGGTGGTGAGGCATACAGATCACCCACATAATTCATGGTTGAGATAGTGTCCTCTAAAGCCTTCACTCATGCTTTTAGTTGGGATTTATCCAAGTCCATTGAAGGCATTTTTTTTACTCTTGTATCTTGACTTGTACCTTTACCCTTACCCTTACCTTTATCCCCACTCTCAGTACCACCTTCTTTATTGTGTTGACCTTTTTCCTTTTCAAGTTCTTTAATCGTGTGTTTTGCTTGGATACTTTCAAGATATTTCTCTTTCAACTTATTAGCTTTCATATCACAATTTTTCTCCAACTTAGTCACTTTTTTCTTATATTCTTCAACTTGTGATTCATGCTTTTGTTGGTCCTCTTTAGATTTATTTTCAAATTAAGCCTTTAAATCTTCAATAAATTTATCTTTTTCATTCAATATCCTGACTAATTTAGCCTCAGAAGTATCTAAAGTTTCCAATGGAGGTATATTGAGAACCTCTAGTCTTCTTCTCAAATCCTCTTCAAGTTCACTAATATTTTCATCAGATGTAACCTGAACTTCTTTGAACTTTTCTTGTAGTGCATATATCTCCCTCATACATTCGTCTCTCATTATGGATACCTGATTAAGCAATTCATCAATAATTTTATCCTTGGCATTTATGTATTTCATTGATTTTTGTGTTTGTTGCACAATTGTTGATTGCAGCACTGCAATCTTCTTCATGCATTCAATAATATCCTTCTCCTTTAGTTAACTTTTCCTTCCAACTGTATATAGAGGAAGAATCCTCCATTGCAACTTGTTTTTAATGGATCATTCTATCATATATTGAGAAAACAAATTTGTTATCAAAATTGTATGTTGGACTATGCACATTTAAACTTGGAGATGTAGATGTTGAATCACCCATAAAAGGGAAATTATATTGAAGTGCCAACTGTTTAGAAGGAATTATGTCTATTATAGAAAAATCATCATTACATGTTT
Source organism: Pinus tabuliformis (assembly GCA_031772625.1). Lineage (NCBI taxonomy): Eukaryota > Viridiplantae > Streptophyta > Pinopsida > Pinales > Pinaceae > Pinus > Pinus tabuliformis. The sequence continues at coordinate 1,043,881,055 of CM062805.1, read as the reverse complement.
CCATATAATGGTCCATACCTTCCTGCTCCTCATATTCATCCATACATACATGTAAGTCTGCTACAACACTAGTAGCTATATCTTCAACATGGAAAATTGTATTAGCAAAAATTTCCACACCTTCAACCGAAGTCTGTTTAGGTTCTTCTTCAATGGTTTTCTTTGATTTTGATGTCCTATTTGTTATCACTCAGGTTTTCCCAAAAGTTGTAAGAAAGGGAAGGATGCCGAGGTAACCACAGACCAATCTTTTAGATACAGAATCTAGCCAATTTGTATCCAGAGAGGGCTCTCTCTTTATGATTTAGCTTTGTTTTTAAAGGTATTAGGATAGTTATGAAGTTCAAGGGTTTTGTTTAAGTTTGGTGGTGAGATTCGATAGAACAGAGAGGTAAAACTGAGTAGTTCAGTCCATTGGGCTAATGGAGTCTAAGAAGATGGCTTTCTGGATTTGGTTTCTTAACAGAGGATGGCTTCATAGAGCAAGGTTGTCAAACATGGGACAAATAGAGACTTGAAACAGATGGAATGGGCTCAAATTGGGTGAAGGGCAGTTAAGAATCCTTCAACCTATTTAAAGAGGGAAATTGGATGATTACTGATAAGGAGCAGTGAAGTATTCTTTAACAAATAATCAACATGAAAGAATTAGGAAACAGGAGAAATTAAGATTTCACTGCTTGTTCTAATTCTGAAGAAAACACAGAGAACCATAAAGACTGAAAACAAAGGGCAATCAAGCATATTCTGAAATTAACCTTTTCTTTATCATTTAGATTATGAAACATAGATGATATAATAAACAAGAAAACTATAAAACACAAGATATAGAGGACTTATTGGTCCAGATGTTGATTCAAGAAATCTGTGACAAGTCCTCTGCTTCAATCCTTCATCCAGTAGACCATACGACAGTTGATTCCAACAGCTCTTTATTCCAAAATTTCAATATTATAGCAGAGTCTAGGAATCCACGCACACACCCCAATACTCTAATGGAGGGTGTATTTATGCAACAAATTTGTACAAAAAATATCTCATAACAGCTGTGAGATAATATCTAGGATGACTAATAACAGTTTACAAGAAAAAGTAGTCTTTTTCAGTAACTCTGCGCTGGCTGCCTGTCTTAATTGATAGCTTTTAATTATGCTCTGCAACTCTTTAATTATGATATGATATTCTTTAATGCTGATGTGATCCCCGTTCATCTTTGTTTGATATTTAGCCCAAAATTTCCCTTTTTCCAAGGGTAACAGCGCAACTATGGATAAACACCTGTTGTTGGGACACTAGAGGTTGTTCTGCGCCTTCCAATTCCTTTCCTTTAGACCCTTCTATGGCTGGTATGCTAACTTCCTGCGGAGATTGCTGAGAAGTCCTGGAAATTGATGCACTGATAGCCATTTATTAAGAAAGTTTTTAAAGGTACCTGTGTCAAAAGAGGAGGAAACTGTGAAATGGCAGGTCGGTTGAGTCTGCGAGCTCGTTGATGCAGCCTTTTTGGTCGGAAAACTGAAAATGCGACCTCAGTCGTTGTTATGCTCGGAGCCCAGTTTGCAGCGAAATATAGCAAAAATGATATTTTATCCTTTTTATTTGACAAAATGAAGTTTTTGGCGAGAATTTTTTATTTGATTGGGCAGATGACACGAGCGGTACGAATGACATCAGCGGGAGTACGGGGACAGATGACGTGGCGGGTGATGCGGTGGGTGACGTCAGCAAATGACAGATGACGTCAATGGATGATGTCAATAGTAGGGTGGTAAGCAGTTTTGCCCCGCACCGCTTTCGGGGCTGAGTGGTTTCAGAGGAGGGCGAGCGAGCAAGCTGAGAGCACGACGTGTGGCTTTGGTACGGGCGGGAAACCGCCAACCCCTGTGAGTTAACGCTCGGCGGTTATGGTGGTCGCGAAATGATCATCGACCATCGGATGGTCAGGCACAGATCAGACGGTGCACGGGCTTTGAACTTGGCAGAGGGTTAAGCTGATCTGAATTTGAAACTACTTGCAAATGCTTTGAAAGGTATTCAATTCAGTAACATACATGTTTAAAAGATGTACATGTCTTGCAGTTAAAAACAAATGAAATTTTCAGCTATTCATGACCCATTTAAGTATAGAAGAATTAGTTCCTTTTACTGTTTAACACACTAAAACGAATTTGTTCTGCAAAATAACTCAACCACAGATGCAAAAGAAGTTGATAAAGCAGTTCACCCCTCCTGGGCTACATCTGCTGGGTCCAAGGCTCCCAACTGGGCATGTCCTCGTTTTGATTAAAAGCTCAAAATGAATATACAGCTGAATAAAAGCCTCAATAGGCGAAATAGACTGTAAAACTGGATTCAGAACACTCAAATCAGTCAGGAATGACTACTGGTTCTCCTCCAATGGGTACCTGCAACCCTATACAGCTCCCACAATACTGGGCCCTGGTGGCTCCTAGAACTTCCACGGAGAAAAAACACCTGCAAACGACCTCTGATTGCTCTCTAACCTGTGCCAATGGCTTCAAAATCATCTGAATAGTCAAAAAAAAAAATTGTCCAAAAAGGACTTTCCTAGCCAAAGTTATGGCTCATTGAAGTTTTCCCGCAATTAGGCCTAGAAGCACTCCAGCTAACTGTAGTTGAGTCCAGTTAACTCCGCCAATTATGGCGGGACCGCCCAAATTTGGCGGTCTGCCGAAAATCCGCCAGTCTAACCGCACATTACCCGCTAGTTATCCATTTGATTTAATGCATGTGAACGAAGTTCGGCGGTGGTTAGGTTCTCCATCGGATTCCGCGCCATGCCTTTTAATGAACGGTTAATAAAATTGAGTGTTAACCTCCGGATTTCTTGCATATGTGAACACATCAGCGGTGACCGTTTGAATTTGGGTGCGCGGTTAGGAGTTAGGCCTACGGTTCCGGGCGGTGGTCATATGTATGGGGGTTGGCCCTTAGGGGCTGGCCCCCTTCGGGCCCCACCTCATAATAATTCAAACTTTTAAAAAACGTTTTTTGCTACCTCCAATGATGCGAGGGAGGTCCCGTGTTCAAAACTTACCAACACCAAAAGTTTTATATATGCGCCCAATATAGATATGATGACATCATCCTGGGCCACGTGGTGGCCTCCAGGCCTGCCACGTGGCAGCCTACCACTCGCTGCCTGAAAAAATATTCCAAGAATATTCTATTTAAATTTTTTTTTTGAAAAAAAAAATTCAAATTTTCAATGTTATTGGGCAATTTTTCTTTTTGGCATAACTTCCTCATACGGAGACCGTTTTTCGAACCGTTTGCAGTGCCAGAATTAGGAGGACGAGCTCTTTCCATTCGTTCAAGTTTGAACTAGTTCTGAGCACTTTCATTTTTGAGAATTTTACGACACTTGGGACATGAGCCCCGATCATAAGTAGCGGGGCCGTCATGTTTTTAAATGATTTTAACGGTTTTTCGGGCACGTTTTGATTGGTTCGGGCTTGGTTATTAATCAACCAAAATGGTTGATTAATTCCTTTGCGCGCGGGGAGGTTCTTAACAAGTTCCAGATAAACTTATTAATCCACGTTTGTACAATGACTATGGTCATATTCGACCGGGGGAGGGATATGTAGTGATGCAGGGTTTTTTTTTATGTATTTACATAATACGGGATGGGTAATATTGTATGGGATGTATATAATAAATGTTTAGAAATTAATATGAAAAAATGTAATGAACCAACGCTAAGTTAAAAATGTTTTTTTCATTTAAAACTTAGGCTAAAGGAAAATAGGGGTTTATATTAGAAATGTGGCCAATCTCCTAAGTAAAATAGGGTTTTACTTAGGTAATGTTTATGAAATGGAATGAGTGGCTTATGAGTGATATTAAGAACAAATCTTAATATTTTTGGGGGAGTTAGTGAATGATTAGGGAAAAGTATGAAGGGGAGTTAGTTATTCAACCTTGCCTCGCTTGAGCTGCTTCAAGTATATGTCCGCCATTGCACTTGTGATAGAGGTGAAAGTTAACACTTTTTAGAAACATAATCCATCACAAGTATCATTCTGCAACACCATCTACCTACCCTGCCTATTTTAGTCCTAGCATTTTTCCTTCTTTCTTTGGGTGCACTTGGACTGGCAAACCCTCATCAACTTTTCTTTTCTTTGCATGGAAAGCCTACCTAAGTATGCACTTATTACATCCAAGGGCTCAGATTAAACAGTTGAGCTCCTTTTTATTTACTCTACCTATCTACTTATCTGCCAAGATTAAATAGTTTGGTCAGATTTTATTCTCTATCTCTCAAACAGGAAATTAAAATATGAACTAGACAAGATTAAGCTGTTTGGCCATTCATCAATTGTAACATAAATTAACAAGCTGCACACAATGCTTATTACGGAAAATGAAAAAGTAGTGGCATTTTGGACTTGCACACTTTCCTCGTCTTTCTTTTTTTGGGGTTCATTTCTTTCACTTTTTTTTTTGACCATTTTATTCTTTTTACCCTTTGATTTTTCTTTTAGGGCATACCCTCTTTACATTTTTTACATTTTTTGATAATATGGAAAACCTTTGCAACAAGAAAAGGGATGAACATATTATAGAGCTCATCAAGTCAATCATGAAATATGACACCTATTGGTATAGGAGTATAACAATGGCTCCACTTGGGGATGGCTTTCCCTGGTGGAAAGTCAAGAATAACAGGTCAGATGGCCTTCTGAATAACTCTGACTTTGCTCTGAAATTTTCTTTGGCTGGTTACTTTATTGTATATATGAAAGCACACTTGTGAAGCTTAGGGCCTTCTCTTCGGGCTTCAACTGCAGCATGTTATTATCCAATCCAAACTGTGACAATATTAAGGATATAGTATGTACATGTTAGATTCAGGATACATTTAAAAAACTAGATCAAAGTAATGTTTCAGCATTCGACCATTCACTGGTCCTTCTTCTGTTTTTTTGCCATCCAGGCTCTTCAGAAAGTAGGTATTGTTCCCTTGCAATGTCTGGATGATAAATGGCCCTTTCCACAGGAAGTCAAACTTCCCATGTTTTTCTTTGTCTTCTCTCATGGAATCCCACTTTAGAACTTTGTTTCCAATGTAGAAGTCTTTTGTTTTGGTCCTTTTATCAAATATTTTCTTAAGTTTTTCTTGTAACACTTGGGATCTTTGGTGCACTTCTTCTCTGGTCTGCTGCAAATGGATGGTCTAATTTATTCTCCTTTGAATGTCATTGGGTTCCACCTGAGCTTCTTGCAGTAATTTCATTACAGGAACTCATAAAGATGAAGGAAACACAGCCTCCATGCCATAAACTAACTCATAAGGGCTAGTTTCAATAAATCTCTTTGTAGTAAGTCTGTTTGCCCATAGTGCATTTGTAAGTTTCTTGTGCTAGTTTTTCTTGTTCTCTTCCAACAATTTCTTAATAATATTAATCAGGCTTTTATTGGAAGACTCAGATAGACCATCACCTTGAGGGTAATAGGCTGTGGAATGGCGTAAAGTGATATGGTATTTGTTACAGAAATTTATCATTTTCTTGGACTTGAAGGCAGCAACATTATCGGTTATGATCTTTTCAGGACAACCAAATCTAGACAATATGTTGGTTTCTAAGAATCCTATAATCATTGCATCATTGGCTTGTCTAGAAGGAATGGCTTCTATCCATTTGGTGAAATAGTCTGTGACAGTAAGAATCCATTTATGTTGGCCAGAAGAGGGAGGGTGTATTTCTCCAATGAAGTCCAAACCCCATTGTTGAAAGGGCTTTTCAGTGGAAATTGGTCTCAAGGGTAAGGGTAACAGTTTCCTTTTGCCTTCAAAAATTTGGCATTTGTGGCAAGCCGTGACAAACTTTTTTAAATCAGCAAACAAGGTTGGCCAGTAAAATCCAGCCCTTAGGATTTTGTCTGCAGTTGATTTCCAGTAAAGGTGTCCACTGCAGTCCCCTGCATTAAATTCTTTGAGAACTTTGTCAGCTTCTTCTTTTATTAAACAATTCAATAGAATACCTTCATGATTTTTCCAAAAAAGAGCATTATATAAAATACAGAATTTTGAAGCTTTCATCTTTTAAAATCTTTTCTTTGTTCTGGATAACCCTGGAGGAGCCTGCAGGTTTAATAATACATGAATTATATCAGCATACCAAGGTGATTCTAAGAAGGCCTAGCTGATTTGTGGAGTCGCCATCTCCTGTTCATTATCCAGTTCATTAATATCCAGGGCTTGAAAGTTTGTTTTTGTCATGAGTTTAGCCAATCCCTGTCCTTTTATAAGCTTTGTAGGTTGTATCTCAATATCATACTCTAATATATTAGCTATCCATTTACCTCGTTTGCCTTCAATTCCATTCTGAGTCAGGATGCCTTTGACAACAACATTTGGTACATAAGCTACTACATGGGAGTACAATATATAGACTCTAAAGTATTTAATAAATTTCACGAGTGCAAAAACCTGTTTTTCCATGATTTTGTAATTTAGAGGTGCATCTCTAAGTGCTTTACTGAAAAAGGCTATGGGCTTTTCACATCCTTGATCATCTTTTTGCAGTAAAACAGTCGCTATAGTGTGTTCTGATGCAAATGAGAAAATCATGAAGTCTCTATCGAACTTTGGACTTGTAAGGACTGGTGTTCTGGTCAAAGCCATTTTAATTTCTTCAAATGCTTGTTTGACTTCTACTGTCCATTTAACCTTTGAATCCTTTTTTAACATATTGTTCAGCAATCTAATTAACTCAGCCAAATTAGATATGAATCTTCTCAAAAAGTTAATCTTTCTTAGGAAAGCTTGAAGTTCTTTGACATTTGTGGGGTGGGGTATTTACAAAATAGCTTCTATTCTAGCAGGATCAATTCTGATGCCATCTTTGGAGATGATATGGCCTAACAGTTTGCCTTCTTCTAGACCAAACAAAGACTTTTTGGGATTTAATGAAATACCATACTTTCTGCATTTTAAAAAACACTTGTCTCAAATGATCTAAATGTTGCTGATATGATCTAGAAAACATGGTGAGGTCATCTAGATATACAACCAGAAAATCGTGAATCTCTTTTACAAAAGTTATGTCCATTGCTCGTTGAAAGTTTGCCCATGCATTCTTGAGTCCAAATGGCATTTTAACATATTTGAATGTACCCCATGGTGTTGTAAATGCAGTCTTTTCTTGGTCACCAGGATGAACCAGAATATGATTATAACCCGAAAACCCATCCAAAAGTGAAATCCTAGAAGCACCTACCACCCTTTGTAAAATATGGTCCATCTTAGGTAAAGGGTAATTGTCTTTCAAAGAAACCATGTTTACGTTTCTTAAGTCAACACATAATCTGATTTCTCCTGTTTTCTTCATGGTAGGCACTAAATTAGACACCCACTCTGAAAATCTGATTGGAGCAATTATCCCTGCATCATGCATCCGTTTGATTTCTTTTTCAATTAAAGGAAGCAGTACAAGGTTGATTCTTCTGAGCTTTTGTTTGAATGGTTTTTGATTTTCCCTGAGGGGTATTGTATGTTGAATTACAGAGGTGTCATAAGATTTCAGGTCTTCTTAGCTCCAGGCAAAAACATCCTGGAATTCTTTGATCAGTTCAACATATTTAAGTTTTTGATAAGGGGGCAAAGATTTGGATAATTTTACCATTTTTGGATTCTCTTCAGTTCTTATGTTGTAGTTTTCAACATCTGTTTTTAGAGGTGTCATCTTGGGTTTTTTTGGAATATCGTTGAAATCAAAGAGATCTTCCAAAGGAGTTAATCCTTTGGGCAAATGATTGTCTTTCCAATTGATAACTTCATATTCTCTTTCAATAATCTCATCAACATCTATTTCTTTAAGATCCTGTATTTCATTTTTGGTAAATTTCGTTGGATGAAGCATTTGAGTTGCATTTTCTACGGAAATTTATGTTTTTATCTGATTTGTTGAATAAAACTCACTAACTGTATCTCCATCTACATTAGTGTTAGAGAATTCTTCTTCTAGGGTTAAAAAATTGTTGATTTGACTATCACTGTCAAACACTTGCGAGTTCTTTACATTATCAGGTATGGCTGGCCGGTGTCTAATCTCAGCTGTGAATTGATGGTTTGTGTCAAATGGTAATTTACAGGTGCTGGCAAACATTTCCAGGCTATGAGCTTGCAAGTTATGTTTTCTCGGGATTTTGGAAAGCTGAGTTTCTAGAAATGTATTGAGGATTTCTATAGTTGTTCCTCTATACTCTCTTAATCTGGGATCATTTGTTAAGCTCTTCCCTTTTATCTATTGAATGATTAAATCAGAATCTCCTAGGGCTGACACTCCAGTTGCTCCCAATTTCCTGACCAGTTTAAGACCTAGCAATAAAGCCTCATATTCAGTCATATTATTAGTGCACTTAAAGTTTAACCTGTAGGCATGGCCTTCAGCATGATTGTTTTCAAGATTGTGCACCCAGACTCCCGCTCTTGCTCTTAATTTGTTCACAGAACCATCAAATTCTAAGAACCACAGGATTTCATGTTCACAACTAGTATCCAGAGTTTCAGGGATTTGTTTAATAGGGAGATCTGGTTTTTCAGTTTCTTCTGGTTTATCTGATGTTTCATGATTTTTAGAAATTTCTTGGATTCGGGCACTAGACCTTTCATAAGCAATTTTTTTCTGTTTCATCTACTAGAACTTTTATTGTATGTGGAGGATCAATTTCAATATTGTAAAGGATAAAAGAATCCATATCTGAATGTATTGAGTAGATAGGGAAATTTTGAGGTTTCTCTTGAGTACTTACTACATACTTCATTAAGGTTTCTTTGTATAGTCTCTTGGGTTGACCAAACACTGAAATAGTAACGTAAGACATGTCTAACTGTAGAGATCCTTGAAGCTTTGCACCCCAAGATCTAGATAATAACATGCCATACTTTGGTGGAATATCAGCTACTACTATGTCCATTAAGATGGCTTTGGCAGGATATTGGACTACTGACACACATAAGTCTTTGATTAAACCCAAACATTTGGCCTGACTTGAATCAAAAGAGAAAAGGTTTTTATATGGCCTGGTGATGTCAAGGTCTAGTCTCTCCATTACAGATTTAGGCATTAAGTTATGAGAAGCACCAAAATCAAACATGGCATTATGGAGTATTTTATCATGTATGTTTAAACCTACATAGAAAGGAGGAACTTCTCCCTCTACTGTTTTTCCATTTACTCCAAGGCCAAATATCAATTCAGGCTGGTCATCAAAAACATTTACTGAATCTTCATTCACAGAAATTTTGAGTGATCTGCTGATTTGACTTCTGTAGACATCATGTTTAGCTAATTCTGATAATGGAACAACTATCTTTAGTTTGCCTACTTCTGTCTCAAGATTGAAAGGTTTTTCGGTCTGAGTTCTTGTATTTCGGACAACTGGATTTTCTGTGTTTTTCTCCTCTTCAGGAGTGGGATTATGGGCTGAAGTTGTTTCCAAATCGAGTTCTAGAGGCTCTTCTACATTTCCTTTAGAAGGAATATAAGTGGAAGGTTGTCTATTAGGTGGTTGATTATCTGATACATTTTAAACAATTGGGTTATTAGGGTTAGGATCTATTTTAGAAAGAATGCGTACAGGGGGGCACAGATCTTACCTTTGTTAGGTTGCTTGGTATCTTTCTGTTTACTGGTTTCAGGGACATCTATTAATCTGCTCCTCAGATTCTATTGTTTGTGGAATTCATAAATGGTTGTATCATATCCCTCCCTAAAGTCAAATGATTCACTTGACTGAGTTTGGAATTGTTTAAAGATGTGAGCTTCTTGATCCTCTCGGGTCAAAAAAACTTGTCGTTCATTGTTGAGTCCCATCAGATTAATTTGAGTGTCTTCTGTTGGTTCATCAGAAGTTGAAGCTTCAACATAATTTTCTTGAAATGGGGGCCTAATATTTTGGTCAGGCCCTGTCTTTCCAATGTTAGGATTTTAGTTCTTCCTGAAATTTGGATTTCTCCCATATTGTTTGGTTGACCATCCCAAAGGGATTTTCTCTCAATTATTTCTACTCTATCTCCAAGTCTATCCATTCCTTTAATACCAGCATCTAATTTCTGTTCAAAGGCAGAAGGTTCTTCTTTGAAAGGTGTCCTCCTTTCAGCTCTGGCTCGAGATCGTTTAGATATCAAGTTGGCCTCAACACTGACAGCTATACTCTGCATCTCTTCTAAGTTTCGAGGAGCTCTTTCCCTAAGCTGGTATGCCATATCAAAATCAAATGCATCAGGGAATTTGAGCAAGGCCAAATCTGGAGGAGGTCTGAGATTTTGAGGAATAATATTGTATACATTATTGAATCTGGTACAGTAATCTTGGACAGTTTCTTGTGTGCCTCTTCTTAGGTTTTCATACTCTGTTAAAATACGAAGAGGATCTTTTTTCTTTTCCCATCTGTTCAAGAAGGTCTGATAAAGAGCTTGTGGGTCATTGATACTGTTTGCAGGGAGAGCTATAAACTAGGTTCTAACATCTCCAGTTAAACTTTGAACAAAAACTTTCATTCTAACATCATCATCATCAACTTCATATATTTCAAAATAGTCGATCATTTTATTGGTATATTGTTGAGCTGTGTAAGTGCTAGTACCTTCAAAAGAAGGGATTTTACTTTGATAGTCTTGGGGCATAGTCCCTGGATTGGTAGGTAAGTGCAGGGGAGTATATCGGTTTGCCATGGTTGCAGAAATAGCTGTGACAACTGGAGGAGTAGGGATAACAGTGGGAATGAGTGTTGTAGATGGAGGAGTGGAAAGGGTACTTTGAGGGGCTGATGGTGAACTTGGAGAAGCTATAGTAATCACATAAAGGTTTGATGTTCTTTCAGAGGTAAGCTCAGATTGAATGGAGTTCTGCAAATTTCTGTCAAGGTGTGAAGTAACAACTTCAGTCTGCAAATTTTCAATGAATTTTGGATTTTGAACTATGTGGGTTAACCCAGATTCTAAAAAGGCCTCAAATAAAGAGTTTTTAGAATACTTATCAAAAGGTTCGTCCTCAGGGTAGATCCACCTCACAGGATAGGATCTTGATCTGTATAGAGGCCAAGAAATAACATAATTTTCTTGGTTCTTTTGTCTTCTAAGAATCTTCGGAATCAGATTAGGATTTTCAAGCACAGGTGGGGGATTAGGATCAAGATTTGATCTGGTGTAATGAATCTTTTATGAGGCCAATTTTCTAGGTATGTTTTTGGTTTTTTCTAGAAATAGGTTTGACAATACAACTTTAACAGTCTCTTCTAGGAGGTTTTAGATGTGGGAGTTTTGAACTTTCCTAAAGACCTTTTTTTTTTTTAAAAAGAGGAACTGATCAAGTATTTGAAACCAACTGTCCAATCTATAAGCTAGACCAGAGATAAACTGAAGTAGCATTCATTTACTTCTGCAATTGCAAAGAAAAAGCATTTCAAAGGCTACTTAGCTAATCTTCAGGCTCCGTCTGTAGCTTATGAAGTAAACAATAGTAACAAACAATTATTCAGGTCCCCAGTGGAGTCGCCAATGATGTTATCACTTAGGTTTTCCCAAAAGTTGTAAGAAAGGAAAGGATGTCGAGGTAACCATAGACCAATATTTTAGATACAGAATCTAGCCAATTTGTATCCAGAGAGGGCTCTCTCTTTATGATTTAGCTTTGTTTTTAAAGGTATTAGGCTAGTTATGAAGTTCAAGGGTTTTGTTTGAGTTTGGTGGTGAGATTCAATAGAACAGAGAGGTAAAACTGAGTAGTTCAGTCCATTGGGCTAATGGAGTCAAAGAAGATGGCTTTCTGGATTTGGTTTCTTAACAAAGGATGGCTTCACAGAGCAAGGTAGTCAAACAGGGGACAAATAAAGACTTGAAACAGATGGAATGGGCTCAAATTGGGTGAAGGGCAGTTAAGAATCCTTCAACCTATTTAAAGAGGGAAATTGGATGATTACTGATAAGGAGTAGTGAAGTATTCTTTAACAAATAATCAACATGAAAGAATTAGGAAACATGAGCAATTAAGATTTCACTGCTTATTCTAATTCTGAAGAAAACACAGAGAACAATAAAGACTGAAAACAAAGTGCAATCAAGCATATTCTGAAATTAACCTTTTCTTTATCATTCAGATTATGAAACACAGATGACATAATAAACAAGAAAACTGTAAAACACAAGATATAGAGGAATTATTGGTCCAGAGGTTGATTCAAGAAATCTGTGACAAGTCCTTTGCTTCAATCTTTCATCCAGTAGACCATACGATAGTTGATTCGAACAACTCTTTATTCCAAAATTTCAATATTACAACAGAGTCTAGGAATCCACACACACACCCCAATACTCTAATGGAGGGGGTATTTATGCAACAAATCTATACAACAAATATCTCATAACAGCTGTGAGATAATATATAGGATGACTAATAATAGTTTACAAGAAAAATAGAAACATCTAGTCTTTTTCAGTAACTCTGCGCTGGCTACCTGTCTTAACTGATAGCTTTTAATTCTGCTCTGCAACTCTTTAATTCTGATCTGATATTCTTTAATGCTGATGTGATCCTTGTTCATCTCCGTATGATATTTAGCCCAAAATTTCCCTTTTTCCAAGGGTAACAACGCAACTATGGATAAACACATGTTGTTGGGACAACAAAGGTTGTTCTGTGCCTTCCAATTCCTTTCCTTTAGACGCTTCTGTGGCTGGTATGCTAACTTCCTGCAGAGATTGCTGAGAAGTCCTGGCAATTGATGCACTGATAGCCATTTATTGAGAAAGTTTTTAATGGTACATGTGTCAAAAGAGGAGGAAACTGTGAAATGGCAGGTCGGTTGAGTTTGCGAGCTCGTCGATGTAGCCTTTTTGGTCAGAAAACTGAAAATGCGACCTCAGCCGTTGTTATGCCCGGAGCCTAGTTTACAACGAAATATAGCAAAAATGATATTTTATCCTTTTTATATGACAAAATGAAGTTTTTGGCAGGAATTTTTGATTTGATTGGGCGGATGACATGAACGGTACGGATGACGTCAACGGGAGTACGGGGACAGATGACGCGGTGAGTGACGTCAGCAAATGATAGATGATGTCAGTGGATGATGTCAGCAGTAGGGTGGTAAGCAGTTTTTCCCCGCACCGCTTTCAGGCTGAGTGGTTTTCGACGAAGGGCAAGCGAGCAGGCTGAGAGCGCGACGCGTGGCTTTGGTACGGGTGGGAAACAGCCAGCCCCGCGAGTTACCGCTCGACGGTTATGGTGGTCGTGAAATGATCGTCGACCGTCGGATCGTCAGGCACAGATCTGACGGTGGACGGGCTTTGAACTTGGCAGAGGGTTAAACAGCGGGCCTGACATGTTTTTAAATGATTTTAACGGTTTTTTGGGTGCGTTTTGATTGGTTCGGGGCTTGGTTATTAATCAACCCAAATGGTTGATTAATTCCTTTGCGCGCGGGAAGGTTCTTAACAAGTTCCAGATAAACTTATTAATCCACGTTTGTACAGTGACTATGGTCGCATTCGACCGGAGGAGGGATATGTAGTGATGCAGGGGTTTTTTATGTATTTACATAATACAGGATGGGTAATATTGTATGGGATTTATATAATAAACGTTTAAAAATTAATATGAAAAAATGTAATGAACTAGCGCTAAGTTAAAAATGTTTTTTGCATTTAAAACTTAGGCTAAAGGAAAAAAGGGGTTTATATTAGAAATGTGGCCAATCTCCTAAGTAAAATAGGGTTTTACTTAGGTAATGTTTACGAAATGGAATGAGTGACTTATGAGTGATATTAAAAACAGATCTTAATATTTTTGGGGGAGTTTAGTGAATGATTAAGGAAAATTCTGAAGGGGAGTTAGTTATTCAACCTTGCCTCGCTTGAGCTGCTTCAAGTATATGTCCGCCATTGCACTTGTGATAGAGGTGAAAGTTAACACTTTTTAGAAACATATCCCATCACAAGTATCATTCTACAACACCATCTACCTACCCTGCCTTTTTTAGTGTTAACATTTTTCCTTATTTCTTTGGGTGCACTTGGATTGATAAACCCTTGTCAACTTTTCTTTTCTTTGCATGAGAAGCCTACCTAAGTCTGCACTTATTACATCCAAGGGCTCAGATTAAACAATTGAGCTCCTTTTTATTTACTCTACCTATCTACTTATCTACCAAGATTAAACAGTTTGGTCAGATTTTATTCTCTATCTCTCAAACAGGAAATTTAAATATGAACTAGTCAAGATTAAGCTATTTGGCCATTCATCAATTGTAACATAAATTAACAAGCTGCACACAATGCTTATTACGGAAAATGAAAAAGTAGTGGCATTTTGGACTTACACACTTTCCTGGTCTTTCTTTGTTTGGGGTTCATTTCTTTCACTTTTTTTTTTGACCATTTTATTCTTTTTACTCTTTGATTTTTCTTTTAGGGCATACCCTCTTTACATTTTTTACATTTTTTTATTTTTTGATAAAATGGAAAACCTTTGTAACAAGGAAAGGGATGAACATATTACAGAGCTCATCAAGTCAATCATGAAATATGACACCTATTGGTATAGGAGTATAACACTATTCTAAGTTTTAAGAGGACTTGTTTGAACACTGGGTCGATACAAATCAATAATTTTTTGTAGTGTTCCCAAGAAATTGAACTTGAACTTTTTAGTTTTACTTTCTTGCAGGGTATAATGTAATTTTGTAGCCAAGAGATGAGGGACATCTATGGCCCTACCTTCAACCCAATGAATAACTAGCCTCATGCAGTCACCAGAAATATCAAGCTTATGATGATTCGTAATTTTCCTACGAACAAATTGAATCAAGGATTTGTATAGTCCTTAGGGAACATCTTGCATTTTTAATCCATTCCTCGAAACAAATAATTCTCTCCCACATATATTATTGTCCATTTCAATATTTTATAGCTTAGGGGCTTTCTTGGAGTTAAATATTGTTCCCCCTCTACGTGGAATCTATGTTTCCCTTGTAACCAAATCAACGTTCAGGTAAATCCTCGACCCAAATATTTTTAATTCCATGGCTTTATCATCATAATTTTCTATGGCCTCATCTATCTCATCATTTTGGAAATTGAATTGTCTAAACATAAATTTATAAATCTTTGATCTTCTCAGGATATCTAGCATACCTGGTGGAAAATGTTCGTATCTCTCCATGTATCGACACCCCCTTTGAAATTTTTTATTGTGAACTTCTCCTGGGAACCTCATGTGTCAATTGTTTGTGGGGCAGAGAACGCCCTTGTTTCGATTAAGGCCATCATTTTCCAGGTTCAAGGCATGATAATTGAATGCACGCTAAATATGTAGAAATTTTGAATAATATGACACATATTCAACAGAGATTATCCTGATCATACAATTTAAGCGGAACATGTATAATACATAATCTCCTCTACGTTGATCATCAAATTACAGAAGCAGAAACATCCACAGGCACACATAGAAGCATCAATCAAACTCATAAACACAGTATGTATCCCGGGGAAAGCATCTCGCTAAAAACCCCACACTATCTGTATATTATATTGATTGAATCATGTAACAATACAAAGCATAATACTTCTCACAAGTATCTCCACCTGTTACACACAATACAGCTCAGATTTGATCTCCAAATCTCTCCCGCTGCTTGCCTGCCTCCACTGCTCAAACCTGCTCGAGAACTGATGAGAATAGCTTCCCAAACTCGTTTTTCACCTGCAAAATAGTCACTCACACTATGTTGGACGTGAGCAACAGCTATAATATCATGAAGATACGTGAGCAAACTCATTGGCATACTCAATCCTTTGATTGTGCAAATCATCATGCACAGCTATAGTCACAACTGATAGCAATCTGATCCTCTAACACCTGTCCCTGCTGAACTGAACATGCACTGACATGCAACTGAGTTAACTGATGTATTCTATAGTTGCATTATGAGTTAATAACTTGTGAATTAATTAATAACTAATTCACCCAACTCATCTTTAGTCTATTGATCAGTTAGACTAAATACAACCAGTTTAACAAAGCTAAACTGAACACAACTCCATCAACTGTACCTCCAGTCCACTAAACTCAACTCACTTGAGTTCTAACTGAAGTCATGCATGCAACAACTCAACTGACTCATAAGAAAAAACGAATTTCCTTCTGACAGCTGCATGTGCCACTTCCGTAGCTCAAACTGAAGTGCTCCAAGAGAATAAGATTAAGTTTATAGTCCAAATATTATTGTGAGATAATAATATTTGACTTTTCTATTTTTGACTTTGATCACTCACACTGTGATCACTCACACTGTAATCACTCACACTGTGATCACTCACACTTTCATCAAAAATAGAAGTCCATCTATTTTTCCCAACTTGATCAATCATCCATAGACATGATCCATATGTCTAAAAATAGACATAGTCTAAAAATAGACTTGCGCCAAAAATAGCCTGCGGGCCCACTTAGTGAAGGTGACTCTTTTCACTAAGCTCCATCATCTTGTTGCACTCTCAACAAGCATTTCTTGTTGCACACTTTTCAACACTCCCTCTCAACAAGAAAGGCTTCCTCTCAAACCCGATCCTGTAACTCTGGAATGTTCTTCATGCAACACATCTGGCCGGTCCACTTGCTCTGTCATCAAAGTCTCTGACTGCTATTGCCTCTGTCGACTGAAACTCTGCATCTCTGTGCTCTTCAGTATCTGACTGCTCTAGCCTCTGTCACTTTGATCTCTGACTGCATCCGTGCTGCTACTGGTTCTATCTCCCAACATTGCATCCGCACTGCACCTCCCAACTGACCTCCCTGTTGGGATAGAAACATCCTCTGATGCTGAAGCTCTACCTGCTGCTGACAAGTGCTCCCTCTCTGACATCTGCGCTACTGCAACATCTCCATGCATCTCGCACCATTGCACACCTCTCTGTGCCACCTAGCACTGTGCAAAACACTTGTGCCTCTCGCATTGCTGCAGCCTGCTAGCTATGCGCTGTCCTGGGATTCCCTGCACTGTCGCTCTCTCTGCCGCTCCATCCGCATCTGTCTCTACCCAATCAGTCAGTTCCTGCTACTACACATTTGGGGCTCCCGTAGCAAGGTCTCATCCAAGAGGTTGGGTACCTCAAGGATCCTACCCCTCCTCCTTGGGACAATCAATCCACATCACCCCACCTCCTACCTGGAGGTATGGCTGCATGCGATCCCTCAGCCCACCTGGCTTGAAGTTTCCCCCTACTGGAGGTCTCTGGATGAGTAGATGTCTCTACTCGATCTCCTTTCAGCTTCCCTTGTTGTGGCTCCTCCACAACCTCCTGAAGCTGTTGCACCAATCGTGGTTCCTCCACAATCGTCTGAGACTTCTTCTGGCTTTGCATGTTGAGAGGTAATATACGCTCCCTCTCAACCACCAAGTCTCCATCAGTTGCCTTGCTGCTCAAGGCTTTGCATGCATCTTGAACCTCAAGAGCATACAGGTTCTTGACCCGTGAACCAATCTGCTTCACCTGTCTAGTGATGATGTGTCTAAGGAAAACCTTTCCCTTAGTAAAGACCACATCATATCCTCTGTCTTCCAACATCGCGATCGACACCAAGTTTCTCTTCAGTCCTGGTACATACTTGACATCGGTCAAGGTAAGGCGAGCTCCATGCTCCCTCTGAAAAATAACCGTGCCAACACCTGAGACACTATACTTCTCATCATTACCCATCCCTATGAGTATCTGGAGATCTTTCTCCTCCAAAGTACTGAACAAACTTTTGTCACCGGTCATGTGGAAAGAAGCTCCACTGTCAAGAAACCAACCACTTCCCATCATGGATGAAACCATGCATGCGAAGAGTGTGAAGTCCAACTCAAACTGTGAAGCAAGTGAGGCTGCCTCACCTTCAGATCCTTCCCCGGATCCCTTCTTGGACTTCTTCTTTGGGCAATTAGTAGCATAATGACCCAACTCATGACAACGAAAGCATCTCACCTTCGCCTTGTCAACCTTCTTCCCATCATTGGAAGAACTGGATTCGGAAAGAGAAACCTTCCCCTTCCCCTTCCTCGCCTTACTCGCTAAGGCACAGTTCTCCTCATCCTGCATGGATGAAGAACCGTCTCTGGTGCTCCGCCTGATCTCCTCCTGCACAAGATCCGACCAAAGTCTCTCCCATCCTGGCAATTTCTCCCGACCATTGACAGAGTCCTGATAGGAATGCCAACTCTTCGGAAGACCAAGGAGAGCCAAGCTCACCAAGTCTCATCATCGACAGTAACCCCCACACTTCCCAGCTCATCTCGACACTGAGTGAACTTCGTGAGATACTTGGGAATACTGTCTCCCTTCTCGCATTTGATGTTTCTGAGTTTATCTTTGAGCGCCAGCTTCCTCTGATTGCTCTTGCTTTGGAATAATTCTGTTAGTGATTTCCACATCAAATATGGAGTAGCCTTTCCATGGAGGCTGGACACAATGTGATCCTTCACGCCCTCCAACAGAATTCTTCGACATTTTGCGATCTTCTTTTGCCAAGCATCAGCTTGAGTAGCATCAGTAGGCTTTGGGATATCCGTATCTATGAACTCCTTCAGCCCGTTATCATCCAATACTGCCTCCATCCTGTCCTTCCATGCAATATAGTTTGAGCTGCCCTCAAGAGCATACTCCAATCGCAATCCGTTGAAAGACATTGCTGCGTTGTCACCAAGAAAACACTGCTGCAAATTCGAATTCCACCAGCAACCAACTCAACTGCTTCCGATCTAGAATTCGTGACTGAATAGTAGATCTGATGATCAATCCTCGCTTGATATCCTGTAAAAATCTCTTCTACAAATCAAGCTGCTCTGATACCATGTAGAAATTTTGAATAATATGACACATATTCAACAGAGATTATCCTGATCATACAATTTAAGCGGAACATGTATAATACATAATCTCCTATACGTTGATCATCAAATTACAGAAGCAGAAACATCCACAGGCACACATAGAAGCATCAATCAAACTCATAAACACAGTATGTATCCCGGGGAAAGCATCTCGCTAAAAACCCCACACTATCTGTATATTATATTGATTGAATCATGTAACAATACAAAGCATAATACTTCTCACAAGTATCTCCACCTGTTACACACAATACAGCTCAGATTTGATCTCCAAATCTCTCCTGCTGCTTGCCTGCCTCCACTGCTCAAACCTGCTCGAGAACTGATGAGAATAGCTTCCCAAACTCATTTTTCACCTGCAAAATAGTCACTCACACTATGTTGGACGTGAGCAACAGCTATAATATCATGAAGATACGTGAGCAAACTCATTGGCATACTCAATCCTTTGATTGTACAAATCATCATGCACAGCTATAGTCACAACTGATAGCAATCTGATCCTCTAACACCTGTCCCTGCTGAACTGAACATGCACTGACATGCAACTGAGTTAATTGATGTATTCTATAGTTGCATTATGAGTTAATAACTTGTGAATTAATTAATAACTAATTCACCCAACTCATCTTTAGTCTATTGATCAGTTAGACTAAATACAACCAGTTTAACAAAGCTAAACTGAACACAACTCCATCAACTGTACCTCCAGTCCACTAAACTCAACTCACTTGAGTTCTAACTGAAGTCATGCATGCAACAACTCAACTGACTCATAAGAAAAAACGAATTTCCTTCTGACAGCTGCATGTGCCACTTCCGTAGCTCAAACTGAAGTGCTCCAAGAGAATAAGATTAAGTTTATAGTCCAAATATTATTGTGAGATAATAATATTTGACTTTTCTATTTTTGACTTTGATCACTCACACTGTGATCACTCACACTTTCATCAAAAATAGAAGTCCATCTATTTTTCCCAACTTGATCAATCATCCATAGACATGATCCATATGTCTAAAAATAGACATAGTCTAAAAATAGACTTGCGCCAAAAATAGCCTGCGGGCCCACTTAGTGAAGGCGACTCTTTTCACTAAGCTCCATCATCTTGTTGCACTCTCAACAAGCATTTCTTGTTGCACACTTTTCAACAAAATAAACCATGAGGAATGCATGTTGAATAAAAGTAAGGAATGTGCTTTGAATAAACCATGAAGAATGCAAGCACAAATGGTTTTTTTTTTAATTTATTACTTTATTTTTCTAGAAATCAATTTTATAAAGAAAATAATTTTGTAGTGAATAAAATTGTATATAAGGGGTTATTTAACTTTGCCCCTTTACTCATAGTTTTTACCCAAACACAAAATTAAAAAATTCAAACTTAATATTTAGATATAAGATACAATTTATCAAAAATAACACTTTTGAAAATAGGGCTCCAAGATTTGATGGCATGTAAAATGGCCATCACTTCTTTCTCATAGGTATAATTGACCAAATTTCCATCATGCAACTGCTTATTGATGAATGATAGTAAATATCCTTTTTTCATTAAAATGGCACCCAAATATTTTATAGTAAATGTCCCAACTAGGTCACTTGACCTAATATTAAACTTAAAACCTTAAAAAATATGTACAATATAAAAAAACCCTAAGATAGATCGTGCAAACCCTAGGTGTTATCTCTTTATCTATCCATTGGAAGCATTTAAACCTAATTACTACTAAAATAAGAGCATCCATCCTTATAGGGTTTTAACCAAGAAACTACAAGTTTACCCTATCAAAATTCAAGTTTGATTTTTCTTAGTGCATCCCCTTGTTACCAAACATTCCTGGTGTGCATTTATTTGAGGCACGCAAACCCTGCCTTTTACCCTATAAAATCCATGCAATTTGGAGTATTCTTGAACAACAAATATATATATGTGAAAAAATAAAAATATTTAATTATATTATTGTTACCTATGAGTAAAAAATACTCTCTAAGTTGAACAATTCAATTTGGCCTTGAAATGGAGATTATGCGTGCATTTTTGTGAAGTAGATTGTTTCACTAAAATACATGCATTTTTGTGAAGTAGATTGTTTCACTAAAATACACACCCAAACTTCATTTATTGGCCAATCTGATTGATTCAAATTGTATAATATTTATTTACTAATTTGCTTCAAGTAAGCTCATGCTGTTCACAAACTATTGACCCTTTTGGGGTGACATTGTGAATTGTGATTAGTGCAACACTTCCATTTACATTAAATTCAACCTTCATATCTCTAAATTAGAAAACTTTAATTGTACTAATGTTACTTATGAGTAAAAGAAATACTCTTCAATTTGAATCATTCAATTTGGCCTTGAAATGAAGGTTGGGCGTCCATTTTTTTTGAAGCAAGCCAAAATTTCCTTGCTTCACTAAAATGCACGCCCATGCTTCATTTATTAGCCAATTTGATTGATTCAAACTGTAGATTATTTATTTAATGCTTTTACACAGTTTTGCGTTGTTATATCTTTAATTTGAGCTTAAATATTTATACTTCATATTTCATACGTGATACAACATTCTAAGTTTTGCTTCAACTTGCCTTATGTGAAAGTTGTGTATAAGTGGGAAAAATAGTTATGTAGGATATTTTTCAGACATGATGCAAGGTTATATCCTAAGGTTAGGTATTGTCCAATCATGTCCCCTTTTAAATTTCATTACCAAGGGTGTAATTGGTTTTGCCTGAGAGTGCATATTTGTTCTGACTTGAACATTGGCAGATATGACGAATTGCTACATTGGAAAACTTGGATTTTAGTGAGTAAGATTATTTTAGGATAATGAGTATGATATGTCGCACAAAATGTTTGTATCTTTAGGATGGAACAATCATTATTGTGTTTCTAATTAATTATAGGTCTTGGTGTGCATTTATTTGAGGCACACAATCCCTGCCATTTACCCTAAAAAACGAATCCAATTTGGAGTATTCATGCACAACATAAATTTAATGAGAATGAGTTATTGTCCACCCAAATTTAATGAGGATGTACTTCATTCTATGTGGGGAGGGATGTTCCACACACATTTCAAAGGTCTATTAGATCATGTATAAATAGGAAGAGACTTATATTTTGTAAATCGTAACACATTGGTGACAAGAAGAAGGAGTTCACTATCTTTTACTTTTTGTTTTTTCTTGTTTGGAATTCTACTACTATTGAGGAAGAGTAGCCGTGTTGTGGAATTGGTGCCCATGATGATGAAATTTGTTGGTTTATGAGGAACTATGTGTTTTTTCTCAGATTACTTTTAAGTTTTCATCTTTTAATATTTGTTTAACATTAAAATGTTATGTATTTCCTCGAGGTATTATCGTGGCATGTTAGCACCTGGGTGGATCTTAAATACTGAATTACGGTAGAAGGGCCATGGTTGATAGTGAATCCCCTAATTTCCTTCATTTTCTTAACCCTAAAATTCTAGTCACCATTTTCATGTGTGTTGGGAATTCCTTTTCAAAACTTTTTCAATCAATGAGTGAGATTGAAATGCTAGATCTACTTAGACTTCATTGCCAAACAACAAATAGGAATTAATCCTGTTTGTATTCATTCTCCTTACCTATTTATATTAAAACCCTAACTAGGTCACTTGACATAATCTTAAACTTAAAACCCTAAAAAATATGTACAATATAGAAAACCCTCAAATAGACCCTGTAAACTCTACGTGTTATCTCTTTATATATCCCTTGACAACATTTAAACCTAATTATTACTAAAATAAGGTCATCCAACCTTACTTATAGGGTTTTAACCAAGAAACTACTAGTTTCAACTATTAAAATTCAAAAATTGATTTTTCTTCATCCATCCTCTTATTCCTAAAGATGCCTATTGTGCAATATTTGAGGCACACAAACCCTACCTTTTACCCTATGAAATCCATGCAATTTACAGTATTCTTCAACAACATAAATATATATTTGAAATATTAAAAATATTGAATTGTATTAATGTTAATTATGAGTAAAGACATACTCTCCAAGTTGAATCATTCAATTTGGCCTTGAAATGCAAGTTGGTTGTGTATTTTTGTGATGCGAGCCAAAATTGCCTTGCTTCACTAAAATGAACATCCAAGTTTCATTTCTTAGCCAATTTGATTGGTTCAAATTGTAAACTATTTAATTATAATTTTACACACTAAGTTGCTTCCACTAAGTTTCTAATGTTCACTTTTTGGGAGACACTGTGAATTATGATTGCTCACCACAAGGAAAAGACCTTCTAGCGGAGGTTATAACAGAGGTTTTTTTTTTGGTCTTCTTAATGGAAGAAGTAGCACTGCTGGACTACATACATAAAACCACTGGGAAAGATACATAACTAAAAGCACTAAGGCGTTGAATGCAAAGAATACCGTAATAGATACCGCACCAGTTGTAAGAGATACAAAAACCCTAGGACGTTCTTCTAATGAATGACAACAGGGCACACAAAAAATAATTGTTGTCCTAGTGCTTTTTTTAAACTTGTAGTGTCGATGTGTATCGTTAATACAAAGGCCCTGGTGCGTTAGTTATAAAAAATCTCTTAAAGCACCTGTAGGTTTTAATGTTGTACAAAAATTACCTGCAAAAGAATTCTTAAAACATAAAAATAAACAACAGAGAGAACATAAAACAAATATACACAAAGATTTCCCCCTAGATCTCAAAACCGGGACTACCAGATTGACTTTTCATTATATTCCTTTCAATGTTACAATACATATATATACATGTCGAAGCATTGATAAATCCCAATCCACTAATCCTGCATTAGAACATAACCATTGTTCCCTTGACTGGATCTACAAAATACCATGGACAGGAAATCATCATGCCCAAAACCATGTGCAAACCAAGAACAAAACCATGGGTAGGTCTGCTCCCCATCCTTAGGTCCGCCCAACTATGGGGCTAGTCATGGAAAGAATATAACACACACCCAACAACACTAGGCTAGAAATAATATTTTGTAAGACCAAGAAATTAGTTATATGAAAGCATTGCTGCATTAAGAATTACAATGCACCGGGGTGTTAATCTCAAACATGACACTGCTTGAAGGGATAAACACATTGGTGCTCTTGTTTTCTTAAAAGGTGTTGGGAATGCAAAAAAATGTCATCACAATGCTTTTATATGTTATAGATGCACCCGTTTTTTGAATGAAATTTTCTCTTTTTTGGAAAAATCGCCCTGTGATAGTGCAATTACTGTAATTTTTTAAATCTCTTATTCATCGAAAAATCAACATATATATTATAGCAGTAATCATATAAATTAAAAATGATCAATGCATTTGTATATGATGTTTGGATTAATTTGTTATATTATCATATTTTGCATCTCTTCATTATAATATTTAATCAATGGTGTAACATTTCACGACAACATTGGATAACAATAAGAGGCTCTTTGTCATACAAAATGGGATTGTTATTGGTAACCCTTTGTCTTTCAATTGGGACATTATGTCCATTACATTAAACAAAATGTTTGATTTTCTCGCACAATTATTTCAAAAAATACAACAGGTTGCATTGATATCCAAATCGATCATCATTCTTCGCTGGAACTGTTGTTAGTGCATGAGTTACTTCCATGACTTGGGTTATTTGGAGGAATGTTTTGTTGATTGCATCAATTGTTTTCATCTCCTTGATCTTGCAGTTCCATCTACAACATAAAAATAGAGTGTAATGAGTGTATCTACATTGGTGAGAAGAATGAAAATTGAAATAAATAATATACATCAATGTAAATCGAAAAGTACCATAGCAAGAAGTGACTCTTGAATTATACGCATTCTTTCAAAACCAAATCTCATGCCTTCTTTCAACAACTCTTATGTTAGCATAGTTCCATACTTTGTTTCGTGCAAATTTTATACCGGATAATAAATTATATATTTAATATAAAGGATTTTTTTGTTCTATTAATTATAAACTCAAAG
This sequence comes from Pinus tabuliformis, assembly GCA_031772625.1. Lineage (NCBI taxonomy): Eukaryota > Viridiplantae > Streptophyta > Pinopsida > Pinales > Pinaceae > Pinus > Pinus tabuliformis. The sequence goes on along the minus strand of CM062805.1, from coordinate 1,043,856,148 downwards.
AAATAAAACAACATAGATACTTACAAATTTCACAATTAATTTATGATATGCCAACATGTACCCACAACCATTATTTAACGCAATGTCAATCAATTCGCATGATGGCTCTTCTTTGTATGTTAGCACCTATTTGAAGACATTCAAGGATGGTTGTTGTAAAACAACTTAAAATATAAAAAAAAATTAAACTTAGAGTTATCATTAAAAAATATTAACAATTACTCACAAACTTTGAAATCAACCATTTTCTTCCTTGTCATCTTGTTTTATGTTCTGAATGAGTTCCATCTTGATTTTTTTTTGTTTGCAGGAAAATACTTGAAAATTAATATTTAATGCTAAATTATTTTTTTATATGTACAAAGTTAATCATGATTACATGCATTTGAAGCAAGTTGTTGTTGAGATCGCTCATCCTATGATGCAATTATGTTCATTCCTTTGACCATCTCCTTGTACACTTTTTTGGACATTCCTACTTTCATGTTACGCATATCAACATGTTGATCATTTGGGATTTTCATAATCTTCCTAAAAAAAAAGTAAGAAACTATTATTTTAATGATATATGAAAACTAAATATAACAAAATCAATATTAAAAAATTAATGGTTTGTAGTAATATATACATATAATTCTAGAAAATCATTTTATACAATTAGGAATATTACCTTTTGAATTATTCTTTTTTGTTTTCATATGTTTTTGCTATTGCAAGTCTCACATGTCTCATTGATGATTGCTGTGGAAATGCTTCCTGTAGTTTAAATATAATTTGGTTCTTGCAATCACTAGAATGATTTTTGTACTATAAGTGGAAAGTACATATATACATTCGTTCCACTAGATCTCTCATAGTTATGTAAAAATTCCCCCCCCCCCCTTTCATCAACGTCTGGTGCCACTCTAGATGAGCTAAGGACCAATTCATCGTCATTTACATGTTCTATAATTTTCTTTTCTTAGGACATTGATCTTTTCCTTCATTGTTGATTCATGTAGAATATTAAATATATATGAATTAATAGATTGTTTGAAACATCAATAAATATATATGAATTAATAGATTGTTTGAAACATGTTTTCTAATATTCTTAAGTATATTATTAATGAAAAAATTCCTACTGAATACTATTTTTTCATTCACTTGATTCATCATTATGTAATTTTTCTATTAGGCTTTTACGCTCTTCTGCACTTAGATTAAAAATAATCTTATCGACCTTGTTCATTTTGCGGCTTTACATGACACACATCAACCAATACATATTAGTTAAACTTACATATAGCTCAAACATATTAATTTTGTAAAGAATTTACAAAGAACTTGTCTTCTCTGTCTTTTTTTTTATGTGTTATCACTGTGTCGATCAGTGTTTTTGTTACTCTAGACCTTCTGAGACATTTTTATTATTATCAATATACAACATGTATCATTCAATATAAAAGTCATTAAATATATTTTACAAATAAATCAAATATTTTCAGCTAAAAAAACTCTCGTAACCAGTGTATTTATCTAAATAAATGCACCGACGCGTTTAGAACATTAAGTGCACCAGCTGCTTAATTGTTCATGCGCACCGTCATGGAAAATTAATTTTAAATTATGTGTGAATTGTAAGGATAAACGTATCAAATGATTTAACAATGTTATTTGGAAGAGGCACGTCGGTGCATTAGATTACATCGGGAACAACGATTAACATATTAGACATAATCAAGAGTGTTATAATATGCTGATGCGTTGTAATATCACGTAGGGAGCATCGGTGCATCATATTACAGAGGACACATCGAGGAACATATAGTTGTTTTAAAAAAAAACAGAGCGACTGATAGGGTTTGAATCTAATTTAACAATTGATTCTCGTACTTTACATGTCAAATACTATATATATATATTAAGTGCACAAACCCATTAAATCTAAAATCCCTAAATTGAAAAACCTTAATTGTGAAATTGTAGAGAAAGTTAAACCATAAGGTCAAATTTTGCAAGAAGAAACAAGGGTTTAAGGTAAATATTGATTTTTTTATTTTTTTATTATTTATTTATTTTATTTTTGTTTGAATTTTAATTAAATTTAAATAGGAAAGCAAATCGTAAAAAAAATTATAGTAATTTTTTTATTATATAGGTTTTTTTTTGTTTTAACTGTGAATAAAGCTAACATAGATTGTAAAATATTTTAACAGTAAAATTCAAGATTTTTTATTTATTTATTTTTTTTAATCTAGGGTTTTGAGTGAATCACCATATCTTTCAACTTATAATATTTCGATGGATCCAAAATATTTTGCAACTCCAAAGTGCTCTCAATTTGTTTCTCTCGCAAATGATCTCTCTTTCAATTAACCTTAATAGAAATTGAAAATTTGTTTATTAGTAAAATAAATAATAAAAATTAGAATTTCTATTATGTAGGTTTTTTTCTAAATCACCATACGTTTTAGCTTCTGATCTTCTGAATAATTCTGTTGCTCCAAAGTATTTTGTTGCTACACAATGCTCCGGGTATGTCTCTCTTGCAAATAACTCACTTGAATTTTTGTGTAAAATAATGAAATGGTGAAAAACTTTTTACTATTTAAAACACTTTATGAAATTAGATTTCAAAAAATCAATTGTCGCTCGCTTTTTTATTTCGAAAAGTCACATTTTTTTTATTCAATTTCTCTGCACATCGACACGTTTGATAATCAAAAGAAACTGTGCATTTATAAAAAAGATGCACCGACAATGTCGGGGCGACAAAGTTTTTTAACGCACCGACATGATATAATTTTTTATTATTTTTGAATTCCCGAAACGGTGCGTTTAATTTTTTTAACGCAATGATGTGGTTTCAATTTAAAAGCATATGTGCTCTAATTGTTATAAGAGCACCAAGTTGGTTGAATTCATTTTTATTTTTTAAAATCGGGAAACAAGGCGTAGCAATGTTGTTTCCATTTTTTTGGAATGCATCGGTGTGTTTTTATGGAAAAGCACCAATATGATAACATGTTTTTTTTTTAATGTCGAAAACCTGTGGAGGTATTATTTAAACACCCCAGAGCTTGTATTATTTAAATGCATTGATGCACTTTGTTTTGATAAGCACACTGGTCTGGTTTAAAAACTATCTGAAAATTTATTTTCACATAAAATGACATACTAATATCAAATTATCCTTTACAATGCATCAACATGAATTATAGTAGTTCATAGTATACATTTTCCGCTTAAAGTCACCTTATTCTTGAAAATTTGTTTGAAAACTATATAGAAATTCATATTGTGGTTATATGATTCTCGAGATTAATTTTAGATATGCACACAAATTTTTATTTCTGATTGTTCTCAAATGTAGGGTCAAAATCTCAATAATATCTACAAATGGCCAATTCTTCAAATTCCAGCTCGTTCCATATTGTTTATCAAAGTCCTTCACGGAGTTCTCCCTTTCCATCTCCAGTAAGTTCATATTTTATTTATATTTTGATTATCTAATTGATTTTTTTTTGTAATGCATGTAAACTTGAATAAAAATGTATCCAAATTTGCAGGAACTTTATTTATAATCGAGTTTAGATGTAGAAAATATTACTCGATATTATTTTCAAAAATGTTGGAAGCTCTTGTGAGAAACATATTGCAAGCATTTGATAGATGAAAGTGGACAACCTCTTCACCTTGCCAATTGGAACATGGCATCTTCCAACCTCAATCCTGGATCAACGATGGTAATAATTGTTTGGTATAATGTAATTTCAACAAACCAACTACAATGACATGCTTACTAATATCATTGATATTGTACTAAATGACATTCACTATTTTTTGAAATTAGGATTCTAGTGATGATGAGAAACCCACCTACCATCTTCCACAGCAGCCCACTGCAATGTGCCATGACATGCCCTAATAGTCGGGTTGTTGATCAAGAGAGAAATAAGGTGCATCTAATCGTTACCCATGTGCTGAAGAGGATGCGCTAAACATAGGGATTGGGTGCAACAACTCGATAATTATATTCTCTTTTTGTACAATTTTATCTTCATAATGGACCTTTGAATTGTAACATGTATCTATATATATATATATATATATATATATATATATATATATATATATATATATATTTATTTTTAATTATGTTTAGGTTATTAGACACATGGCACTGTGATTTTTTAAATTTTTATAGGTGCATTTGCTCCCATCTATGTGGGCATATGGACATCATTTTCGCACAGAGGATGTCAATGAAAGATTCATGACAGAAGACTGTGGAGTGGAAGTCGAGTTCGACCAATCAGTAGTGCTAGCCACCACGATCAAAATCTAATGCAGGAGACATTAGGTTAAGTTGGAAAGATACAAGAGATCATTCAAGTGGACTTCTCTTCATTCCAATGTGTTGTTTTTAGATGCAAGTGGTGGGACACCTTTGATCAGACTAATGTAAAGAAAGATAGTGATAGTGGGCTAATATTTATCAACTCTAAAAAGATGCGGCATGAAGCAAGGGAGCCTTATGTTTTCCAAAACACTTGAACCATGCGTTTTTTTACCCAGATGTGTTGGATAGGGATTGGTAGTTCGTATTAAGACACAACCCTAGATCAAAACATATTTTTGAGAACAATAGTGTTATCATGCCAAGCGAGGAAGATAATCAGGGTGATGACAATGGAGAGTGATATGTACTTGTTATTTCATAATTTATATTATTGTTGTATGTTTTTGTTGTCATTAGTTCGCTAATTATATTATCTTTTTATTCGTCTTGTTGAGATTTTTATGGTATAATTGGTAAGATTCACAAATGTTTTTACATGTTTTTTTGTAGTGGAAACATTTTACAGTACCTAAAACTAAGTATTTCCAATAAATATTAAATTTAAATTGTTTGAAAATCTCGTAATTTTAGCAATAAAATAAATTTTATAAAAATAGATTTTTTAAGTTATATTAAATATAAGTTAATTGCATTGAGAGGCACTCTACAACTCAGCATGGAAGAGATATTGTCACTTATCTTTACATTTAAAAATAGTAAAATAATAATTTAAATTAAGAAACTAAAATTAGTAATAACAAAAGAAATTAATGTTCCCCATAATTACAATACTTCAATTTATATCTTAATCTTATATAACTTTATATAGAGATATAAAGTAACCAAAAGTTTAAAAAACACTTTAACTTTTATTACGAGGAAGAAATGCATTGAGTAAAAAAATATAATTAACTTTTTACTACAAGGAAGAAATGTAATTTTTTCACATGACAAAAAATAGTATTATTAATACTACATTATGTGTAATTCATTCTATGTTTAATTTACATATGATATTTAAAATAAAAATATATTTATTTTACTCACAATCATAAGAAAAATATTTGGATATCCATATTAAATAACATAGTTTTATAGATACTTTATATAGAGAAAAGTAAAGTAATTTAAATTGAAAATTTTCTTATATTTTCACTTTAGTGAGAAAGATTGAGAGAATTATTATTCCATTAATAATTGCTTTGTAATTCAATGCACGAGGAATATTTGTAAATTTTCAACGTTTAATATGGATTTGATATGTAATATTTTATAAAACATTAATAATAAAAATAATTAAATGTATACATACATGAAAATATTATGAGTGACATATTTTAACATTTTAATGTGGAGAACATGAATTATAAATAAAACATTTCAATGTCAACTACATATATACATTATACCAGCCCAAATCCATATCAGCCTAATTTTATAATCATAGTTTCAACCATACTAAAATTTGTAATTTATAAAAATATCTTTGCATTTTTTTAAAGTAAGTCATTTTGCATGCAATTTCATATATAAAAGTTTGATATAAATTAACCAATACAAAATTATAATAAATATTATTTCATAAAAAATAACTATCATGGTGATAACCATCTAACAATCTTAACATCATCTAAGATGCACATTCAAATTCACCATCATCTAATTATATACACCTCTAACACATATAAAGGTCATTAGCTAGCACACAAATCTAATAATCTAACACAACATCATCATCGTGATCACATCTAATAAAACACAAATATTCTAATCTAACATCATTACCACACATATCCTCAAATTAATATAATATCATGCCAAATAACTGCTATCACATACACATCTATTTGCGAGCAAATTAAATGAACATATTTAACATGAGCTAACAATATACACATTAAAACCAACATATAAATTAAGACGTACATAAATATGAACAAAAAAATGTGTGTGTGTGTGTGTGTATATATATATATATATATACGAGTTAAAAAACTACATCAAGTCAAATAAGTGCAATCAAATATTCGATAAAACAGACGTAGTGCAAGGTTGGTTTGCAGTAGAAGATGATGGATAATAAACTATTGTATGATCAACATCTGTCGAACTCAGCTAAGGTGGAGAAGGAGGTGGCTGGTTTGCATGAGTAGAAGACGATGGATGGTCAACTACGACTGCGCCCTGAACACGGTCTGGTGAACTCTGAGGTGGAGGAGGAGGTGGTTGGTCTCTTATGTCAGGAGAAACATGAGGCACATCCTCTTGCTCTGGCATGTCATCATCATGCAACTGAGGAGTTTTACTGCCAAATCGATCACTGACACACTGATGGCCATGATATGAATGGGTGGTACTACCAGAAGCATCATGATTGCCACCCTCATCATCATGATCATGATCATCACCCTCATCAATATCATCACCACCCTCATCTTATGTATCTATTGTTGTATGATTTTGGCCTGCATACCTCCTTGATGTCAGTACCCTACTAGATCTAATGATATGCCACATAAGAGACACAATCTTGCGTGAATAGTCCCTGTACAGACCTGCAAAACTAGGATCTGTGGTGATATCTCGAGGCCTCACAGGGCAGCCTCCCACATCAATAAAAAAATTTGGCCAATCGTTTGAAGTAGTCCATCAAAACTCACAAACCAGGGCTATGGCCCCGGACACCCATGCCCCCCTGAGGATATGTCTCGCCCATTTCCTCATCTCCTCTAACATCCAGTGGGGGAGGAGGCATGTCCCTATCAAATGTGTCGATATCTACAAAATATATAGCACACATAAATAATTAGACAATTTCATTAAACAAATTAATAAAACATGTTAAATAACGTGTTAGAATAAATTTTATTCTAATTCATTAAAACAAGAAAATGACTAGTTGATTAATTTAAAGAAAACACTATTATTACCTCTATCATCTGGAAGCTCAGTGGCTATGAAGAATATGTTGGGACACCCTCTCCAATATATCCCCACATATGGAAAAGCCAACGTGACAAACACGTGGTCATCTTCACTGGATAGTAGCACTAGTGCCTCACGAGAAATCCTAGTCGGATACTTTGGCATTCCCCTCTTGGGCATTATATTCCCCCACATGCACATCCATATCTCAGTGATCAGCCTAGGAGGGTGACGGTCAAATGTAAGCCTTCTCTTTGGAAACCTCTAAAAAAAAAAAAAAAAAAAAAAAAAAAAAACTAGGAAGTGAAAGGGAAGGTCTCCCTCCCATGTCTCAATGCATGAAATCTATCTAAAGCCATACAAATTGCCTCAAAAAAATGGCAAACCATCTAATGCAACGTGGAACCTAAATACAAGAGTCAACATAATACAAAAGAGGGAAACTAGTGTTGCCCATCACTACTAGAGTGTGTAATCATGGTGACTAATAATCAGAGACCTAACCTCCTCTGTAGCAAAAGAATAAATCTTTAGTTGTCCACCATAGACATGAAAAACGGATGGACAGATCGCATGAGGCCCGACATATCTCTGAGTGTACGCAAGATGAATCTGAGTTGCAACCCCATTGGAGACATCAGGGAACTGGGGAAAATCCTCCCCTCTCCTGGATAGGCCAGTGATAAAGTATATGTCCTTCTCAATGGGCCTATACCACGCCATAAGAATGACACAAAAAGCTTGCTCCTAGACATTCCATCAACGGAACGGATGCGCCAAAAAGGAAAAGTACGCCTTCAGGGATGTAGCCTCCTCATAGTACTTGAGGAGGCCTACATTTCTCAAGAGTGCTCGGTCACTACAGTAATAGGGAGAGGATATAAATCTCTTTCCCTCTCTCTAGCCTGCTATGTTTGGACCATCTTGTATGGGTCCCCCTATTCGTGCTCCCTTTACTGATCTCTCTGCTACATGAACGACATATAAAATACACCAATCTCATACATAAAATACAATTTTTATTATTATTAAATGAAACATATATTTATAAATATGGAAACATAACTTTCAATTAAAAACAAACAAAAAACCCCTCAGTGCCTCCAAAACATAGTCATGCACTGGAAATAGTGCGCTTTCAACTACAACCACACTGATACTAGTGTGCACATAAGTATAACACACTATTTTTGGTTCACAATTTTAAGTTTTGACAACGGTGTGAAAAACTTGTGGACCGGTGTGCACGAATAACTTTTTTGCATCGGTACGGAACACACAGGTTATCAAACGCACTGAGCTATGGCTATATTTTTAAATATTAAGTTTGCGGTGCGTTTGGTAAATATAAACGCATAAGGCATGACACACTAATGTACCATTTATTGCACCAATTTCAATGTGTTTTAGTTTACAAAATGCACTGCAATAATGGTGGTGCATTATGTTCATGCACCAATATGCGATACACCGCTATCGATGTGAGCATAACGTATCGAAAGCACATCACAAAAAAAAAAAAATAGTGGCAAATTTAACCTAATTTACAATTCTAATATGCTAAAAAATCAGATTACAAAGAAACATAGGCATTACCTGGATATTTTGTCGTCAGGGAGGCATTGTGAACACGTAATGGAGAAGAAAAAAATTAAGACGGTTTGAAAAAATTGAAAACTCAAACAGTGAGCACAGTACGGAATGATGGTGAGCAAGAGAAGCACCGAGATTAGGGTTCTTGCATGTGACAAGAGTGGTACCAGTGCTTCGAAGCTCTCTCACATTATAAATTGTAAAAATGAAAATTACGATCGGGTGGGTTTTTTATTTAACCCTCTTCCAATGTGTTTTCTAGACAATGCAGTGGTGCAGGATATATCCAAAAGCACCAATTTTTTTAATTAAAAAATATCGCATTTATTTTCTTGAGACACCCCGGGGCATTTCCATACTGGTACCGCACCGGTGCTATGTCTTTTCTATTATGCCATTTTTTCTCAAATGTAAAAGCCACTTAACAATGCTCTTTAGAAGATGGCCCAGGGCATTTTATTAAACGTACCGCATCAGGGTTTTGTTGGAAAATAGCATCACATTTCTCTAAAATTCAAAATTATAGCGATTCTCCTTACTGATATACACCCAGGCATTTTATTATGTGAAGGGATTCGATGCTATCGACTATTCAAGCACCAATGTGTTATGTTACGTAGTGCACCGTATTTTTTTATTTTATAAAAATACATTTTTGGCAATGCACCATGTTATTTGCAGCACCGGTGCTTGTATGAATAGTAAAACACCGGTGCATTTGTATAATTTAGACATACCATTAAAAAACATCCGCCCTCCCACCTTCGCTAGTGACCTTCACTACAAACATATGTTTGGGCTATTTTTATAGGGGCTTTCGCAAAAACCTCTACTAGATGATCTTTTCCTTGTAGTGGTTCCAACACTTTCATTTATATTAACTTTGACCTTCAAATCACTAAATTATAAAAAATATATATTAATGTTACTTATGAATAAAAAAATATTGTCCAAGTTGAATCATTCAATTTGGGCTTGAAATGAAGGTTGGGCGTGCATATCTGTGAAGCGGGGGAAATTGCTTTACTTCACTAAGATGCACGCTCATACTTCATTTATTGGCCAATCTAATAGACTCAAATTGTATATTGTTTATTTAATTGTTTTACACTCTTTTACATTGTTATTTCTTTGCTTTGAGCTTAAATATTTATACTTCAAATTTCATATAACATTCTAAGTTTTGCTTCGACTTGCCTTATGTAAAAGTTGTGTATTAGTGGGAAACATAGTTATGTAGCATATTTGTTAGACATTATGCAAGGTTATATCCTAAGGTTAGGAATTGTCCAATCATGTTCCATTTCAAATTTCATTAACAAGAGTGTAATTGGTCTGGCCTAGCAGTGCACATTTGTCCTCACTGTGATCATTGGCAAATATGATTAATTGTTATTTCGCCAAACTTGGATTTCAGTGTATAACATTTCCTTTATGAAAATGACTATGACATGATGCATAAAATGGTTTTATATTTAGGTTGGAATGATCATTATCGCACAGTCAATTAAGTACATTCCCTAGTGTGCATTTATTTGAGGCACATAAACCTTGACTTTAACCCTACGAAATCAATCCAATTTGGCATATTCGTGAAAAATAGAAATTTCTATTTGCAAAATTAATGTTAATTATGAATAGAAAAATACTCTCCAATATGAATCATTCAATTTGACCTTGTAATGAAGGTTGGGTGTGCGGGAAAACTCCATGGAATTAATTTATAGTTAATTGGTGGGAGCTAGGGTTTAGAGCAGGGAGAAACAGGAGGAGCGAGCTGATAACAATGGAGGGGCCAGGAGGAGGGAGTTCCACTCCCTCCTACAACAACGTCGTATCAAACAGAAGCAGGGAAACGAGTTTGAACGGATTCAGGAAACCCTTGGAGGCCGGAAAAAAGAAGACAGACTCAAAAGAACCGGAAAGCAGCAAAGCTGATGAAAAGGAAGAAACTCACGGGGCGGTCAGAAGGGAGGAGAGACCAGAGGAAAACAATCAGAAAATGTGTACAAATTTGCAACAGGACCCTGTAAGCCCAAGTTTCCCATCAGACCCCGAGTGGTTCTGAATGATCCCGCACTGTAGGAGCCAGAGATCACATGGCGACTTATGCTATTATATGCAAGTTTATGGGTATATGGCCCACAAAGAAGAATCTGTACATATGGATAAGAAACAACTAGAAACCAAAGGGAAATATAACTCTCCATCTAGGGTCCAAGGGTTTCTTCACAGTGGTTTTCACGAACCTAGAGAACAAAGACAGAGTGTTTGAAGGAGGACCCTATTTCTATGCTACTGCAGGACTATATATGCGACCCTGGGTAATGAACTTTGTCTCAGAGCGAGAAATGTTCACATTGGTCCCGGTATGGATAAGACTTTACTCCCTACCTCTAGATTATTGGCTGCCTGAATCCTTAAAAGCTATAGGAAATAAATTAGGACATTTTCTAAAAGTATCAGAGGCAACTCTGCGAGGAAAATATACCTCCTTCGCATGAATATGTGTGGAAATGGATCTATCGAGAGCACTCCCAGATGAAGTTGTCATAGAAGTTTATGATGAGGAATGGGTACAGGTGGTGGACTATGAACATGTCCCTTTTAGATGTCGTAAATGTCATGAACATGGGCACCTTTTTAGAGACTGCCCACAAAACAAAAGGGAGGATAATCTGAGAACCAACACAGGCAAAGATCCTAAAGGATTCACCAAGATGGGAGGCAGAGGGAAAGGAGGAGGAAGAAAGTACTAGAAAAAATAGAGTGAAAACAAACTATCAAGTCGCAATAGTTTTGAAATTTTAGAAGAAGAAGGGGGGAACATGGGAAAGGTCGTTACACTAGACAACCATCCCAAAGATAAGGAAAAAGAGGAAAACATGGAAATAAGACAGGAAAACAGCGAACAACAGGAAACCATACCAAACAACATGGAACTAAGCAGGGACCAGGAGATGACCCCAAGTGAAGTTGGGACAGAGGACCAAGAACTACATGAGATTCTTGAGAGGGAGAATCTTGATCTAGAAAAATTCTTAAACCAGGGAACCAACAAAGGGATAGATTCCCTACCACAAGAGGAGTTTGACAGAGTACAACAGCTCTTCCTCTGGAGATCTCAGACAAAAGCCTCAGGAATCAAAAGAAGCCATGAAAGCCAGGACCATAGAGGGGTCAAATCAATGGAGGAAATATCAGGACACTCGGCCAAAAACCCAGGCAGGAAAAGAGGAAGAAAAAGACAAAATGAGCTGCTAACAGAGTGTGGAAAGCTCATGATCAACTCAGGTAAGATGAAAGATCTCACCAGTTACTCATTTAAAAACCCATCATTATGAAGCTCACAACCTGGAATATTAGGGGTCTAGGAAGTAAAAGGAAACAGAGGAATCTCAACAATAGATTAAAAGAAGAAAACCCAGATATGGTGTTCATACAGGAAACAAAATGTTCAATAGATAAAGTTCAGGAGATACATAACAAATGGCTCAGTAAATATGAGAACCTAAAATTCAAAGCCAATAACACAACGGGTGGGATTCTTACTCTTTGGAATCCTTAGAAATTTGGCATTCTAGATGCGAAAGCATCCAGGAACTACCTTTCAATGGTTATCCAACCTTTGGGTGACAAGGAAATCTATATGGTTACAAATGTCTATGGTCCCCAAAAATCTGAAGACAAACTCAAGCTTCTCACCTCACTTGAGGAGCTAAGGGAGAGACACCCAGTAATGCCTTGGATTTTGGGTGGAGATTTCAACATGATCAAATCTCTTACGGAAAAAAGAGGAGGAACTAGAGTAATAGGAAGAGACTCTATTGCCTTCTAGAACTTCCTAAACAACTTGAGGCTAGTGGACTTAGAAACAGCAAATGGAACCTTCACATGGAACAATAAGAGGGGAGGAGCTTCCCAAGTTGCCTCAAAACTAGATAGATTCCTCATCTCGGGACCTAACTTGAATGCTTTTATCCTTCCTTTTGGAGGGTCAGACCATTGGTCGATTCAGCTAGAAGCTTCTTTTATTGGCACTCCAAGGAATAGACCTTTCAGGTTTGAAAATGTTTGGCTCACTCACCCTAACTTCATCTCCAATATTGATAAGTGGTGGAAGGAAGATTTACCTGTTCAAGGCACGAAAATGTTCATTCTGCAACAAAGACTCAAACACATTAAGGTCAAACTCAAATATTGGAACAAAAGTGAGTTTGGCAATATTTTTAAAGCCAAAAGAGAAGTGGAACAAAATCTACAGAAAATTAACCAAATTCTTATCAAGGAAGGCTTCACTAAGGATAGGAAATTGCAAGCTGACTCTCTCCAACAGGAATGGGACACTAGATGTCAGCAGGAAGAAATCTTCTGGAAGCAGAAATCAAGAGTGCAATGGCTTAAAGAAGGAGAAAGAAATACAAGGTTTTTTCACAAATCAACCATGGAACATCGGGCTCATAATCGAATCACAAAGCTCATAGATCCTCAAGGGAAAGAGTTAAGCACACACAAAGATATGGAATCCATTCTGGTACAACATTTTCAAAATATAGCAGAGGAGCCTATCTTAGATAGATCGCTAGCTATTAAAAGATTTACGCAGCATATTCCAAAACTGGTGACCAGGGAAGATAATTATAATCTCAACAGACCAGTGATAGAAGAAGAGGTAAAAGAAGTAATAAATGAGATGCACAATGGGAAAGCTCCTGGACTGGATGGTTTCAACGTTGACTTCTTCAAGGCAAGCTGGGAAATAGTCAAACAAGACATTCTAGAGGTGGTGGAGGACTCAAGAATTTCAAAAACAATCCTAAAAGCACTAAATACCTCCTTCATAGCCCTAATTCCTAAACAGGATAAAGCAATGACTCCAGATCGATTCAGACCCATAGCCCTCTGTAATGTAATATACAAAATCATCTCCAAAGTTATTGCAAACAGACTCAAGCCCCTTCTTCCAACTCTCGTGTCGGAGGAGCAAACTGGATATGTGGAAGGAAGGAAAATTCTCAATAACATCATTCAAGCTCATGAAATAGTGCACTCTCTCAAGAATAATAAGCAAGCAGGGATGATCATTCAACTGGACCTAGCGAAAGCTTATGACAAACTAAGCTGGTTATACATCAAAGAAGTTCTAATAGCATATGGCTTTGACCAGAATTGGATAAGATGGGTTATGGCTTTGGTAACATCTGCTAGCTTTTCTATCCTTCTCAATGGTTCTCCATCCAGATCCTTTCGGCCCTCGAGAGGTCTTAGGCAAGGAGATCCGCTCTCTCCCTTTCTCTTTATCCTTATGATGGAAGGATTAGGCAAAGTGATTACTTCTGCCAAAAGGGAAGGCACAATCCAGGGTCTCAAGCTCACCCAGGACGGAGACTCTCTGACTCATCAGCAATTTGTAGATGACACCATGTTACAGGGCATACCAACGGTCAAAGAAGCCAAAGCTTACAAACAAATTCTGCAAGATTTTGCTTTGGCAGCTGGTACAGAGGTAAGTCTCTCAAAATCTAAAGTATTTTTTTTCAATACAAATATTGCCATTCAGAGAAACCTCTCCAGAATTCTTGGCTTTTAGAGAGACCATCTCCCCTCCAAATATCTGGGAATACCTCTCACTGACAAACCTCTGAGCAAGGAAGTTTGGGAGCCATTGACTAATAAACTGAAGGACAAAATCAGCAAATGGACAAGTAGATCTTTAAATCTAGCTGGCAGGCTCGTTCTCACAAAGGCGGTCCTGCAATCTATTCCAATATATATGTTTTCGGCTCTTCCTGTCCCTAGAGGAGTAGCCCAACAAATCAAGAACATGCAAAGAAATTTTCTTTGGGGAAAAGGGGAGGAAAAAAAAAAATGGGCTCTGGTAGCTTGGGACAAACTTTGCAAACCCAAACCTCATGGGGGTCTAGGTCTCCATGACCCGGAAACTCTCAAAAACGTTTTGGGGGCCAAGCTTTGGTGGAGATGGCTGAAGGAATCAAGCAACCCATGGGCCAAGCTTTGGAAACAGAAATATGCAAAGGACTGGCAAGAATGGGACCTGATCAGAATGACAGGGCATATCCGAGGCTCCCATATTTGGAACAATGCTTGGGAGAACAGAGCTTTAGTTCAGAAACATAGCTTCTGGGAGATTGGAAATGGGAACCTTGCTTAGTTTTGGGAGGATAACTGGCAGCAGGAACCCAACTTAAGCAGAGAAGGACTGGATATTCTCAAAGAGGAAACTGTCAACAAAGGACTAAAAAAGGTCAGTGACTTTTGGGATAAGACAAGGAACAATGACAAATGGAGAACATGGAAAGTACCAGTTTATAGTGAAGAGACTCCTCTGAAGACCCAGGCTGAAGCTCTTGCTACAATCCTGGAAAAGAGGAAAATTTTGATCTCTACTTTCACAGATCAACTTAGATGGGGAAGAAGCAGTGAGGGCAACTTCAACCTCAAAGAAGCCAAAGAAATTTCCACTGGTTACAATTTTTCAAACCCGGATAAAATTTGGAAGGACCTATGGAAGCACCCTCACTGGATGAAAATCAAGCTGTTTATGTGGATGGTTCATCACAAAAAGATTCTGACTTGGGAAAATCTTAGAAAGAAAGGTTTTGCAGGACCATCCAGATGCCAGTTATGTGGTATCCAGGAAGAAACGAGGGATCACCTTCTCAGCCTCTGTACCTTCACCTCAACCTTATGGAACTGGGTTGCCTCTATCTTCAGACAAACTGATAGGGATGAAAACGACATCTCCAAAACCTTAAAGAATTGGAGGAAAAAACTTTTTGAGAATGAGACTGTCAACACAGCCTGGACATTGATACCAGGCTTTCTAATCTGGAATGTCTGGAAAGAACGCAATAACAGAATTTTCAATGATAAATCTAGCCCACCCCAAAACATAATAGCTCAGCTCCTAAGGCAACTCAAAGAAACTATAAATACCATTCAGAAGCAACCTCCTGAGAATCCTCCAACACACCAAGAGGCTCACATTCTTCTTCTTTTGGGCCTTTAGAAGCTGGTCCCCCAGGGCACAATCCGGATTGCAACACACGCTACAATGAGGCAGGATTACTGGCAACCCCCCCTGGCTACTTGAAATTCAATATAGACGGAGCCTCGAAAGGAAACCCTGGGGTTGCGAGGTATGGAGGAGCTATAAGAGATGACAAGGGGAATATAATAGTCATCTTCCACAGTCATTTAGGGAATGCTACCAACAACATGGCGGAACTAATGGCCATAGAGCAGTGCTTAGAGATTCTGAGAGATCTCAATATGACAAACTCCATAATAGAAGCTGATTCTGAATTAACAATCAATTCTATAAAAAAAATAGCAAATGGCTCTGCTCCAGAGAAAGTCTCGAACCATTGGAGACTTTTGCAAGTCTATCGTCGTATTCAATCGCATCTAAGAATCCTAAGAACCCTAAGTTTTGTACATGTGCGCAGAAATGCCAACAGATTAGCGGACCAGCTAGCAAATGAAGGGGTGCTCTGTAAAAATGATCACAGTATTTACAAGTGGGAGCTAACACCCGCAGGGAATTTGTGAGAGGAATGCCACAGTCTGGCGTGCGTAGACAATGAGCACTATCACAGTATGAGGGAGACGTAGCAATTGGGAAATTAAGTGAATGGCGGACAAGGGTTCATCAAGCAGAAGATCTCAGCATCAGCATGACGGAAGTTTTCTAATGGACGGAAGGATGCAGAGAAAGAGTGGTTTCCTTTCTCAAAGAAATCAGAGGTCAAGCGGTTTAGTGGTTTATCGGGTGCTCCCAAGACCCCAAGCGGTTTTTCATGGTTTGCCTCCGATGCCATTCATCAATCACCACGTGGCAACGGGCGGAGAGAGAAAACCGCCTATATCGGGCGGGTTATCCTTGAGCTTCTTCTCCACCCGATATTCTCCTCAACCGTCGGATTCGGCAGGTGAAGATCTACGGCCTCAGTTCATCGAGCTAGTTGGATGTGTTATCCTCCGAGCTTATCGTGATCATCATGGTGGCTCCTGGGTTTCGGATGTCAAAGTTGCACGGGATTTATCCCCCTGGACAGACCCGATAGAACCCTTGAATTGGGTTTATTTTCCTTTCATGTCCGTGGGTTTTGTCAATTGGTAGGCATTTTGAGTTGCCGTTTTCACCCCCCAACCGTGTGTTCACAGAGTTTTGCGGAACTGAGGCATGATTTTTGAGGTTTGGCGGTCACCGGCTGCTCCTGTTGACTTTTGGTCGGGATTTGTAACATAGTTTTGTAATTTTTTAGCCATTGAATGAGAAGGAAACACTCTTGCTTTAGCAAAAAAAGAAGGTTGGGCATGCATTTTTGTGAAGTAGGCCAAAATTCCCTCCTTCACTAAAATGCATGCAAAGGCTTCATTTATTGGCTAATTTGTTTGATTCAAATTGAAGACTATTTATTTAATTATTTTTCAAACTTTTGAATTATTATAGGTTTACTTTGATGGTTAAATAATTATGCTTCATATTTCACACAATATTCCAAGTTTTTCTTCAACTTGCATTATGTGAAACTTGTGTATAGGTTTTGCTTTAGCTTGCAGTGTTATTTGTTAGAGCTGATGCAAGGTTATATTCTAAGGTTAGGTATTGTTTAATTATGTAGAATTTATGGATGGTATTGCATTCCTTAAAATATCAATTAACTCTATGATATATTAGGCTTTAGTTGTGAAAAGGATTGGAAGACTTTTAAATACCTTGGTATTCCAATATCTCTAAAAGGGACCACTACTAAAGACTGGCATAACATAGTTTCAAAAATTCAAAAGAAAATGGTTTCCTAGGGTGCTAGTTGGCTAAATTTGGCTAGCAGAGTGGTCTACAAAAAATTCGTCAGGCATGATTTGTATATATTCCAAGGCTCAATCCTCTTTGCCCCTAAAGGAATTTTGGATAAGATTAGTAGGTGTATAAGAAAGTTTCAGTGGAAAGATGGAAAAACTAATGAAAAACAAATCAACTTAGTTAATTGGAACACGGTTAAAAGCTTAAAAGAGGAAGGGAATCTGGGTTTATAGAACCATTTTTGCATGCAATTAGCTTTAGGGGTAAACCTGGTTTGGATACTATTAACAAAACCCTTTCAATGGTGGTTCTACAAAAGAAATATCTTCATTTTCTTAGAGAGATCCTTCAACAGTACATCAAGACCACAAGATGGATTGCACAAGTGCTAAAATCCTCTTCACAAAGTCTTCCAACAAAATCACAAACACAAGGTTGTTCCTCTCACTATACCACAGAATAGATCAGATCTAGAACCAATATATATGCCACAGATCTCAGATAAATAGACCATATCTCAAACCAACATATATGCCAAAGTTTTAATAGAAATAGATCAAATCTCGAACCAATACATATGCCAGAGAACTCCGAGAAATAAATTAGATCTTGAACCAATATATATGCCACAAATCTTAGACTTCAAATCATAAGTATTATGAGTTGATCTCGAACCTCCGACTTCATATCATAAGTATAATGAGCAAATCTCTAATCATTGATTTCATATCATAAATGTAATAAGCAGATCTTACAAATATCGTACCACTTCACATAAACAACAGATAAGTAATACATGTGTGTTTGAATTGCATCACAATGAGAGCAAATTAACCTCTCTATATATCCCTTGTGTGATCCAACTGAGAGAGTTTCAAGGAAATCTTTTACAAAAAATGAGGAAGCAAAATAGTATGATAAATAGGAAGCTAAAAAGGAATCTAAAGTGATCGATAAAAACAATGTCATAACGAGGAGAAAAATAGGATGTTAAACAAGTAGCTAAAACGGAAGCTAAAGTGGATGCTAAAAATAATTCCATAATGAGCAAAATAGGTTGTTACACAGGAAGTTATAGATGAAGCTACACCAAGAGCTAAAGAAGAGGTTAAACTGGGCGTTTGTGTCGATTCTAAAGTCAACGATATTTAGTGTTGAATTTAGCGCTGACTCAATGTGATCAGTGAAAAAATGCCAAAAATAGTTCCATTTCTATAAATAGCACTGGTTTTTTAAAGAAGGTGGAGAAAAATATACTAAAACAAACATTAGAAGACAAAAAGGGAGCTAAAGAGGAATCCAATCATAGCGATTTGTTGTAGTGATTTGAAGAGACAACAATCTCAAAAGGCATACATGGTTTACATATTATCTACAACAAGGTTATTTAGCTACTCATGCTGTCTTTCCCTCCAAGCAATACGCATGCAATTTTTAACCACAAAAAATGAGTTAATCAATATTTATCTTCAACTTTAGGGGTACATGCACCTTTGTGAATGGATAAGTGCATGTACACATGAATTATGTTCTCCAAGGCCATATATAATGCCTTCAACATGTGCCCTATATGAATGAAAGGCATGTGTAGGGTCTTCCACATCCATCCCATGTGAAGGAAAGGTGTGTGTGTGTGTGTGCATGCACATCTTCCTTTCAATTACAAGACTACTCAAGAACAAAATAAATGAAAATTTTAAAAATTAAATGCAAATGCATGAAATTGAAGATGAGGGATAGAGAAGTACTTTAGTATAGATGAAATCAAAATTGGTTTATTGGATTTTCCACGACCATTAGTTGAATTTTGATCCACACTAAAAAGTAAAGGAATCAAAATTGGCATATAGGTTGGATTTATAAAAGTGGAAACATAAATTTCAAATAAAAATAAACAAAAAACCCCTCAGTGCCTCCACAACACAGTCATGCACTGGAAACAATGCGCTTTCGACTACAACCACACTGATACCGGTGTGCACATAAGTATAATGCATTGTTGTTGGTTCACAGTTTTAAGTTTTGACAACAGTGTGGAAAACTTGTGCACCGGTATGCACGAATACTTTTTTACACTGGTATAGAATGTACAGGTTGTCGAACGAATTGAGCTATGGCTTATATTTTTAAATATTAAGTTTGCGGTGCATTTGGTAAATATAAACGCATCGGGCGTGATACCTTGGCGTACAACCTTTCGCATCAATCTCGATGCATTTTAGTTTAAAAAATGCACCGCAACAATGGCAGTGCTCCAGTACCAATACGAGCCAAACGTATCGAATTCATCGCAAAAATAAAATGATATATATATATATATGTGTGTGTGTGTGTGTGTGTGTGTGTGTGTGTGTGCAATAATAATAAATTAGTGCCAAATTTAGCCTAATTACACTTCTAATATCCTAAAAAATTAAATTACAAAGAAACATAGACATTACCTAGACATTTTGTTGTCGGGGTGGCATTGTGGACATGTAATGGAGAGAAACAAATTTTAGGACGGTTTGAAAAAAATTGAAAACTCAAATTGTGGGCACAATACGAAAGGATGGTGAGCAAGAGAAGCACCGACATTAGGGCAATTGCATGTGACAAGAGTAGTACCAGTGCTTCAAAGCTCTCTCGCACTGTAGATTGTAAAAATGAAAATTACGATTGGGAGAGTTGTTGTTTTATTTTTTAACCCTCTTCCAGTGCGTTTTCTAGAAAATGCACTAGTGAAGGATATATCCAAAAGCACCTCTCTTCTTTTTTTAATTAAAAAATATTGCAGTGCTTTTCTTGAGACACCCCGGGACGCTTCGCTAATGGTACCGTACCGGTGCTATGTTTTTACTATAACATCTCCATTTTTTTTCAAATGTAAAAAACCACCTAACAATGCTCTTTAGAAGATGGCCTGGGGCGTTTTACTAACGTATTGCACTAAGGCTTTGTTGGAAAATAACATCGCATTTCTCTAAAATTCAAAATTATAGCGATTCTCCTTACTAATATACACTCGGGCATTTTACTATGTGAAGGGCTCCGGTGCTATCGACTATTCAAGCACCAATGAGTTATGTTATGTAGCGTGCCATATTTTTTTATTTTATAAAAATACATTTTTGACAGTGCACCATGTTATTTGCAGCACCAGTGCTTGTATGGATAGTAAACCACCGATGCATTTGTATATTTTAAACACAATTAAAAAAACATCCACCCTCCCACCTTCGCTAGTGACCTCTACTACAAACGGATGTTTGGGCTACTTTTATAGGGGCTTCCACAAAAACCTCTACTAGAAGGTATTTTCCTTGTAGTGGCTCCAACACTTTCATTTGCGTTAACTTCAACCTTCAAATCACTAAATTAAAAAAAAATGTTACTTATGAATAAAAAAATACACTCCAAGTTGAAACATTCAATTTGGCCTTGAAATGAAGGTTGGGCGTGCATATCTGTGAAGCGGGCACAATTGCCTTACTTCACTAAAATGCACGCTTAGAGTTCATTTATCGGCCAATCTGATTGACTCAAATTGTAGTTGTTTATTTAATTGTTTTACACACTTTGACACTATTATATCTTTACTTTGAGCTTAAATATTTATACTTGAGATTTCACAACATTCTAAGTTTTGCTTTGACTTGTCTTATATGAAAGTTGTGTATTAGAGGGAAACATGGTTATGTAACACATTTGTCAGACATGATGAAAGGTTATATCGTAAGGTTAGGAATTGTCTAATCATGTCCCATTTCAAATTTGACTAACAAGAGTGTAATTGTTTTGGCCTAGGAGTGCACATTTGTCCTGACTGTGATCATTGGCAAATATGATCATTTGTTATTTCAACAAACTGGGATTTCAGAGTATAACATTTCCTTTATGAAAATGACTATGATATGTTGCATAAAAAGGTTTTATATTTAGGTTGGAATGATCATTATCGCACAACCAATTAAGTACAAGCCCTATCGTGCATTTATTTGAGGCACATAAACCTTGACTTTAACCCTATGAAATCAATCCAATTTGGCATATTCTTGCACAATATAAATTTCTATGTGCAAAATTAATGTTAATTATGAATAAAAAGATACTCTCCAATACAAATCATTCAATTTGGCCTTGTAATGAAGGTTGGGCATGCATTTTTGTGAAGTAGGCCAAAATTTCCCTCGTTCAATAAAATTCACACCAAGGCTTCATTTATTAGCCAATTTGTTTGATTCAAATTGAAGGCTATTTATTTAATTATTTTACACACTTTTGAATTATTATATGTTTACTTTGAACCTTAAATACTTATGCTTCATACCCGGATGCGGGTGTCACCATGAGAAGTTAATGTCACCACATGAGCAGATGGCAGGGGGCGAGGTGATAGGCCGGCGCAAGCGGCATAAGGTGGGCAATCATGGTTCATTAATGCTGGCACGCTATCAAGCTTCGTTGAGGGAGAAAATCGGTACGAGAGACGCCGAAGTAGGACACCACTGCAGAGCTAGCAGGCGTTCTTTGTCAGAGCATCAAGTCCCATTAATGAGAAACCGGATGAACAACAAATGTGGTAGGTACTTCAAGATGACATCAACATCTATATTTACCGCCCAGAGCCTGGCTAATTCTCGCAGAGACATCCCAGGTCGCATTGGTTCTCAGGAGTCAGACACAGAGCAAAGTATTCGGAAGTCATCAACGCTCCACCGAAACCTGCATCAGGTCAGCCTCATCAGCTTACCTCTTCCTGCAAGAATGGCTCGACCTCGTGGTAGTTCTCAAAGAGGAAGAAATTCAGGCACAAGGGGGAGGGGTAGAGGAAGGGGAGGCCAGGCACCTCGACGCTCCTCCCGGTTTGTCTCTGCCTCACCTGCTTCCCCACCTTCCGACCACTCTGGTCCATCCCACTCTAGTTCCCGCCATACCTCCCGCTTCACTTTCAAGAGCAAGCTTCATAAGCCCACTATCTCTGCCACTATCACGGTCATCTTCTCAGAGGTAGAAGATGACCCGCCCAGCTCTGCCGAACCTTCAATTGATCGAAACCTCTCCCAGAATTCCATAGATACTCAAGGAGGGCGGGCAGAGGTTTCTCCCAATATTCCGGAGATGCAGCAAGATGGAGGTCAAGACGAGGATGAAGGTCGTCAGCAAACTTCCTCACTCGAGGAGGTTGTTTTTTGCGGTCCGGCGAAGTTCTCCGGCACTGTACTTTATCCGGTGATGCCTCCCGGGCGCAGTATTACGGACGTTGAAGATAATGTCATGATCGAGTGGGTCAGTTCTCCGGGCAGAGACAATAGCAATGATGCAGAGTCACAACCTCGGGCAAATTCAATCAACGGCGAGGATTGATGGAGAAGATCGAACGGCGGAGGAGGATTTCGGAAACCCTTTTTTGGCGGAACTTTACGCCCCGAAAAGTCAGACTTGATGACGTCAGGCGAAAGCCACGCGTCAACGGGAGGCTTTATCGGGCTGGGCCTTACGGATACCGCTTGTTGATCGAAGGCGGTCCGATAACTTGGCGGTTTTGTTTCGCGGTTTTGCGTTGCTGTGGCCGTCCTCGTCAGCCTTTTGTCATTGTAATGCTCAATTGTCCTCTTGTTTATGTTTTTTGGGTGGTGATGTTTTGGAATATGGAATCCCGGGCACTCGTTTCTATTTATGTAAACAAACAGTCAAGCGTCGAGTGCCGGAATTTCTCAGACAGAGGGCTGGCTTATGCCCCCTCAGAGGTAGTTACCTCTTTGTAAATATTTTTCTCTTTTCCTTTACTTAATAGAATAGTCTTTACTCAGAAAAAAATAAAAATAAATAAAAAAATAAAAATAAATAAATAAATAAATAAATAAATTAAAAAAAATAAATAATAATAATAATAATAATAATAATAAATAAATAAATAAAAATAAAAATAAATAAATAAATAAAATAAAATACTTATGCTTCATATTTCATACAACACCAAGTTTTGCTTCAACTTGCACTATGTGAAACTTGTGTATAACTTTTGCTTTAGCTTGCATTGTTATTTGTTAGCCCCGATGCAAGGTTATATTCTAAGGTTAGGTATGGTATAATTATGTAGAATTTATGGATGGTGTTGCACTCAAAAGCTCAATTAACTCTCAGATATCTTAGGCTTTAGCTATGAAAAGGAAGGGAAGACTTTTAAATACCATGGTATTCCAACATCTCTGAAAGGGGCCACTACTAAAGACTGGCATAACATTGTTTCAAAAAGTCAAAAGAAAATGGTTTCCTGGGGTGCTAGTTGGCTAAATTTGGCTAGCAGAAAGGTCTTCATAAAATTCGTCGTGCCTGTTTTGTATATATTCCAAGGCTCAATCCTCTTTGCCCCTAAAGGAATCTTGGATAAGATTAGTAGATGTATAAGAAAATTTCAGTGGAAATATGGAAAAATAATGAAAAACAAATCAACTTAGTTAATTGAAGCACGGTTAAAAGCTCAAAAGAGGAAGGGAATCTCGGTTTAAAGGACCATGTTTGCATGCAATTAGCTCTAGGGAAAACCTGGTTTGGATACTATTGACAAAACCCTTTGAATGGTGGTTCTACAAAAGAAATATCTCCATTTGCTTAGAGAGATCCTTCAACAGTACATCGAGAACACAAGATGGATTCCAAGAGTGATAAGATCCTCTTCACAAAGCCTTCCAAAAAAATCACAAACACAAGATTGATCCTCTCACTACACCATATAATAGATCACATCTCAAACCAATATATTTGTCGCGGATTTGAGAGAAATAGATCACATCTCAAACCAATATATATGCCAAAGATCTCATAGAAATAGATGATATCTCCCACCAATACATATGCCACAGAACTTTGAGAAATAGACCAGATCTCAAACCAATATATATGCACAAATCTCAGACTCCAGATCATAAGTATTATAAGTATATCTTGAACCTCTGACTTCATATCATAATTATACTGAGCATAACTCTAATCATTGATTTCATATCCTAAACGTAATGAGCGGATCTTACAAATATCGTACCACTTCACATAAACAACAGATAAGTAATGTATGTGTGCTTGAATTGTATCACAATGAGAGCAAATTAACCTCTCTATATATCCATCATGTGATCCAAATGAGAGAGTTTCAAGGAAAGCTTTTACAAGAAATGAGGAAGAGATTGGTGTTTATGGGAAGGAGGGCACAGATGGCTGCAGGGGCTAGGGTTCGGGCGCGGCTAGCAGGGCCGTGACCCTAAGGCTCCGCAGTCGGGAGCACGAAGTTTGCAATGGTGACAAGTGTGTACCGAGGAGGACAGTTGTGGAAATTCGGGGAAGCAAGCGGCAGACTAAGGCGGCAGATGGGGACACCTGGACGGTCGTGAGCACGGAGTGTTGGAACGTGGGGCGCATATGTCACCGCCTGAATATGGTAGTATGGAAGGTTTCAAAGGTTAGTCTTGTTAGCGCTTGAAATTTCACCTAGGCTGAGATAGACAAATCTCAAGGCTACATCAAACCATTACACCTCGTAGCTAGCCCTACGAGGAAGGAGAAGGCTCTCTCCGGTCAGACTCAAGGTATTTTCTCAATGGGGTGAACTGGCCAATTAGGATCAAAGATATTAGGCTAGTAAACTGATGAGGAGGGTTGATTTAAAGTTTTTGGGGTTTTTGGTGGCAATTGGAGGGAGTGCAATTCAGGGTGTGGGGATTGAGCTCAGTTTTTGCAGGTGGGTCTTTGGGGCAAGGAAGGAGTTTGTGCTGATGCCTTAAGCTGAGATGGATGATCAAGGAAGAAAGAGAGGGAGCTAAAGAGGGCAAACAATGACTTTGAATCCTCTTTAGACAGTGGAAAACATAAATATTAAACAAAATTGAAAGCTGAGCATGGCATGCATGAATTCAAACTTTATCACTTCTTTTGTTTAATTAGCAGCAATAGAATAAAAGATGGAACACATAAACACACTTACAATGACAGGTAGGAAACACACCATCAACACAATAATCCACAAGAATCCACAATGATGTCTGCAAAACCCTGGCCTTCCTTTTCCTCAAATTGCAGAGATACAAGTAAAATATACAATAGAGCTTCTCCCTCAAGAGTCCAACCATGAAAATGAGTAAGAGAAGGCATAATATAGATCATCTAACTCCTTTCCCCACCTCTAGGGGTCGAGCTCAGCTTCCTAGGAGCAGTTTGAACTAATTCTAAACTAAGCACTAGATAATAGGCAATCAAAACAACTTGCCTCTAAAACTTAGGTAACCCATCCATGCATTTAATATTCACTATTTACATCAAGGAAAATTCTAGAAGGGTTAAAGGAGAGTAAATGTATCCATGTGCCATGAAAATTATCCAAAAATCCATCATTTACAAGCATTAAGAGTCAACCATAGTAAAAACTGAGTTTTGCAGCCCGAAATGGTCAAACTGGCAAAATTTCCCTGAGTGGTCGCGCCCCTGCTTTGGAATGGTCGCGCACATTGGCAGCTGTGTTTGAGGGCCTTCCTGGTGTCCAAATCAGGTGCAAGATAGCTCATTGGAAAGGTCTGTGAGTCTACTTTCCAACACAA
The DNA here is from genome assembly GCA_031772625.1 of Pinus tabuliformis. NCBI lineage: Eukaryota > Viridiplantae > Streptophyta > Pinopsida > Pinales > Pinaceae > Pinus > Pinus tabuliformis. The sequence continues at coordinate 1,043,829,906 of CM062805.1, read as the reverse complement.
CTGGAATTTCTGAATTTGGAGTTGATTTGACCCCTCAAAAGTCATTTCTCCCAAGACAGCTTTCTGCAACTCAAAAAGTGGGCAGAAAGTCAAAATTTGCATGTATTTTAAGCTTTTGGAGGCCCAAATCTCCATAAAAACTTGACCCCATGCATAGGCAAGTGTATTTTTGCATGACAATTCCAAAAATGCAAAGTTTTTCTCATTCTGAGCTGTCCCCCCGAGTGGTCGCGCGCGGGGTGAGACCACTCCAACGGCCAAAACCTGTAAATTTCTCAAAAATGTCAAAAATGCTCCAAAACTTCTCAAATTTTTTGGTTTTGCTGCTAGAAGAAGGCTAGTGAGTATCATGGTGAGTAAGAGAGGCCTCAGCCAAGATACGGAGCGGGTTGGTCTTCTTATTCCTCTTTTGGGCCTCGGACAACTTCCTTTGGAGTATCTTCATTTTTGCCTTACAAACTTGTAACCTTGCCCAGTAATGGTTCTTCATGTTTCGTAGCAGCCCTTTGTCCTTATTGGCTTTCTCCAACAGTCTCTCCAAGTGTGCATTCACACGAATAAGCATGGACTCCCTCTCCTTGGGCAGCAAGTCACCGGGCCTCCTACGGTTCAAGCCTCTATTACCGCGAATCCTCCATAGCTCATCAAGTTCTTTCTCCGCCTCTAATTTTTTGTTGCGCTGCTCCAGATAAGTGATGGTCCATTGAGCCATTTGGAGCTTCTGCTGCAACACGAGGTTCTCCGCCTCTCTCTGTCGGATGATCTCATGCAAATCTGAAGTGAGGGAGCGAGCATCAAGGTCAATGAAATCATGGTGTGTATTGCCAACTCTCTCGTCCTCGACCATGGGTTGCTTGCCCTCCGGTACTGCCTCTGCTGATGAAGAATGTGAGGCCCCTTCCACCTGGTGTGGAGATAACACTCGCTGATCTGAAGAAGATGACGAGACCCCTTCCACCTGCTGTGGAGAAAATACTCGTCGAGCTGCTGCAAATAAGGTCCTAGGACCTCTCTGATAGGTGACCCGAGGTGAAGAAGCCATATGTCTCGGAACAATAATCTCGGGCTGGTGTGATGGACCTCCCTCCTCATAAATGGTCTCTGGCTGTGGCTGTGGCTGTGGCTGTGTAAAGAACTCACGGGAAATGAAATCTGCCCATGAAATGCCCTGCTGACTCAGCTGATGGGAAACAATGAGCTGGATAAGACCATGATGGCACAAACTCCTATGCTGCTGAGCTGGGGTCTGCCTCTGAAACACGGACACCATCCTCTGAATGTCCTGGAAAAAGTAAACCGGGATGTTCATCATCCTCACCCGGGTAAAGTGCATCAACAGGCGAATGTGACAAGCAAAGACTCGTGAAAACCTTCCCTCGCATGTGAAGTAATGCATGATAAGCCGCATGATAGGAGCATACTCCCTCCGGAGGAATCTGAAAGGAAAGTTCCCTGACAAGTTATGTGTGAATGCTGGCCTGACATATGGCTCAAAATAGACAAAATCCAGCCACTTGCGCTTTGGCCACACCTCACCCACATTGGGTATCCCGGTAGCCTGTGAAATCACCTCTGGGGAAAACACAAAATTCACCCCTGCAAGAGTGACCTGCCCATCATGAAGGTGCAAAACAAATAGTCGAGCCAACTCCCTGTGGTGCTGAATCTGGGCAAGCCTCTCACAAAACTGAAAACATGACATGTACTGGAAACAAGTCACTGCCAAAGGGCATGCCTGTAATTCTGCTAAAGATGTGGGCTCTTCTCTCCTATGATGACCACCTTTGCCACCCCTACGAGGCCTCTACTGTACCTCAACCTCCGTAGAAGAAGACCGGTCATCACCTTGCTCATTAGTTTCAGTGGTTGACATGATGTTATTGAGCAAGGTGGAGAAAATAGGAAAAATTGACTGCTGCCCTGCCTGCAAAATGCTGAGAAGTATGCTGTTTTCAAGGGGAAAAACCATGAGGGAAATGTTAGGGGAGGGATTTTATCATAAGGAATGGGAAAATATATAAAAACAGGGAACTTTTAAGGAATAATTCACACAATGTCAAACATGTTATCCCATCTCTCATCATTGGGAAATCATTTGCAAAGACATATCTTTATTAGGGAAAACATGTAATAGGGTCACCAAGGGAAAGGACAATACAATTTTCAACAGGGGGTAAAGGATAGCATGATTACAGGGGTATAAGGAAACAATGATAACTAGCATCAACAGATTGCTTTTCAATTATGTCCTTTGACTGTACATTTTGAAACATACTCTGTTTTTCCAAGGGACTGATATGCTTTTGATGCTAAGGGGCAATAAGGGATTAATTTGCATTTGTCATAAGGGGAGGGGAAAGGCTTTATTTGACAAATTCAAAGAGAAAGGAGATATATTGCATCTAGGGGAATAGAAGGAAAAAAGATACATAGGTTTGGGTCTGGAAACACAGCAATCTTCCTTTACAAACAACATTTCAAGGCAACCTGTCCTTTAACAAATAGGTACAGCTGTATTTACTTTGTTTTTGTTATGAATAACAGCCTCCTTTTCACTGTTTTTATGAGGACTATACACAGCAATAAGTTTCTTTTGTCTTTGCAATAACTTGGCTACACATAGTAATCTTTTTTCTCTGTTTTTTGTCCTTTTGTTTTATTATTGCAATTGCTCTTTCATTTTCACATCACTATTTGATCTTTGCTGTGGTTTTACATATTTTTATAATGATATTGCTGTGGGGAATGAATTAGGGTTTTGGGACAGATTTGTATAGAGGGTTTAGGTTTTAGGGATGCATATGAGAGGGATTAGGGTTTTAGGTGTAGGGAATGGGGAATTGAGATTCATTCTTTGCAAATGAGATGAGATTGAGACACATGATGACAAGTGTAAATCTAATAGGAGTAATGGAGGGAATAAAAAGGAATTAAAAACCTTGAAATCAAACATAACCCTAGCAAAATTGCCTACAAGAACAAGCAATCACTTAACCTATTTCTCTTCATAATTTTGATGATAAAAATGCACAAACACAAGCTCATCATCCTTATTTTCAACATTCAAAACATTTGAGAGGCCTACCTCGAGCAATTTACAAGTCACAAGGCAATTCGAGTGAGTTTGGGCCGGTTCTGCAATTTACAGCTCGAGTGGTCGCGCGCAGGGTTGGAGTGGTCGCGCGCAGCTCGAGTGGTCGCGCCAGTGTAAAATTTGCACTGCGGAGGAGGGCTCGAGTGGTCGCGCACCGCCCAGGTGGTCGCGCACCCTGCCCGAGTGGTCGCGCACCAGAGAAACTCTCCAATTTCACTGCAATTCGACCTCCTTCACTATTTTCGCCCTCTTGCTCCTCTTTGTTAGCTCATAGAGGCATAATGAAATGTTTAGAGGGAAATTTAGCTCTTGTAGGTTGAATTTGAAAAAATTTAAATTATAAAACCCACTCTCTAATGTTCTATTTTGACATTCACTTTTAACACTGCTTTTTGAGTTGCTTTGTCCTGAATTTAGCTTTTGAGGCGCTTTAACTTCATTCTTTTTGCAGGTTGACCATCTGATGGACTCTGGCGAGGAGACCAGGGTTATTGCCGGCATTTTGAAGACTTTTGAAGATTTTCCTTATTTTTTGCAAATTTCACATGACCTTGGGTTTAAAAACAGGGTTTTTAAATCCAAGGTATAAATGAGCTGTACCTGATGAAAAATGTTAATGAAGCATATGTACATACCTCCTTCTGGCTTGCTGGGGACTATTAGACCTCTGACTCATGACCTTGCAGTGATTTTTGACCAAAACCCTAGACCTAAGACTTGGGACTTCAAGACAAAACAAAACAAGTATGACACAAGCTTAATACCTGACATGACCTGATGCAGCAAAGCCAAGAAGGGGACAAGGACCAGCTCCTCCATCAGTGTTATGGCATGCCTAACGGGATGCAAAACTGACACTGATGAGACACCTACCTATGCATATGCAAAGAGCTTTTGATCACCGATGGAGGGATCAAGACCAACACTAACAAGTCTCACGGTTTCTTTTGCGCTACCATTCCCGGGATGCGCTAGGTTAGTCCCTGTTAGCAAAGGTGGGAACGAACCATTGGCGGCTCCCGCATTAACCTTTTGTTTCTCGATTAACCATGGTCAAACCGAAGGAAGCAATCGAGCTCGATCCTGAGCCGGAGGATATTTTGTCGGTGTGGGGGAAGGAGCTAACGGTTCAGAATATTAAACGTTTTTTCGAGCCAACTGGCCGCCATGGGAACCTGAAGTTGGTCTCGGAATTGTTGTGGAGGAATAGGAATGAAAATGGCCTTCTGGAGAAAAGTCAGGGGTTGACCGTATTGAATAATCATGGAGTTACAGGGTATCACAACTCGCGGGAGCCGTTTTCCCAGTGGGAGGGTTTCACGCAGGTAGAAGCTCGTCAAATTCCACAAGTAAGTAATATAACCCCCCTTTCACCTGAGCAATTTCTTTCTGGAGGGCTCGAGGACGTTGTTTTAAAGTGTGGGTCGAGGAATTGGAACTGGAATAACCCGGGAAGGGGCCTCAAAGTAGATTTAGGGTTGGCCGAGGAAGATCGATCTCCGACTGTTAACAGAACCATCCTCGCCAGAGATTTATCAAACCCTAGGTTGGCAGGCGGGTCGGTAGGCACAAGGTCTGATTGGGGCTCGGGCCTCAGGAAGGAAGCCCCCAAAAATGACATCGGTAGACAGATAGTGGATCTGGGGTTTTCAAAAGGGTTGGACGGAGGTTTTGAGAGTAGGGGGTATGCAGACAAACCTGAAGAAGGAAACCCTACCCCAGACAAGAACGCGGCCACGCAGTAGGAAGAAGCAGCAAATGGTGCAGCAGACACCCAGCCAAGGGAGGAGGCCTCTGGCAAGAGGCAGACGGGGGAAAAAAGGAAGAAACCGAAAATCATAAAGAAAAAAGAGTTTGCGGTGAACCTCGTCCTGGGAATGGATGTTCAAATAGAGGAGGCTATTGAGGTGGCTGAGCGTACTCTGGTGGGACGAGCGAGGGGTAAGAAATATTCAGCCCATTTCATCCAAAATTGGGCGGTTCAGCAATGGCAGGCGGCTCCGGACAAAGGGTTCCAGGTTACAGTCTTGGCGAAAGGTTGGTTTATGGTGAAATTCGAGAAAAAGGAAGCGGCGGATTGGGTGTTGGAGAAAAACTGGGCTTTCGGCAGACACCCTGTTTTGTTCAAGCGGTGGACTCCATTGTTTGACGCACAGCGAGAGAAGGTCAAGGTCATTCCTATTTGGGTGTGGGTTCCAGGATTGCCTCCTTTCTTATGGGTAGACTCGGTATTCAGATCTATAGGGAACCACCTCGGATCTTATTTGGAAACTGATATGTCTTTCCTCCAAACCAAGGATAAGGCAATGGCTCGGATTTTGGTTAGCTTGAATCCTAGAGAAGGGCTGGCGGAAAACATAAAAATCCAGTATAAAGACTTAATCTTTGATCAGGCCTTGGATTATGAACATCTACCTTTCAGATGTCATAGATGTCATGCATATGGCCACCTAGCAAAGGATTGTCCACTGGGTATTCAGCGTAGAAGGAAACAAAAGAAGGCCGATGTGGATACTTTGGAAGTAGAGAAGGGAAAGGCATCTGGGTCAGAAGCAGCGCAGGAGTTGGAGCCCATGGATTTGGATAGGAGCAAGGAGGATAAGGCTATGGAGCAGGTGCACCAGGTGGTCTTAGCTCGGGAGGACGTACCTGAACTGCCTCTCGAACCCGGAATTTGTGCACAAGGCTCCTCTGAGGATCCGGCTGCAACCCTCCTCGAAGACACGAAGGGTATGCGCCTGGACTCTAGTAATACATCTTTATTTCCATCATTAGAAACTAAAGATGCTTGCTTGAACTCTAGTGCTATCATTAGTAAGGGTCAAATATCTGCTGATCATGCTCAAGTAGATAGCATCATTACATCCATCCCCCAATTAAATCTGAACTGTGAAGGAGTTCTGGATAAGAAGAGTGAAGAGAAATGTGTTCCTCCTTCTGTTGCCAAACATTACAACCTCCGTTCTCATGATAAAAAACCAGTCTCCATGGAGCCAATTGGGGGCTTGGGTATGGACTTAACTCTGAGCTCCATGCAGAAGCCTCGGGGTAGGAAGTCAAACCTGTCAAAAGCTCAGGTGAAAGCTAAATTTGACGTGGTAGATGGTAAACAAATGTCTATCCCTGGGGTCCTTAGAGCGGTGAAACCCTGTGTGGAGGAGGTTATAAAATGATTTTCCTTTCATGGAATTGTAGGGGTTTAACCAGTAAACCCAAAAAACTGGCCCTAAAGGAGTTGATCCAGCGTCATAACCCTGAAATCCTCATGCTACAAGAAACTCTAGGTACGAGTGAGGAAGTCTTGTCATCTTTAAACTCTCTTCTCCCTGGTTGGCATTTTCAAGCTGTGGACTCCATTGGCCACTCGGGAGGTCTGGCCATGGGCATAAAGGAAGGAAGGGTGAAGTTACTAAATCTGTGGGGGGTGGAACATGCGTTGAGTATGGAAGTCCAATCCCCTGAATTTGGATTTCCTCTGATGATTTTAAATATATATGGGCCATGCCAAGGGAGAGTCTCCTTTTGGAATGACCTCCTCTCCAAATCAATGATGAGGAACCATAACCTAGTGATAGGAGGAGATCTAAATTTTTCTATTGGAAATGCTGAGACATGGGGGCCTTCAGCCAGGGCAGACTCGCTATTAGATTTCTTTATGAATGCACTCATCTCCCACAATCTGATAGATGTAAATCTGATAAAGCTGCGACCCACTTGGAGGAATCGTAAAACGGGTGAAGCTAGAATCGCAAAAAGATTGGATAGGTTTCTTCTGTGTGAAGACTTAGCTTCAAGGATTACAACCTTCCGTTAATGGGTGGGAGAGGGAGGAAACTCGTACCATTTTCCTATTCTCTTGGAGCTATCCAAGCCTCCTCTAAAGCCGGCAGCACCTTTTAAGTTCAATCCTTCTTGACTGCAGGAGCAATCCTTCAATAAGCTCTTTAAAGAAACATGGAGAACCCCTAGTAGGAACTCCACGGAGGACAAGAGTTTTCTATTCATGGAAAATCTGAAAAGACTGAAGAAAGCTACAATAGAATGGGCAAAGGCGAGGAAGTAGAAACAGAATGAAGAACTAAATCAAATTGACATAGAGCTCCAAAATTTGGAAAGCCCAGACTCTGATAGCTACGAATCTCAGGAGAAAAAGGACCGTATTTTGATGCTGGAAAGTCAACGAAGTAAAATTCTGCTAGCAAGAGAGGAAGAATGGAGGTTGAAAAGTAGAGCGATTTGGTTAAGGGCTGGAGATGAAAATACCAAATTCTTCCACAATTATGCCAAAGGTAGGAAGAACTCGAATACCATTTGGAAGCTAAAGGATGAAGGGGGCAGAGAAGCAAATACCTTTGAATCTCTCTCGCTCATGGGGAGAAGTCATTTTCAGAAGTTATTCACTGATCAGGGGGAAGTAACATTAGCAAAGGTTATTAGAACAACCCAATGTTTTCCTCATTATGTAGAGGAGGAAGAAGCGGAGGATCTGACGGGTGAGGTCACAAAGGAAGAGATCGAAAGCATCATAAAATCTATGGCAAAAGACAACAACCCAGGGCCAGATGGGTGGATAATAGAACTTTACCAATAGTTTTTTGATCAGATTGGCCTGGAATTAACAGAGGTGGTCGAAGAATCCAGGAGGAAAGGTGCTATCTATTCTCCTTTTAATGCCACCTTTATAGCCCTTATCCCCAAAAAAGAAGATCCGGGATCCTTTGAATACTTTAGGCCTATATCGTTATGTAATTGCATTTACAAAATCATTGCCAAAGTGATAGCAGTTTGCATAAAACCAATTCTGTCAAGATGCATTTCAAATGAACAATTTGGGTTATTTGATGGCTGCCACATCCATGAGGCCATTGGGGTAGCTCAGGAGACTATCCATAGTGTTAAACAAATGAAAAGGAAACGGGCGGTGGTGAAAATTGATCTTTCAAAGGCCTATGATAGATTCAATTGGACATATATCAGGATGCTTCTAACACACCTGGGTTTCAATATTGGCTTTATTAATTGGATTATGGGATGCATCACTAGTGTTAGTTTTGTGGTCCTGATTAATGGAGCAACCTCCCCCTTTTTTAAAGGGCAAAGAGGACTAAGACAAGGATGCCCTTTGTCGCCTTTACTTTTCCTGCTGGTTGCAGAAGGGTTGAGTCAGTTAGTCCTGAAAGCCAAAAGGGAAGGAACTGTGAGAGGGTTGGAAGTAGCGGTTAATATGTTCATTTCTCATTTACTCTTTGTAGATGACATTTTACTTTTCAGCAATGGGAACATATCCGAAATGAAGGAACTCAAGAGGATTCTTGAGTTGTTCATGAAAGCCACTGGAATGCAAATGAACTACAGGAAATCACAATTGATATTGGAAGGTTTCAACAGACAGGAGATAAGCCAAATTTCATCAGTCCTGCCCTTTGAAGTGCACAAACTCGATGATCCTTTCAAGTATCTGGGGTTTTGGCTGAAACCGAATGCTTATACGAAACATGACTGGAACTGGCTGCTAGCAAAAATAGAAGCTAGAATTTCTCATTGGAGCTACAAGTGGCTCTCAAGAGCAGGAAGGTTGACCCTAATCAAATCTGTTCTATTAGCGATCCCGGTATACTGGGCAGCTTTGACATGGGTACCTAAAGGCATTCTAGAAAAGATAAAGAGGATTTGTTGCAGGTTTCTCTGGGCAGGTTCAAAGGAGGAATCAGTGCTTCCTTGGGTGGCTTGGGAGAAAGTAGCAAGACCAAAAGACTGGGGAGGGTGGGGGATTAAAGACCTCATAGCTTTTGGTCCTTCACTGGCAGCTAAATCAGGATGGAGAATAATTAAAAAGGAGAATCTCTAGACAAAAGTGGTAAAGAGGAAATACATCGACCCAATCCCCTTAGAAGAATGGATAAGAAATCCCAACAAGAAAGGAGGAAATACTTCAGTGATTTGGAAGGCTACCATAGATGCTTTCAAGATTATTGAGCAAGGTCTGTCTTGGTAGATTGGGAACGGGACAAATCTTCGAATAGGGAAGGACCCTTGGGTAGGCTGTAATGAAAATTAGGCTCTAACCCCGGACCTTATCAGGCATCTTGAATCCAAAGGAATTGTTTTCCTTAACTAGGCAGAGAAATAGGTTCACCCTACAATTTTGGGTCAAGCGTGGAAATCAGGAGAGGAGTTGGACCTCCTACCCCAATGGTGGAACGATTGGAAGGCCTATACCCTCGAACTTTCCAGGTAAAAAGTAAGACTGAAATACAGACCGGATCAATTGGTGTGGGCTCATGCAGAGTTTGGATCATACTCTCCTAAATTTGGGTATAAATAACTTATGTCTAAGAAAGGTTGGGGGGAACTGGAATGGTGGGCCAAGCCCTTATGGAAGTTAAAATGCCCTGCTAAAGCAAAACTTTTTTTCTGGTGCATTCTCAAGCGAAAGGTTCCTACTTGGGACATCCTTCAATCTAGATATAAGTCAGGACCAGGGAGATGTCCACTATGCAAAAATGAATCTGAAACAATTAGGCATCTTTTTATAGATTGTCCTTTTATTAAAAAAGTGTGGATGGAGGTTGGGAAGCTCATCCAGAAGAATGTAGTCTGGGAAGGGGAAATTTTCTTGGATGTTTGGCATAAATGGTGGAATCTATATCCTCAAGGGACTTTGCGGAATTTACCTCCCATCATTGCATGGGGCATTTGGTTATCCAGGAATAGGAGCATCTTCTTGGATAAGGATACCCCTTGCGAGTCAATTGTTATTCAATGCATTTCTATTTTGACAAGTATTCCCGAATCAAAAGAGGAGAGGACTCCCAGACAGATCAGAGAGGAACAAATCAAGGAGGGAATACCTTGGGCATATTTTGATGGGGCATCCCAAAACAATAGAGCAGGAGCAGGTTTGGTCATCCATATCAATGAAAATCAGAACCTAAAAGCCTCTGTGGGTTTAGGCAATGGCACAAATAACTTCGCAGAATTATCGACTCTAAAATTGCTCTTATGCTGGCTCATCCACAGGAACATCTTCACAGTTCAGATTTTTGGGTACTCTTTGAACGTTATAAAATGGTCCAATGGGCAAAGTAGATGTCAAAATTATATATTGTTACCTTTATTAGAAGATATTATGCAGTTAAAGCTTTCTTTTAATGTTTTCTCTCTATGCCACATCTACAGGGAACGTAATGATACAGCAGACAGGCTTTCTAAAGAGGGTCTGCAATAAGATATGGGCCATTGGTGAATAGTGGAGGAGAACCATGGAGAGATCTGTGTCTCAGATCAACCTCCTTACACTTAGTCTTTTATTTTTTTGGACTCTTCAGGCTAGTTAAAGCCGGTTTTTGTTTCACAGCTGATATGGTTTTTACCGAACTATTGTTGCATCTATTTTTTGTTTGGGTTGTTTTCCTCGCCAAGGAGACCCGGGAAATAGATGTCATGTTTTTGTTTATCTATGGAGACTTTCAGCATATGGAAAACTATTATTTCTGCAATGACTGATTTGGAGATGGGAGTTGTTTTCCTCAATAGAGGAGGCTCATGGTTTCAGATCAAGGGTGACATATTTTTCCCTGTTTTGGACAGGAAAGGCAGACTTCTTATAGAGCTCTATGATTAAATCGTACAGCAATCTGAATGCTACAGCATATACTCTGTAACTTTTTATTCTGTTTATAAAAAGTTCGATTTTTTATTTGGGAAAAAAAGAACTGAGGAAGCAAAATAGTATGTTAAATAGGAAGCTAAAAGGGAATCTAAAGTGGACGATAAAAACAATGTGATAACGAGGAGAAAAATAGAATGTTAAACAAGAAGCTAAAAAGGAAGCTAAAGTGGATGCTAAAAATAATGCCATAACGAGCGAAATAGGTTGTTAAACATGAAGTTATACATGAAACTACATCAGTAGCTAAAGAAGAGGTTAAACTGGGCATTTATGTCGATGCTAATGTCAGCGATATTTAGTGTTGAATTTAGCGCCGACTCAATGTGATCAATGAAAAAATGCCAAAAATAGTGCCATTACTATAAATAGCACTGGTTTTTTCAAAAAGGTGGAGAAAAATATACTCAAACAGACATTAGAAGCAAAAAAGGGAGCTAAAGAGGAATCTAATCACAAGGATTTGTTGTAGTGACTTGAGGAGATGACAATCTCAAAAGTCATACATGGTTTACATATTATCTACAACAAGGTTGTTTATCTACTCGTGCTCTCTTTCCCTCCAAGCAATACACATGCAATTTTTAAGCTCAAAAAATGAGTTAAATCAATATTTATCTTCAACTTTTATGGGTACATGCACCTTTGTGAATGGACAAGTGCATGTACGCATGAATTATGTTCTCCAAGGCCACATATAATGCCTTCCACATGCACCTTATATGAAGGAAAGGCATGTGTAGGGTCTTACACATCCATCTTGTGTGAAGGAAAGGTGTGTGTGTCTATGTCTATGTGTGTGCAAGCACATCTTCCTTTCAATTACAAGACTCCTCAAGAAAAAAATAAATGAAAATTATAAAAATTAAATGCAAATGCATGAAATTGAAGCGGAGGGAGAGAGAAGTAATCTAGTATAGATGAAATCAAAATTGGTTTATTGGATTTTCCACAACCATTAATTGAATTTTCATCCACACTAAAAAGTAAAGGAATCAAAATTGGCATATAGGTTGGATTTATAAATATGGAAACATAATTTTCAATTAAAAACAAATAAAAAAACCCTCGGTGCCTCGAAAAAAAAGTCATGCATGGGAAACAATGTGCTTTCAAATACAACCACACTGATACCGGTGTGCACATAAGTATAATGTACTGTTGTTGGTTCACAATTTTAGGTTATGACAACGGTGCAGAAACTTTGTGCACCGGTCTGCACGAATAGATTTTTCGCACTCATAAGTAACGTACAGGTTATTGAACGCATTGAGTTATGGCTATATTTTAAATATTAAGTTTGTGGCGCGTTTGGTAATATAAACGCATCGGGTGTGACACATTGACTTACAATCTATCGCATCAATCTCGTGCATTTTAGTTTACAAAATGGAACGCAACAATGGCAGTGCATTATGTTCACGCACCAATATGCGGTGCACCGCTATCGATGCAAGCAGAATGTATTGAACGCACCGCGCAACAACAAAAAATATAGTGGCAAATTTAGCCTCATTTGCAATTCTAATATGCTAAAAAAATTAAATTACAAAGAAGCATAGACATTACCTAGACATTTTGTCGTCGGGGAGGCATTGTGGACACGTAATGGAGAAAAACAAATTTTAGGACTGTTTGAAAAAATTGAAAACTAAAACAATGAAAACAATACAGAAGGATGGTGAGCAAGAGAAGCATCAACATCAGGGCACTTGCATGTGACAAGAGTGGTACCAGTGGTTCAAATCCCTCTCGCACTGTAGATTGTAAAAATTAAAATTACGGTGAGGAGGCTTTTTTTTATTATTATTTAACCTTCTTTTGGTGCATTTTCTAGAAAATGCACCAGCGTAGGATAAATCCAAAAGAACTGTTTTTTTTAATAAAAAAATATCGCAGTTCTTTTCTTGAGACACCCCGGGGCGTTTCGCTACTGTTACCGCACCGGTGCTATGTTTTTACTATAACACCACCATTTTATTTCAAATGTAAAAACCACCTAACAATGCTCTTTAGAAGATGGTCTAGGGTGTTTTATTAAACATACCGCATCGAGGCTTTGTTGAAAAATAGCATCGCATTTCTCTAAAATTCAAAATTATAGCGATTCTCCTTACTGATATACACCCGGGCATTTTGCTATGTGAAGGGCTCCGGTGCTATCAACAATTCAAGCACCAATGTGTTATGTTATGTAGTGCACCATATTTTTTTATTTTATAAAATACATTTTTGACAGTGCACCATGTTATTTGCAGCACCGGTGCTTGTAGGGATAGTAAAGCACCGGTTCATTTGTATATTTTAGGCACACCATTAAGAAAACATCCACCCGCCCAACTTCACCAGTGACCTCCGCTACAAATGGATGTTTGGGCTATTTTTATAAAGGTTTCCATAAGAACCTATGCTAGAAGGGCTTTTCCTTGTAGTGGCTCCAACACTTTCATTTACATTAACTTCGACCTTCAAATCACTAACATATATATATATATATATATAGATATATATATATTCAATTTGGCCTTGAAATGAAGGTTGTGTGTGCATATTTGTGAAGCAGGCAAAATTGCCTCACTTCACTAAAATGCACGCTCAGACTTCATTTATTGGCCAATTTGATTGACTCAAATTGTAGATTGTTTATTTAATTGTTTGACACACTTTTAAAATGTTATATCTTTACTTTGAGCTTAAATATTTATACTTTAGATTTCATACAACATTCTAAGTTTTGCTTCAACTTGTCTTATGTTAAAGTTGTGTATTAGTGGGAAACATAGTTATGTAGCATATTTGCTAGACATTATGCAAGGTTATATCCTAAGGTTAGGCATTGTCCAATCATGTCCCATTTCAAATTTCATTAACAAGAGTGTAATTGGTTTGGCTTACGGGTGCACATTTGTCATGACTGTGATCATTGGCAAATATGATCAATTGTTATTTCGACAAACTTGGATTTCAGTGTATAACATTTCCTTTATGAAAATGACTATGAAATGTTGCATAAAATTGTTTTATATTTAGGTTGGGATGATCATTATTGCACAGTCAATTAAGTATAGGCCCTATTGTGCATTTATTTGAGGCACATAAACCTTGACTTTAACCCTACGTAATCAATCCAATCTGGCATATTATTGCACAATAGAAATTTCTGTGTGCAAAATTAATTAGTTATGAATAAAAAAATACTCTCCAATATGAATCATTCAATTTGGCCTTGTAATGAAGGTTGGGCATGCATTTTTGTGAAGTAGGCCAAAATTTCCCTCCTTCACTAAAATGAACGCCAAGGCTTCATTTATTGGCCAATTTTTTTTATTAAAATTGAAGACTATTTATTTAATTACTTTACACACTTTTGAATTATTATATGTTTACTTTGATCCTTAAATAATTGTGCTTCATATTTCATACAACATCCCAAGTTTTGCTTCAACTTGAATTATGTGAAACTTGTGTATAGGTTTTGCTTTAGCTTGCACTGTTATTTGTTAGACCTGATGCAAGGTTATATTCTAAGGTTAGGTATTGTATAATTATGTAGAATTTATGGATGGTATTGCACTCCTTAAAAGCTCAATTAACTCTTTGATATCTTAGGCTTTAGCTGTGAAAAGGACTGGAAGACTTTTAAATACCTTGGTATTCCAATATCTCTGAAACGACCACTACTAAAGACTCGCATAACATAGTTTCAAAAATTCAAAGGAAAATGGTTTCCTGGGATGCTAGTTGGCTAAATTTGGTTAGCAGAGTGGTCTTCATAAAATTCGTCCTGCCTGTTTTGTATATATTCCAAGGCTCAATCCTCTTTTCCCCTAAAGTAAGCTTGGATAAGATTAGTAGGTGTATAAGAAAGTTTCAGTGGAAAGATGGAAAAAACAATGAAAAACAAATCAACTTAGTTAATTGGAGCACGGTTAAAAGCTCAAAAGAGGAAGGGAATCTGGGTTTAAAGGACCATGTTTGCATGCAATTAGCTTTAGGGGCAAACCTGGTTTGGATACTATTAACAAAACCTTTTGAATGGTGGTTATAAAAAAAATGTCTTCATTTCCTTAGAGAGATCGTTCAATAGTACATCAAGAACACAAGATGGATTCCATAAGTGCTAAGGTCCTCTTCACAAAGTCTTCTAACAAAATCACAAACACAAGGTTGATCCTCTCATTATACCATAGAATAGATCAGATCTCGAACCAATATATATGCCACAGATCTCAGAGAAATAGATCATTTCTCAAACCAATATATATGCCAAAGATCTCATAGAAATAGATCAGATATTGAACCAATACATATGCCACAAAACTATGAGAAATAGATCAAATCTCAAACCGATATATATGCCACAGATATCAGACTTCAGATCATAAGTATTATGAGTAGATCTCGAACCTCTGACTTCACATAAACAACAGATAAGTAATATATGTTTGTTTGAATTGCATCACAATGAGATAAAATTAACCTCTCTATATATCCACCATGTGATCCGAATGAGAGGGTTTCAAGGAAAGCTTTTACAAGAAATGAGGAAGAAAAATAATATGGTAAATAGGAATATAAAGTGGATGACAAAAACAATGTCATAACGAGGAGAAAAATAGGATGTTAAACAGGAAGCTAAAAAGGAAGCTAAAGTGGATGCTAAAAATAATGCCATAACGAGCAATACAGGTTGTTACATAGGAAGTTATACATGAAGCTACATCATGAGCTAAAGAAGAGGTTTAAATGGGCATTTACGTCGATGGTAAAGTCAGCGATATTTAGTGTTGAATTTAGCACCAACTCAATGTGATCAGCGAAAAAATGCCAATAATAGTGACATCCCTATAAATAGCACTGGTTTTTTCAAAAAGGTGAAGAAAAATATATGAAAATAGACATTAGAAGCAAAAAAGGGAGCTAAAGAGGAATCTAATCACAAGGATTTGTAGTGACTTGAGGAGACGACAATCTTAAAAGACATACATGGTTTACATATTATCTACAACAAGGTTGTTTATCTACTCATGCTCTCATTCCCTCCAAGCAATACGCATGCAATTTTTAAGCACAAAAAATGAGTTAATCAATATTTATCTTCAACTTTGAGGGGTACATGCACCTTTGTGAATGGACAAGTGCTTGTACACATGAATTATGTTCTCCAAGGCTACATATAATGCCTTCCACATGTGCCTTATATGAAGGAAAGGCATGTATAAGGTCTTCCACATCCATCTCATGTGAAGGAAAGGTGTGTTTGTGTGTGTGCACCTTTGTGAATGGACAAGTGCTTGTACACATGAATTATGTTCTCCAAGGCTACATATAATGCCTTCCACATGTGCCTTATATGAAGGACAAGCATGTGTAGGGCCTTCCACATCCATCTTGTGTGAAGGAAAGGTGTGTGTTTGTGTGTGTGTGTGTCTGTGTGTGCATGCACATCTTCCTTTCAATTACAAGACTCCTCATGAACAAAAAAATGAAAATTTTGAAAATAAATGCAAATGCATGAAATTGAAGCGAAGGGAGAGAGAAGTAATCTAGTATAGATGAAATCAAAATTGGTTTACTGGATTTGCCACAACCATTAATTGAATTTTCATCCACACTAAAAAGTAATGGAATCAAAATTGGCATATAGGTTGGATTTATAAATATGGAAACATAATTTATTAAAAACAAACAAAAAACCCCTTAGTGCCTCCAAAACAAACCCATGCACTGGAAATAGTGTGATTTCAACTACAACCACACCAATATTGGTGTGCACATAAGTATAACGCACTGTTGTTGGTTCACAATTTTAAGTTTTGACAACGGTGCAGAAAACTTGTGCACGGATAACTTTTTCGCACCGTACAGAACGTACAGGTTTTCGAACGCACTAAGCTATTGCTATATTTTTAAATATTATGTTTGCGGTGTGTTTGGTAAATATAAACACATCGGGTGTGACACACTGACGTACAATCTATTACCTCAATCTCGATGCATTTTATTTTACAAAACGTACTGCAACAATGGCGGTGCATTATGTTCACGCACCAAAATGCGGTGCACCGCTATCGATGCAAGCCGAACATATCGAACGCACCATGCAACAAAAAAATAGTGGCAAATTTAGCCTAATTTACAATTCTAATATATTAAAAATTTAAATTACAAAGAAACATAGACATTACGTAGATATTTTTTCATCGGGGAGGCATTGTTGACACGTAATGGAGAAATACAAAATTTAGGATGGATTGAAAAAATTGAAAACTCAAACAGTGAGCACAGTATAGAAGGATGGTGAGAAAGTGAAGCACCGATATCAGGGCTCTTGCATGTGAAAAGAGCGGTACCAATGCTTCAAAGCTCTCTCGCTTTGTAGATTGTAAAAATGAAAATTACGGCTAGGTTTTTTTTTTTTTTTTTTTTTTTTTTTTTTTTTTTTTTTTTTTTTTTTTTTAACCCTCTTCAAGTGCGTTTTCTAGAAAATTCACCGGTGCAGGATATATCCAAAAGCACCACTTTTTTTTTAATTAAAAAATATCGCAGTTCTTTTCTTGAGACACTCGGGGCGTTTTGCTACTGGTACCGCACCAGTGCTATGTTGTTACTATAACACCGCCATTTTTTTCAAATGTAAAAACCACCTATTAGTTCTCTTTAGAAGCTGGTCCGTGGCGTTTTATTAAATGTACCGCACCGAGGCTTTGTTAGAAAATAACATCGAATTTCTCTAAAATTAAAAATTATAGTGATGCTCCTTACTTATATACACCCGATAATTTTACTATGTGAAGGGCTCTGGTGCTATCACCTATTCAAGCACCAATGCGTTGTTAGTAGTGCAACGTATTTTTTTATTTTAAAAAAATACATTTTTGACAATGCACCATGTTATTTGTAGCATTGGTGCTTGTATGGATAGTAAAGCACCAGTGCATTTGTCTATTTTAGACACACTTTAAAAAAAAAACATCCACCCGCACACCTTCACTAGTGACCTCCTCTACAAACGAATGTTTGGGCTATTTTTATAGGGGCTTCCGCAAAAACCTCCGCTAGAAAGTCTTTTCCTTATAGTGGCTCCAACACTTTCATTTACATTAACTTCGACCTTCAAATCACTAAATTAGGGAAAAAAAAATATTAATGTTACTTATGAAAAAAAAAATACTCTCCAAGTTGAATCATTCAATTTGGCCTTGAAATGAAGGTTGGCCATGCATATTTGTGAGGCAAGAAAAATTGCCTTACTTCACTAAAATGCACGCTTAGACTTCATTTATTGGCCAACCCAATTGACTCAAATTGTAGATTGTTTATTTAATTGGTTTACACACTTTTATGTTGTTATATCTTTACTTTGAGCTTAAATATTTATACTTCAGATTTCATACAACATTTTAGGTTTTGCTTCGACTTGCATTATGTGAAAGTTTTGTATTACTCGGAAACATAGTTATGTAGGATATTTGTGAGACATTATGCAAGGTTATATCCTAAGGTTAGGAATTGTCCAATCATGTCCCATTTCAAATTTCATTAACAAGAGTGTAATCGGTTTGGCCTAGGAGTGCACATTTGTCCTCACTGTGATCATTGGAAAATATGATCAATTGTTCTTTCGACAAACTCATATTTTAGTGTATAACATTTCCTTTATGAAAATGACTATGATATGTTGCATAAAATGGTTTTATATTTAGATTGGAATGATCATTATCGCACAGTCAATTAAGGACAGGTCCTAGTGTGCATTTATTTGAGGCACATAAACCTTGACTTTAACCCTACAAAACCAATCCAATTTGGCATATTCATGCACAATATAAATTTGGATGTGCAAAATTAATGTTAATTATGAATAATAAAAAAAATACTCTCCAATATGAATCATTCAATTTGGCCTTGTGATGAAGGTTGGGCATGCATTTTTTTGAAGTAGGCCAAAATTGCCCTCCGTCACTAAAATGCAAGCCAAGGCTTCATTTATTGGCCAATTTGTTTGATTCAAATTGAAGACTATTTATTTAATTATTTTACACACTTTTGAATTATTATATGTTTACTTTGATCCTTAAATAATTATGCTTCATATTTCATACAACATTTCAAGTTTTGCTTCAACTTGCATTATGTGAAACTTGTGTATAGTTTTCGCTTTAGCTTGCATTGTTATTTGTTAGACCCGATTCAAGGTTATATTCTAAGGTTAGGTATTGTATAGTTATGTAGAATTTATGAATGGTATTTTACTCTTTAAAAGCTCAATTAACTCTCTGATATCTTAGGCTTTAGGTGTGAAAAGGACTGTAAGACTTTTAAATACCTTGGTATTCCAATATCTCTGAAAGGGACCACTACTAAAGGCTGGCATAACATAGTTTCAAAAATTCAAAAGAAAATGGTTTCCTGGGGTGCTAGTTAGCTAAATTTGGCTAGCAGAGTGTTCTTCATAAAATTCATCCTGCCTGCTTTGTATATATTCCACAGCTCAATCCTCTTTTCCCCTATAGGAATCATGGATAAGATTAGTAGGTGTATAAGAAAGTTTCAGTGGAAAGATGGAAAAAAAATGAAAAGAAAATCAAGTTAGTTAATTGGAGCATGGTTAAAAGCTCAAAAGAGGAAGGGAATCTGGGTTTAAAGGACCATGTTTGCATGCAATTAGCTTTAGGGGCAATCCTGGTTTGGATACTATTAACAGAACCCTTTGAATGGTGGTTCTACAAAAGAAATATCTTCATTTCCTTAGAGAGATCCTTCAATAGTACATCAAGACCACAAGATGGATTCCATAAGTGCTAAGATCCTCTTCATAGAGTCTTCCAACAAAATAAAAACACAAGGTTGATCCTCTCACTATACCCCATAATAGATTAGATCTCGAACCAATATATATGCCACAAATCTCAGAGAAATAGATCATATCTCAAACCAAAATATATGCCAAAGATATCATAGACATAGATCGGATCTTGAACCAATACATATGCCACAAAACTTTGAGAAATAGATCATATCTCGAACCAATATATATGCCACGGATCTCAGAATTCAGATCATAAGTATTGTGAGTAGATCTCAAACCTCTGACTTCATATCATAAGTATATTGAGCAGATCTCTAATCATTGATTTCATATCATAAATATAATGAGTAGATCTTACAAATATCATACCACTTCACATAAACAATAGATAAGTAATGTATGTGTGTTTGAATTGCATCACAATGAGAGCAAATTAACCTCTCTATATATCCATCATGTGATCCGAATGAGAGAGTTTCAAGGAAAGATTTTACAAGAAATGAGGAAGCAAAATAGTATGTTGAATAGGAAGCTAAAAAGGAATCTAAAGTGGACGATAAAAATAATGTCATAACGAGGAGCAAAATAAGATATTAAACGGGAAGCTAAAAAGTAAGCTAAATTGAATGCTAAAAATAATGCAATAACAAGCAAAATAGGTTGTTACACTAGAAATTATACATGAAGCTACATCAAGAGCTAAAGATAAGGTTAAATCGGGTGTTTAAGTCGATGCTAAAGTCAGCGATATTTAGTGTTTAATTTAGCATCGACTAAATGTTATCAGCGAAAAAATGCCAAAAATTGTATCATCCCTATAAATAGCATTGGTTTTTTCAAAAAGGTGGAGAAAAATATACTAGAACAGAGATTATAAGAAAAAAAGGGAGCTAAAGAGGAATCTAATCACAAGGATTTGTTGTAGTGACTTAATGAGACGAAAATCTCAAAAGGCATACGTGGTTTAAATATTATCTACAACAAGGTTATTTATCTACTCATGCTCTCTCTCCCTCCAAGGAATACGCATGCAATTTTTAAGCACAAAAAATGAGTTAATCGATATTTATCTTCAACTTTTAGGGGTACATGCACCTTTGTGAATGAACAAGTGCATGTACACATGAATTATGTTCTCCAAGGCCACATATAATGCCTTCCACATGTACCTTATATGAAGGAAAGGCATGTGAAAGGTCTTCCACATCCATCTCGTGTGAAGGAAAGGTGTGTGTGTGTGTGTGCACATCTTCCTTTCAATTACAAGACTCGTCAAGAACAAAATAAATGAAAATTTTGAAAATTAAATGCAAATGCATGAAATTGAAGATGAGGGAGAGAGAAGTAATCTAGTATAGATGAAATCAAAACTGGTTTATTGGATTTTCCATAACCATTAGTTGAATTTTGATCCACACTAAAAAGTAAAGGAATCAAAATTGGAATATAGGTTAGATTTATAAATCTAGAAACATAACTTATTAAAAATAAACAGAAAACCCCTTGGTGCCTCCAAAACACAGTCATGCACTGGAAACTATGTGCTTTCAACTACAACCGCACCGATACCGGTGTGCACATAAGTATAATGCACTGTTGTTGGTTCACAATTTTAAGATTTGACAGCAGTACAGAAAACTTGTGCACGAATAATTTTTTTCACATCAATAAGGAACGTACAGGCTATCAAATGCATTGAGCTATGGCTATATTTTTAAATATTAAGTTTGAAGTGTGTTTGGTAAATATAAACGCATCGGCATGACACGCTGACGTACAATCTATTGCATCAATCTCGATGCATTTTAGTTTACAAAACGCACTGCAACAATGGCAATGCATTATGTCCACGCACCAATATGTTGTGCACCGTTATCGGTGCGAGCCGAACGTATCGAATGCATCGCGCAACAAAAAAAAATAGTGGCAAATTTAGCCTAATTTACAATTCTAATATGCTAAAAAAATAAATTACAAAGAAACATAGACATTACCTCGAAAGTTTGTTGTCGGGGAGGCATTGTGGACACGTAGTGGATAAAAACAAATTTTAGGATGATTTGAAAAAATTGAAAAGTTAAACAGTGAGCACAGTACGGAAGGATGGTGAGCAAGAGATGCATCGACATCAGGGCGCTTTCTCGTGACAAGAGTGGTACCAGTGATTCAGAGCTCTCTCGCATTGTAGATTGTAAAAATTAAAATTATGGCCAGGAGGGTTTTGTTTTTTTTTTTTTTTAAACCCTCTTCCAGTGTGTTTTCTAGAAAATGCACTGATGCGAAATATATCCAAAAGCACCGCTCTTTTTAATTAAAAAATATTGCAGTTCTTTTCTTGAGACACCCCGGGGCATTTCGCTACTAGTACCGCACCGATGCTATGTTTTTACTATAGCACCACCATTTTTTTTCAAATGTAAAAACCACCTAATAGTGCTCTTTAGAAGATGGCCTAGGGTGTTTTATTAAACGCACAATACCGGGGCTTTGTTGGAAGATAACATCGCATTTATCTAAAATTCAAAATTATTGTGATTCTCCTTATTGTTATACACCCAGGCATTTTACTATGTGAAGGGCTTTGTTGCTATCGACTTTTCAAGCACCAATATGTTATGTTATGTAGGGCACCGTATTTTTATTTTATAAAAATACATTTTTGACAGTGCACCATGTTATTTGCAACATCGGTGCTTGTATGGATAGTAAAGAACCGGTGCATTTGTATATTTTAGACACACCATTAGAAAAAGATCCACCCGCCCACCTTCGCTAGTGACCTCCACTACAATCAGATGTTTGGGCTATTTTGACAGGGGCTTCCATAAAAACCTCTGCTAGAAGGTCTTTTCCTTGTAGTGGCTCTAACACTTTCATTTACATTAACCTCGACCTTCAATTCACTAAATTATAAAAAAAAAAATAATGTTACTTATGAATAAAAAAAATACTCTCTAAGTTGAATCATTCAATTTGCCCTTGAAATGAAGTTTGGGTGTGCATATTTGTGAAGCGGGGAAAATTGCCTTACTTCACTAAAATGCACACTCAGACTTCATTTATTAGCGAATCTACTTGACTCAAATTGTGGATTGTTTATTTAGTTGTTTTACACACTTTTATACTCTTATATATTTACTTTGACCTTAAATATTTACATTTCAGATTTCATACAACATTCTAAGTTTTGCTTTGACTTGCCTTATGTGAAAGTTGTGTATTAGTGGGAAATATAATAATGTAGCATATTTGTCAAACATGATGCAAGGTTATATCCTAATGATCCAGGTGGATATTGATGGCCACCCACCTATTCCACTTGGGCCTCCACCATTGCTTCTTTCAGTTTCCTTAATTGTAGCACAATTTACTATTTTTGGCAGTTTTTCGGGTCATGAACTTCTGGAGCCATTTTGAGGCCCTAAACGACATTTTTTGGCAATATTCCTTTGTGATATTTCATTGAAATCATGTTTTTAGTTGTATTATTCACAGAACTCTTTCCACCGAGGTATCATGTGCGTTAAACGGAGATAATATGACCAAGTTACAACCCCGGGAAGTTGGCTGCCCAACTAACCCCAACGGGGCCCATAAACTCTTGGTGTTACATCTCCTTGTGTTAAGGTTTGGGTTTTTTAGGGTTTTCTCTTATTGTTCAATAACAAAAGGCCATTGAGCCTCATTGTAACTTAGTTCAGAGGCATGTAGCTGCCACATCTCTTCTTAAAGACATGCTACCATCGCCAAAGCTAGTCTCATTTCCATTCTAGTTGTAAGCATATTTCATTATTTGATATTAATGAAATGAAGTGTTGTTTCTACTGCATCTCTATATTTAGGTTATATTTGTAATTTGTTGCGTTCCTGTTTAAATTCGGAACACCAAAGGTTGGGAATTGTCCAATCTTGTCCCATTTCAAATTTCATTAACAAGAGTGTAATTGGTTTGGCCTAGAAGTGCACATTTGTCCTGACTGTGATGATTGGCAAATATGATCAATTGTTATTTCGACAAACTTAGATTTTAGTGTATAACATTTCCTTTATGAAAATGACTATGATATGTTGCATAAAATGGTTTTATATTTAGGTTGGAATGATCATTATCGCACAATCAATTAAGTACAAGCCCTAGTGTGCATTTATTTGAGACACATAAACCTTGACTTTAACCCTACGAAATCAATCCAATTTGGCATATTCTTGCACAATAGAAATTTCTATGTGCAAAATTAATGTTAATTATGAATAAAAAATACTCTCCAATATGAATCATTCAATTTGGCCTTGTAATGAAGGTTGGGCGTGCATTTTTGTGAAGTAGGCCAAAATTGCCCTCCTTCTCTAAAATGCACACCAAGGCTTCATTTATTGGCCAATTTTTTTGATTCAAAGTGAAGACTATTTATTTAAATATTTTACACACTTTTGAAATATTATATGTTTACTTTGATCCTTAAATAATTATGCTTCATATTTCATACAACATTCCAAGTTTTGCTTTAACTTGCATTATGTGAAACTTATGTATAGGTTTTGCTTTAGCTTGCATTGTTATTTGTTAGACCTAATGCAAGGTTATATTCTAAGGTTAGGTATTGTATAATTATTTAGAATTTAGGGATGGTATTGCACTCCTTCAAAGCTCAATTAACTCTCTCATATCTTAGGCTTTAGGTGTGAAAAGGACTGGAAGACTTTTAAATATCTTGGTATTCCAATATTTCTAAAAGGGACCACTACTAAAGACTGGCATAACATGGTTTCAAAAATTCAAAAAGAAAATGGTTTCATGGGGTGCTAGTTGGCTAAATTTGGCTAGCAGAGTGGTATTCATAAAATTCATCATGCCTGTTTGTATATATTTCAAGGCTCAATCCTCTTTGCCCCTAAAGGAATCTTGGATGAGATTAGTAGGTGTATAAGAAAGTTTCAGTGGAAAGATGGAAAAAAAATTGAAAAACAAACCAAGTTAGTTAACTGGAGCATGGTTAAAAGCTCAAAAGAGGAAGGGAATATGGGTTTAAAGGATTGTGTTTGCATGCAATTAGCTTGTGGTGCAAACCTGGTTTGGATACTATTAATAGAACCCTTTGAATGGTGGTTCTACAAAAGAAATATCTTCTTTCCTTAGAAAGATCTTTCAACAGTACATCAAGACCACAAGATGGATTCCACAAGTGCTAAGATCCTCTTCACAAAGTCTTCCAACAAAATCACAAACACAAGGTTGATCCTCTCACTATACCACAGAATAGATCAGATCTCGAACCAATATATATGCCACAAATCTCAGAGAAATAGATCATATCTCAAACCAATATATATGCCAAAGATCTCTTAGAAATAGATTAGATCTTGAACCAGTACATATTCCACACAACTTTGAGAAATAGATCAAATATCGAACCAATATATATGCCACAGATCTCAGGCTTCAGATCATAAGTATTATGAGTAGATCTCAAACCTTTAACTTCATATCATAAATATCCTGAGAAGATCTCCAATCACTGATTTCATATCATAAATGTAATGAGCGGATCTTACAAATATCGTACCACTTCACATAAACAACAAATAAGTAATGTATGTGTGTTTGAATTGCATCACAATGAGAGAAAAATAACCTCTCTATATATCCATCATGTGATTCGAATGAGAGACTTTCGAGGAAAACTTTTACAAGAAATGAGGAAGCAAAATAGTGTGTTAAATAGGAGGCTAGAAAGGAATCTAAAGTGGACGATACAAACAATGTCATAACGAGGAGAAAAATAGGATGTTAAACAGGAAGCTAAAAAGGAAGCTAAAGTGGATGCTAAAAATAATGGCATAACGAGCAAAATAGGTTGTTACACAGGAAGTTATACATGAAGCTACACCAAGGGCGAAAGAAGAGGTTAAACTGGGCATTTACGTCGATGCGAAAGTCAACGATATTTAGTGTTGAATTTAGTACCAACTCAATGTGATCAGCGAAAAAATGCCAAAAGTAGTTCCATCCCTATAAATAGCACTAGTTTTTTCAAAAAGGTGGAGAAAAATATACTAAAACAGACATTAGAAGCAAAAAAGGGAGCTAAAGAGGATTCTAATCACAAGGATTTGTTGTAGTGACTTGAGGAGACAACAATCTCAAAAGGCATACATGGTTTACATATTATCTACAACAAGGTTGTTTATCTACCCTTGCTCACTTTCCCTCCAAGCAATACGCATGCAATTTTTAAGTACAAAAGATGAGTTAATCAATATTTAACTTCAACTTTTAGGGGTACATGCACCTTTGTGAATGGACAAGGGCATGTACACATGAATTATGTTCTCCAAGGCTACATATAATGCCTTCCACATGTGCCTTATATGAAGGAAAGGCATGTGTAAGGTCTTCCACATCCATCTCATGTGAAGGAAAGGTGTGTGTGTGTGCGCGCACATCTTCCTTTCAATTACAAGACTCCTCAATAACAAAATAAATGAAAATTTTGAAAATTAAATGCAAATGCATGAAATTGAAGTGGAGGGAGAGAGAAGTAATTTAGTATAGATGAAATCAAAATTGGTTTATTGGATTTGCCACAACCATTAATTGAATTTTCATCCACACTAAAAAGTAAAGGAATCAAAATTGGCATATAGGTTGGATTTTCCACCTTACATCTAGCATTATTACTATCCTATCCATTTTTGATCTTGAGATCAACTCCCACCGGGTTGCAACACTAAAAAATTTTGATGTTTATTCATGTCATAAGTACCATGGTAGTGCCTACCAATCATGGATATCCTAGTTAGCACTTGGCTTGCCATTTTCATGACCATGCTAAAGTTTTTCATAAGCTTTGGAGCCCTCTTAGCCCTCCCATGGGTTTGCATTGATGTTTCTTGACTTTTATTAATACTATTTATGACCATCCTTTATAGGTCTCCCACATTTGATTGACATTGTTGCATTCGATACCACTACTTGTGCTTTTAAGCCTAAATCCACCGTAGTTTGTTGTTTTTCACTTAAGACTTATGCATTCTCTTTAGTTTCTCACCTTTGTATTTATTACTTCTACATTTTGAAACCTTTTTTCTTGAAGGAAACATGTTAATGAGTGTCCATATCCTGCACATCCTTGTTTTTCATAGGTAGGCTCCATCTACTTGGAACATAATTGTTTGTGGTACGACAATCGTTTCCTCCATTGTATTATGAAATTATTTTATTCATTTTAAAGACTATTTTTTTGTAACCTTGGTAGGACTACATCTTCATCATGTCCAACTTTTCACCCCGATCAGGGGGATAGCACAAGATTTGAACCCAAGACTTTCCGTTCGGTGAGACTTCATTTCCACAGACATTGCCAATTGAGCTACCCCAAGTGGACATTCATTTTAAATATTTTATAATCTGAAGAAGATATGCGAAATTAATTTAAGATAGAGAGAAAGTGGGGAAAGAATTAATATCTTTACTTTTGTTAGTGGCAACAATCTCAAATATGTAACCCTTGAACAAAGCAATAAGTATTGAGTTTTTTTCTCAACAAGTTGATTCTTAACATTTCCTAGGGATCTGAACCATGATCTTTGAGTTTTACTATGGTTGGTTCTTCCTCCAGCTAGTATGGACAATATATTGATGCCTCTTACATTGAACATTTATATCATTATTCCTTCTTGCATCAAATGTTTCCCAAGTCACCATTGTCATGCTTATGTTCAAAGGTTATTTTTACCTTGTGTCAGTCATTCCTCGTAGTCTTGACCATCTATCCTAGCCTTCCCTATTTTGGAATTTGTTCTCAATTGCATTAGTATCAATGATCTTTATTCATGCTAGTGTGGAGAGTCCTCATTGAATTCTCACTAGCGGGTCATCTCCAATTGACTATGGCACATTGTCTTGATAGATTGACCTAGAGTAGATAGCATCGTGGGCCCATTTTCATATTGGTAGGTTATCTTGTACTTAGCAGATGACATTTCATTAATGTTTATTCACTAAGTGATTTCCCACAGGCTCAATGGCAAGATATTTATTCACATATTTGAATTTGTGTTGTACCATAGTTTATTTTCATTATTGATGGAATTCCTTGCTTCTATCAACGAGTTTCATTATCGATTGTTGCTTAAAGGGTCTTTTCATGCATTATTTTCATTTATAGCATGCAAGGGCCATACATCAATGGGATTTTCTTAAAGCCTTTGTTCAAGAACTTACTATCATTTTCCTCATGTTTTCTTGTGTTGGATAATGGGGGATGCCTTAATGCCATCTTTACAATGGATCTCTTCCCATCGACGTCACCTCATGTTCTCTAAAAATGTGATTTAGTGTTTTTATAGTACCTTGGGGCTTGCAATAATCAATGGCAGGTTCCCTCAATTTTCACAGTCTCAATACATTAATGTCCCCTAATTGATGGATTCTAATTTTTTTTATAACAACACATATATACACGCTCGCTAAAATGTACCAAGTACGTTAACAACCATTATCATTATCGATGGGTTGCCTTGTGTTTGTTAATGGTATACAACAATTATCGATAATCAAATAGCTTCTCCCACATTCAAATTAAACTTGTTTATTTACACGATATAGATTCATATTGTTGGTGGATTTGGATACACAATAGTGTTCCCTCTTTACTTCATTTCCCAAGTTTCATGAGATAATACAACCTATTCATATGACATTGGTACTTTGTGGAGAACTAGTTTGTGCCTTGTAGTTCCAGTTGTTCTCCTTGTGTATAGTAAGACATGGATTCACTCTATCTCGTGGCTATGATCTATATTTGACATG
The DNA here is from genome assembly GCA_031772625.1 of Pinus tabuliformis. Taxonomy (NCBI): domain Eukaryota; kingdom Viridiplantae; phylum Streptophyta; class Pinopsida; order Pinales; family Pinaceae; genus Pinus; species Pinus tabuliformis. The sequence continues at coordinate 1,043,801,519 of CM062805.1, read as the reverse complement.
GATCCATTGTATACCTTATTCATGCCCATGGTTTCCACATTTTATATACTTTCTGGATTTAACATGTACTTGATTTGGCAGTTGTGATTTTTCACACTTGAACATGGATACACCTCCCTCGAAAAAGAGGATCATCTCATACTTTGGTTTATGTTGCAGGTACCTTTTTTATCTGAAATTTGGTATAATTCACCTCGTCCCACTTATCCACTTCCTCTGTTGATTTATATTGTATTTTGGCCACTAACTTCCATCATGACCTCATAAATTGGGAGCATATGATATAGCATCATTTGATTTATGTCCTTAACGCTAAATGGCCCTCATATTGATCATTTGCAATCACTGCTCATGCTAAAGGATGTTTGGAGGGAACGTTTTGCAACTCACATGTTATTTTCCTTCAAAAAAGGAGTGTGCACATGCATGCATGTACCTTAAAAAGTGGATTAAAAATATAATATGCTTGAAAATCATGTGCTCCTAAGTGGGATTTACATGACTCATACACTTGTACTTTCCTAAAACTCATTACTAAGGGTATAAAAAGAGCATTAGTGTTGGAGGAAAGGCTAATCAAGAAACATGATAATTGGCAGAGTTACCATATTAGTGTCCTCATGAACAATCAAAGGTGATTGTTGTTCTAAGTTTATATGACCTTTTGCCCACAAAAAACTATTGTTGTATGAGTCGTATTTTCCTCCTTTAGATTTGAGGCCTGAAACTCACTTGTTTTCCTTAATCTCTTACTTAGAGAAGAGTCATGGTCCAAAATCTAACTTAAGTGGCCTAGGATTGAAGGAACTTGGATAATAATTACAAAAGGTGCCAACAACAAGATATCAAGTATAATCATACTTTTTTGTCTCCATTAATAAAGGGAAGATCTCTCTTCTTTCCCTCCCCCAAATACAATTGCCCTACTTTATTCATGTTTTTTTATGTGATTGGCTTTCCTTTTAGTTAGTTAGAATTAGTTATCTTGATGCTTGCACTTGTACAACTGATTACATCAAGAAAGGTTGTTGTCTCTTGGTGTGCAAATTTCAAGACTCGAGGATTGGATCTAGGACAAACATAGTGGGATAAGTAGACATGATTAAATTTAAAGCAACATTTGGGACAAGATATGTCATTTCTCGAACCAAAAATTAGTTATCACAAGTAGTTCAAATTTAATTATAGAGAGAAATATGTTATTCTTTGAATTACCTTGTGATAGTTCACCCCTAGCTATTAGGATAACAACATTCTTATAGTTTAGGTTGTCCTTATCTTCTTGGAATTGTAGATCATTACATTCCTTGTAGGATTATTACAAAAGCACTTGAAAAGGTGGTTTAAAAATGGGTGTTATGAAGAAGGAATTTCCTTAAGTTTAAAATAACTTTCTAGAAAAATTGGAAGAAAGAATGATCAATCATGTTTTTATTTTCGGATTTGTTCTCCTTTGGAGAATAGGTGCCCAAATTACACGAGCCAATCAATTAGGTGGAGTCCAAAGATGATAAGGGATTGTATCATTTTGTAAATTTGAATATATATTTGCATATTTGGTAAAATAAAAGTGGGTTTGTGGTTGTTAAATCTTTTTACATTTAACTAGACATAGCACACAAACTTCACCTCGATATTCCAATAATATAAATGCAGTATTCTACTCTGTTAATAATATATGATATTTAAAAATTCAAGTAGAGCATGTGATATTTTGATATGATTTCAATAATAATATTATTGAAATGCTTAGATTATATGTGTATACATATATGTGCATGTGTATCACAATATATAAGTGAAATCCACATAGATATAATTTCATATGTAATCTTTGTATTATATATATAGATATATATATATATATATAGATAATTTAATAGAATATAAAAACATAAATTAATTTTTATTCACCCATAATCCCCATCATAATGCACAGGTCACTTTCCAATATCTAACACCTCATTATTCCTTTTTAAAGACCTTGCTTATATATTTATTTGATTTTATTTATGTTTCAATTTTGGAGCTCATGTCCTCACATTTGTTTACCTAGAGTTAGTTGATAAAGTACTCCATTGATAAATGGTTAATTGACAACTATTGACAACTTATTAATATATAGTTGGAAATTTTTATTTAGATTGTGTATTGGTATTATTAATAAATTTGAAGATGATCTTTGAGTTTAAAGAAATTTATCTTATTAGGAGAAAAAGACTATACATTCTTTGTTTTTAGAAAATTAAATTATATAAAAAAATCTAGTACACTTAAATCTATGATATTGTAGATTTTATAATAATTGTAATTGGTGGTAAACATTTTTATATAAAAATATGTTAAAATGAGATATAATTGTATTCTATTCAAGATTGCGAAAATATTTTGTTTGAATTTCATATTTTTTTTTTACAAGAACGGTTATGGGATTTCATTAACTGAATGGCAAAGTGCCGCAAATTCGGTTACAAAAAGAGAGGCAGATTTCTGCATGTCTCTCCAGCAAGATGAACATAGCGCCTACGCTTATCAGGCTCCTCTTTTTACATTTTATATAGTGGACTTTTGCTGCTGATTTCCTGAGCTTAAAAATACAAACAAACTGTTTCAATAATATGCAGTAAAACATGGCTCTTTAGGGGATTGGGTCCCAAAAGATTTCATTATTTCTAAGAATAGTTTCGGCAACTAACTGGACTGCCTTGTTTGCCTCAATGTCTGCTTCTTTGTTATTTGTTCTCAAAACATGAAAGTATTTCAATTTCAAGGACTTTGCCATGCCTTTAATCCTTGTAATTATCCTTGCGAGCTGCAGGTCCGCTAGATTAGAATTGGTCGCCACTGCTTTGATGATAACCTGGGAATCCCCAAAGACATTTGCCTCCTTGAGGCCCAGCTCTTTGAGAAGTTTGATTCCTTGAAAAAGGGCCATCGCTTCAGCTTGTATGCTTGAGGAATGGCCTAATCCCCAGGCAAATCTGTGCTGAGATGTTTCATCTGGTTTTATGATGAGCCCTCCAGCTCCAGCAATTCCTGGATTTCCTTTGGCTGCCCCATCAAAGAAGAGAAGAGGGATTGTTTGAATTTCATATTAATAATAACAAATTTTATTAATTTTAAAATAATTAATAATTAATTTATTACTAATTTTAATTTTTTAAATTCTATTTTGTGTTATTTTTAAATTAATTATTAACTAAAATAATTTTGATATTTAATTAATAATAATAATAATAATTAAATTTCCATGTAATATTTATATACTTATATTATCATTCACATTTTCCTTAGTCAGCTCTAAACATTTCCTTAAACATTCGTATCCACTATTTATTCTTTCTATTTTTCATATAATTTTCTCAAGTCTTTACAATAGACCAGGATAGTGGCTCTAAAACTCCGACAATAAAACTCGTATTTGTGAATCTTCCTACACAAACAAACAACTATAATCACAAAAACTTTTCTTCTTTTTTTTCTTTTTTTCTTCTTCTGTTTTTTTTTTTTTGGTTCATGAACACCTGTGGTCACTTCACTGGGTAGCCGTTACATCCACAGTAAGAACTTGGCAGATCGACTCCAAAGGGGATCAAGCCCCTCGGCCTATGTCTAGACCTGACCCTAAGGGCTTTCAGGAATTGACCCTGTGACCTCCTGATTGGCAAGGCACTAATTTGACCGGTTGAGCTAACCCTTGGGGCTATAATCACAAAAAACATGAACACTGCAATTGTGAATATTAGTTGTTACTTTAAGCAATGCACCATATATGCAAACTCACACATATACATCATAATATAGTTTATTATTCAATTGATTGTTAAATCATTTAAAAGTAAATTCGATGTTCTAAGCGTGAAAACTTACATGTAATTGTATATTGAACCACAATATAAAGATTACTTAGTTGTTATTCAAACCTTTAAAATGTTAATTAAGAGCCAAATTTATTTATCTACTTACGAAGAGTTGCACCACACGTCCCTTCACATCAAAAGATGGCATGAATAGTTTATGTCGCATTTAATAATGAAGCCATTCCATTGATAATATAATACAAAGAATAGGTCATTGATAATATAATAAAACAAGGGCTATATAGTAGCTAGTACCTGTGGCTTAGCTTAAATATAGCTTAATTAAACTAAAAAATAATAAAGGCAAATATTTCATCACAAAAATAAAATAACTAATAAAACATTGTATTGTTGAATGGGATCACAAAAAATTAAGAAATATGATTAACTAATATTGTTTATATTAACATATACCCACTTTAATATATATGTTTATGTGTTTTTTTTTTTTATTAATATATATAATATTTTATAATTAAATTCATTAAAATATGTTTTTACTATAATAATAGGTCATCTTAAATTGAAAATGTGGAAGAAAAAAATATGCTTAATGAAAATATAAATAATAGAAAAAGGAAAAAAAATCAAAATCAAAAAGTTAAATAAAAAAGAAATAAAACTAAAAACAAAAAATTAGTAACGCATACAAATGGAAGTTACTAAAGAGTCCATAATAAGACCTCAACCAATCACCTTACAAAAACATGAATTCAAATAATAATAAAATATAACAAAAATTGAATTCCCAATGTTGAACTATGGATAAGCAGCATAAATTTTTGGTAGTATACAAACTAATACACAGTCAAAGCAAAACTGAATGGTAATACCATGTTAGGGATAATAATATGTTAATTATGAATCAAAGAGTGAATATATGTAAATAATCATTTTCTACGACAAAGAGCAAACTCGACATTCTAAAGAATTATATATATTTGTAATTTTCTTTATTATTTTATTATTATAGTCATTGAATTCTCACTTTTCACATTATTCCATTGTAATGATGATTGCACTTTTAAGGTAATATGATGTGTTATTATTATTATTTAAGGAAAATCATGTTACTTAAAATTATTTATTGATTGTTTGTAAGGGGGCATAATTTGACTCTTGTTAGAAGTCTCTAGGACTTGGGTGACGGGTCATGAACTTGTTTCCTTATATTTTAGTAAGACGAGCTCTTAGTGAATTTGAAGCAATTTTAGGCCTTGCTTCAAGAGCTAAAGGTGGTTTCAACCTAAATTATATTTACAAAAAATACCTAATATCCCATGTGGTCATTGTCGAGACTACTTCCAATAGGGTCATGTGCTTTCTAGTAGCATCTAACCTCAGTCCCATATTTGACACCAGATACTAAATTTGGCTACAATTAAACCTCTTGCCTAAAAATGTCCCTTGACTCGTCTCTTATAAAAAGGAAATGTGACAGATGCAAAAGTTTTTTTTTTCTTTTTTCAATAACATTACTCATTCATACAAACCTTATTTCATTCCCTCATCACCCTTAGATATGGTGGTATTACACCTACATGGGGTGTACATAAATAATTATTAAGTATTATAAGTGTTGGATGACCATGTATATTTATGGCTCGTGTATTTTATGACTCACACTTGTTTAGAGTCTCATCTGGGTTTACTGGGACATTTCAAGAAAGATTTCAAGACATAAAATAGTCTTCAAACATGAATTGGTTAGCTAATATCTATTCATTTGAGTTTCGACTCCTTGAGTGTCAGTGAAATGTGATGCAGATGGTAGAGCATCGATGAATTAAGGTACAACAAATTCGAGTTGTAAATTAGTTAGTCATTTTTACAAAAGTTAGATGTTAAGTCACTAATTGGGTTTCACCTATTTGGAAGGTTGGGACTTTAGAGGTCTCAACTTGTTATTTTAATATTATACGCTTGAATCATCAAGATCTCTAACTAGGTACCACATTTCAAGCCACTCGAAGAGTTTGATAATTGTAGGTGTAACACTCCCTCCCAACCCTTTGTACTATCTCGAGTTGTAGGAGGTGTTACCTATTGATTTGACTTGATATCCAAGGTTTGTTATGAAGATGGGGTTGCAAAAATCCTCTTTTCCCAACATTTTCAAAACTCAAAACAAATGGCACCAATGCATTCAAGTCATCGACAATTTTCTGGTGATATAAATTTTATCTGAATCTGACTCTTAGATTGAAAGTTATGTCCATTTGAAGTTTAGTCAGTCATATTAGGCCACATCAACATTGGGTTGCCGCATATCATCCTTGTGGCACTTCCATGTCAACCAAGGAAAGAGCCCCACCTAAACCTCCCCATCGTACTTTATTATGTTTTCTTGTTATATTCAATTCCAAGTTGCCAAAACCCAAGGTAGGTTTATACAAGTAGTTTCTCATTTTGCGCTCCCCCTGTTAACTCACAACAGAGTGGGGGCATGGAGTGAATGTATGTCATTGATTGGGCCCTCACTTTGATCATGTTGCCATGAGGTGACACACTTTTAATGTGGGATCCTCAGTGGGAATGCCCACGTCAACCATTCATGTTAACTCACATCGGACTAGGGGGGGGCTGAGTGAATGAGGGTTGTTGATCAATACATGCTCTGATCACATCATCTCAAGGAAGCCTCTCATTAATAAGGGTCTAGAGAGGGTGATATAATGAGCGATGGGTGTTTCCCTCAACTTACAACCCCGACAAACAAGAAAATCTCACAGAAGTTGTTGTCACCGCTACACTTCCATCGTCCATTCCATGTTACATTGCACATTGGTTACGGTGGTGAGTGATGGGTGGTGGCAAGGTTCCCCACTAGAACCATAGTCGAATTGGCTTCTCCTTCATCGGAACATTCTTAATGCATACTTGAAGTTCCCAACGGCGAGAGGTGGGTAGTGGTAAGGTTATGTGATGCCCATGTGGCCTCCATGTCACACGAACTAGTAGACATAAAAGGGGCTTGCATCCACATCCAAGTCATGCTTCCCAAGGTTGTAACTACCATGGAATTCAATTTTAACAAAGGAAAAGAGACAGTGAGTGGTGGGAAATGTTAGGGATCCACGTGGCAGACTCGGCATGGGGACCATCTATTGAATTTGTAACTATGGACGACCTTCATAATGTGTATTTGGTCACTTGATGTACTTGTATTTATCATTGTAAGGAATACTTTAAATGCTAGAGTCAAAAGAAAAAAGTATCATGAGTCAAAGTCCCATTGTGACTTTTAAAAGAATAAAATTTGAATTTTTGAATTGTAAATTTTGGCTCCAAAAGTAGTCAAGTTGGCCTCCCTCCAAGTCAAGTCAACCCTGGCAGAATACACCCCCATTCGGCCAGGACAGATCATTATATAAACACAATTCAAACTCCTCCACTAGGGCAATTTACATCTCTCACACAAGACAATTTCTAGGTAAGCAAGCGAAGGACAAGAAGGACGAATATGAAGAAGAAAAAGACAAACTGGCTCTCTTTATCTCTCTCATCAACTCGCACATGTGGATATAATATCTCTCTCTTAGTTCATGATTTTTTGGGCATTCTATTACATGGCGTCGAAATTTTGGGCAACTACAAGACTAGAAATTATGGGTCGATTGACAGCTACAAGGAGGCTAAAATTTCTAGGTCAAATCTAGCAAAGTGAGTCTCTCAATCAAATTGGGTGGATTGACATGGAGGGGAAGACCAGGTTTGACCATAGGTTTAGGTGTGTCTCTCATTGAACAGAAAAAATTTCTATTGAAAAGGCTATTGGTTTTCTCCCTGGTGGGTTTTCATAGGGTAAATCTTGTCTCTTCTTTGTGCATTATAATCTATATTGTTCTATTGTTCTTTATGGTTGAACTTCTTAAGTCTAATTATTGAACAATATATTGGAATAAAAGTAAAAGAAGATCTACATCAAAAGTAATTATCAATTTTTTAGAAATATTGTGTTAGTTATCATTGCACTTAGAAATCAACATTGTATTAGAGCTTTGGTGAAGAAAGGAACTTTGAGATTACTTCTAAAGAAACACTAAATTGAGATCATCATTATTGAAGTCCTTCTTGATTTGCATCCATGGCCTCCTCTAGGGAATCTGGAAACAAGTTAGTGGGAGCCTCCAACTTTAGGGCATGGAAACTTAGAGTTGATAATATTATTCCTTTTTTTTTTCAAAAAAACGGGTAGCATTTTCATTAATAAGACTAGAAATAGGCCAAGTCCCTTACAATCATAGAGAGCAAGCTCTCAAAATTGTTCAGCATGATAACTAGAAGAACAACCCTATTGCTACCTATGTTATTTACATACATATTGTTTACGTCATTTATACTATAAACCTTCCAAAAGACTCCACTATACTTTACTGTTCAAAAAAACATAGAATTTAACAAGAAAAAGGCAATTTCTACGTGTTGCTTCCTGGGTCGACTTCTCTCAGAGCCTCGTCAAAAGGCATGGCTCATTCTTCAACTTTGCCTACCCCCAAGATCGAGGGCCCGATTTGCAGTGCTAATGACACCCTCAACTTTAGGTGCAAAGACATACCCAAATCCAAAAACTTCTTTCAGCACACCCACGATGGTTGTCTCCACCTTTACTTCGATATTTTCAACCTTATGGCTAAGGTTCAAGACGTCAGTAGTCAGGAGTTCCATGGTTTTTTGAAGCAATTCCATGTCTTTACCAAGACCAGACAGTTGGGCATACAAGACCGCCATGTTTTCGTTGATTTCCTTCACTATTTCCTTGATTACTTGCTTGCAGGAGCTATCAACAATATCCCCTATGTTCCCACTACGCCCAGACTCTGTCGCATCGCTGGCACTTCCGTTGCTTGTTAAGGCCATTCTCTTGGCTATTCTCCCATGTACCAACAATATCCTTTTCTTTATCTGCCACAACCAATTGCTATATATAAACACCTGGTCCTTCCCGACATTCCTTCCTATCTTATCAGCCATTAATGAGCATCGACTCTGCATCATGGCAAAACAACTACCATCCATCTCCATCACCGTCGAATCCTACTTGGATCAAATTGCAATGGTACCTACCCAACCCTCGAATGAAACCATATTAAATAACTAGGCAAATGACCAAGGACTAAAAGCCCACATGTCACGGTTCATGCTTCCTCTCTCCCGCGATCACACTTGTGTATTAACTTCCTACCAACCGCCCCCTCTCCCAATGCACTACAATAAACCATCAAAATCTTATCCATCATAACCAACTGTTTATTCTATTGCAGACCTGTACTCCAACTATACTACACATATCTTGATTTTTTAAACCACATTATGGGATATGACATATATCGCATACGTTGTTAATACGTAAGGAGCCTTGCTCTAACTCTACGCCAATGTTGGCTTGCACGTCCGCCGCTTGGTTGTTGGCTCGCTTTACATGGAAAATTTTAAAATTTTCAATTTTCTTTAAGAGATACATTATCCTTATAATAATTGGAGAGGATTTTGACTCAATGAGGTTCTCTTGCTTGACGAGACTCAAACATTTTTGGATTATCACCATAGAGTCACCAACAATAATCAGGTTCTTGATACCCTTAGAGACACTGATTTTCAATCCTTGCCATAGAGAGAGAGAGCTTATGCTTGATTTTTCGTGGCATCCATGTGAACTTTAATTTAGTCCTTTCTTCCAGGCTTACTAGCACCCCTCTCTTTCTAGCCTCCCCAAGAGTTGATATTATTCTTGCAAAGAGAAAGGTATTGGATATTGTAACAACAAAAGTTGTGGAACTAGCAAATGCAGCAGGGAAGGAGAAGTTTAAGGAAGATGATCCCAATGCCATGAGCATCATTATGGACTCCATTAGAGATCATCTCATCCCCTACATTGAAAAGTTGGATACTTCTAAGAAGATGTATGATGCCCTAACAAATCTCTATACTATCAAGAATGTTGGTCAAGCCATGAGTTTGAAGAATGAACTTTGTGATGTGACGATGACGAATGATGACATGATTGCTTCATATTTTGTAAGGATTTATCAAATAAAGGATCAAATTGTAGTGATTGGAGAAACTATTCCTGAAAGTGAACTCATGACTACAACACTCAATGGTCTACCTAGATCATGGGATGCATTTGCAACAGGTATAAGTAGCAGGAAGGAAACTCCTACATTTGAAGAACTATGGGCCTCTTGTGCTCAAGAAGAATCAAGGATTATATCGAGAGATAGGAAGGAAGAAGCTTCTCAAGAATTAGTAGCTGCTTCAAGCATAAAGGAAAGAAGAAGGGTGGCTCTCAACACAAGAAGTCAAAGAAGAAAGACATGTCAAAGATTCAATGCTATGGTTGTCAGAAATTTGGGCATTTCAAAAGGGATTGTCTTGAGATAACTAATAACAAGAAGAGAAAGGAAAACAACATGCTTTCGTAGCTGATGTTGAAGAGGAACACCCCAAGAAGCCCAAAGGTGACAAATATTTCTTCTAATTTTCTTCTCTATCAGGTTCTATTATAGATGATGACATGTGGTTGGTAAATAGTGGCGCATCAAGGCATATAACTAAAGAGTGTGGAAATATTTCCAGGATAATGGAAAAGAGGTTGTCCCAAATATTTGAGCTTGGAGACAATCACAGTTACATAGTCAAAGGAGTTGGAAAGGCATCCATAGAACCGGAATTAGGTAACAACATGCATATCAGTAATGTTCTATATGTATCGAGTTTGAAAAATATTTTTCTCTCTATTTCATATTTAGAAGATAAAGGAGATAAAGTAGCTTTTGTGGTTGGGAAAGTACTTGTTTGGTCCAAGGGCTCTAGTATAGGTGATGATGTGGTTATTGAGATTCATGAAGGAAGATTGTAGAGACTTGTGATTCAACCAACTCAAGCCTTACTTCATGATTAAATCAATCCAAGTGAACTATGTAATAGAAGGTATGGACATCTTCATTACAGAGCATTACCATAATTGAACCAAATAGTTTAAGGCATCCCTAAAATGCAGATGGATCATGAAGGTATTTGTAAAGTTTGTGCTCTTGGGAAAAACTTCAAGAAACCATTTCCAAACAATGACAACAGATCTAAAGAATTTTTGGATTTAATACACTCTAATGTGTGTGGTATGAGTCTTATAATATCACTTGGAGGTTCACTATATTATGTGACATTTATTGATGAATTCTCCTACAAGACATGGATTTATCTTTTGAATATTAAGGATGAAGTTTTCACAAGGTTTTAGGAATTCAAATCTGAAGTGGAGATCTTGACAGGTAAGAATATCAAGATTTTGAAATATGACAATGGGTGAGAATACACCTTGAAAGACCTCGTGACTTTATGTAAGAAAGCTAGGATTAGGAGGGAGCTGATTATTCCCTATAATCCACAAAAAAATGTTGTAGAAGAATGAAAGAGCATGTCCATTAAATAATTTGTTAGGGCAATGATGCATGATAGGGATTTTCCATTATTCTTATTGGGATAAGCGTCAATGACAGTCATATATATTCATATCATAAGTTCTCATCAAATTCTGGAAGGTGTGACTCCTGAAGAAGCATTCTCTAGAAGGAAGCCAGAGGTTGGAAAAATAATAATATTAGGTTTTCTTTTCTATATCCATGTTCCTAAGGATAAGAGGAACAAGCTTGAGCCTTAAGGGAAGAAAGGCATATTTGTTGGTTACAATGAATCATCAAAGACCTATAGAATCTACATTCCAAGTCACCAAAGGATTGAAACTAGTCAAGATGTCACTTTTGATGAGAAAGTGGCATATTGGAAGTCCAAGGAAGTTTCAATGGACTCTCTTGATGAGGTAAAACATGAGGATGAGCATTCAAGTTCTACAGAAGGTCCCACAGAGCTAGGAGGGCCTTGTAAATAGTGGAACTAGCCATTGTTCCAGAGATAAGAAAAAGACCAACATGGCTCAAATCAACATTGGGAGAAGAAAACTAACATGCAACTCCTAATGGAACATCAAGAGAAATTAAGAGACCTAAGAGGTTCTCTAGCTATGTAGCTCTCATGACTAACCTGATTGATGCAAAGGCGTCCACATATGAAAAAGTATCCAACTAGTAGGTGTGGAAGGAAGTTATGAATGAAGAATATCAATCAATCATGAAGAATGATGTCTGGGAGATTGTGCCAAGGCCAAAAGGAAATACAACGGTAACTTCCAAGTGGATATATAAGATCAAACATGTTGTAGATGGGACAATTGACAAATAAAAGGCACACTTCAAGGCCGAAGAGTTCTCCCAGGAAGAGGGAGAAGATTATGATGAGACCTTTGCTCTAGTTTTCAGTTACACCACTATTAGATCCATGAATTCTCTTGTTGCTTCAATGGGATGGATTTTAAATCATATGGTTTTAAACACTACTTTCCTCAATGGTGTGAATGAGGAAGAGGTGTACATAGAGAAACCTCAAGGATCTGAGGTGCATGGAAAGGAGTCTCATGTTTGTAGGTTGAAGGCGGCCTTGTATGCACTCAAGCAAGATCCAAGAGCTTGGTATGCTTGTATCAAAAACTATCTTACAAGATTGGGATTTACAAAGAGTGAAGGTTATCTAAGCCTTTATTTCAAGGTTGTGAAGAATTCACCTATGATCCTATTATTATATGTTGATGGTTTGTTTTTTACATGCGTTGAGACTCTTTTTGTTCAATGTAAGAAGCAATTGTCTTCTGAGTTGGATATGAAGGATCTTAGATTGATGCGTTACTACTTGGGACTAGAAGTATAGAAGAAACACGGTGAAGTATTCCTCGGTCAAGGAAAGTATGTGATTGAGATCCTTCAGAATTTATGTACGATGGATTGTAAATCCATGGCTATTCCCAAGGTGACAAACTTGAAGAAGTCAATAGGCTTGAATCCAGTTAGGTAGATCCAACTATGTGTCAGTGTTTGATCGGTTCATTGATGTACTTGGTTAGCACCCGGTCGGACATTTGCTTTGTTGTGAACACGCTGAGCCAATTCCAGGTTGAACCAAGGCATAAGCATTGGATTGCAAGGAAGCACAATTTGAGATATCTTCATGGTACTGTGAATTATGGCTTGAAATATGTTGCAAATAAGGATCTACAAATTTTGGGATATACAGATGCAGATTGGGCTAGAAGTGTTGAGGATAGGAAAAGTACCTCGGGACTATGCTTCAACTTGGGATAAACTATGATATCTTGGATGAGCATGAAGCAAAGGTCAGTTTCACTCAGTACTGCAAAAATAGAGTACATCATAGATAATGAGTCTTGTACTGAAGCAGTAATGCTCTAGAAGTTGTTTGCAGGACTGTTCAACCAAGAGTTGAAACCGATGGTGATAAGCAATGATAATAAAAGTTGTGTGAAACTTTTAGAGAATCCCATGTTCGATGACAAGTCGAAGCATATGGAGATCTAGTGCCATTACTTCCATGACATGGTGCAACAGAGAGAAATAATGTTCGAGTACATATCCACTGATGTTTAGACGAAGCCTTTTCCCAGGGACAAGTTCGTGTACTTTAGAGACAAGTTATGGCTTGTGGAGATAAACCCTCTCATTGAGAGGGAGTGCTGATATATATGTAGCATGAATAGACATTCTCCCGATAGGGAGAATGGTTCTGAGAGGCCCAGAGTGCTCAATAGGTAGGGTTGAGTGATTGCCTCATGGAGGAGACCCGATCACACACTAGGGAAAGGTGTAGTGAGGTATGTGGACCCTATCACACACCAAGAAGGGTGTAGTGAGGTCCTTTGGCATTTGGACCCGATCATCAACCATGAAAGTGTTGAGTGAGGTACTAGACTCGATCACACACCAAAAGGTTGCAGTGAGGTCCTTTAAGCATCTAGACTGGATCACCGACTAGAAGGGGTTGGGTAAGGTCTTCACACAAAGTGATCACTGAGAAGGGAGAATGAGTGGTAGCTACTTGAGGTCTCAGCAATTTGACCTAGGGAGAGGTCATTAGGATCGATGACTCTGGATGAGTGAGTCCATATATGTTGATGAAATTGCAATGGGTTTGGAACTGCCCCATATACGACCACTATTAGATGTTGATGGTAGATGCTAATGTTTGAGGATGCTAGAGTCTTGAAGAGATATCCAATTTAGCACCGGTTTTAGGATGTATTTATAGCAAAGATTTTAGAGTTACCGCCTCACAGGGAAGTGGATTTCTTTATTGAGTTGGTACGAGGAGCAACACCAACATCAAAGGCACCTTACAGGATGAGCACTCCATAGTTGGTGGAATTCAAGTTGCAGCTTAAGGAAATGCTTGATAAGGGATACATAAGGCCAAGTGTGTCGTCTTGGGATGCACTAGTGTTGTTTGTGAAGAAGAAGGATGGTACTCTCACGTTGTGCATTGACTACAAGTAGTTGAACAAGGTGATGATCAAGAACAGGTATTCTTTGCCACAAATTGATGACTTGTTTGATCAGCTAAAGGGAGGAGCATTGTTCACAAAGATTGACTTGAGAATAGGATATCATCAAGTACACAGCAAAGAAGTAAACATCTACAAAACCACATTACATACTAGGTATGGGAATTATGAATACGTAGTGGTTTCGTTTGGTCTTACTAATGCTATATCTACTTTCACGTGTGCGATGAATAGTGTGTTGTGTCCTTATCTAAACAAGTTTGCGATAGTTTTCATTGATGATATATTGATATATTCTAAGAATGAGGAAGAGCATGTAGAACACCTAACAATAGTGTTAAGATTATGGAGAGAGTATCAGTTGTATGCCAAGCTTAGTCAATGTAGTTTCTTTCAGACTAAAGTTCACTACTTGGGACATGTTGTTTCCAAGGAAGGCATAGCAGTGGACCAGGAAAATATTAGAGCTATCATGGAGTGGGTAGCTCCTAAGAATGTGAATGAGGTTAGGTCATTCATGGGACTAGCAGTTTACTATAGGAGGTTCATCAAGAACTTCTTGCATATTTCCTATTCAATTACATCTTTGCAGCAAAAAGGAAAGAAGTTTGAAGGGATTGAAGAGTGTGCAACTAGCTTTGAGAAGTTAAAGCATTTGCTTACAAATGCTCTAGTCTTGAAGATTACAGATCTAGATAAAGAGTTTGTGGTATGTATAGATGCTTGCAAGAGAGTACTTATTGGAGTTTTGATGCATGGAGGACAAGTGGTATGCTATGAGTAAAATAAGTTGAATGAGCACGAGCAGAACTATGTGACTCATGATCTTGAGTTGGCAGTTATCATTCATGCCTTGAAGATGTGGAGACATTATATTCTTGGAAAGAGGTTTATTCTAATGAGTGATCATAGTGGAGTGAGGTACTTGTTTGACCAACCTAATCTGAATGCTAGACAAGCTATACAGTTGGCCATTCTCAATGAATTTGACTTCGAGATAATATACATTAAGGGAAAGGAGAACAAGGTTGCATATGCTCTCAGTAGGAGAGTGCAGGTGAATGATGTCACAATTGTGAGTTCTTATGGGATAGATTTGCAGGAGCAGATATTATAGGCATAACAACATGATGAAAGGTATCAACAGTTGAGGCACAAGTTACAGCAGTAGGGTGAAGGTAATAGGGATGAGGAGTATCATCTCACAGCAGATGGCATGGTAAGATTCATGAACATGATTTATGCACCAGATGATAGTGATATCAAGAAGCTTATCTTGAGGGAGTTTCATGTCAAGCCATATTTAGGTCACCTAGGATATCATAAGACTTTCACAACTGTTAAGAAGTCATATCATTTGTCGAACTTGAAGAAATAGGTGATTGATTTTGTTGCGAGATGTTTAGATTATTAACAAGTAAAAGCATAGTGTAATCATCTAGGTGGTTTATTGCAACTGATTCTGATTCCAGAGTAGAAATGGGAGGTAATTTCCATGGACTTCATTATAGGTTTTCAGAAGAAATCAAAGCAACATGATTCAATCATGGTTGTGGTAAGTTAAGTACAGTAGCTCATTGCATTGCAGTTAAGTCTACAAACTCATCCAGTGAGATAACTCAGATTTTCATCAAAGAGATAGTGAGGTTGCATGGTGTTCTCAAGAAGATCATATCAAATAGAGATGCCAATTCCACTTCCAGGTTTTGGAAAGATATGTTTGCAGGTTTGGGGACAAAGTTGGCGTTCAGTATAGCTTAGCATCCATAAACAGATGGACAAACAGAGAGGGTCAATAGGATTTTTGAGGATATGTTTAGGATGTATGTCATGCATCAACATCGAAAGAGGGAGGAGTACCTCCCACTAGTAGAATTCACATATAATAATGGGCATCGAGAGTCCTTGAATATGAGTCCATTCAAGGTTATTTATAGGTGGAGTTGTAATACTCCCATCTATTGGAGTTATCCAGTAAACAACGTATTGGTTGGACTGAATATGATTCCAGAGATGGAATAAGAAATGTAGGTTATCAAGAGGAATTTGAAGGCAGAACAAGACAAGCAGAAGAGTTATGCAAATCAACACAGGGAAATTAAGGAGTTTCAGGTTGTGGAGCATGTGTACTTGTGCATCAATCCCAAGAGGATCTTGAGTATTGGATCATGTGCCAAGCTAGCACCTCGATATTTTGAGCCTTTTGAGATCTTTGAGAGGATTGGACTAGTGGCCTATAGACTTGCACTGCCTTTGATAGTGAAAGTCCATGATGTTTTCCATGTTTCATTAGTTAAGAGATATGTGCAGGATGTTGATCATGTGATTGATTATTCTGTATTATAGGTGGAATATGTTGACGGTCCTGGATACCCCCAACATATAAGGGATCTCCCCGATATAAGGTCCCAAATAGACCTCACACCATTTGCTGCAGGAGTCCCATCCAAAAAACGGCCCGACTACAATTTGCTTAAAGATATGCCTTGGATTTAGTTGTTAATGCGAGAGAGAATTGCAAATGTCCTTTTGAATAAGAAAGTGAGTGCACATTTTGAATGAGAAAGTGAGTGTGCCTTATGAAAGTTCGATTCTAGATGTATCAAGGTTCTCTTATTGCGAGGGGAAAATAAAGTGAGCCTCTAAGAGAGAAGTAATAGTACTAACCTAAGGGAGACACATATGAAAAATAAATATTCACCTAACATCGAGTGAAATAGTTCACATGGATGCGACGATAATTATAAACATTACAATTCATTTCCAATAAGTTGAGCACCGAAGTCACCGAAATAGTTCAATTACTCCAATATAGGTGAAAGTAAAAAGAACCATAAACATTTAAAGAAAAATCTTAGAAACATTCACAATCCATGTGTGAAAATGTGTTGGCCTGGAAGGTTTCGATAGTAAGCAAAATTTCCAAGATATATAAATACAATGAACATAACTTAGCTCTAATAGTGGAGCATTAGAGCCACTACTTGCTCCCCAAAAGTACTAACTTTGTCTCTTTAATGCCTTGTGGGAGAAGCAAAGATTAAAATTACTTTACATGAGAAATGAGGATCCTTTTATAACTTGAGGCATGACATTTCACATCCCTGTGACTCTTGACTTTCCAACTCCTAATGACCTTTGGACTTCTACAAACTTTAGATTTCCAAATCTTTTGGAATTACACATGACTTTTGGTATTACGTGTCTTTTGGACTTCCATGACTCTTGTGTCCATACATGACTCTTGGACTTCCACTTATTTGTCTTTACAATGATTACAAGATTACATCTTAACTTCCACATCATCATGTGATGAAGACATGAAATGTCACTATTTTTATGATTGGGACTAAAACTGACTGATGACATGGACTTTCTTCATTGGTGACATGGCTGCCACTTGTGTCTTCATTATTCATGCAACTTCTAATCATTAATGTTTTCACCTTCCAAAGGGTTTTTGACCTTGGATACTTTAGAGTGCTTCGATCATCAAGCTTTCAAAGCGTTCTTTGTTCTTTAATGCTTCCTTTGTTGGCCCTCTTTGTTCGATCTTCTTCATGCATTTCTGCCATGATTTTACTTAAATACTTGTTGTTGCAATCACTCATGAGAAGCAACCATCAACTTGAAATCTCCTATTCTAACATGTTCATGTACATTTTGAGTTCATTTCTTAACAGTGCGCTTTGGGAAGAGAAAGAAGAGCTTTTGGGCACAAGGGTGCACTTCGAAAGGCTTCAACATTGAAGGGGGAGGCTTCAGGGCTTCAGCATGCGCTCAAGAGGAAAAGACAAATCAAGGCAGGACACATGGTGCAAGTCCGAAGGATGAATGGGAAGGCTTTGGGTTTCCCAACTGAGTTGTGCACTCAAGTGAGATAGCGATGGCGTAAGGTGCACTCTTGAAGGATGAAGGCTTCATGCCTTTGGGGTGTGCTCATGCGCTCAAAAGGCCTAGGACGGCGCATGGTGCAAATCTGAAGGTTGAAGGGTGAAGCTTCATGCCTTCGGAGTGTGCTCATGCACTTAAAGGGTCAAGAGGGAGCATGAAGAATTTTGGAAGGATGAAGGATTGAGCTTAAGGCCTTTAGGGTGTGATCATGCACTTAAGGAGGGAGCACTTCTTTGACATGAAGGAGTGTGCTCAAAGGAAGACTTGGTTTCTTGAAGGGCGAAGTTCAGAACAAGGGAAGGGAGAGCTTAAGGAGTGCGCTTTGCGCCCTTGGAGGGTGCATCACACAATTCTGAACAACGAAGGATTCTTGATCAAGGCTTCAAAGTGCACTCATCCACTCTTGGCCTTAATGGATTCACTTTCAAATCAAAATTTGCCTAAGTCTGGAGTATAGCAAAAGGGGCGAACATGATTATTTTATACATAAAATGATATGCGACACATACCAACTCCTTGAGAAAATATAGGAAAAGATTGAACAAAGATAAATATACATCAAAATGCAACTTTGAATGCATTCCCCAAGTTCAATCGGTGAAGTGTTTGCGACTGCGACCAAAATGTGTCGTTTTACAACAACAAAGATATTACTACCATGAAAAGCATTTAAGATGTTCTAATCAGTGTGATGACACTTGATAACATTCAAGAACACTTGAAACGAATAGAGTGAAATGAGATGACACTTGACGATCAAGGCGACACTATATATGATGGTGATAGCAATCACCAAAAATTGAATGTAGTGAAATTTTTAGAGGGTGTTGTAGCAGCGACAACACTTGGTGACACACTATGCGAGCTTCAGCTTCTCTATCTAGGAATAGTTTTTGGTTAAAGGGTCATACCTTCAAGAGTTATTGATTGCCTTGATTTCGCCTTTTCGACCCGGTTATATGCATAGCATCTCACTTTCTTCTACTTGGTTGAACACATAAAAGATAAACCATATCACAATTGTTTCAATCTAGGAAAGGGTAATGTATGCGACGGGTTTATGATATTTATAGCATGAATTTTCATCTCTGGTGTTTCTCAGTTGCCAGAAGTCCTAAACAGTACCTCGGCAAAGTCACTTCAAGAGCACAAATGTTGCTTTGTTGTAAGCAATCTTGGACAGTAGCCCAAGGAAGTCGCTTGCTTCACCTCCCTACGTAAGAATCCTTTCTCTTCTTTCACCCTTTATATATTTATTTAATAGGACTATGCATCGGAAATTATTATTGTCAACGGGTGGAAGAGGGATCCTGACTTATTGAGAGCAGAGAAGGTTGCCCCTTCAAAGAAGTATTTTAATACCTATGATATTGGTTTGATCGCTTTATATTTTACCCTTATCCTTTCTCTACTAGATTGGACAAGCGTTAACACACACATAGATAGTGGTTTTGATACTAGCATAGGTGCGAATCTAATTGGTTCCCTCAAGGATCTCCTTTTAGATGAATTGTATTTTCCATCTGGGCTTAGCTCAACCTATGGCATTTTCCTAAACAAAGAAGGAGAACAATAGAAATCTGAGCATTGTAGTTGTCACACTTCTCTTTTATTACACCAAAAAGTCCTTTTGAGCCATGCACTTATACATAGGGTCTTATTTATGTAAAATTACCACCAAACAGAACATGATGGGACACGAATAGCATAGTACACTTATGAATAACATATACGAAAAGGAAAATAAACAAAACAAATTGTAGAGGAAGTGTAGCTTGTAGCTGCTATTGAAAATAATGTTTCAAAACTCAGGCATTTACGAGAAGGGGGTAAATCCTCCTGTTTAAATATTTAATCTTGAATATATTATGACTAACATTTTCTTCAACGGTGAATGGTCCAATCCACAAAGGTTGGAACTTCATGTGTTTGCGTTTCTCTTCATGGGGTTTATCCCACTTTAATACTAGGTAACCCACATCAAAGTTATTTTCCCCTGCACACTTCTTATCAAAACAACGCTTTACACAGCTTTGGTGGACAACAAATATCTCTTTGGCTTTGAAACTTTACTCCTTGAGCTTGATTAAAGTGTTTATCCTGCTCTAAACCAAAAGGCAAGGTCTACCTTGTCACTCTTGGAAGAGTTGCAAGGCTAGAAGATACAGGTTCAGGGGCAGGATAACTTCTTTACTATAAACTAGAAAGTATGGTGAGGTCTTTAGGTAAGGCTTAGGAGTTACACGGTCAACCCATAACACATTGTTCAAAGTGTTATTCCAATTCCTTTGCTAAGAGAAGATGGTTTTCTTGATTATGTGGATAAGATTTTTGTTTGTCGATTCAGTCAAACCATTTTCCTTCGTGTAATAATTAGATGCATGCGTAAATATAATCCCATTTTCTAATGTGAATTCATAAAGTTTCAATGATGAAAAGTAAGTTTCATTATCAAAGACAAGTGACGTAATAACACCAAACCAGGTTATAATGTTCTATGAAAAAAAGTGGATGACTTCCTGTGTTAGAAAATTATATATTACATAGCAATGGAACACATAAAATATTGCAGAAATATAAACACAGAAAATGCATAAAACAAGAGAGACACAGATATATGTGGTTCACCCAATTTGGGCTACGTCCATGGAGAAATAACCAGTCCTTCCTTTATATTATCCAACAAAATGAAGAGATACAACCAACAACAAATCCGTTGTAATTTCCTCTTCCCTCTCACACTATCTCCTGTCTCTTTTTTCGCTCAGAATACACATCTACATAGCCGTAATATAATTCCCTCTTATATAGATAGGGGTTGCCTTCTAGGGAAAAAAAACCCTAAATTAAACATAACTTCTACCGTCAGATCATCTGCATAATGAACGACTCATTGACTACGAAATTACAATATTTTACAAGGCAATTTTACACCTATTTTCAGCTAGGGGGGCGCTGCCCCCGAACCCCCGCTAGGGGGGGATCATAAAATCATCCTTGCCCCCTTGACGATGAAAAAAAGGGCGACGTTTCTGCCCCATTACGAACTGGGGTCCAATGCGGTGATACCTCTTAATAAAGAAGATAATCAGGCTCCACAACCAACGTTCTTGGTTATTTACTTGTCTCAAGGGAACTTCTTCTAACCACCGAGTGAAATAGTTTGTCGCTTACAGAATATATCGGTGTTTCTTTCATGAATGGGGAAAAAATTATCCAATAACATCTAGGCCCCACTATTTGAATGGTTCCTTAACTACTACTGGTAGCAGTGGAGCGACTGACCTCTAATCTCGACCAGCGCACCTCTGACAAGTTGGGCACTTGCGGACATAAGAGTGAGCATATTTGAATAGAGTGGACCAATAATAACCATCCATCATAACTTTATGCGTTGTAGTGCCACCCTCATAGTGGCCACCTGCCGGTCCATCATGAAAGTCTTTAAGTACCTTCTTTGTATCCTACGACTCAAGGCATCTTAACAGGACATCATTGTGGTGCTTTCTGAAAATCACTTCATGAACTAGTTGGTAAGATAGAGCTTTTAAACAAATTTCCCTCTTCTGTTTATTTGATAAGTGCATGGGCAAGGTGCCATCCTCTAGAAATTGTCGTATGTCAGCATACCCTGACGTTGTAGACGTGGACTTGAACATTTCTATCTCCTGCTCCCAACTTAAAATATCCTTCTCAGGAGCATCTCTTGCTTCAACTGCTAGCTTACAGAGGCCATGACCCTTTATGGTATGGACTAGTTTGAATTGTAGATCATATTCTTGTATGTATGTCATCCAGTTATCCCTTTTCTCACCCATCTCTTGGTGCACGAAGAGTTTTCTCGCCGTTGGATGAGGTACAAAGATGATCATGTGATCTTTTAAAAGATAGGGCCTGAAATACTTAACTTCCTTGTATACAACATATGTTAGTTTTTTAATGGCAGGGTAATTTAATTTTGGCCCCTATAGACTGGAACTCATGAAAGAAATAGGTCATTCATTTCCTTCAATATCCTTTTGAGTCAATACGACTGCAATCAACAAATCAGAAGCAAAGGCATAAAGCATGAAGTCTTTGCCATAGTCTGGACTGAATAATGTGGGTGCATCAACAATATACTACTTAATTTGAGTGAAAGCGTCCTTCTCCCATTTATGCCATTTGAATGTTGCATCCTTCTCAATCATCTCTTGCATAGGCTTAACTATCTCGGCGTAATCAGATACGAATTTTCTCAAGAAATTTATCTTTCCTAAGAAAGACTGCATACCCTTCTTATTCACTAGAAATAGGATCTGTGTAATGTCTTTAACCTTCTCGGGGTCAATTTTAATTCCACTTTTTGCAATGATGTGCCCTAAGAGAGTCCCTTCGGACACACCAAAGACATTTTTCTTGGGATTAAGAGAAATCCCATACTTTCAACATTGTTCAAAAGTTTGTTTCTGATGATGTACGTGATCTGATCTTCTCTTAGAAAACACAGTAACATCATTCAAATAAACAACTACGTCCTGACCAATAAGGCCAAGGAAAGCGATGTTCATCACTCTTTAAAAAGTAGCACTGGCGTTGATAAGCCCAAATGGCATTTTATTGAAAGCAAATGTTCCCCATTTGGTCTTGAAGGTTGTCTTCAATCGATCAAGTTTTTGTACTAGCACTTGATTATAACTAGAGAGACTATCTAGTAGTGAGAACATATTAGACCCAGATAATGTTTGGAGAATTTGTTCCATGGATGGCACTGGTTAATTGTCTTTATCAGATGCCCGTCGAGATTGCAGAAATATACACATAGCCTTATTTCACCAGACTTATTTCTGACTAGGATGAGGTTCAAAACCCAAGTGGAGTGTCTAACTTTTAAAATGACATGAGTATCCATTAACTTTCTCAATTCCTTTTGGATCAGAGTTTCCAACGTTGGATGAACTTTTTGTAGTTTCTCTTGAAAAGGTTTTACCCCTTCTTTTATTGGAATAACATGCTGGATAATATGAGTATCATATGTCTTTAAATTGTCATATGTACATGCAAGTACATCACGGTATTGTTTGAATAAGAGGTTAAAAGCATTTCGTTCCTATGGAGAACATGTACTGAGGTTTATATACTTCAGATCTTCTTGAGTTCCTAAATTGACTTGTTCAAATGATAACTTTAAACTCTGAGTCTTTGTATTGGTTAGTCCTCTAAATCAGTTCTATAAGTCATACTAATTCTCCAAGGACACCACACTTTTGGGCATACTGTTTCCTTTCGTTGCAATAGATGCTTCCAGTAAAGCCTGATCATGCTCATCCTCTTCTATGACCGCGTCTTTGAATATATCAACATTAGCCATAAAGTTCAATATCTATTGGTCGTCATTGAAAACACATAAATTAGTGACATTATCTTGTACAGATGGTTTATATATAATTTCAATAGAAAAAAAAAAAAAAATTCAATGGCGACATCCTAGCAGCTACATTTTCTAATGCATTTGCTGCAAATTTTTTAAGTATGGGAACAAAATAATATTAAAACCTTTAAAATGACTAAGAAAATGCCATACCTCTTGCTGGTAGTTTTTAAGATTCAATAAAACAAAGTGGATAGTATCTTGCACCTGACGAGTGACCACCTCTGAGTCACCAATTACCTTGAGAATTTCTACCTTTAGATCGATGGCTTTCTTCAATCCAAGTACGAGTGCTTCATATTTGGAAATATTATTGGTACACTCGAACTCCAGACGACATGAAATGAAATGCTTGTTAATACATGGTTTTGTCAGTATGCGACCAGCTCCAGAGCCATCCCGCGTCTTTGAACCATCAAAATATAGAGTCCAAATATTATTATCTACTAAGCTCCTTCCTATATTACTAGTAGTACTACTATGTACATTTATATTACATGATTCATTTGCACCAACTGGAGAACAAGGAAGGAGCTCCAATTGTGTATCTGGTGGAACAGGTGATGGTTTTGCTTGATAACACTCGAGGTCAGTTTCAAGGAAACAACTTCCAAAAATTAGATTGACAAAAGCAACAAACTCATTGTGGCCCTCAAGTGGTGTCACAGTGTGTTTCATGTATGGCTCACTTTCCACTCGAATCTGGTTATTCCTACCCTTGTATGGAAATAACAAATTTGACTAGTCTGTAGCAAAATACCCTTGTCACTTATTGGACTAATCTATGCTTAGGAGTATGCCATAGGATTTTGGGATGTCCACAATTACAATATATATACATTGATTAACTCGATCATCTTGTGATAATTGAATAAGCACATTCTTGAGTTCACCAATAGATTGGACAAGAGATATGTCTAGCTAAATAATTTGTGCATCAGTTTTCTCCCATTTAGCGTTTATTTTCTTTGCAACAGATAATGGCATTACGTTCACAAATGCATCAGAATCGACTAAACAATTATGGACATTATAATTGAAAATTTTGAAAGTTAATAAAAATGGAGGGCAAAGAGTGTTAGCTTCTAATGTTACAACATTAACTACAGATTCAAGGGAACCAGATGACTTACCAGACACCTTTTGAGAGGAAGAAGCTTTATCACTTGGCGAAGGTTGTGAAAAGACTTGGACAATTAGTTCACACTGCCTGCGATATTCGCGAGCTCATAGATGGAAATATTAGCTTTAGTTTTCTTCAAATCTTCAACAATGTTATAATCAATTGTTTCACCTCTGGAAAGCAGTGTTGAAGAGTCTGGAGGAGTGGCTTTATTTGACACTTCCGAAGTGATGGACTTACTCTTGTTGCTGGAGGAAGTGTTCTTGGAATTAGTTGCATTTCCAGACTTACTCTATACATTATGAGTAGGATTAACAGGTGGTGAGATCCTTCTTAACAACTTCTCCTTCAATTTATGTCTCGTCACCTCCTAATCATAAATGGGCCCTTTACTCCTTAAACTATATCAACCATTTTGTTTTGGAGGAGGGGCTTCACTTTGTGGTGGTTCTTCAACATTCTTCTTGTCAATGTTGAAGATACAATCAAATGCATTCATTGCATGTCCAATACCCTTGCTTTCTTCAGTCCCTGTAGGTTCCTTTGTTTCTTCTGTCTATTCTATCTACTCATCTATTAGTAAGGAATCCACAATGTGTGCGGCCAAAGCATTCATGTTGTGGTTCCACTGTGGGCATGTCTTTTCTAAGTGATATTCCTAGTGGAAAGAACAATAATTATCCATGCCCATACTTTATATATTTAGCAGAATATTCAAACTCTAAGTAGACTTGGTGGCCTGATTGTTGTTGTTGTTATTGTTGTTATTCCTTTGAAAAGGGAAAGACTTGGGAGGCTTGCTGCTAGTAGAAATCTCGCTTGACATTCTCTTTAGTTCTGAAATTTCATTAGTAAGTGCTTTCATTGTTTGGGTCAAGCTCTCAATATCTGATAATTATTTATCTTTAGCTTTACTTGAAGAAGGTTGAGACTTCCTACTAGTTTCCTTGGAGTCTTTTGATTCATCATCATCAGTAATGACCCCATTAGCACACAAGTCCTTCTCGGCGACAATTGCTTCTATAGAGTTTTGTGTCAATGTTTCCTTTGTAGCTCTTTTAACGAATTGGGAAATGTTAGTGGGAAAGGAAACTGTGTAATAATCAATAGTAATTAAATCGTGTGGTTTCATTCCCGGGGGAAACTTGTTCAATATATGATTGAACTTTTGATTAAAGTCTTTCACTTTCTCCTTTTCGCCTATCTTATTGTTTTCGAGGTCTTTTAATAACATGGCAGGAGCCTTATCATCGAAAAATTTCTCCAAAAATAACTTCTTAAACTCCTTCCAACTATGGATTGAATCGACAGGTAGACTATGGTGTCATGTTGTTTCTCTAACTTCTAATATATAAGGAAAAAATTTGCAAGCAACAAAATCATACCTTACCTCCAACATTCGTAGATGCATGTAGAAGTCATCAATGTGTTCTTCTACCTTTGTCTTCTTGTTTGGATCAAACTTTGACAACAAATTTTCCAGATGTTTGGGCATCTTACGGATATTATTTGGAAGAGCAAGAGGCCCTTGGGTCATGCAATCCAAGTCCTAGTCGGCCATGTCTTTGTCTCTATGTTCCTTTTCCTTTTCAAAATTTTAGGAGTTTTCTCCTTTACCATTGAAACCATTAAAAATGTTGTGAGAAATAACAATGTCATCCTCGTACCCTTTGTTAATGGGTGGAATTTGATCTTGATGCATTGTATCTTCTAAGGATTCTGCCAACTCTTCAAGAGTGGAAAAAAACAAATTTTCCACTATAGAAACTAATATACCGGTACTATTCATTTCTTTCTTCTTCAGAAAACGCCGGAGATTTTACAAAACTGGAATTAAACTGATAGCCTTTGCGAACTAACGAGTTATAAGTCGAAGAGCCTAGATTTGTACATAGTTAACCTCGTATGTCAACTCCAGGCTAGGATGAGAAGATCCTCCTACTTCAGGAATAGGAGTTGGGATAGTGCTTGGAATATTGCTACCTTATCCAAAAATTGAATGATTAGGGTGTATGGAGTTATCAACCATACAAAATTGGTTTCCCTCCTTCTAAAACCATAATGTTGACAGTGTTGGATACTACCAAAATATAGGGGATATCCCTAATAAAAGGTCCCAATTATACATCACATTATTCGATGTAGGAATCCCATCCAGAATACAGCCATACTACTGTTTAATTAAAGATATTCCTTCGCTTTAGCTGTTAGCACAAGAGAGAAGTGCAAATCTCCTTTTGAATGAGCAAGTGAGTGCGCCTTGTGAATATTTGATTGCAAATGTATCAATGTTCTCTTACTTCAAGGGGAAAATAAAGTGAGCCTCTAAGAGAGAAGTAATAGTCCCACCCTAATGGAGACACACATGAACAAGAAGGATTTGTCTAACATCGAGTGAAATAGTTCACATGGATATGACAATCATTATAAGCATTATCAAAAAACTAATAAGTTGAGCACCAAAGTTACCGAAATAGTTCAATTACTCCAGTACATGTGAAAGCAAGCATTATTACATAGTAATTTGTCACTGCCTTCACCCCAGTCCTTCTACTGTGTCATGTGTCTAGTAAAACATGCTCATATTGAACAAATGCTCTCTTATGTTGCCAATTGACCCTCTTTTCCTAAGTTTTCTGCCTCGTCGCGAGAATACATTTAATACACACGACGGACCCCTGTCATAAACAGTCTTGTCGCGACCCCATCACGGGAGTACACCTATTTCTAGCGATGGTCGGATTTCAAGCCCCGACACAAGGCTATTAGCTATCTTTAGCGACGATCGGTCTGCATACATTGCTTCCTAGCGATGTCGGTGCTAAAGCTTAGTTAATGACCAACGACGATCCAGATTGGGCGAATTCGTTCCAACAGTCAGCCTTCTAGATGTCTCTAGACCTAGTTGTTGGGTCAGTTTGGGTCGCCCTTCCCCCTCTGGCATGGTAGTTCCATCTTTTGTGCTGCTTGCCCTGAGGATAAGCTCCCTCTCCCTCATTTCATGGAGACTCCTTCTCCTATAAAATCACTCACCATTGCTATGATCTACTAGTTCCTTAGTTGCTAGTTCTTTTGGTTGTACAGTGCTGCTGCTGCTTTTGAGTTTGGTAGATAGTTTTGGTGTGAGTGTGACAAGTGTGGGATTGCTATATAGTTTGCAAGAAGGTGTGGAGTGCCCTTAGCCTTGTGTTAAAGCTTGTGATAAGAGAGAGAGAGAGATATTTCTATTTGGGAGACCCATCTTTGAGAGTGAATGCTTGAAGAAACACACTGGTTGGACCCTCTGAGAAGGCTTGCGACGTCAAGACTTGGTTGTAAGCTTTGCTCTTGATTTATTATTAATACAATCAATGATGATTTCCTATGTCTTGTATGTAATTTACTTGATAGCTCATGACTTCTTGACTTTATGAGTAAATAGATCATTGTTTTTTCTCGGTTACGTACTCTGTTGCTTCTTTGTGGTGTTTCAGGTTGATTGCTCGTTAAAGAGAAGGAAACAGAAGCTAGAGCAGCGTAATGAAACTTCATCAACCACCGGTTTGAGGTAGGCCTCCAACGATGACTATTTAAGGGAATTAATTGTTGTTTTGTCCTTGCTGTGACTAGACCCACTCTAGGGCTAGAGGGGTTGCCTCTGTCCGTAGAGGGAACACTTTCCTGCATCACAAGTTGGTGACTCTGCTAGGGAGTCCTTTGCATGTTTCTTCTCTTGTTTGCTCTTGTTTTGGTTTTGATTTGGTGTCTCTTGAATTTTGGGGTAAACTATCATTCTTTTGGGTTACCTGGGTCAATCTGGGAAATCCTTTATTATCGGTAGGATTGACTGGTTTTTGTTTGGGAGTTTCTGGTTTATCTTTCATTGTTTTTAAGATCATCACTAAAAATAGTTTAACAGTCGCGCTGACGTCGCTTTGTCTCTGTTGTAAAGTTTTGTGCGTCGCTGAATCCCGTCATACAGTCACGACGACTCCTAAAATTGGCCCATCGCGGAAGAGACGTGTACTCTCGCAACGACGTTGCTCTGTTGCTATAGCTAGTGGTTGATCATCCCTAGTTGTTGGTGTTATGCCCACGACGATTCCTATAGAGTTGTTTTTTCAATTCTACCTCCTGAATTCACCAGTCCTGTTGATCCCCTGTTATCTTTCTCTTGCCCATTAGCTTGTTTTTTATTGCTTATGGTTAAGGTACTCTCTCTTTGGTTTTATTGAATGAATCTTGCATTTTTGGCTTTGTGACCTAGTTTTTTCTTTCAAATTCTTGAATTACTTGGCTTGGTTGCTTGTTTGCCCAAGGTTCATCTACAACCTTCTTGTTGATTTGTTTGAGGCTTCTCCATTGCTTGTTTCTTTCTGGTTGATTTTTAGTGACAATTATTGAACCAATCTTTGGTATTGATTCGATTTCTTTTCACTACCGAACATAGATCACAATTGTTTGGATCGACCGGTTTTCACACTTGCTTGTTTGTTTCTTTTAAATTCAAAACAATCAAAATCAAAAGACTGCATTCATTTAGTATACGAAAGTGAAAGTGTATTTGCATTTCAAGTTTGCATATTGGAAAGAAAATGATAAAATCTGTCATCAGTAGTATCCGTGCACTGTAGGGTTGATGTGTTTATGCATTGTGTCTCTTAGCTTATCTTGGTTTTTCTTGGTTTGGGAATGATCTCTCTACCCTCCTGTAGGTAGGTGTTCATTGAAGTAAAAGATGCTTTACTCATTCTAGTTGCATCCTAGGTTTTTGTATACATACGGTAAGGCCTGGAAACTGAAACATAATTCAAGATCAACTCTAAAATGAACTTAACGACCCATTGGAACATAACGCACACTATTTAGAGGTCTAGGCTAGAGACGTGCTTCGGCGTCGTTAAACCTAGTCACTATTGTTTTCACTCAAGGTTGGGTGATTCCTCCTTCTGTGACTCAATAACGGTCTAGTACAGAATTGTGCTCCCATTACTGTTGAGTATATGTTGGGAGACCCCACTAGGTTATCATCCTATATCCCTAGGAAGCCATGTCTGCCGCCTTGCAAACCGTAACGCACCGAACACAACATTCGGGAAGATTGACTGTCGTATGGAAAGTCCTTGGTTTTCATATGATCGCTAAGGTGTATATGCAGTTTTACAGGTTGTTTGGTAAACCTTTTTCCTAGTTTCTCCAGAGCAGTCACTTTCGTTCCTTTTCGGACTCCTTAAAAGAAAAGGTCCATCTGAGCACTTGTCCTTTCAGGCTCATTAAATATTCGAAGTTGACTAGAGTCACCTTTTTGTCCTTTTCTAGACTCTTGAAACATGAAAAGATCCAATTTTGTTCCTGTGTCATAAAATTTACTACCCACGAAATATTCCTGGTAAAAGTTCGACTTCTTGGTTACAATACGAGTGTTTTTCAGGCTCGTTCCCGATGGCAGCATTCCCCAAGTGTACTAGCCAAAGTCTTCCCCCAGATGGAACTCCTGGTCCGTTTCCTTCTTTTAGAAATGTTGGTGCTCCATATATGGCAACATTGTATTTGCCTGGGTTAACCATTGGCTTGCCCGTTTGGTTGTTTTCAACCTCGGTGGTCCCGAGTGTCATGCCTCCTATTCCACCATCTCCTTCATTTGAATCATGACACCTTGATTCCAAGGTTGAGCTTGTGCCTTCTTCCCCTGTCTCTTCACCTTCATCTCCCCCTTCGCCTAGTGAAAGTTTCACATCTAGTAACCAGGAGACTAAGAAGAAGAAGATGATGATGAAGAAGAAGAAGAAGTCCGATAAACGTGAGGCCACCTGTGCAGCTATTACTTCGAGTACATCTTAGGTCGGACCTCCCTCTGCTCCTCCACAGAAGGTTAAGTTTCCTTGTAAATTGTGTAAGGGTGACCATCTTCTTTGTAATTGTCCTGGTATTCCCAAAGAAAGGGAAGATTTGATTCCCCTGTAGGCTATGTGAAGGCAACCATCCCCTTCACCTTTGTCCGCTCATGGATAAAGCTTCCGCCATTTTGGAAAGTCTTATAGCTTCTTCACCTCAACTTCCAGTTGGTTATCAGAGGCTCTCTTCATACCCTCTCCCCGTTGACAAAGAGATTGACTTAGATTCTTCTCTTGTCCGTCCTCCTCTTCCCGAACCTGGCTGTGCTAAGCCTGTTCCCGACCAACCATTGGTCGGAGAGAGTTTTGACTTGGGTTCACCACCCGTTGATCACTCTGTTCCGGAAGAGCGTCATGATCACACTGCTCATGTTCTTCTCATCTCATCCAATTCTCCTGAGTCTGAGAACGACCCTCCTATCCCCGCTAATCAAGAGAGTCCTTCTTCGGTTCCTATAGAGCATGGGGGCAATCATATGATACCCCCACCAAGTAGTTCCATCATTTCCTTCGACTGGAGTCACTTGACTGCTTTTCGCCTTCCATCCTATGTGCCTTTCCAGATTACAGTACATGCCTATGATAAGGCAGTACTTGGCATTGTCTTGGATGAGGGTGTGTCGGTTAGCCTCATGCCTTTCACTACTTGGAAAGCTTTGGGTTCCCCACAGCTTGTGCCGATCATGAAGAATCTGTTGGCATTTGACGGAGGAACCAGTCAACCTTTAGGGATCCTTCTGAAGTTCCCTGTTACTTTGGGAGGCAAAACCGTCTATATCGACGTGATGGTTGTCCAAGGTGCTTTAGATTTCAGTCTTCTCCTTGGCCATGATTATATTTATGCCATGGGGGCCCTCGTCTCTTCACTTTTCCGTGTGGCTTGTTTTCCACATGACGGAAGAATGGTGACCATAGATCAATTATCGTTCTTTAGTCCCCCAGTGCCTCCTACGCAGCTGTCATCCCCTCTCGGTTCTTACTCGCAAGCAGCACCTTTCGTGCCATAGGTCAATTATGTGGCTACCCGTTCCGCCTCTGCCTCTGCTGTTGATCATGCAGATGGTCTCATACATCATGTACTGGGGGCACTGGAACCCAATCTGTCATTAGTGCCTCATGACATGCATTCCTCCTAGAGTGCGTCTCTTCCATCCCGCGATGTTCTCATATGGAAAATGAACCAAGGAGTCCTGAGGATAGTTTGTTCCTATGTCAACCTCATTAAAAAATGAAACCGGGTGTCCCGAGGATAGTTCTTTTCTTGTGTCGACCTCATTAAAATATGAAACAAGGCGTTCGAGGACGGTTCTTATCTTGTGTCGACCTCGTTAAGAAATGAAACAAGGAGTATTGAGGAGAGTTCTTTTCTTATGTTGACCTCATTAAAAAATGAAATAAGGATCATGGAGCACAGTTCCTTGTCTTGTGTCAAGCTCGCTAAAAAATGAAACAAGGAGTCTTGAGGAAAGTTCTTGATCTTATGTCAACCTCATTAAAAAATGAAACAACTCCCTTTTCCAAATCGAGTCTTTGATTAAGATCTCGTAAAATCCAAGTCGAGACTTTCCAAGATCTCGAAAGTGAACCTTCATTCCATCCACCTCGTTGAATGCAATGAAGCTTAGGGGACATGTACCTCGATTTGCGTCATTATGCCTGGGGGCATGCGAACTCATAACAAGCATAGTTTTTCGTTTCAAGCTTGCGTAAACATGAAACAGAATCCAAGCAGAGTTCTCCATGGTTCAAGCTTGTGTAAAAATGAACCCATACCTGATTTACATCTCGTGATTGACGTTTATCCACTAAATTCTACTAGATGAGCCTTGGTTGTTTCATTCCATCGCCACCAACTCTTTGGCCAATCATATGCTTTCACTTGGTTGTTTTTCCTTTCTTGAGGAACCGCAACGATGAGTGGTTTTATTAGCCAGCCTCTTGACCATTACATGTTTTGAGCAGTTCCACGATTGCTGGAACCAGCTACTACCCTTTATACCACTCGTTCCTCTAGGAAAAGTCCTCTTTAAGCTCTTTTATGACTTATAAAAGACGAAAAGATTGCCGAGTTTTCCCTTTTGACTTGTTAAACGGAATAAAAGGTAGTCCACTTTCAACTCTTTTCTGACCGTATAAACATGAAAAGATAGCCGAACTTTTGTTGTTCAAGTTCGATTTTGGTTACGAAATGGCGTGTCTTCAATCGCTTTTCTACTCTTTCGAATCAAGGTCACTGATTACGAAAAGTACTCCTTGATCGTAATGGTCAAGCGGTTCTCTCGCGTATTGTTTTGTACTTTTTCGGGCTCGAGATACACAAATCTACGAAAAAGGACCCCCTGGAGTTTTCTTTTCCGTGTCTTTTTCAAACTCTCTAAACATGAAAAAGACTCCAAGTTTTACCTATGTCAGACTCGTTAAACCCTGATGACATCAGACTCGTCACCATGACGAGACTCGAGCTTCTCCTCCTTGGGGCTCGTTAAACTATTACAAGCTTGGATTCGACCGAAGGTCGAGCTTATATTACAGGCATATGCTATCCCCTTCAAGCTTGTTTTCAAAAATAATTGGGGTACTCGCCATCAATGGTGGGGGAAAATTTGGAAGTCATCATTGGTTACCTGCGGCAGCTAGTCACTCTTGAACATCGACACTTTTGCTTCTTGTTGGGTTGGGATATCCATGCATCGTCATTTGGCCTTTCGGGGTTTTGAGTTGCCATTTAGCCTCATTCAATCTGATCCATGTTGTCTCTGTCGAGCATCTGATCCCTTGGTACCTGAATGCTACCACCTTCCGGAGTCGTGTCACCGATATGTTCAAGAGTATAATCCTTCTGCAATTCACACCCTTACCTCCTCCTCTGATACTCTGCTTCACCATCTACCACTTGTTCCTTATCTTGTGTCGTTGATGGGGGAACATAATGGCCCTCCTGTGATGGATCATCTCCTGTCGACGCCAGCTCATTATCCAGGAGATAAATCTAGAGATCCCCTTTGGTACCTTGGAGCTTGCATGCCTCAATGGCAAGTTCTTCGCGCCTGATGAATGACTTTCATCATTAGTCGTCGATTGGGTGATTCCACGAGTGTTCAAATTCAGCTCATTCTTCACACTTCGTGGATTGTACTAGACAGTACCTTGAGATCCATTGGCATTATTGGTGGTTTCTCTCGCACTTGTTAATGGTTTTCATCATTGACCGGTAATCAAGCGACTTTCTATCATGCTCGACTTTAGCACATCTGTTCGCATGCTAGAATTTGTACTATGATCGGTTGGGTTTCAAGACCCTGAACTAAGATTACACATGTTCAGACTGCGTGGAGTGGTTCGTGATTACATACCTGAGTCTTCATGGATGGCTGCGACCATACCTTTAACATTATCATGGTCTTATTAGCTGGGTGGTTGCATCCATACCACAGACCAAGTTCGTATGTCTTTTGGATGGCTGCGCCCATGCCTAGACTACATTTCATTATCAGAGATATCAGTTGTACTTGCGCCTGCAGGTTCTTCCAAGTGGTGTTCCAGTTCAAAAAATTTCGTAAAGCATTTCACCCCTTCCACTCTCTCGGGCTTCATACTTTAGGGGGCATCTGTTACACAGTAATTTGTCACTGCCTTCACCCCAGTCCTTCTACTGTGTCATGTGTCCAGTAAAACATGCTCATATTGAACAAATGCTCTCTTATGTTGCCAATTGACCCTATTTTCCTAAGTTTTCTGCCTCGTCACGAGAATACATTTAATACACGCAACAGACCCCTGTCATAAAAAGTCTTGTCACGACCCCGTTGCGAGAGTACACTTGTTTCTAGCGACGGTTGGATTTCAAGCCCTGACACGAGGCTATTAGCTATCTTTAGCGATGATCGATCTGCATACATTGCTTCCTAGCGATGTCAGCGCTAAAGCTTAGTTAACAACCAGCGACGATCCAGATTGGGCGAATTCGTTCCAATAGTCGACCTTCTAGATGTCTCTAGACCTAGTTGTTGGGTCAGTTTGGGTCGCCCTTCCCCCTCTGGCATGGTAGTTCTGTCTTTTGTGCTGCTTGCCCTGAGGATAAGCTCCCTCTCCCTCATTTCATGGAGACTCCTTCTCCTATAAAATCACTCACCATTGCTATGATCTGCTAGTTCCTTAGTTGCTAGTTCTTTTGGTTGTACAGTGTTGTTGCTGCTTTTGAGTTTGGTAGATAGTTTTGGTGTGAGTGTGACAAGTGTGGGATTGCTATATAGTTTGCAAGAAGGTGTGGAGTGCCCTTAACCTTGTGTTAAAGCTTGTGAATAAGAGAGAGAGATATATTTCTATTTGGGAGACCCATCTTTGAGAGTGAATGCTTGAAGAAACACACTGGTTGGACCCTCTGAGAAGGCTTGTGACGTCAAGACTTGGTTGTAAGCTTTGCTCTTGATTTATTATTAATACAATCAATGATGATTTCCTATGTCTTGTATGTAATTTACTTGATAGCTCATGACTTCTTGACTTTATGAGTAAATAGATCATTGTTGTTTCTCGGTTACGTGCTCTATTGTTTCTTTGTGGTGTTTCAGGTTGATTTCTCATTAAGGAGAAGGAAACGGAAGTTGGAGTAGCGCAACGAAACTTCATCAACCACCGGTTTGAGGTAGGCCTCCAACGATGACTATTTAAGGGAATTAATTGTTGTTTTGTCCTTGTTGTGACTAGACCCACTCTAGGGCTAGAGGGGTTGCCTCTGTCTGTAGAGGGAACACTTTTCTGCATCACAAGCATGAACCATAAACATTCAAAGAATAGTCTTAGAAACATTCACAATCCATGTGTGAAAATGTGTTGGCCTGGAAGGCTTCAAGATTAAGTAAAAATTCCAAGATACATAAATACAATGAACATCACTAGCTCCAGCAGTGGAGTGTTAGAGCCACTACTTGCTCCCCAAAAGTACTAAATCTATCTCTCTAATGCTTTCTGGGAGAAGCCAAGGTTAAAAGTCCTTTATGTGAGAAATGAGGATCGTTTGATAACTTGAGGCACGACATTTCACATCCCCGTGATTCTTGACTTTCCAAATCCTAATGACCTTTGGACTTCTACAACCTTAGGATTTCCAAATGACTTTTGGAATTACATATGAATTTTGGTATTACAAATCTTTTGGACTTCCATGACTCTTTTATCCATACATGGCTCTTGTAATTCCGCTTATTTTCCTTTACAATGATTACAAAATTACATCGTAACTTATACATCATCATGTGATGAAGATGTGACATGTCACTATTTTTTATGATTGGGACTAATAGTGACTGATGACATGGACTTTCTTCAGTGGTGACATGGCTACAACTTGTGTCTTCATTCTTCATGCAACTTTTGATCATTGATGTCTTCACCCTCAAAAGGGTCTTTGATCTTGGAGTCTTTAGGGTGCTTCGACCATCAAGCTTTCAAAACATTCTTTATTCTTTAATGCTTCCTTTATTGGTCCTCTTTGCCCGATCTTCTTCATGAATGCATGCCGCGATGTTCCTAAAATACCAGTTGCTGCAATCACACATGAGAAGCAACCATCAACCTGAAAATATCCTATTCAAACATGTTCATGCATATTTTTGGTTCATGCCTTAACATGCACTTTAGAAAGAGCAAGGAGATATTATGGGCTCAAGGGCGCACTTCGAAAGGTTTCAAGGCTGAAGGGGGAGGTTTCAGGGCTTCGACATGCACTCAAGATGAAGAGACAAATCAAGATAGGGTACATGGCGCAGGCCAAAGCACAAAGGGGAAGGCTTCAGGCTTCCCAATTACATTGTGAACTCAAGGGAGAGAGGGAGGGTGCACTTTTGAAGGCTGAAGGATGAAGGCTTTAGGCTTTTGGGGTGTGCTCATGCACTCAAAAGGCCCAGGAGGGTGCATGGCGCAACTCTGAAGGCTGAAGGATGAATATTCATGCCTTCGGAGTGCGCTCATGCGCTCAAAGGGTCAAGAGGGCACATGGTGCATTATGGAAAGTTGAAGGGTTGAGCTTAAGGACTTTAGGGTATGATCATGTGCTCAAGGAGGGCACACTTCTTTAACCCAAAGCAATGCACTCAAAGGAATACTTGGTTTCTTGAAGGGTGCAATTTGATACAAGGAAAGTGGAAGAGCTTGAGGAGTGCGCTTTGCGCCCTTGGAGGGTGCATGGTGCACTTTTGAACAATGAAGGTGTTATCACAAAATCATGTACTGATGGCTGCTACCAGTTAGACTTCATGTAACTACTTCAGACCAGGCTTTAGACTAAGGTTAGCCTCCTTAGTCAGAGAGGGCTCTCTCACAGATTTGTAATAGGAATTATTAACGAGAAAAGATGGCTAATTCTTCAAACATTTTATGAAAACAAGCTGGTTGGAACTACAAAATAACATCTCTTCCATTGGGCTCATGGAGTCAAATACTTCTGCAGTAAACTATAAACCACTCAATCATAGAAGCCAAGGCATATAATGTTTAACACTCAAAACATCTCTCAAAAAGAACCTCAACTCATAAATATACACAGGAAGTCTGAGCACTAGGTGAATTCAGAGTGATTGCATATTTAGTGAGCTGTAAAATATATAAAGTATAATGACAAAACCACACATATTCTGAGCATTGAACACATGATGAATCTTGGGAAGAAAAAGTAATCCTTATATTACTGTCAAAAAGTCTTTTTACATAAGCTGATAAAAACTCTGTTTTTTCATAAATCTCCAACCCCTATTACATCAGAGTTTTCACTATATATAGGAAAACCAAAACTAAAACTACCTTGAGTCTCCTCCTCAAGCATGAGGGGAGAGCTCGATGCTCTAACATTAACTATCCTTATCTATTTTTAAACAGACTTATTAAATACATAAGGTATTATGCTGTAAATACATAGAGTCCTAATTACATTGAAATTCTAACTCTATCTCCTCGTATGCATGATTCTTCTTGGATCCTTGACAGCTGTACATTTTCTGTTGTGGCTGAGATATGTTGGAGGAACATTCACTGAACAAGCTGACCTCGGGTGCTAGCTGTGTAGATGGCTCATTAATTAGTAAAGATGAGTATCCTATTTTCACGGTCCCTGTCTTCCATTCTCCGAAAATGTAGCAGGCATGTTCCCAAATCTTTAATAACTCAAAGTATGGAACGCTGCTACCAAACACCATGTCTCCAGATGAGCTGTAGGCTGTATTGATGTACAGGTGTCTCTCTTCTAACATTCCCGGTCAAACTGTTTATTCTGCATTGAAAACATCACCTACAGCAGTTTCGTAGCGCGCTACGAAACTGCTGTGTGATTTAAAAAACACAGTCTTCCTCTAAACTTCTTACAAAATTGAATATCTGCTGTTTGCTAGGCTTCACGGTTCACCATTTGAAAGATACTGCCATCGTAGACAAACCCACTGGTTGCAGCTGTTGCTATTGGTCATTATGGAAAAACTACCCTGTTGGTGGCTTCCTTTAGATTCTTGTCAAAATATGGGTATGGATTTGGATCACAGTATGCTGGAAGCTTTTCAAACTTCAAGAGAAGATGACAGAAACGTGATTCAAACCACCCTCTCCAACTCTGAAAATCATCTTCATCTGAAGCTGTAACATGGATTTGAATGAAAAAATCATAACTAGAGCAGAAAGGAAACCGTTCAAAGAGTACATTCCAGTCACCACTGTTTGGCAAAGTGCTCCAATTTAACTCCATTTTCATTATTGCATCCCAGCCACGTGAAAATTCTGACTTGAGTTTTTGTAGGGTGCTTTTTGTAACATTGTAACTGCAGCGACTATAGGGGTACACTGGTATGATAATTGGCATATGGTGATGTCTATCTGATCCATCAGAATAATCAGGCTGGGTCTCCACCAATGTCACTGGAGTTGGCCACTGCCAATGTGCATATATCCAAAAGAATCTTGAAACCAGCATACTGACGGTGGCATTTGGAAACATTTGGCAAACCCGTGCAACAAGCACAGCCCAGTGTATTCCTCCAAGAAACCCGAAAGTATGTGAATATATTCCTCTCCTCTTTGCCCAAAACTTGATACATCTCAGGGTGGAACGGAAGTTCTCAATCTTGGGTACTAGCTGAAGGATCCGTGCGGTAACTCTGTATCCATTCAAACCTTTGACAGTTGTATCATCAATATTCTCAAGCAATTTTTCATCGAGAATATCCATATCTTCTGGAATTGTTCTCAGACTCATTTGTCTTCTGACATGCTTCTTGCAATGCTTGAAATGTCTTGAAGTTCTTTTTCAGTAGTGATAAGATAGCCTTTTGCCTAAAGATCGCCCCTAAAGTCTTATTTTTACAATTAAAACAGAGGCGAACCATGCCATCCCATTCCTTGAAACTAATTGGAGGAAGAGGATTACAGGGTTCAATACGTACAACCGAGGAGTCAACTTTTGGAGGAGGCCTGAAATTGTTCTTGCCAACTTTCAAGAGATGTGAAACACGAGCTAGCAATTGAGTATTCACTCAAAGCCGGCAATACAAATTATCTCCTGGATTTGCAACAAGTCTCATAGCAAACTCTCTTTGGAACATGATAACGGCACATCTAAAATTGGTCTGTGTGATAACAATTTAAATGTAAGCGGAGAAGATATCTGATAAGGAATATTTGCTACACACACACATCGAAATAAGGCAGTTCACATTTGAGAACATCTCCTTGAATGACCTGCAGCCGAATGGCACTGCTTGTGCCTTGTACCCTGCGCTGCAATTCCAGCACCATACGAGGATCCAACTCGACTGCTATTACCTTCTTGGCTACCTCTGATACCTAGTTCTGCGTTTTCTCTGATACCCACGGTTCGGAATAGAAATACAATCAATACCTTATCACACTCTGCATCAACTGAACATATTGACTGTAACAAATACCCATTATTATTGTACACAATTTTGAGATGACAAATACGGTTCTGTTGGTTCCGAAGAATAAAGTTGCAGGCCCTTTCCTATACGCTCCCGTTCAAGGTCATGAGAATCATAATCTCCCCACCGAAGTTGCACATCAATCCAATCTCTATCACTTGCCTTCTGATCAAAAATATCTTTAGACTCTGCCACAAAGAGGATCCAATCCATCAAGACACCGACTATGTGGATGCATATAGATTAACCAAATGGGCAAACCTATTTCCTCCAGCGCCATTTGTATTATCACTTATGTTGGTGCCAGACAAACGACCTGGAATTGCGGTTCCTATTGAAAGTGCATTATGTCCACCTCATAACCACCGCAACTTTCGCTTATACAACTGTCAACCGTCTCTTTGCAAGCACCCATATTATGACATGTTGCATTACCGCCAACTTGGAACATGAGTGATACAGAAGGGCAGCTCATTTCCATTCCTTACACATAACTTGGTTGAACTCAATGAATCCTTCCATTGGCCATTTTGGATCAACAGCCCTGCTAGGATTTTAACCTCTACTGAAAACTCGAACAAATCCCCAATTTCGTAGCATGCTACGAAAACACCTAAACATGTAGCGCTGCGAAACTGCTAAAAAAGAATTCAGGCGCTGCGAAAACACCCTGTCTTTAAGCTAGGCTAAAAATTTTTGGCAACAGCATTTTCAGTGATAACAGAAGGATTCTTGTTCAAAGCTTCAGAGTGTGCTCATACACTGTTGGCCTTAATGGGTTCATTTTGAAATCAAAATTTGCCTAAGTCTATAGGATAGGAAAAGGGGCAAACATGATCAGTTTAGACATAAAATCATATGCGACACATACCAACTCATCGATAAAACTTAGAAAAGCTTGAACAAGGACAAATATACATCAAAATGCCACTTTGCATGCATTCCCCAAGTTCAATGGGTGAAGTGTGTGTGACTGCGACCAAAAAGTGTCGTTTTACAACAACAAAGATGTTACAACCATGAAATGCACTTAAGATGTTATAATTAGTGCAATGACACTTGAGAACATTCAATAACACTTGAAACGAATAAAGTGACATGAGACGCCACTTGACGATCAAGGCGACACTAGATATGATGGTGATAGTAATCTCCAAAATTTGAATGTAGTGAAATTTTTGGAGGGTGTTGTAGCAAAGACAACAGAACTAGAGGGAGAATTCTAGCTAGAACCACAATGCATATTGAAATGGAAACAACTCATACTCCAGAACCGAGCAATAGAGAAAGTTACACTTTGGGCCCAATGAAGCTACATGGGAGATGGTTGATCAGATGTGGGCTTTGTATCCTTCATTATTTGTTGGCTCAAGCAAATGAGTTTTAAATATATATATGGTTGTAAATAATGCAGTGAGCTAGGTTATAAAGCTACAATAAGCGGTATGATTGTCATTTTTGTCATGTTCGTCATGGTTTGCAATAGTTGTTAATTGTAAATACTGCATCGAGCTATGTTATAAAGTTCCATAGGTAATATGTTTTGTTTCATTGGTCTACTAATTATAGGTGTCATAGAACACCGAGGACGGTGTTCCCCTAAGGGTGAGGGGTTTGTAACATCCATAGGTTAAAATTTCATGTAATAAATGTTAATAAAGGAAAAATAAGACCAAGGTCATAGAACACGTGTTCCAAGCTAAATGTTGGGCAAAAAACTATAATGGGCATCACTTTCGGTTTATTAATGGCTATGGAAATTGGCAAAGGAAAAGAGGCATTAATTGACACTTATTTATGAAAATAAAGGAAAATATGAGAAAAGGGAGGTGAAGAGACGCAAATTTGCAAGCTAAGGAAATTAGAAGGAAAATTAAGGAAAATGAAAAAAAGGAGACATCTATAATAAAAAGGCTTCAGAGAATCAACTCACGACTTTTTGTTGGTTTAGCTTTTGTCGATTTGGATTTGGAATTAGTTGAGAGAGAGAGAGAGAGCACCAAGAGGAGAAATCAAGCAAGAAAGGAAAGGAAGGAAAAGGAAAGCAAGGAGAAGTTTGGATCAACAGCTTTAGCAAGAAGATTTTGAAAGTAACAGGTTGCATGTGT
Organism: Pinus tabuliformis; assembly: GCA_031772625.1. Taxonomy (NCBI): domain Eukaryota; kingdom Viridiplantae; phylum Streptophyta; class Pinopsida; order Pinales; family Pinaceae; genus Pinus; species Pinus tabuliformis. The sequence continues at coordinate 1,043,759,925 of CM062805.1, read as the reverse complement.
GATTTCCTAGCTGAGGTGTGAATGCATGGTACATGCATTTGCTTATTTGGTTCATTTGTTGTCATTAGCATGGGTTTTTGCCAGGTTTGACAGTGGTTTCATCCTTGCCTTGTCATTTCCAGGATAGCCATGGTGTAATGGGATTCATTTCTTGGTTGAGCTTTGGATTGCAAGAAGGTTTTGGAACCGGGTAAGGTGGTCTCAGGAAAATTCCCAAGGGTTGGGGGTGAACATGGTTTTCTATGGGAATGGTCGACAGGTGGGTGGAGATAGGAAAATTCCTCAAGGTATGGTGAATAAATTTTAAGACATCCAAGTTTGGTTTGGTTTCGTATTCTTAGGACCGGTTTAGGTGAAGTCACGATATTTTGAGGGTGGAGGTGGTTTAACCTCTGGATTACCTTGGTTTTTTATGTCTCAGTTTATCCCATCAGATACCACATTCATGCTTGGAATATGGCACAGGGGTGATTGGCTAAAAGAAAGATTTGGTTCATCTCAATCTATGGTCGGGTGGTATATGGAATTCCTTGACTTGGTTGAATTTTACATAAGTTAATAAGAGTTATTTTCTTATTGTAATGTATGAGAACTCGTAATTGTTATTGTGTTGATTTGATGGTTATTCTATCATGGTTAATATTTTGGTTATATGTTGGTTATAATCATGGTTCTATGATGTGCTCTAACTATGGCTCTTGTTATGCTTTAATAAGTTATGAATGGTTGATGAATGCATGGACGAATTAATGTGGTCATAACTACTCGAGGGGGAATTAGACCTTCTTAGTGATTTTTTAGACGAAGTTCAGGGATTTATACTCAGATATGCATTCATGACCTATAGCTTACATGTTTACCATATGTTTGACAAAATGTATAGTTTGTTTTAGTCAGTTTAGGATAAGTTTTGGCTTCAATTTTGAATGATTAGCATTCTCGTTATGAGAAATATGATTATAGAAAGTTACAGGAAGTTTTGGGTAGTGATATTGAGGCTAGCCTAGAAAGGTGGCTCAAATCTCGAGACCACAAGCAGAAAACTAGAGATATGAGGTCATAACTGCATGGAGAAAGGCTTGTGGGTGCAATTGGAGGCTCATAATCTTATGCAAGCAGTGTCAAGTTTTGGGTAGTGATATTGAGGCTAGCCTAGAAAGGTGGCTCAGATCTCGAGACCACAAGCAGAAAACTAGAGATATGAGGTCATAACTGCATGGAGAAAGGCTTGTGGGTGCAATTGGAGGCTCATAATCTTATGCAAGTAGCGTCAAGGGTGCGGTTATAGGTCTAGGTCAGAGAAAAAATGTTCCAGCTCAGGGATTGGTCACCTGGGGTGGTTGTTCAGCCTCTGAGTGATTTGTGGTTCATAAGGAAGGTAAGTAAGTCTTAGTTGTAGGCCCTGCTTCCTTCACTGGAACTAGGAGGTTGGGTCATGTCATAGTACAACTTCGCTTCATGTTTACCTGAACAACTTGTAAAAGTAGGTAAATGTGGGGAGGGGCGTGTTATAGTTGCTTAGGATGGTTTCTATGCAAATGATTCTCTCCACATGTCCAACACTGCAAGGGCCCTTTCATGATCCCCTTGGACACTTCTCTTATTGGTTTACTAGGCCAGGATCTCTTAGCAGTAATGGATTTTTGTTGATATTCATTCTTGGTAGGAGTGGTGAACTTCACATTCCTCCCTCCTTGCTTATATCTTGAGGATTTCAGCGCTTTTCCCTTAAAGCTAGTATTATCTCTCTCTTTCTGGTCTGTTCGAAACTCAAATTTGTGTTTGTATTGCTCATATCAATATTTGGCTTTTCGAATATTGTCCTCTAATGTTCTTGACTCATCAAACTCAATCTTATCTCGATAAGCTTGCAGTAACCCAGTGAGGTACCTACAAATCTTCACCTTCTCATCTCTAATATATGGAAAATACCTCAACAACTCCAAAAATTTGTTAGTGTACTCGTCGACCTAAGATACCCTAACTTATGCTTGTGGAATTCTTTAACTTTGTTGCCATAGTAATTCTCATACAAGTACTTCTCTCAAAATTATTTCTCAAACTTTGTCCATGACAATTACTTCTTCGTAATGTCCTTAAGATTTCTCAAATCCACCTACCATATATCAACTTTTCCCTTCAAGCCAAAAATGGCTACTATGGCCTTCATGTTCTCAGAATATTCATGCACTCTAAATTATTTCTTCATTCCCAAAAACCAAGCTTCTTCCTCTTCAACCTTCTTTATCTTTTCACTGAAGGTAGGGAACTTTGCTTTCTTGAACTCTTCTTACTTCTCATTTGATAATGGTGACTTTTGGTTACAATACTCGACAATTGGTCATGGTTGCTTGAATCTCTTTCTAGAGCATTAAGTGAGATTTTTCCTCTCAGTGTGTCTTCACTTGCTTGCCTATATCTTTTCCTTGACTTGTTGTCTTATCCACTTTTGGTCCCTAATCCCCGCTTCTAGATCTTTGATGGGCTTTGCTTGAATTTTGTGCCTACCTAGATAGTTGGCACCAAGCTCATGTTGCTTCCGCATTTACAAGTCTAATAAGCTCAGCAAAATGAATGTGTTCACCTCTTCTTGCCTTTCTTGTGCTCTGATCAGTGATGATCTTTTCATTGTATACCTTTCAATTTCTCATTTCAGCTCTGAAACTCCTGAGAGTATCCATCCAACCATAAGAATTTTCCTCTGACTTCTTTCCTGGATTGAGGTTAGATAGGGAGCATACAGACTTGGAATCCAAAGCCCATGACGGAAAAAGAGAACTGCAGAGTGAAGAAGCCATTGTCCACCAATTTTTGTTCTCTGTTTGCGCAGTATTCTTTCAACTTTATTCCCTCCATTTGCCTCAAGATAATGCTGACATGTTGAAATATGGATGGTCAAGTGTAAACGACCACAGAATGAAGGACCTGATGAGTTGTTATCTCACATTGCAGTTTTAAATCCGAAAGTAATGTTGGTGTTACTCGATCTCTATTTGCAGTGGTTACTTCGACTTTGATTACCATGTTCTCAATGGTGGATTGTTACATGAACGACAAGCAGGGACGGCAATCAGGGAGGACGGCAATCAGTTCAGGAACGGCAAGCAGGGACGACAATCAGTTCAGGAAACCTGTCAAATGAAGTGAGCAGTATGAGCAGTGAACAGTGAGCAGAGCAATTTGGGTAGCAGTAAGAGCAGCGAGCAGCAAACAGTGAGCAGTGTGAAAGCAGGGAGTTTTTACGCAGCGGAAGTATTGAGCAGCAAGCAAGCAACAACAAATGCATTCAAACATGACAAAGGAACCAGAAATTTCAGAACATGTGGAGACAAATGATTTAGGACAAGTGAGAATTGCATCATCCGCCAAAGCTGGGAAGTGGGTTTGGGTCAATGCCAAACAATATGAGGGCATTCTAAAACGAAGAATAGCTTGTCTAAAATGGGAGAAAACAAGGAAGAAACTCCCTCGCAAAAAGCACCCAAACAAGTCTCCTCCACAAGCACGTGGCAACAAGAAGCCCAAAGGAAAAACCATTGATGATTTTGCCTTATATAGTCCCACATCCACACCTCTCACCTGGTCATCTGATCTTTATGTGAAAGAATTGTTAAATGCAAAACAAAGGTTGGAGGTTTTAGAAGCTAAAGGGCAGGAAAGAGATCATAAAATTCATATAATAACGGCTGAGAACAAGGCATTAGCAGAAAGCAATAAAATTTTAGAAGAACAAGTGGCATTGCTACAGGAAGCTCTCCTGATAGGGAAGACAGAATGGCAACGCATGAAGGCGGATGTGCAAAATGTAAAGAAATCTGTAGTGGAAAGTACAGAGGTGGTGAATGTGAAATCATCCCAGGATAAAGGGAAAATTATTGTCCAAATAAACAACCATGAAGAGAATGCAAGAGAAGAAATGAAAGAAGATTCCACCAAAGTTTCCAAAACTTGGGCTCAAGTTATTAGTAATTCTTCTAATAAGGTTGACAACATGCAAGATAGCAAAGGCAAGGAAAGACAAAATAGGGCAGCAAACATAGTTATTAAAGGGGTGAAAGACTATGGGAAAAATGAATGTACTCTTGACCTTGCAAGAGACTTCTTGAAAGACAAGTTGCTATGGCAAGGACAAATATACCAAGCATGGAGGGTGGGTAAGTTTAACAGGGAGAGAGCCAGGCCCAAAAAAGTCATTATGCCTAGCTCACGTGATAAATATATTATTCTAAGCAAGAAGCATCTCTTGAGGGGTTCTCGTTTTTTACTAGAAGAAGATTTAACTGTAAAACAACAGGAGGAAAGAAGAGAGGAAATTTTAAAGGTTAGGGCAGCAAGAGATGAAGGAAAGAGAGCATGGATTTATAAAGGCAAAGCTGTGATAGCGCAATTTGGACCTCCTTCCAAAATAGAGCAGCAAGATGGTAATAAAGAAGAGGTAACAAACTCTTCAACAGGAAATCAAAAAGCAAGGTCAGTACGGGAAAACAGGGACAAAGACTCAAATGTGAGTCTTGCACGTCAAAATAAATAGCAATCAAGTCATACCCAGGTTTCCTTGAGATTATTTTGTTGCAGCTGCAGAGGTTACCCATGGAGACGAGGACCTGGGTTAGGGCCTATTGCGGAAAATAGAGACATAATTTGCCTCATAGAAACACATGAGCGTGAAGGGTGCAAGACACCTTTGTTTGAAGGATACTGGAAGATGGCAGTTTGGAACAAGGCAACAGGGAATGGCAAAGGGCACGGGGGTATCATGGTTCTAGTAAGGGAGAAAGAAGGTCGTCTCATTCAGTTAGAAAAAGAAGACTCAAATAAGCAATTCATTTGGTTCAAAATATCAGAAAATGGAAACCACATCAGAATTGTAGCATGCTATTTTGCGCCACAGGTCTCAAAAATCTACAAAGGTAGAGGGCTTGACCACAAAGACCCATTTGCAGCTTTAAAAGCGGATATTGCAACATATTCTCAGCTAGGTGAAGTCCTTATAGTGGGTGATTTCAATGCTAGGACTGAAAGTGAGCAAGCTAGCATTCTTTGTTGTAAAGATGATTGTGACCCTATTTGGCTTACAGAAGAAAGCAATCATCAGTGGGAAAGAATTTCAGAGGACAAGGGCTGCAATCTCTTTGGTGAACAATTGCTTACTCTATGTGGGGCCTTTGATTTAGTCATTTGTAATGGCTTGACTAGATGGGCAAAGTCCGGTAATTTCACTTGCAATACTTACAATGGAGCAAGTGTGGTAGATTATGTAATTTGCTCGCATGGTTTGTGTGAGAAAATGGATGAAGTTCTGGTTGGAGATCAGCTGTGGGATTTGAAATCAGATCACAAGCCAATTTATTTATGTTTCTCTTGGATTGGAAAGAAACAATTAGAGTCAAAAATTCAGCATGTCCAACAAAATCTCCCACAGGGCAGAATTCTTTTGACCCCAGAAAATTGTAATACCTTCAAAATGACGTTAGAGAGGCTCTTTGAGAAGGAGAAAATTACAATTCACAGCCTTCATAGTCATGAATTAACACATCTAATTCAATGCGCACTTGCAAAGTGCAAAAGAACAAAAATTAAGAAGTCTGAAACAAATTGCTTTCTGGTTAATGCTTGGTTTGCCGAGGAATGCAAAAAGGCAAGGAGAATCTGGAAAGAGTCAAACAAGGACAACATAAAGCTCAAATCTTACAAGCATTTATTAAGCAAGAAAAAGGTTGATTTCATGGTTTCAAGGAGGGAAGAACTAATCTTCCTTGGGAAAAATAATCCCAAATTATTTTGGAAGGAGCTCCAACCGAAAAAGATACAAATTGGAAATAATATTATAGCTTCTAAATGGTTTGACTATGCAAGACAACTCTATGAGCAGGTTCCCAAGGTTGACCCTCCCCCCTTGGTCAACACGGATACTAAACTCTTCACGGTACAAGAGGTAGAGATGGGTATCAAAAAGTTGGGTGTTGGAAAAGCAAAAGACTTAGCTGAACTCCAAGCAGAATATCTAAAGTGGGGCTCAAAGATCCTTGCACCTCACATTACAAAAATCTTCAACAACATCATACAACAAGGGCTCCCCACAGATTGGACAACTAGTCTGGCAATACCTCTTTTCAAGAGCGGTGACATCAATAATCCCTCAAATTATAGGACCATCATGATAAACCCTTTGTTTGCAAAGCTATTTGGAAGCATGCTAGAAAACAAAATTAGCAAGTGGGCAGAAGAAAGAAATAAGTGTGCTAAAGGGCAAGCAGGTTTTAGACCTAAGCATTCAACAGTTGATCATTGCATAACTTTAAGGCACATCATTGAAAAAGTTTGGGAGAATAAGGAAGAAGTCTTTTGTTGCTTTGTTGATTTCAGAAAAGCGTTTGAATCGGTTCCTAGGGATAAACTTTGGCAAAGAATGGAGGAACTTGGGTTCCTAAACATTTGAGAGCAGCTGTGCATAGGCTGTATGAAGAGGTGAAAGTCAAAATTAGAACTTCGACAGGCATTTCTGAAAGTTTTAGAAGCGATATCGGGGTCAAGCAAGGTTGCCCACTGTCTCCTACCCTTTTTGGTTTATATATCGACAAGCTTGAGGAGTGGTTAAATTCGCAAGGGGGTGATGGTATCTATTTGTGCAAGTTTGTTATAAGGCTTCTTTTGTATGCATATGACCTTATTCCGATTGCTAAATCGGCGCTTGGTTTGCAAGAGCACTTACTATCCCTTGAGCATTTTTGTAGAAGTGTGGGGATGCAAGTCAATATCAGCAAAACGAAAGTAGTGGTCTTCTCTAAGAAGAAAACATAACCAACATAAGTTCTACTTTGAAGGCAACATTCTGGAAGAAGTTGCGGAATACAAATACCTCGGAGTTGACTTCAACAAAAATCTAAGCTGGAATGGTTGTAGAAAGAAAAGAACTTTGGGGGGTTGGAAATCATTTTATGCTTTTCAAAATAGGTGTAGAGAGGCAGAGTTATGGGACTGGAAGACCACTCAAACTCTTTTTGGGCTTCTAGTGATTCCAGTGATTCTATATGGTTGTGAACTGTGGGCTAGTAGTACTTCCGACATGCAATGGAGACAAATTGAGAAAATTCAGAAGCGTTTGATTACAAACAAATTCAAGATTAAAAGTGCAGTGCCTTATGATATCTTGTTAAGTGAAACAGGGGCTGCTCCTATTGAAGCAATCGCTATGGTGCGAGTCATAAGTTATTTAAAAAAAATTGAGCAAATGGAAGAGGGTAGATGGCCTAAGGTTGTCTTTAATGATAGATTGTGCAAGAGCAAAAAAACTTGGATGCAACAAAATAACAAATGGTTTAGTAAATGGGATATTTGCTTGAACGCGTGCCCCATAAATAGCAAAGAGATAAAAGCTTTTGTTATGGAAAAGTTCCACAAACGTACTTGGGAGAAGGAGCTAGGAAGAAAGAAAAATTACTATATTGAAGTGTTTAATCCCACTCATAATCATCAACCAAAAGCATACATAGAGGCCAATATCTCTTGGAGAGCCAAAATTCTTATTGCTCAGTTAAGGACTAATTCTCATCAACTCCGTTGTGAAACAGGGCGCTAGAAAAGGCCAAAGGAAGTGTGGGAGGAAAGGGTATGCATTTTTTGTTCTTCCGGAAAAGTGGAAACAGAAAAACATTTCATTTTAGAATGTGAGGCCTTCAAAGACAACAGGGAAAGTTATGCAGATACGCTGGCAGCTAGCTCTTGGGATAATCTATTTAACGAGGGGTTTGTCGAGAAGACGGGAGCATTTATTGTGAAGCTTCACAAAAAAAGGGACGAATACATCAAGCAGATGAAAAAGTAATCTGTCCCATAGGCTATCTTTAGCCTCGTGGACGTTAAAATAATTTATTTCTTCTTTCTTCCAACTAAGTCCTCTTCTTGATTATGATGGTATTTATTCATGCTATATTGTACCATTCTCGTGCTCATTCCTCTATATCTTGCTAAAATTTTGTGTCTTCTTATCTTTATCAATGTTGTTACACACACATAACCATTAGTTAAATCAAACACAAATAAATATATTTACTCATCATCTTGGTATATTTTCAATACACATGCTTATTCGAAACTAGTTGTAATATGTTAATATGCAGGTTAGAAAACATAATAAGATATTATCAATCTATCAAGCCAATAACCATATCAGTTGTAAGTCTAAAATCAATACACATTACTATATAGAAATTAAGCTATCAGATTAAGTGTTTATATACTTTCGAAACTGGTTGTAAAATCAAATCCCATATTAATATATAGGTTAGAAAACATAATAACATATGATCAATCTGTCAAGATAACAATCATATCAGTTGTAAGTCTAAAATTAGTACGCATGAGTCTATAACAATTAAATTATCAGATTAAGTGTTTATCCTTTGTGTGTGTCTGTGAGCCTCTTCAAGTCTAGCATTTAAACTTCGCTCTGATACCACTTTATAACATTCCTTCCCACCCCCTTGTACTATCCTGGGCTATGAGAGGTGTTACTTATTGATTTAACCCAATCCCCAAGGTCAGTTATGAATATGGGGTTACAAAACTCCTCTTTTTCAACTCAAGGCAGATCCCACCATTGTGTTCAGCTTGTCAAGAGATTTTCGGTGATATAAATTTTATTTCAATCTGACTCTTGAATTGAAAGTTATGCCCATTTAAAGTTTATCTAATCATATTAGATCACGTGAGCATTAAGTTACCACGTTGCACTGCCACGTGAACTCATGCGTGAGCCCCACCTAGCCCTTCCCCATTTTTCCTTGTAAAATTTGATTGTTATATGCAATTCTGAGTTCCCAAAAATCTGGGTGGGTTTACACAAGTATTTTTACACGGGTCCATCATGAGTTAACACCAAGGGGCTAAGGTGAACGTAGGTCATTGATCAAGCCCTTATTACAATTGTATCTCCATGAGGTGGCACCCTTGACAATAATATCCACGTCGGACTCCCCCATCCCACCCCCATTAATTCGCAGTTGACCAGGGGGGCCTCAAAGTGAATGAAGGCCATTAATCTAGCGATGCTTTGATCATGTTGTCTGAAGGAAGCCTCTTGGAAATTGAGGGACTACAGAGGGTGCATCAATGAGTGGTGGGTGGTTTCATTATTTGGTGGAAGTGTCACGATAATTATTGTCATTTTTCCACCACCACCACCCATTCCATGTTATATTGCACACTAGTTATAATCGTGAGCAATGGGCAGTGGCAAGGTCTCACACCACAACCACGGTTGGGTCAACCTCTTCCTTAATGGTGCATTAATATTGCATACTCGAATTTCCAACTTGTGGTAAGGTCAAGTGGCACCCACATGTCCTCCCCGTCACCCCGACAAGTCATCATAAAAGTGACCCACCTCCACATCCAGGCCGTGCCACCTAGGGTTTTCAACACCGTGACATTTAAGGTTAAACAAATGAAAAGAGTTAGTGAGCAGTGGGTGGTGTCAGGGCTCCACATGCACTTGACATGGGGTTCACTGGATCTTTCCATTTGGCATTATGTGACAATTTCACATTATATCATGTCCCAAAGCAATATAGGGTGTCACACATTTATCCAATGTTGACACACCCCCAAACCTTCAAATTGCTTGGTTGCATCAAGAGAGGTCTAACTCAATAGACATTTGGGGCTCCACAAGGTTGTACATTGCATGTCAACCCTAGATCTCAGATACACCTTTAACTTCACGAGTAAATATGGCCTTGTGCATTGAATCACCAATGTCGCGCCCCATTTTATATCTTCGCATTTTGGATCTTTGGTTTAGGATGGTGCATGTCCTGAGTATGGTCCAAACCAAATCCATTCCATTTCCATTGATTACATGTGTTGTCCATCCAGATTTTTGGATCACCGAATGCATCCATGAATGAGATTGGAAAATTCCCCCTTTTAATATCTGGTTACAAACAACACTTGGGTGGTGAAGAAGTATCTGACCCAAATACAAGGTTTATTAAAAGGGCCATCTGGTCCGGGATAAGTTTTGGATTACTGCGAAGGCTTTACATAACAGGAACTCAAGGGAATTTACCAACATTTCCTGAATATTGGGACTTCTGCCAAAATGCCAGATCTCTGGAACAATGGCCAAATCTCAAGGAACACACCTTCATAGGCATTATGCCATGTCCACGAGAGCTACAAGGTACCAATAGAGCTTAACTTATCTTATAGTTTAGGTAAAATAAATAAGTGGCTCCAAAAGCCAAATTTCCCAAGAAAACTTTAGGCCAAGATTTAACCAGTGAATTTCAAGGTATCACGACCATAAAATCATTACACCACTTCTAACTTAAATGACCATCAGCACAAGATGAATCTACATTTAATGCACAACACATAAGTTACCTTCATAACATATGAAACGAGTTACAATCTTAAGTATGGCAATGAGCCATTAAATTCATAAACATGTTAGATAGTTGGAAACACTTCTAATATCAAGTTAGCATAATGACCTCATGCATACAAACATATTCATATAAGTAACCTTGTATTTCATGAAGATAATAACCATCACATAGTGTTAGACGTTCACATATCCATAAACACATATAAGGAAACACATTCACCATGATCATGCAATGAATTCAATAACCTTCTATGGGTAGTGCTAAACCATAAACTTACCATTAACATGTCAAACAAATTCATTATCCATAGTTCATTTGTGCATAGGTCATTATACTTATTTGGATAACTTAAAATCTTTGTCAACTTAGGGAGGGACTTCAACTCTCCACCCAACCATAAGCCAACTACATTTCAAACTTTCTTGTAGCCTACCACCCACGAATCAGATCCAAAATTTGTGGGGATGCTTGCTTAGGGAATTCACCCAAGGCTCAACTACAATATTGCTTAGTTCTAGGAGTCTGAATCCACTATCTAGGTGGTTTATTAGTTGTATTTTCAAAGAAAGAAATGCAGAAGCCTATAGCCCACCATACAAATGCTTTATCAGTCTCATGACAATACTTTAGTGGCTCAGTTCACCCTCCCTTGAGTGGTTTGTCAACTTTACAACATGCACCTGAGTGGTTTATCAACTCATTCAACAAGCACTAGGTAGTTTATCATGTTATTCAACAAGAACTTAGTGGTTTCCAACTTACTCAAAACTTTCTTGTAGCCTACCACCCACGAATTAGATCCAAAATTTGTGGGGATGCTTACTTAGGGAATTCACCCAAGGCTCAGCTACAATATTGCTTAGTTCTAGGAGTCTGAATCCACTATCTAGGTGGTTTATTAGTTGTATTTTCAAAGAAAGCAATGCAGAAGCCTATAACCCACCATACAAATGCTTTATCAGCCTCACGACAACACCTTAGTGGCTCAGTTTACCCTCCCTTTAGTGGTTTGTCAACTTTACAACAGGCACCTGAGTGGTTTTTCAACTCATTCAACAAGCATTAGGTAGTTTATCATGTTATTCAACAATAACTTAGTGTTTTCCAACTTACTCAATAAGCACTTGTTATTTAGTCCTCTGACTAGCCTACCAGGCTTGGACACCCACAGTCAAACGACCTCAATACATTAATATAAGGCTTAAATACCCCGATTTTAAAGAATAGGACTCTATTGAACTTCCAACATTGCTCTTGCACTCCAAGTCCAATGTCCCCTACTTGTTTCTCTATTGTCCTCCCTTCTCTTGCTTTATTTTTCTTCTTGCCTCTTGTTTTTCCTTGAGTCTCGTCATATTCCACATGAGATTGTGTCCCTTCCTTTCCTTCACGTCGCAAAACAAAACATTTGCACTCTCCTCCATCCAATCATGTCTTCCCAAATATTAGGTGGTGGTTTTATCTATTATGCCATCAGATGCCACTCTCACACTTCTCTGCTCTCCCTCAGATTTGGATTCATGTGTCCCTCTCTTCAGGGCAACATTTCATGTTTTCGTCATTTAAAAAAAATAGTTAAATTAATACTCGAATTATTTACAGGACTTTTCTCAGCCAATTGTGGTTGGCATGTTGGCATTTACAATTATTACCAGATATACAAAAATAAGGGGTATAAAGGCGATATTGTCACAATAGGAATGTTTCTCCCTTAATTTGTCTTTGAAGGTGCATGGCTTTTGAATGGGCTCTATTCCTTTTAGAGGAGTAGAGGGTCAAAATTCATTCCTTATTTTTGTTACTCCCAAAGCTTATACATTTTGAACTTAGATTATATCTCACTCCAGTTGGATATTAGAACAATCAAAGTCCTAGAGGGAAGAAATGTACATCCTACAATCTCAAACTCCCGTTGAGCCCCACCTAGACAGTGAGTACAACCTTCATAACATTCATAATAGAACATATCCTCCTCTTAATAGCTTGCACTTCGACTATGTCCCATGGATTCAAAGAGATGGGATTTTAAATGAGGCATGCAAAAATATTTATATATCTTCCAAACCTTGACATCTAAATGGATTCCACAAGGTTCAAGTAACTAGGATTTGAAGGAGTACTAAGACTGTAAGCCTTTCAATGATATATGTTCTAGTCAAGTGGGAGGTTAATTCAACTTTCAAAGGTAAAGAAGGTGAATTTGCATGCCTAATTACTCCAACTCCCCCAAATAGTTGAGTCGTGGGTCCTACACTATAGGAGTATTAAGGGTTAAAGTGTTGAGAGTCTTAACACCATGGCCTTAACAACTCAAAGATCGACTTCTATCTGGTGGAAAAGTGGCATGTGACTTTCTAAGAGTGGACACTTCTAGGTCGTTATATAAGTCAGGTGACAACTCAAACTATTGAGATATGTATGGAGTTATTACTACTAGGTACATGCAAATCAACCATTGAGAAACTATTGAGTGCCTCAAATTACACTTTCATGTTTATGAGAAAGAAAAATTGGATGTTTGATCTTACCTAACCTTGTGGTCTATTCAATGATGTTGGGGTTCCATTTGTCTTCCACCTTTGTTTTATTAAGCTAATAAGTTCCTAATAATAGTTAATCTTGGGCAATTTTATATGCCTATGGAAGTTTTCTTTCTCGATATAATTTTCTTGCTTGAAAATCATTGATTGCAATTATAATACAGCTTCAAAATGGGGCCTAAGATTTCTTTCATTGACATAAATATCGAAGACACTTTGAATATTCAAACTTAGTGGATCTTATAGACTGTTACATCATAAATGTTCGAGGGAGAGAACATGGAGCTATGAACTTATACAAATTACAACTATGCTATAGGGATTTTATTATGAAGAGATAACACTTTAATACATCAATTACCATGACCCAACAAATTGACATATCATTTCAAAGAAAGGTCATCTAGTTGTAGAGTTGACCAAATGTCTATGTCGTCCACACAACATGTAACTCCTAATTCTAATAAGTCTAAGGTTGTCATAAAAATCACAAAGATCCATGTGCTCTCATCCATTCCTAGAGGATTTGCAGCTAATATGAACCTTGCAAGTCCCTTAAAAGACAAATAAATGTGTTTAGTCTCCATACAGTGAAACCATGTGGCTTCAATGCAACTTTTTTGAAAGAAAATACAAAAAATACACAATTTTATGGCTTGGATTATAGTTCAAATAAAGGAGAACATGGCCACATTTAATTTGGGAGGAGTATTTAGTTATACGGCCAATGTCCAAAGGACATATTTTTAAGTGAAGAATACTTTTATGGTGATTTCATGTGTAGTTTATGATGTAATGTTTGTCCAACAATACCATATTAGGGGCCTGCGAAGAGTCCATTAAACTCAAAACACACTCATGTTCATTTTTTGCATCCACTTGCTTGGAATCCCATATGTACAAAGGTGTTTATATGTTGAATGGTCACATCATATTCATGATGTAGGAGTTGTTGCAACACATACACATATGGCTTAACCAGGAGGTGCATGGGGTGTCAAATATTCCAATTTAAGGTCACAAACTAGCTAGACAATGAAGTGATGTATCAAACCACCTTGTTGTTGGGGAAGGCATGTTGGCTCTTTAAGAGGGACCACAACCATGTCCATTTATATAGCGAACATGACCATCTAAAATTACCCCCAAATATATACTAGAGAGAGTTTTGTTGATTGAATTATATTGATAACCATCAAGACACACTATTAAGTTCACGGATACTTATCAAACTCAATTCATATGCAAGCTTTTGTCTTATAATGTAAGAGGTAACAATTTTGGGCTAACTAGATTACAAGGTATAAGTATAAAAAAACTAGGGTTGGTGGCCATCACAATGACCTCTCTTCCATTTCATGAGAACTTCAAATTATTTGGGAATCACATGAAAACTAGGGGATGTAATATCAGTTGCACTCTAGTATGTTAGGAATATGAAGAGAAACCATAAAACCCTAGCAGCTGGGATTAGGCTTAGAAGTTTCTATATGGAAAGTAACAATAAAGTAGACACTAAAACCCCTAAACATTTTAGTGAAAATATGAAGCTAAATAATGAAATAAAGGAAGATGATGAGTAGGTTGGTAGTGATGGGGAAGTTGTAATTGATTCCCCACACTCAATGCAAAGGTTTTAATTAGTTTTCGATGGAAATTTTTATACTCCAACAACATTAAATGGTTTAGGATTGCATAAACATGGTCTAAAGGGGACCTTGACCCACTCATAGAAGACATGGAAATATGTTACAAGTGTTCCACCTCATACCAATAATGAAGAAACCATACAAAGGACAAAAACACCTTTGAAAATTTAACCATATGACATGGAGTAGGTGATAGGGATGATGAGGACTAAAAAAAATGTCAAAATTTCAAAAAGTTACATGAATAAGAACCTTTTCCACTCAATAAATGAAGATATGTGAAGATGATGTCCCTTAAGGAAAAGAGGCATAAAACTCACGTGGGCATGACGTTGGAGTGGAGACCTTTAACTTCTTTTCCCATGGGAAACCTTGTGGGGAAACTTAAGGGACACTTCCTCACATTCATGGTTTGCATCCTTAGTAAACTCATCAATCTACTAGACCAATGGAACTCACACATGTAGATTTAAATAGGCCACCCACTGGCACAAAACTAGCCAAATGCCCAATAACATTCACGACAAGTGATTGAGCTAGCCCCTCAGGTCTGGAGACCTCAAACATAATAAGATAAATCACGCCCAATTGTCTCCTTTTGGTTGTGCTAAACATAACTAGAATGATGAGTACAACAATAGGCTAGGTTTACATAGAACACTGAGTATTGGTGCCTAATAGAGTTGAAACTATAAACTTGAAGGCTAAGGAAGAGGTAGAAAAATAGGCTAAGAAACCTATTTCTTACATAAAACAATGCTCTCAATGATCAGTGCTCCTTAGCTTTCCCTTGATATTGTTGTGTTTGATAGTGTGCATAAAAGATTTGAAGAATTTAACGAGTATGATCATGCTTTGTGGGTGTAGAGGATACAATCCCTCGAGTAGTGAAGAAAAAAGAGAAGGCATTGACACAATTTTGGATGGTTGTCTCTAAGCTTCACAAGGTGGGTACACTGTTAATTACCGCAAATGAGAATTTTAAGACTTGTGTGTCTATAGACGAGACTTCATCACTAGAAACTAATGGAAAATTAATTAAATATACATTGCTAGAGGTCAACTCTTAGGAGAAGAAATCCATAAACATGTTTTAAAATGTGAATATGTTGGAGTTGTGTCACTCTTGGGAACACAAGGTCAGAGTCTTGATCACCATGAAAGTCTTGAGTAGAGTTGAAGATGAGAATAATTAACTCTATTTCAAAATAATAAGGAATAAAAAGATTGTGTTTTATTTCATGTGTCGGGGCAATAATCAACATATCAAGAAAGAATTATAGTGAATCAACACAATAAAAAAAGGAGTCGTCCTCAAAGAGTTTTGAGGGCAAGCCCTAATTAACAAAAATGAAATAATTTACAAAATCCAATTAATATTCATCTTTACCAATGAAACTTAACTTTCAAAAAATCATATCAAAAATAAAATGATAAAAATACAAAAACAATATGCATGAGAGTGTTTGAAAGGTCTAATCTTAGTGAATGCCATGAAGAGTCCAAAGGAAAGACAACATTCCTTTAACCATAATTATTTCCAATAATATGACGTTAACGAGGCACCATGACATGTTTAATTTAATTTCCTTTTACTTTTATTAATTTAGTTATTTTTCCAACATATTACTTCAAATAGAATATTCAACTTCCGTTTCATTTTTATTTTTTCTTTTCAAACTTTACCTTAACTTTTTGGATTTTTCTAAATATGTACGTCGATTTTCCTTTATTTTAAGTAAAAGAAGTTTTGTTAAATTTTATGGTGATTCACCGCATAGTGTTCTCTCTATATCTTATTTCTCTCTCTAATCTTTGTCTCAAAGTTGATTTATAAGTTTCCACCATTATTTAAATAACACTCTTTATCTTTATATTAAAGTAGGTGGCTAGGCCATACAAGTTTTCACATTTTCTTTTTCTTTTTATTTTTCTTTATCAACACCTTTAAAGCTAAAAAACAACAATGTTTCTTTTACACAATTTTCAGTTGGAGTTTTAAGGTTTACTCTTGGATTTTTTTGTGACTAAACTAAAATTCCAATCAACATGTAATCACCTCATACTTAAAAATCAATCTAACACCTTAAAAATCAATATAAGCGTTTTGCACAATTTTCAGTTGGAGTTTTAAGGTTTACTCTTGGATTTTTTTGTGACTAAACTAAATTCCAATCAACATGTAATCACCTCATACTTAAAAATCATTCTAACACCATGGAGAGAGAGTTTGCAACATATTTCATATTACTAAAATTCCAATCAACATGTAATCACCTCATACTTAAAAATCAGTCTAACACCTTAAAAATCATTCTAACACCATGGAGAGAGAGTTTGCAACATATTTCATATTGTAAGTAGAATCATATAGAGATATATAGCAATAATATTATGGATATGTATATTTATATATAAACTGGTAAATATTATTTATAGAAAAGATTATGGTAAATGCACATTGGTAGATACATAGATGGATATTTCTTAAAAGCCCAAGGTGCTTTAGAAGTTGATATTCACTAGCATACATCCGTTGAAAGGTCCAAAGTTATACCTTATAACTATACAAAATTTGCAGATACAAAAATGTACCGGGGTCTTCTAAATTCTTAAGAAAACACTAAGTTACTTGTTGGAAAAAGGCAGATTGTCAGAAGATGTTTCCCTAATTGTTGTAGGTTGAACTTTTGTTTTAAAATAAAGAGTTTCCACCTCAAAACTAGAGAGCATTAAACCTACGCATAGGGACGGTTACGAAGCAAGCTGACCCAATCTGATATGATTACTGATTAGTAGTTCAACGAAATCCATACAACACTTTAAGTGAAGGAGAATATGAATTAAAACCTCCACTCTTAAGCTTGAATTACCCTCGACCATAGATAGATAATGCACCACCACATCGAATTCCTTACACAACTCCTTGATTTCCAATTCATGTTGGTGGAGGGAATCGCAGTCCCCCATAATCCATATTGATCATGTTCATGCCTCCAATAAAGAAAGCACTTGATATTGTATCCTCTATAACCTATAAAGAGAGATGAATCCTCTCTTACGAGCCTTCGCACCAAAACAGTTCCAAATGAACACCCACTGCACTAGAATCCAAATTCTCTAACGTAGGATAAGCTATGAACCAAGGTCGATTTATCCCATAAGCTTTGTATGAGAAGGGATGGGGGGTATTAATTCCCAAGTTGGTAAAGATATAGGCCACAACGGTGAGAGGTGGTAATAAAATATCCTTACTCCCCTCTCTAAGTGTGGTTATAGTCGCTATAATATCCTTGTGATTCCACGATGAGATGAAACTTGGATTATGATTAAGATTATGGGATTGGTTGGTTGATAAGTAATCCATTAATTGAATACACCCCCTTTTTTACCTAGTTAGGTAGCCAAGCTGGCTTGTGAATAAGCCAATATATTATTTTTCCTTCTCACATGAAACCATTCAACCTTGCACTGCACATTTTCCACCAAAGCACAAACTCCGCTAAGTATTGCTTTAATCCTAGAGTCTTTAGCCCTTATTTCATAATGCATGCATCTCAAAATGACTAAAGAGTCTTCTTGGATGAGAAGATGTCTTGGATGACAAGATTGTGTTGAGATAATGTCTTTCAATAAAGCATATGCCTCTGCTAGGTTTTGGGAAAGTACTCCTAGTTTCTAAGCAAATTGTCCTTCTATTTTTACTTTGGGGTTGAAGACTGCCCCCCCCCCCCCCCCCCCCCCCCACCCCACACCCGCCTCCCATAGCTTCCCTTTCAAAGCTCCATAAAAAAAGAGAACATGTGATTCCTTTGAAGTCTAACATCAAAAAAAGTCTTTTGGTTCCAACCCAAGCTACCGCATGATTTATTCAACTTGGAATGAGGGACTAGGGTCGACAAAGGATTTAGATCGGCTAAATGATGCCACTATTGATCTGGATTGGATCATTATATTTTTTTTCATCCATCTTGATGTGTTCATGGTGGAAAAAGTGGAGGAATCAACTCACATGATCATTCTTAAGCCCAATTTCGCAAATTGGGGTTTGAAACCTTTGAAAGCAATTAGAGGCATCAAATGTCATTTTTTGGGGGTAAAACTTTGTTTCTTAAGCGCAAACATTATTACACTTTTCTACACATAGATACCTTTCCAACGACGCAAGAATCATCTCAACTGGAGTCTGCATGCAAAAGTTATGCCACTCAAAAGTTGACCTTCTTGTTTTGACCACCATAATTCGAGAGGATGTCAGGTCAACCCCATTTATTCATGGAAAATGGGATAACCACGTGACTATGCTGAAGAAGATAATAGAATGTCAATATTGTAACTCTATTTGAGAGTCGAGGGAGTCAGAATTAATCACTACTAGGCTATTGGGTTGTGCTGTAATTAGAATACTAGGAGGAAAAGGGGTTCCATTCTATTTGATTGCATTTTGTTCCACAGATGAGCAGAGTAGCCGAGAGTGGATAGGGAGAGATAAAACAAAGAGGGCTTGTGCATTGTAGCAATTCATGGGCCACAAACCTCGCTTCTTTGTACTTGCATCCATTTCCATTTAGAGAAAGAGAGCATGGTGGCGTCACCTTCTAGTTGGGTTTTCCCCATAAAGGTTTCCCTGGTTATATTTTTTGTTAATTTGTGGTTTGTGAGTTTTATTTCACCGTTCTATATTTTTTTCATAGCTTATCTATTGCATGCATAAGAATAGCACATTAACTAACAAATATCGAAATCTAAGGAGAAATTAACTTTCATAGTGTAGATTTTGGATTTTAAGCTTAATTCTATTAGATATGTTGTGACAAATTGTCTAGTGGAATATCTAAGACATTTTACAAATCATATTGGCATCATAGTAGGTTCCTTTAGGTATATTTTGGGGAGTTTCAAGGGATTGAGATATTTAAGACGAAAGTCATAAAACCTTAGCAATGGCCGACAAAACTATTAATAACCCTCAAGATCCTACAAAGGAGAGGTTTGCGTGTGTGGAAGCACAAGTTGTAGAAATAAACCGCAATGGGCCTCC
The DNA here is from genome assembly GCA_031772625.1 of Pinus tabuliformis. Classification (NCBI taxonomy): domain Eukaryota; kingdom Viridiplantae; phylum Streptophyta; class Pinopsida; order Pinales; family Pinaceae; genus Pinus; species Pinus tabuliformis. Next base: position 1,043,740,304 of record CM062805.1, on the reverse strand, counting down.
TCATGGAAGCCCTTAGTAATAAGCTCGAGCTATTCCTAGAAGATAGAGGTTCTAATGTAAGGGATGGATTAGAGGGGAAATCAATCGATCAGGAAGAACTATAGAAGGAATCTAAGAAAGAACCCAAAAAGGATCAATCCAATTCGAGTGTTGCAAACCATTCAAAACTCCTATTCAAAATTAAAGTGAAGGTTTAAATCAAGCCTCATAAAGTTGAGATTTATACTTTGAAGTTAAATCAGTAGTTGTAACAATTAGAATTTTATTTTAGTGTTCATAATATAGAGGATTAACATAAGATTTCATTTACTCAGTTAAAATTAGAGGGTCATGCCCTGACCTTTTGGGAAAGCCACACACGGACCCTAAGGTTGGAGGGCGATCCTCTAGAGACTAAATGGGTGGATTTCAAAACTCTCATAAAGTCACAAGTTTACCCTATTGGGTATGTACAAGATCCGGTGGCATTACTTCAAGCAAAAGTAGGGGCAGAGTGTACAAGAGTACTCCACAAAATTTAGAAATATGGCCATAATGTTGGGTATCTTCGCAAAGAACCTAAACGTACTCCTCAAGTATCTAGGGGGCCTACATATGCATTTGCAGAGGCAAGTGATGTTGCTCAAACCTAGATCAATGGACAAGGATTGTGTATAGGCACAATAGATAGGCCAGAAGAAGGGGTAATCAAATGGATCAAAGTGGAAGGAGCACTGGGAAGCTTCCAAGGAGGGGAAGAAAAATTGGAAAGGGAGAAAAGATAAAAAGACAATAGTCACAACACACCAATGTAAAGATCCTTGTAACCAATGTAACATTAAAAGCCATACAGAGGAGAAGTGTTGGAAGTTGCATCTAGATCTTAAGTAGAAGAACAAAAAGAAAGATGTACAAAAGAAGAATCCCATGGCCACTAATTCGAGCAACTAGGTTGAAAGCAACTTGGACATGGATGAGAAGATCATTTATACATTGGTGTAGAAGGAGATGAATTTGAGTAGCCTTTAGCAACGAGAAGAGAAGAAAATGATTAGACCCTTCGATATAATGACACATGTCAAGAAGACAATGGTTGATTCTTTGTTAGACTTAAGATCATAGGAAAATCTCATTGTAGTAGAGCTAGTCAAAAAATTGGGATTGGAAGTTTGTGATCATCCAAGCCCATCTCCATTTGGATGGGTAAATAAGGATACAAAAATAAAGGTAACTAAGCAATGAAAAATTATATTTGCTATGAATGATGATTTTTTTGATGAAGTAGAACTAGATGTAGTTCCCCTTAATATATGTTGTGTGGTGTTTGGAAGTCCCTATGTGTACATGTGGGATGCAATCTTCATGTGGAGAGCCATCTAGTATTGCCTCATCAAGGATGGAAAATCCTTCATCATCAATGTGCACAAGGGTAAGTAAAAAATTCACTGGTAATTACCAACCAAGCCAAGGCATTGATCAATTATAGCAAGAAGTATGTTTTGCTATTTTAAAGAGAAAATTAGTATGTAGAAGAGTTAGTAAGAGCAAAGTAATCACTAGAGGGGTGTACTAAGGAATAGAAACAATATCTGGAAGAGTTGCTACAAATATACAAGGGTTTGTTTTAGGAGCCTACAGGGCTACTAACCAAGAGGGTGGTGGAGCATGAGATCTAACTATTGTCAAACTCCCCATTGCCAAACACTGGGTTTTATAGGTAGTTAGTTATAGAAGCAAGTGAGATGAAGAAGAAATTGCAACAACTACTCGAACAACATGCCATTCAACAGAGTACCTCACCATTTGGGTCACCCATCATCATTGTGCCAAAAAAGTAAGGGACTTGGAAGATGTGTATTGATTACATGGAATTAAACAAAATCATGCTTAATAACAGGTGCCTCTTGCCCTAGATAAATGATCTATTAAATAAATTTCAGTAAGCCAAAAAAATCACCAAGCTAGACTTAAAGTCAGGACATCATTAGGTTTGGGTCAGAGAAAAAGCTACTTGAAAGGTGGCCTTCAAAACCAAGAAAGGTATGTATGAATGGTTAGTCATGTCGTTTGGCCTATGCAATTCACCAACTACGTTTATGAGGTTAATAAATGATATATTATGCCCTTTTATAGGTTAATTTGTTATTGCTTATTTAGACGATATACTAGTATACATCGCTACCTAGAAGGAGCACATCTCACATTTGATATAGGTGTTAAAGACTTTAAAGAAGCACTTGATCTTAAGAAGTGTGAGTTTGCACAACAATATTTGGTGTATCTAGGATATATGAGAGGCAGAGGAGAGCTAAAGATAGACCTTGCCAAGATGGAGGCCATCATGAAGTAGTCGATGCCTACTAATGTTTCTTAAGTCATTAGTTTTGTTGGGGTAGCACAATGCCTAAGGAAATGTATAGCCTTGTTTTTGGGAATAATAGCACCACTCCACACTATAACAATAAGTGGTAAGAGTTTCCAGCGGGGAAAGAGTCTATAGAGAGCCTTTGAAGAGTTAAAGAAGAAGATTAGTCACCACTCATTCTGGCATTACCGAACTTACAACAACCCTTCGAGGTGGAGACATATGTGAGTGGGTATGCTATGGGAGCGATCTTGATGTAGGGAGGAATCCATAAATGTTGCCATTATGGAGTATTTCGTGGGGAAGTTCTTAACTACCCTACCTACTACAAGGAGTTCTATGCCCTAGTGAAAGTTGCGAAGAAGTGAAAACAATATATAATGGAAAAGGAGACAATAATCCACACAGATTGCTAGCCACTATAGTATGTTTAGGCCCAGAGTAAGCTACAACAAACTAGGCATTACAAATGGATGGTTTTTTTTTTATAGTAGTTTCATTTAGTGATCGAGTATAAGAAGGGTGACACAAACAAGTTGGATGATATTCTTTCAATGCCAAAGATCACAACTTTGGGAACTTTGATGTACACATTCACCCATGGTGCATACATAGAGGCATATTCAAAGGATGAGGACTTAAGGGAGGTGTTTTAACACTTTTAGAGCCAGAGTCGTGTCCAAGATGGTGACAACATAATTAACTACCATCTTGAGGATAGGTTACTGTACATGTTGGATACGTTATATGTTCCTAAAGGTGAGTGACTATAGTTGATTAGATCAGTTTGCACTTTTATGGATGTACAACACTTTGGCAGAAGGAAGAGAAAGGCCAACTTGTAAAGGTATGTGTATTGGCTTAAAATCAAGAATAATAGCTAGGTTCATAAGAGGATGCATGCTTTGTTGTACCAACAAGCCAAGTAACAATAAACAAAGTCTACATCATCCCTTTTCTATACCCACTTGTTCTTGGGAAATCATTTCCATGGACTTTGTGGGAGGTTTACCAACAACCAGGAAGGGACATGACTACATGTTCATGGTAGTTGCGGGTTCATCAAGATGTGTGTTCTAATGCCCTTAAAAAGACCATCAATGGCTATGAACCAATAAAGTTGTTCTTTTAACAAGTTTGGGTGCACTTTCGGATACCAAAGAACATTATTTTAGATAGGGACACAAGATTACTTAGTGCATTTTGGGCTACATTGTGCGAGAAGATGGACATGAAGTTAAAGAGGTCTACAACATTCCATCCATGGATAAATGGGCAGACAAAAGTAGTCAACATTAATTTATTGAAATTTTTGAGGGTGTATAAACAGAAGCATATGAAGACTTGGGATGAAAATATGGCAACACTCTTATAATATATCAATCCACACTTCTATTGTGAGTCCCCATTTGAAACTTTTTTTTGGATATTTTCCACCTTCACCTTTGGATATTGCATATGGGAAGCAAGGAGTGAGGGGGGATCTCACAAGGAATGCCTTAAGGGAAGAAAAAATTGTTGAGAAGATCATGCAAATCCATCTATAAGTACATGAGACATTGTAGAATTCATAGGAAAAATACAAGCATGATCCAGAGAGAATAGAGAGGTCATTTAAGGTGGAAAACAAAGTATGGTTATAGTTGAATAAGGGGAGGTTATAGGGTCTTGGTAAGAAAATCAAGGATTTGCAATATGGTCCCTTTGAGACATTGGAAAGGATGGGAGATAATGCCTATAGACCCTGTCTACCCCCATGCATGAACATTTACTCAGTGGTGAATGTAGAGAATCTAAAACTTTATGACCCTTCCATATTAGACCAAAAAGAGGAATAAGTTCTCCCTTGTGTATAGGATTTCACACTAGATGCTTAGGAAAAGTTGATAGAAGATTAAATTTTGCAGAAGATGTCTAAAACCACAATATAGGAGTAGCATGAACTTTGGTAGATTGGGTTGAAAGGACAACTTCTAGGCAAGGATAAATGGTACACCCAAGAGAAGGTGGATGAATAATTTCCTCATCTCATTCAGTAGAAGCTTTTGAGGACCAAAAGTCTCCCAAAATGGGGAGGTGTTATTTGAATTGAATTTTTATTTGTTTTTAATCCATCTTGATGTTTTTAGAGTGGAAAAAGTGGAGGAATCAGCTCACAGGACCATTTTTGTTGTCCGGACCCAATTTGGTAGATTGGGATTTGAAACCTTCTAGAAGAATTTTGAGGCATCAAACAACATTTTTGGGGGATAAAACTCTGCCTCTAAAGTGTAGTACTTAATAGCACCATTTTACACACAAATACCTTTGGAATGACACACGAATTGCCTCAATTAGAGTCCATGTGAAAAAGTTATGTCAATCAGAAGTTGACCTTCCTGTTCTGACCACCATAATTCGATATGATGCCACATCTTCCCCCATTATTCATGGAAAAAGGATAGCCACATGATCACGATGAAGAAGACTCTAGAAGAGTCAATATTGTAACTCTATTTAAGAGTTGAGGGAGTCAAGCTTAACCACTAATAGGTTATCGAGTTGTGTTATAACCAAGACATTAAGAAGAAAAAGGGTTCCATCATGGATATGGAGAGAGAAAATAGAGAGGGTTTTTGCACTGTAGCATCCCATAGGCCATAGGCCTCACTTCTTCATACTTGCATCCATTCCATTCAGAGAAAGAGAGCAGAGTGACCTCACCTTCCAACTGCATTTTCTCCCAAAAGGGTTTCCCAGGTTATATCTTGTGTTAATTTATGGTTTGTGAGTTTTATTTTGTTGTTGTCTATTTTCTACATATTTTATTTATTGCATGCATAAGCGTAACAAAATAATTAACGAATCTAGAAATCTAAGGAGAAATTAACCCTCATAGTGTAGGTTTCGAATTTTAAGCTTACTTCTATAAAATCTGTTGTAATGAACTGTCAAGTGGAATATCCACATAAGTTTATAGATCAATTAGGCTTGTTTTATGTCATCCAAAGAGGGGTTGGCCTAAAGTGAGAGAGTGTGAGAGAAGAATTCCAATTGGAAATTGATAGCTTTATCATAAACATGCTTTGGAAGAAGAACAACTTGCTTGAAGATGGCTTTATTGCGAACTAACTAGATTTTCCATAGCAAAAAATTTGGAATTGCCATCCAAAATTTATTGAAATTTGGTTTGTTGTGAAATGAGCCACAATAATATTGATGCCAATTCATAAATAGATCTATCCAATTTTTTGAAGAATTCATTTGATAGAGTGGATTTTCGAAGAAGTAGTTCCATACTTGTTTTGCATGTTGTCATTCTAACAAGATATGTTTGGATGATTCAAAGGCTGTAAGATAAAAGCTCACATCTCGAAGGCCCTTGGATTCCTCTTTTTATTAAGTTCTTTGCTATTAAGATTTTACCATGAGCCGATGTCCAATAGAAGAAATTAACTTTTGGAGGTGCATTATTGAGCCAAATTTACACCTAGAGAATCTCTTTAGGCACAATATCTGTCTATGTCAATTACCCGTTGTGGCCTTTTTTATAGTATAGGCTTGATTTCCCCAACAATGACTGTCTTTTGTCTTATCATATTTAGGAGCACTTCCTGCTAAGGAATATTCTAAGAGAGATGTTATAGGATCTAATATGCCTGGGTAGTTGCCTAGATTTCGTCCACGTTACATGCCAGCTAAATCTTAAATCGATATGTCCATTGCAGTTGTTTTGCCTATATTATCCAACCACTATTTTAATGGACCAAAGGAAGTATTTTCAGTTAAATGGGGACTCCCCATGATGTTGTCCATCCATATTTTAACATGTTTCCTATTTCTGAGGTTTTTGGATAGATTTGGCTTGATGATAGGAAGAAAAACTTTAAGCACTCTCTAGATTGGAGATCTTGAATTTTTAGATAGTGGGTGATATAAGCATCTCTTTCATGAACCCTTAAATATTTCTTAAAAAATATTTGTTTCCACCATTTGGCTTCATCTATAATCATGTGCCTTTATATTTTTTCTCTCATTGCTAGATTAACTAAGTTTAGGTCTTTAATTCCCAGGCCACTAGATGCAAGAGGGAGCCTTGACACTTGCCTAATTAACTATATGAAATATCTTATGAGCCGCACTTCCACAAAAATATTTGAAGTTCTTTGGAGATTTGAAGTTTGATACCAGGAGGAGCAAAGAGAGATGAAATTTGGAAGATGGGATTAGTTGATAAAATTGCTTTCAAGAGGACCAACCTACTATATAGGTGTAGCCATTGAGTTCCTCGTGATATCATATTACTTTTTAGTTAAGATATGATTTTTTTCCAATGGGAAGAGGAAAGAGAGTGCAGAGTAATAGGAATTCCCAAATAAATGAAAGACTCCCATTCATCTTTGAAGGAGAATGATATAATTCTTGCAATAGAGCTCACAACTTGCTTACTTACATTTGAGTTGTAAACATGGGGTTTATGGTTATTATTTTTTCTTCCTAACACTTTGAGAGAACAATAAAGGACTTTCTTAAATCTGGTGGCCATAATTGCTGATGTTCCACCCAAGATGATCATGTTGTTTGCAAACTATGAGTGGTTGACTCTCTTAACCCCTCAAACTATCTTTTTCCTTGGTACACAACCTAACATTCTTTTATTTTCTAGCATCCTACTCAACAAATCAATCATTATATTGTAAAGGGATGAGAATATGAGCATCCTTGTATTAGTCCTCTCTTTGCAAAGAAGAAGCAAGTAGTTCTATCATTGAAAAGAGGACAAATGCAAGGGGAGTTGATGCAAACTCCAATCCATCTCCTACATTGATTACAAAATATAAATATATTTAAAACTTGGAAGAGAAAAGAATGATTGACCCTATCAAAGGCATTTTCCAAATCAAGTTTGATTGCCATACCTTTGTCACCTATGCTCTTGCATGTATGGATGGGCACTTGGACTACCACGATATTGTACATAATTTGTTTATCTATTAGGAAGCCTCCTTTATTTGTTGACATAATTATTGGCATAAGAGGTTTTAAGTGATTCACATTGATTTTCAGAAGGACATTATAGAAGACATTGCATAAATAAATAGGTCTGAAACAAGAGAAGGAAGAAGGATTTTCTTTAATGGGAACTAGGGCCAATTGTTAAATCCCACCCCTCCACCCCCATTCTAAAAGATTTTAGGACATAGCCCAAAATTCCGATCAAATTAATTTTTATAAGGTGTCAACAAGATTTGTAGAAATTGATGGTGTACTTGTCTGGAATTGAGGCTTTGTCCAACTCAAGATTCCAAATTGGGGCCTTGATTTCATTTTCTTCAATTTCTTTCATGAGAACATCATTATCTAGAATTGATATTAAACTAAGGACATGCTCCAAATTTCAACCATCTCTCCCGAGTCAAGATCTTGGGGGGTTGCATATATTTCTTGGTAATGATGGATAACTTATTGTTTTATGTCATTAAAATTATTTAATACTTTCCATTTTATTGTTTTGATTGATATAGCATTGTTTTTCCACTAAAGTTTTGTTTTCCAATGGAAGTATGCAGTACTTTTATCCCTTGTTGAAAGTCATAAGCTCTTTGATTTTAGCCTCCATTCAATCATTTGTTTAGATAACTTTATGATAATTGAAGTGATCTTCTATTTCCTGATGAAGAAGATGTGGTGTGAATTCCTCTTACTCTAGTTGATGTTCAATGTGTTCTAGTTTTTCTTTGTAAGATAAGATTTCTTGCTCTATAGGAATAAAAATTTTTTTTGCCTAAGATTTCAAGGCTGATTTGGCAAGTTTAATTTTTTTGCTTTGAGATATAGGTTGGTGAGGCTTTTATCCAAGTGTTCCAATCCTGGTTCAAGAGCCAAAAATTTGTATTTCCTTCATTTCCAAGCTTATTAGGCAATGAGTAGAAACAAACCAAGGTATTGTTCTTGAAACTGAGGCAATTGAGAAAGAATGATGAATGAGAAACCTATATACTTTGGTTGTGATATTCCCCGGACCATGTTTTTTGTTGGACTGAGTGTGTTTCCCCAAGTGAGGCTTAATGTATGGTAGATCCTATGATATAATATGATCTTCCATATTCTCTTACTCTAAGACCCCTCCTTTTTTGACAAGTCCAAAGTTTTTGTTAAAATCTCCTCCCATAATTCTTCAATCAAAGATTGCATGCTCCTGAATGATATTCAAGGATTCCAAACAAGTTTGTTTTACTTTTGGATTAACAAACATGTAAATATTGGTAATAAAAAATAACTCACATGACTATATATGGCTTAAAGAAGTCATTAGTGAATGATGATTTTGATCCACTTCTACAGAGAAAATGACATATTCCATGTCTTACAAATTTCTCTTGAGGCACCTTTTGAATGGTTCCTCTAGATACATGCACTAAGATCAATAACTTCCTCACACTTAGTTTAGTCCCATAGATAAGTAGGATCACAGGCCATTCACTTCGAATAATATTTCTCAAGGTTTTCCTCTTTGTTTTAGAACCTAATCCCTTAACATTATAGCAGATGATCTTCATTATTTCTTGTGGACTTTACGATGCCACCCCCCCACCCCCTCTAATGAGGAGGTCCCACTACTTTGACTTATTTATCTAGTGTTGTAACAAAGATTTTAAAATACGTTTCTTACCTAAATCTTTGTCCCTTTCTACAAATTGTGTTTTAGAAGTTCTATATGGAGGATGACCCTTGCGTTTAGACTAGTCTAAAGTAGAGTCATCCCATGAATATGAGAATGAACGAGGGCTTTTTGGATATGCACCTAAAGGAGGGATTAAGGAAGAATACAAGCCATGGGAGGAAATGAAGAGGCTAAAAAAACTACTACATAGGATTATGGAGGAGGATGATCAACTCTAATCCTTGAGAAGGATGGAACTCAAATATCTAGGGGAGAGATAAGTGTCTTTGAGATCCGCTAAAGCTTCGTAGCTATTAATCTGGGTTAAAAATTGTTCATTTCTTCCCTACCTCAAAGAAGGGAAGTTCCATAATTATAACCAAGTTCTTGAAGGATTTGTTCTAGTAGGCTTTATGCTGAGGGTTTTGTTTTAGAACATAGGAGGAGCTTAAGCAACATTCGTCTACTTTTTATTTCCCTTTCACCACTTTGTAGTCTACTATTGGTCCATGTTCACTGGAGAATCCTTTTGTTGAGGAGCAAGTTGAGGGTATGCTCTAGTAAAATACTCGTACTTCTGACAATGCCAACATTTAAACGAAATTTGTTTGTATTCCACCTAGTAGATGTGCTTCTAGTCCTTAAGGGTTCATTGAATGAATTTAGGTAAACCCTTTTCTAGATCTCATTGCCACACATGTTCGAGCAAAAGAGAAAATATAATTTTTTGGGATTGCATGATCTATGTATTTCCCAGGATTATTACCAATAGATTTCAAAGATTGATCATTCCAATAATGAAGAGTAAGGTGAGGAAGAAAAACCCAAAATGGGACAACTAAAAGGATGTCATTCTTGGGTTAAAATTGGAGTCCAACAATTCAGATATATACCTCGTTCCCCATGGAAGTATGGTCCTTTTCAAAATATCATATCACAATCTTCCTTGTGTTGAAGGAGGACAACAAAGTATCCACACCCAAAAAACTAAAAGGAAATCTTTCCTTTAACTAAAGGTTTCCAACTTTTTTGAACCCATACAACGATAATGTTTGGAGATTGCCATAATCCAATAAACTACCCAATCAATCTCTTATTTGCCTAGATGTTTTCCATCTAACAAGATTTTGGAGGTAAAGGAATAACTAGAAGTTCATGACACTACAACAAAACCCTGTGATTAGCATCCCTTTTTGCTTCCTTTTTTGTGTCTAGAGACCATTTTTGGTGCTATTTGTGTCCATTTATCAAATATGGTGCAAAACTTGATGCAAAGTTTTCACCAAGTTTTGCACCAAGTCTTACATCAAGTTTAGCACCAGGTATTGTAATAGGTTTTTGCACCAGATTTTACACCAAGTTTTACACCATGTTTTATGCCAAGTTTTTTGCCATCCTTTGCACCATGTTTTGCATCAAGTTTGGCACCTAATTTTGTTTCACCATCTTTTGCATCCTCTATTGCATCCACTTTTTGCACCTACACTTGCATCAACTTTTGCATCCTCTTTGTGCCAAGTTTTGCATCATGGTTTGTGTCTAGTTTTTGCATCTAATTTTTCATCTACTTTTGTTGCATTGACTCTTACATCTTTTTTTGCATCCATATTTACATCCTCTTTTTCATCTGTTATTGTGTCCACTGTTGCATCCATTTTTCTTGTGCCATAATTTGCATCTAGTTTGACACCTCCCTTTGCACCCTTTTTTGTTTCTAAATTTGCATCCACGATTGCATCCTCATATACATCTAGGTTTTCATTGACTTTTACATCTATTTTTAATCCCTTTTTATATCCACCTTTATGTCAAGATTTGCATCAGGTTTTCTGTCTCGTATTGCATCTACTTTTGCATAGAATTTTGTTGCATCAACTTTTGCATCATTTTTTACATCCATTGTTGCACCCATGTTTACACCCACTTTTACATCCATTTTTGCATCCTATATTTCTTCTTCATTTGCTTCTTTTTTTGCATCTATCATTACATCCACTTTTGTTGTAACACAATTTGTGCCATGTTTTGTACTTACTGTTGTACCCACGTTTTTTCCAATTTTGCATCCATCTTCGCATCCTCTTTTTCATAAAACATTGCATCTATTTTTGCATCCACTTTTGTGTTGGGTTTTACGTCTCATTTGTATCTTCTTTTGCATGTACTTCCATTGCATCCATATTTTGCATCCAATTTTGTTTATCATGTTGCACTCGTGTTTGCATCCACTTTTACATCCCTTATAGCATCTTGTCTTGCATCTAAGTTTGCATCTTTTTTTTTGTCTATTATTACATCCACTTTCTCATCCACTTTTTTTGTGCTATGATTTGTGCCATATCTTATGCCTATCATTGCAACCCACATTTTCTTCCACTATTGCATCCTCCTTTGTGTCCAAGTTTGCATCAAATGTTGTTTATGTTTTTTGCATCCCATTTTGAATTTAGTTTTACATCCACTATTGATTCGTCCAATTTTGCAACCAATTTTGTGTTCACTATTGCACCCATGTTCCCTTTTTCATCCAATTTTTCCTCCTTTTTGCATTCAAGTTTGTGTCTTTTTTTTTCACATTCATTGTAGTATCCACATTTGTTTCACCACAATTCATGCTAAGTTTTATGCCTACTATTGTGCCCATGTTTTCTTCCACTTTTTCATCCATGTTTGAATCATATTTTGTGTTCAAGTTTGCATCAACTATTGCATATAATTTTTCATCCACTTTTGTGTCAATTTTTCTATCTTGTTCTGCATCTACTTATGTTTGCGTCCACTCTTCATCCAAATTTACATCTATTTTTACCCCCAATTTTTTTGTTCACTTTTGCATCCCTTTTCCAGCACACATCATATTTTTTGCATTGATGATATTTCTTATGACATTGAAAATTATGAACAACTGATGACAATGTCAATAATTATAACGATGATGATAATGAAGATGATGACGATGACATGAATTGTGATTGTTATGATAATGACAATGATGATAAAGATGATGGTAGTTACAATGACAATGATGATGATGATGCTAATGACCTTGGCCATTCTTCCCAATTTTTAAATGTTTTCATGGTCAAAATCATAATAATTATCTTTGGCGTCATCATCTGATCATCATTATCATTATTTTCATCTTGGTCATCATCAAGAACAATAATGGCATGAATGATGATTATGATGTTCATGATGAATATGACAACAATTATGATAAAAATTATATTAGTTATGATGATGGGGATGATGACAATTATAATGATGATGATAATGGTAGTAATGATGATGATCATCGATCATCTCTAAAAAATAAAGTTGTTATTTTTCTTGCATATATCATGTGTCCTAACAACCCTTTTCGAGCACTCGTAACATTTTTTAGGTTGATGATATTTCTTATGATGCCTATAATTATGAACAATTGATGACAATATCCATAATCATGATGATGATGATGATGATGAAGACATGAATGGTGATTATGATGATAATGAAATGATGACAATAATGATGACATTGATGGTGGTGATGATGGCGATAATGAAGATGATGACCCTCCCTCTAAACTAGGGAGGTACTCATAATGAGACAAAAAAGTACTCTCAAGTTGAAATATTCATATAAGAAGGGATCTAGATTGATAAGCATCAACGATGATTTACATCATCATAGCCAACATTGTCAAAATAGTAAGGCCTTGACTAACAAGTTTATCTCTCCATTAGATTAGAGCACAATGTTGGGAGGCATAAATTTGGACACCACTGCCTCTCTAGGCACCTACCCCACCAAGATGTTCACCAGGTTTGTCCTCACATGATCATTTCCTAATCCACTATCATAATATTTGACGCCAGGAAATTTCAATCCTCGTGACTATTCTTATCTTGGATTAATGTACTTGACTTATGGCAATTAGTCCTAGTCAAAGTCCAAATTCTCAAAGAATATTGGTCCCAGATGTTTATTCAATCCACCATTCTCCCTACTAGTGTCTTTACTAGGCTTATGATTGTTAGTCCTAGCCATAGTACATGACACATGGAAAATATGGTGTCTACCCTCACTCCCTCTCAACTAGAGAGGAGACATCCACAAGCATAAGACTTTCTCAAGAATACCCATCATTTTCATAGAGAATAACATCATTAATTTGTTTTCATCACATGATGCCTTTATGATTAAGCATTTATAGATTTGTGGCAAAATATTTCCCCTTTTGTCATTTGTGATGAAATAAGATCAAAAAGTGAAAGCCAAAATCATTAAAGATACACTATATTGATTTATCGAAGTCTAAACTCTAAGGTTGAAGTGAAAATTCATGTAAATCTTATATCTATGAGTTGTGCCAAACTTATTGAAACCTTATTCCCTAAGTCCTATATTTAAGAAAATGAAAAAGAAAGAAAAATAAGGGCCAATGAATGGTAACTCATGTATTCACTCCCTCTTTGGAAAATATATGAATATATACACTCCTAGTCACACTTGATCACATGTTTGTGATGGTTAAATCATGAATTCCTCTTTTCTCCTTGCATTTTCACTTCATCATTTAAGCACCTAATTGAGGATCTAGGGAATGTTTGTTGCCTAAGGCTTTCATGTCTACTCTTGGTTTACTTATGTCACACTACTGTCAATTTATGTGACGGAGTGAAATACATAAGTTTGTGGAGTTATTAGAGCGGTGTATTAAGTTAGTCACCACACACACATGTATTACATCTCATTGATCCACATGTGTGGGTTGGAGACTCATTGCTTGACAACTTTAATGGAGACTACTTTATGGCTTTAATGATATAGCTTACAACATATCTTGTTAAACATTGCGATCCATCCTTTCTTTTCCTCGAGACACATGATAATATTGAAGTCACTCCCAATAACCCATGGAGATGGGGAGTATAAATTACTTGTGCTAGAAGTAGAATTGAGAAATAGAGGTTTTCCATTTGCGATATTGGAGTCATAGACATTGGATATATGGTAGTAATCCTTGATGTCAATTAACTAAAATTATATTGTCATAATGCGAAAAGAGGTAAACATATTGGTAACCTTGATGTCTTGATCATTTCAAATAATAACCATTCCACCCAAGTATCTCTAAGCATCAATCACTACTACTTGGAAATTCCTCCCCCATTTTCTAATTATATGAGGTAGAACCTCACTTAATATTTTTGCTTCTTATATAAACATTATTGCTGGGTGCTTTACGTACCATTTTTCTTTTAGGAGTCTTTGTTTTCCTTTACTATTGAGGCCCCTCGTGTTCCATGAGACTATTTTCATCGAGAATTTACATAGAAAGGAAGTATAACGTGACTAAAAAAAACATGTCTCAAGATTTAAGTGCTTGGACAATTCCACCTCATGACTCCTATATTCCTTGACCTGGGACTAAATGGTGAACTTGATGGCCTTAAGGGAAATTGACCAATGAAAATCTAAAAAAGAGGTGAATTTTGACTTTAACACATACAATTTAATATACCAAAAAAAAATATACATAACAATTTCATCAATCAATGAATCATTAAAAAAAATATCCAAAACAATTTCATCAATCAATGAATCATTACATTATAAAATACAAACTATAAACATTTTGGGAACATTTTGCTAAAACATGCTCAAAAACCAACATATTTAACAATAATATGGACAATAACACATTTTGATAAATTAAATAACATATTATCAAGCCTAAAAAATGTCACTAACAGAAAACTATAAAGCATGCAACTAATGGAAGTGACCACTCAAGGCCACCATAAGACAATTAATCTATTAAGATCAAGATTAATGGGGACAAAGATCTACAAAGGACAAAGGCAAACCTATTTTAACTTTATTGTTTTATTAGCCTGGTTCAAGATGAACATTTCAAGATATCATGAAGAACATAATTAGTTTTATTGCATTAAGAAAACCCAAGCACATTCTATAACTTGGCAAGGAAGAGATGTATAACACCCATATCAGTGACACAACACATGGCATTGAGTTACTTTTTTATATATAATTTAAACTCCTATCATAAAATCGCAAATTTAGCATGAATGGAATCTTTAAAATCCATTTTTATAAAAACAAAATATATTTTTTCTTATAGAAAAAAAATACCAAAAACTAAATATATTTTTTTAGAAAATAAAAAAATACTAAAACTAAATATATATTAAAAAAAAACTAAAATGTAAGCAAACTAGAATTTGAATTTGACACTCTTGTTCACTTTTGGAAACTCATATGGTGGAATGTGATCTCTTTATCCTCATCTTTAGCTTTTTCCTAAAAAATAAAAGCATACAAAAGCGGGAAATAGCCATAAAGCATCGTGAAGCTTTTTCCTAAGCACAAAAGCATCTAAAAAGTGGAAAAGGCCATTTTTATATGAGGAAACATTATTCACCCAAAAGATTTTTCCCAAATTGAACTAATGATGAATTTGAGAAATCTTCATAGCCTTCACTTTCCTATATATTGGAGGCTTAGCCATTGAAAAAATGATGGGAATTCTTGTATTGTCACGCTGTTGAGATCTATCTTGAGAGGGAGAGTTTTGGAGCTATGAGTTGGGGGAGGTGTTGTTGCAACTACATCTGATTGTTGTAACTTTCCTCTAGCTCCTTTATTCATATAGATCAGTTGTTCTTCCTTCCATATGTTTCTATTCGTTCTTTACTTCTTCTATTTAACTAATGGATGTATGGAATTTTGGTTTGTATTTATTTATTCAATAATATTTATATGTTTTTGATAGTTTCGATTATCAAGGTATTATGCTATGAAGGTTGCTCTATTCTCTCTCTTATGCGTAGGACCAAGCTTTGGAGCTAGTTAGGATCACTTCCTAGCTATACTAAAAACTCCAAGAAGACATGCATGCGAGGACTCACAAGAATTCATTCTCTTTTTCTTAATCTATACTCTACATCTTGATCTACTAAGAATCCTAAGCCTTAGAACAACCTTTCTCTTAACTGGTTTGTCATAGGTTTCTGAGATAAACTGAGATGGCTTTATTTTCATCTAACCGTGCATTAAATTCTACAGCAAAATGATATTTAGAAACTTTAATATATTTCACGTAAATGAACTTAGTAAAATGAACCCATAGAGGGGGTCATAAATGGAAATAAAAGTAAAACTCTAAACAAGAAGCCAAAAGTGGATTTAATAGTGGATGCAAAATTGGGAGTAGAATTGGATGTTAAACAAGCCATCAAAACAATATGCAAACAATGACACAAAAAGGGTTTTAAAGTAAAATTTAAAAATGGTGCAACACTAGACACAAAGAAGGGAACAAAATAGGGCATATGAAAGGATACTAAATTGGGCACAAACAAGGATGCAAAAATGGACACCAAAATGCGTATTCAAAGATGGTGTAAAATTAGGATGAAAAAAGGATGTAAGAAAAGACACAAAACAAGATGCAAAATTGGACTAAAAAAGGGTGAAACCAAGGATGTCAAAAATGATGCATAACTAGATGAAAATTCAAACTAAAATCTAGGTGCAAAATGAGATGCAAATGTGGACACAAAATGTGGCAGAAAAAAGGATGCAAATTTGGAAGCCAAAAAGGATGAAAAATTAGATACCAAAAAGGACGCAAATTTGGACATAAAAAGTGGTGCAAAATTGGACAGAAAAGAAGAAAAAATGGTGCAAAAATGGGTATAAAAATGGCTCAAATTTGGATGCAAATTGAGATGCAACATTGGATGTAAAATGAGGTGCAACAAATCATTCAAAGCTTGGTGCAAAAATAAATGCAAAAGTAGACGAAAAAATGGCTCAAAATTGAGCGTAACAATAGACACAAAATGGGATGCAAAGGTGGATGCAACATATGGTTCAAAATAGGATGCAAATTTAGATGCTCAAAAGGATGCAAAATTGGATGTAAGAAATGGTGTTAAAAATGATGCTAAATTGGATGAAACAAATGATGCAAAATTAAATGCAAAATATGGTGCAAAATAGGATGCAAAAAAGGAAGATAAATAAAACTCAAAAGTAGATGCAAAAAATGGTGCAAAAAATTTGGCACTAAATCAGATTCAACATATGGTGCAAAATTGGATGGAAAAAATGGTGTAAAAAAAGGTAGAAAAACTGGCACAAAAATAGATGTAAAAATAAGTACAAAATTAGAAGCAAAAATGGCATAAGACCAGATGCAAAAATTGGCACAAACTAGATATAAAAAAGGCACTAAATCAGATACCAAAGATGGTGTAAAAATCGATGAAAATTATGACACAAAACTAGAAGCAAAGAATGCCACAAAAGAGGAAGCAAAAAATGATGCAAAAATAGATGCAAAAAATGACACAAAACTAGAAGCAAAACCTGTTGTAAAACCAAATGAAAATCTTGGTGCAAAATATGATGCAAAAAATGATGGAAAATTTGGCATAAAAAAGATGCAAAATTTGGTGCAAAAAAGGATGCTTTAAAAATTGTACAATAGAGCCAGATTTAGCGCCAGGCTTCTCATCCCAATTGAGAAAAAAATGCACTAAAATCTGGTGCTAAATCTGGCGCAAATTGTGTGTTTTGTTGTAGTGTGAATCTCCTACCAAAGTGAAGGGGGGGCATGCTTAACTATTTAATTCGGAGATGCTACCAATGCTTGGAAAGAAAACATGTAAGGATATGGATTTGAAGAAGCACCACCTGCCTTTGTGGAGGAGGTTGCCAAGGTTGGAGGAAGTGGCGAAGGATTTGCAACCACTAGGGTTTTAGTAGAGCTTTAGGTTCTTTGTGTATGTCAATTTTTTTCGATGCTAAGTTATTATAGATATTTTACTAGTACAAATTGTAACAATAAATTTTATTTTTGCAAATTCTTCATTATGAAATATTTTGCTTAAAACCAAAGATTTGATATTACTAGTCTAGTGCTTAAACATGAAAATACCTTAAGACTAAAATCAAAGCTATTAAAACAAATACTACACCATCCACACAATGAACACAATATGTACCATAGGAAACTCAACATGGAAAAGCCTAGTTAAAAGAGGAGGATCATGCCTTGCTCTTTTCTTCTTGAATATGAAATGCAAATATAAAGGAAGGTGAATTCATTGATAATGTGAATTGTATAACTACTATACCATCTTCTATTTCTCATGTTTTGCATTAATATCCCATTCCCTTACTTGGCTTAGCTATGAAGCAATAAATCAGTACAATAAGAATGAAACCCCTTCCATTCCTAATGTATTGATCATTATATAGGGTTATGGCTAGGGTTATTGCATGCCTCTAATCTCGATCAAGGTTGGGATCTTGCACTCTCTAAAATCTTCTTAAAACTCCACATGTGAGTAACTCTATATGTGTGAGCAATGGGGATTAACATGGCATCCACTCCATATCATGTTGGTCAGTGATATAGGTCAACCTATGGGATGAATAACTTCCTCATACGAACATTGATTGAGGTGATATTTATGCCCTCAGAAAACTCTCGATGCATAGAATAACATTAAGAGACTAAGAACTACATCAACAAAGTTTGACTTCAAAAATGACCATTCATAACCTCAATTGCGTTCCAAAAGTTTTGAGATGCCAAATCACCAAAATAAGATATATTCCTATGAGTTGTTGAAGCAAAAGGCGATTTTACAATGATTAGCAAAACAAATGGGGGTGTTTACACCATTTTGAAATGCTAAAGAGTAAGCCAAATGTTACAAAATTGTTTCGTACCCACTACAACATTAAATGTGACACATCAATTCTATCACCATTACCTAAACCTTATGTAAAATAAGCACTATAATCATGAGATGCACAATTACAAATACAATTGGTAGAGATCTTGTAATGTAATGCAATGTAAACATTTTAACAAGGTAAAATACAAATAAAAATAACCCTATAAAAACAAAATTGACCTATGGTATTGAGAACTCATTGTATTCATGTGAAATATAACCTATTTAAAGGGGGACATTAGACGAACCTAGATCCCTCTTGGCTCTTAGTAATCATAAGCTAAAATAAATCCACAAAGCTTCACACTTAGTAGAATTGTGATAGGCTCTACAATTGGTTAGGTTAGAGAGTACCTCAACTAACCCACTTCAAAATAACAATCTCACATAAATCCACAAAACTTCACACTCAATAAAATTGTGACAAGCTCTACAATTGGTTAGGTCAGAGGGTACCTCAACTAACCCACTTCAGAATACCAATCCCCCTTGATATTGATGCACTTCAGAATACCAATCCCCCTTGATATTGATGTGGTTGTCACTATTTAAAACAATATTTATAGAATTGTGAAATAAAATTTTATTTCAAGTATGAAAGTAAAACATTAATATATAATGCTTTATTTAGTTACTTTTAAAAATAACCACCTCTAATTGGATAGAAAAAATATTTGTTTATCTACCAAGGCTATATTAAACTTGAGCATTCCATATGGCAATTCTAATACCTCACCCCATAAAATTTAAACAAATACCTTAATGGAAACTAAACTCTGCCCAACCTAACTAATACTAATCCACACCTCATAAGTTAGCATTGACTTATAACACTCCAAAAACACAACTCAAACAAAAATAAATTAAATATAATTAATAAAAAAACCATTACCACCACTCATTCAAAATGACATGTACAACGTAGTAGTCAACAAAGTAAGGCGCCACTGAGATTTATCTATCTATCCGGAAATCAAGAACCTATTTTTTCCCAAACACCCTGTCCGCTTAACAATGCCAGCTGGAAACATGGGTCAATGTGGATCCCGCTGATTGAAGGTTCGGGCAAAGAGTTAGACGGTTAAATTGACGGAATATTAATTAACCCGGCAGCTGTCGGAAACGGTCCCTGTTCCCCCCTGCAGTCCAGCGCAGCAGCACAGCTCAGGTGTCCAACTGTCCACCTCGCAGGCAGTCAGATGGTGTCCTCGTGGCAGAGACGTTTGATCCCTTGAATTTCATCGCCGAGTGGGTCGATAAACGCGAAACCCATCACCGTAAGCTACCGCGTGCTGTCTGAACGCCGTTAAAATAACCCTTCAGCAGACACCTAACCTAACCCCACACATTTATGCGGCAGATCAAGAGATAAAATGGGCGTTATTTAACAGGATCTACATCTTACCAGAAGCTCTAGCTTGAGCTCAAGCAAGAACGAAAAATTCCTTTCTTCTCCTTACAGTCAGTGAGTGGGTCAGTCCGTCTTTTCGGTTCAGTTTTTTCTAAAATTTCGTAGGGCTTTCTGTTCTGGAGGATTTTCATGCCCTCGCGGTCCTTGCAGGTGAATGGGTTTATAATATTCGTCATCAAAGCTTCATTCTGATCTCTTTCGGGTCAATTTTTGTGGGTTTTCTCATAAAATTTGGCAGCCAGAATGAAGTTATCCGTGAAAACTTTGAAGGGCAACCGTTTCGAAATTGAAGCCCAGCCAAATGATACGGTGAGTGTGATTATTTTTTAAGTGTGATTATTTTTTAAAAGGAACTTGAATATTTGCATTTAGAGAAATCAGGGTTTAATTTTTTAATCATGGTCAGTTTCGAAAATCTGCAATGTATTGTTGCATATAATTTTCTCGAGATCTGTCTAAAATGCTTGCTTGACGCTTATCATACCATAACCAGCTAAGCGAATCGAGTCTTATAGGCCCGGAGTACAAGCTAACACCAACCAGGCTCAGGATTTATCAGAAATCTTGAAAGATCGTTAGAAAATTATTATCACCATCATCATCATGATTATTTTAAATTCCATTTATATTTCCATGCCGGCATAGTGTTTTATTGCACAAGAAATCGGACAGAACTGACATTCCAAAATTTTCTGGAAATTTTCGTAGCTATGTAACATAATCAAACAACTTTAAAGATGATATATGCCAACAAAGTATGGTTCCTGTGCCCAATAGGTCACTTCTTTCATTTGTGAATTTGATATTATCTCATTTGCGAGAAGGGGACCAGCTTTTCGAGGGAATGCATCCTTATGGTGTGCACACTGGAATGGATAGCCTTAAGAGTCAAGATTTGGGATAAATTGAAATACAGCTATGTTGAAATTTTCTTTTGAATACAGACAGCTATATGGCTGCGTCATTTGATGTGCTGGCATCTATCTAGTTTCACTGTTTGTTCATTTATATTTTCTTATACTGCATCAATTGACCACTGGCAAAACTGCCTGGCTCTAGTGCTAAAATCTGTGAACATTGTAAAAGGGGCAATTGTTGATTCATATGATTGAAGGCCTGATAGATGCCCCAGTTTGTAACTTTGTGGAACTGGAAGATAGAATGACCTTGATCAGTGGAGGAAGATCGGGTCTTTCACTTCCATGTTTTGACCAGTCGTGTAGATCTGTGTTCTCGTTTAAAACTGGCAACTTGAACATATATGCCTGATGTTCATATAATCAACTAAATGAATTTGGGCTTTGAGAGGCAGGACAATTTTACTTTTTTTTATTCTAAACCCAACTTCATTTTCTAAGAAAATTGTCGTCTTGCCCTCTGGTCATTTATTGTAGAGACGTATGATGAGATAGGAATAGAAAAGAAGAGCTTCTGATATATTTATCTGTTTGTGTACCCCTACCATTAATACGCCAAAAGTGTGTGGATAAGGTTCTGATATTCCTCGAAAAGGGTCAACAATTAAAACTTGTAGTCCAAAAGGGTCAAACCCCCTTAAAAGGGTTCATCATTAGTTTTGACTTTGTCTCTTTCAGTAATTCTGTTCAATTCACTACCTCAACTCCCTTTTTCTTCTTGCATGATATAAAAGGTGACACGTCCAAGTGAGACATCTTTTGCATAGTGGTGCCAACTGCCTTGGAGGGAGAGTTCTTTTACGTCTTACATGATATAAAATGTGGCACGTCCAACTGGGCACATCTTTGCATGGTGGAGCTGTTGTTAATGTTAGCTTCAAATGATGGTTTCTTTTTCTTTATGGGTGTTCTTGAATTATTTGATTTGGACGGGGTTTGAAGGAGAACATGATGCATGGCAATATTGTCCTAAACGGATGCCCTCATTGTGTTCAGGGGATAACATGAGAATTTATCATGGAACTGAACTTTTACATGTAGTATTACCTCATTGTGTTCAGGAGATAACATGAGAATTTATCATGGAACTTAACTTTTACATGTAGTATTACCGTGTTAGTATGAAGATGAGTGTTAATGCAATAAGTATGGGATTGTGAAGTGTTTTCCTCTTCTTTGAATGGAATCATGGTTAATAGATGGATAAAAAGGAACTATTACATTTAGTATTACCGTGTTAGTATGAAGATGAGTGTTAGTGCAATAAGTATGGGACTGTGAAGTGTTTTCCTCTTCTTTGAACGGAATCACGGATAATAGACAGATAAAAAGGAACTAACCTAACTCCACATTTTAATGTTTTGAATCCCCTGTTCTTATGTTTCAATTGAGCTTTCAATTGAGACTTGCATATTATATGGTACAACTATAAATGTTGTGGTTCTTAGGTTTTTTTAACAAACAACATTTGAATCACGGATAATAGACAGATAAAAAGGAACTAACCTAACTCCACATTTTGATGTTTTGAATCCCCTGTTCTTATGTTTCAATTGAGCTTTCAATTGAGACTTGCATATTATATGGTACAACTGTAAATGTTGTGGTTCTTAGGTTTTTTTAACAAACAACATTTGATCTTTGGAAGTTCTTGCAACAAATTCTAACACAGGCATTAGACGCCAACCCATTGAATGGGGGTTTCACCGTAGCTCCTATAATGGACGAGCGTGCATTACAACTAACGGTTCAATGGAACTTCTATGTGCACTATACTATGAGACCTTATGCACTACCACAAAATATTAATATATTTATTCAAACTTTCGAATAGTAATGTCTATAATATAGGTCTTAAAAAATGCGAAGAATATATTCGTAATGGATTCTAAACCTCATTCTTGTTATTGGATAAGCATGCCTATTTTGGAATAGGGCTTCCAAAATTTTAATTTAATTATCAATAATTATTAGGTGGACGACAGAGATTTAACTTTCAAAATTTTAATTTAATTATCAATGATTATTAGGTGGATGATAGAGATTTAACCTCCATCGAATATTCTTTGTAGTCTACACAAATTAAGTAAAAAAATGTCATATGGACAAGTGTCATATGAAATGAGTTATGGTTTTTTTTGGACATGTGGTATTGATAAGTCATGGTATTGTAAAAAACTTTTTTATAGAATAAGAGTATCCATGGTAAAGTGGGGGTAAATCTCCATGGTCAAAAATCTTGTTCCATGTTTTAAATGTATATATGTTTAATTTCTATATTAATTTTTTTATAATAATAATAATAATAATTTAAAATTAAGTTATAATTTAGTTAGTTTTTTATGACTTTTAATTTTAGTAATGGAGTAAGTGTTTTGATGTTTATTATGAAGTAAGTGTTTTTTATTATGAAGTAAGTGTTTTGATGTTTATTATGGATTGATGCAATCGACATTTACCAACCATTTAATTTATATGGCTGCACTACTTGTAATATTAATTCTCATGGTTGCCTCTTGAAGATCCAAATTTCTCGCTTCAACATTGTTTCTCTTGTAAACTATATGGGATTTTAATTGTTGACACTTAACATGATATTCCTTCACCTCGTGTTAGAATTTCACCCCCTAGGTCACTAATGCCCTTATGATCTTAATCAGTGTTTTTGAAACCGGCCAGTCGGAACTGGTATCTGGTCAAATCGGCCGGTCAGCAAGGCCACTGGTCCAAACCGGCTGAAAAACCTGGTCAGCCACCCCATTTTGCCAATTTTGAGCCCTAACCGGTCCTAATCGGTCGGTTTAGGACGGAACCGACCGGTTTGTGGTCAAACCAACCGGTTCTGTCCTAAACCGGCTGGTTAACTGCCACGATTGCGGAGGACCCATGCAGCGACTTATCCAAGGTGGTTAGGGTGTTTTGGAGGGAAAGTAAGGGTCCTTTCCCTCCAAAAACACCCTCACCAAGCCTTTAAGAGGTCCTCCTCCCTTTCATTTGTCTCACACATCTCATTTGGTGTGTTTGTGAGTTTGCTCGGGAGCTTGGAGAGTGTTGAGTTTTTGCTAGAGTAGTTATCTTGGAGGCTTGGAGTTGGAGTTGGAGCTATTTTGGAGATAGTTTGTAGCTGTCAGTGGAGTTGGCATCTTCAAGAGGAGGCTAAGGAAGCTAGTTTGCATTTCCAGGTAAGGATTTTCACTTGAAAATTACTCATTTGACTGCTGGCCATGTATTAAATTTTTTTATGTGTTATATATTTATGAACTTCTAACTTCTATCGTCTATGCTATCAAATCTCTAGTTCTATGCTATCAAATTTTGTAGCCTACATGTGCATTTGTTTTCCTAAATTTAGCTTTGGTTTTCCATGTTTCTTAGCTGCAATTTTTTTTAAATGGCTGATTTCTTTGCATATTGTAATTATTTCAAGCAAACATGGCTCCAAAAGGAAAGGACAGTGCATAAGCTCATTGTGATGTAATTGATGGAAAAATGATATGCAAATTATGCCATAAATCTATTGGAGGTGGGGGTATTCTTAGATTGAAATAACACTTGGTTGGGGTAAGAGGCCAAGTAAAGCCATGTGGTGCACCAAATGTAGTGTTAGGTTCTATTAGGGTAGAATACCTTTCCAAGCTTGAAAAGTTTTATGAGGATAAGGCTAGGGAGAAGGCCATCCAAGATGACATTGCAAGGAAGAGGGAATTATTAGAAGCCATGAAAGAGAGTGGGTATGATGATTATGAGATTGAAGACTCCTCTTCTATCCCTTCCACCAATGAACCCTTTCACTATGTTCATCCTTCTTTTGGCCAACCATCAAAACAAAGAGAACAAACATCCAATGTTATTTCTCATCCTCTGCCAACATTGCCTCTTCTAATCCCACTTCCTCCCAGCCAAGTCATCAACCCACTTTGAATCAACATTGGAAAAAACAATGCAAAGAAACTTCTCATCAATATATTGCTAGATGGTGGTATGATTTAGATATCCCATTTAATGATGCTCACTCACCTTATTACAAGCTATGTGGGACTTTGTTATAGCTGCAGGAAAGGGCTTCAAAGGCCCTAGTATGCATGACTTGAGGGGAGCTCTTTTGCAAAAAGAGAGATCTTCCATTGACAAGTATTTGGTTGAGCTTAAAGATTCATGGCTCAAAACAGGTTGTTCCATCATGTCAGATGGATGGAACAACTTGTTTTGAGCCATAACCGATGGAAAGAACCGCACTATCATTAATTTCCTTATTTCTTGTCCTCAAGGAACCATGTTTTTGAGATTAGATGATGCATCTGATAAGGTGAAGGATGCAACCCTTCTATTTGAGCTTTTGGATGACATTATTAAGGAAGTTGGGGAGCAAAATGTTGTGCAGGCCATCACAGATAATGCCTCAAACTATGTTCTTGCTGGAAAGATGCTTCAATCCAAATATTGGACCATATTTTGGATTCCATGTGCTGACATAGGCAAAGTGGAGTGGGTAAAAACACT
Organism: Pinus tabuliformis; assembly: GCA_031772625.1. Classification (NCBI taxonomy): domain Eukaryota; kingdom Viridiplantae; phylum Streptophyta; class Pinopsida; order Pinales; family Pinaceae; genus Pinus; species Pinus tabuliformis. The sequence goes on along the minus strand of CM062805.1, from coordinate 1,043,714,728 downwards.
GTAGAGCATGCCAGGTGCATTACAAAATACATTTACAACCACTCATGGGTATTGAACCTAATGAGGAAAAACACTGGGGGAAAAGAGCTTGTTAGGCATGCAATTACGAGATTTCCAACTCACTTCCTCACGTTGCAATGTCTTAATGGTCAACATAAAAACTTGCAGAAATTTTTTTCTTCTGATGAATGGACTGAATCTTGGTGGGCTCGTAGACAAGATGGAAAAGACACCAAAAAGAAAGTGTTTGACAATTATTTTTGGAAAAGCCCTGTAGAGCTTGTGAAAATTACCGAGCCTCTTGTTAAGGTGCTAAGGATGGTGGATGGGGAAAAATTGGCTATGGTCTACATTTATGAGGCTATGGAGTAGGCAAAGGAGCAGATACGGGCAACTTACAAGGACAGGTTAGCTAAATATGGCCATATATCGGAGATCATTGATAACAGATGGAACAATCAACTCCATCGTCCTATACACGCAGCTAGGTATTTTTTGAACCCAAAGTATCATTATAAAGATCGGCTAGGTGATCTGCAGGATGGGGAGGTCAGAGCTGGATTGATTGATTGCTTGGAGTGCGTAGTCCCTACCCATGTAGACCAGTTGGAAATACATTGACAACTCACTGTTTTCAATATGGCAGGTGGTACCTTTGGCAAAAACTTGGCAAAGATGGCAAGTGATGTGGATCAATCAGGTAAGAAATTCCAATTTCCAATTTGTTTTTCTTTTTAAGTTAAAATTGTTTATGTTGTTTACAATTCAAATTATAAACTAAGTTACTAATTATGTCTTTTTCTTTGTAGCACATTGGTGGGAGTCATTTGATGGTCAGTGTCCTCAATTGCAAAGGTTTGCAATTAAAGTCCTCAGTCAAACTTGCAGTGCTTTAGGTTGTGAGTGCAATTGGTTTGTTTTTGAGCGCATACACACGAAGAAGAGAAACCGTTTGGAACAAAAAAGGTTAAATGATCTTGTTTTCGTGCAATACAACCTTTGACTAAGGAGGAACCAAATAATGAACAAAACACCTGATCTAGATCCCATTGCGTTGGATGATATTGGGTGGAGGAGATTGAAGATCTTGTGTTTGATGATATGATTTTAATATCGACATGGCATTAGCGGGGGATGACATAGATTTTGTGGCGGCATCAGAACCAGGATCAGTAGCGACATCAAGGAAAGGCAAAGAACCAATGGAAGGCACTAGTCGTGCAGGTCGACAAACTTGTGCTTCCATTAGGTCCACTTCTATTGTTATTGGTGGCATTGCTACTAAGGTTGCAGATTAGGCTGAGGCATCCTCAGACTCTGAACCAGATGATGTCTATGTAGCTCCTGATGATGATCCCGTGTCTAGTAGTGGTGATGAACTTGATGATTGATCATGTGTACACTGTAGACTTGTAGTAGGCCAATGGCCTCATAGCTTACAACATTGTTTTTGGACTTTATAGGCCATTTAGAGCTTCATTGCTTATGCATTTTACTATTTTGTCGATGATATGTATTGCACTTGGTGCCATTTTGATATATTCACCTTTACATGGTATATAAATGAGCAAACTTTGCAAATTTTGTCTCTATTGGCTTGGAATCATGGTTTTAAATCTTAAAAATAGTTTTGTTTCATTAAAAATTAATTATTTAATGTATTTTTCTAAACCGGTTCGTTTAGACCTAACCAGTCCCGGTTTGACCGGTTCCAGTCGGTAACCGGTTCATTAGGTGGACCGGTTTGGTCACTGGTTCTGGTTTTTAAAACATTGATCTTAATCAAACAAGTAGATAGCTTAATTTTTAATTATTCTCAAAATTAAGATAATGAAAGCATAAAATTGATTTTACTCGCACATTGGTAATTACTCCTTCAAATCATCTTTTCTTTCATTTGAAAGAAAAATTACAAGGAAACCACCACACACTGTCTAAGAAAAAAACCAGTGTGCATAGATACCCAAAACACTAAGTTGCTAGGAAACATGGGTTCGGGTACGGGGATGACTATGTCACTTTTGAAATTTCAAATTTAATATCAAGCAGAGAGATATGAATCATGATAATAGATATATAGTATATGTCTAGGCTCCATTGTCACACTACATTCAAAATTTGCCTGAAGGGATTTCCACACATGAAATAGAAAATTCCAAAAAAAAGTGAAATTGAACAATGAACAAGTCTCAAGATCATTGATTTGGCTTCCTCAAGCCATTTTATCACTCATCAACATCCATGTCATCATGATCAACATCACTAAGCTCATTAGTCAACACGCTGTCTAGGGAGGCACTCTCATTTGAAGGCTCTTGCTCATCCATCATCCATGATTGACTAAGTAGGCGTACCCTTCACATACCCATTTTTGGGGAACCATGCACCCTTTTATGGGGTAACAAGTACCCGTCACAAAGAAGGAACGCACTTTTAAATTTTAGAGTATTGGGCTCTTCATACTCGAATCGGGTTTGGAAGGGTGTGTTTGAGAAGAACACGAACTCATTTTCAGTGCTTGGGTGCGCAAATTAGGTATGGGTACGCGAATCCCACCCCTAGGTTTGGGTACCCTTGCTTCATAGCGAAAACACCTTAAAGTTGAGCTTTGACAAGATGTTTTAGAGCTACAATTGCTGAGAAAACCAGGAACAATAGTTCTCTGCTTTAAAATATTGTGGTGCAAATTGTGCAACCGTTGTATGGATTCCATACAACTGTATGGAGTTGCTGCCTCAAACTATGTGCTACTTGGGAATGCCTCTTCTCTGGCTGCCTGTTCTTTCTCTCTCCCTCAATTGCTAAGTGTGTGAGAAAGCCTATACCTTGCCTTATCTTTTTAATTTTATAGGAGAATCTATTTGTAAGATTACTCTTAGTCTAAAAATAAGACTTTCACTTTTATTTTTTATAATAAAGTGGTTTACAAAATAGAATTACTTTTCCAAAATTAGGATTATGTTTTGAAAATATCTCAAACTACTTCTTGCATGTTCACATTGAACATGTGTGAAAGTTCTTATCGGAAATATGTTAATTTTAGACAACAATGGTAGGTTCTATGCTTTAGAGCAATTTTATTTCACTTTCTTTATGAGCCCAATATCAATTTCAATTTAGCAATCACATAAACATGTAAGTAAAATGTTGATAGAACATAAACATAAACAATAGAAGACAAGAGGACACAAGATGTGGCACCAACCAGGGACAAACCCCAATGTGGGGAAACCCTTGTTCAATTCTTCTTTTAGTCTTCAATAGTTCAACAAAGAGAGATAGTACAATTTACAAATTCTGATAATTTATAACAGCAACAAAAGAGCCCTAACCAGAAAAGTCAACGCTGGTCAACAAGGCAAATTTCTTCCTCAATTCAACTCGGTCAAACTGAGTCGACTTCGGCCTCCAATAGCAAGTCTAATCAGCGCAAAACAATATGAAAAAGTCTAGTCAAAACTAGTCAACAAAAGTCAACCATGCAGTGAACCCTAGTACAGTCAACGCTAGTCAACACAGGTGTCAAACAACCTCGATTTTTGTGCCTAGAATTGTGGTTTGCCCAAACAGAAATTCCTCACCCAAATTCGCAGTCAAGGAAGGTCAACGCAACCCAAAAACAACCTTTGAAATTTTCAGTCAAACCTGGTCAATGTTGAAACAGAAAATGACTGTCCTTTCCTTCGCATGTGTGGAGAGAGAAGTTGCCCAGAAATCCGTACCCAATCAGATAAGGGGAGAGAGATGTGTGAAGATGAGTGATGTCCAAATGAGGATGAGGCATCATGTATTTATAGGCTAACGTTGAGGATGAATAGATGCGACTGTTGGGCTTCTGAGCCCACATGAGTTTGCTGGTCGACCTTGACAATTTGTCCATAATCAAAATAAATTCATAACTTCATTTGTACATGTCAGAATGGGATGCTCTTTAGATCAATCCTACACCTCTCGGAGAGAGGAATCCAAGAAAAATATCAGTTGTCATAAATAAGATGACCCATGTGGAGTTTGGCCCTAGTTGCCAATTTTAATACTCCCTCTCAACTAGGGGGAACTCCACTTGGTAATCCATTTGCCAATTTGTATTATCTCTGCCATCCATGCACTGCTCTGCTCTGCTAAACCATGAAGAAGTGATTGAGAATGTATCATACCATTCTCTACTGACCCGAAGTCAGTCCCAATCAAAAGATAGTGTCTCATGCCACTTTTACTGACTTGAAGTCAGTTCCAATCAAAAGAGAGTGTCTCATACCACTCTTACTGACTCGAAGTCAGTTCCAATTGATCCCAGATCGATATCAGACATCCTAGCATAGGGAGTATGGTAGTACACAATGCGTCCATCGATAGTACTATGGTCCCTATCCTCATTTCCCTACTCATTGGCTAGATGAGAGGTACTTCCCATGAGTCCCAGACTGCATGGGTAGCATGTCTCGGCAGGACAAGGATGAACCACTCGTCCTGCTCACATTTGCCAAGGGGTATCACAGGGGAAGGATGAACCACTCACCCTGTACATAGCAAACCACTAGGGGAAGGCTGAACCACTCACCCTACGGTTGCTCACTGCTCCAAGAAGTACCCCAAGCCCCTTGGAGCTCCCAGAGCTCAATGTCCATCTCATATAGGACCCTCACAAGAGGGTCTCTCCACGATTCCAAATCGTTCTCGGAAGGCCAAGAATTTGATCTTCCCCAGGGGCTTTGTCAAAATATTGGCGGCTTGCTCATCAGTCCCAATGTGATGGAGCCTTGTTGCTCCTTGTTGTACCATATCCCGGATAAAGTGTTATTTGATATCCATATGCTTGGAGCGATCATGAAACACGAGATTCTCTGATAATAGGATCCCACTTTGGTTGTCACAGAGGATCATGGTGGTATCCAACACATGTCCAAACAGCTCACTGAAGAGCTTCCTCAACCAGACAGCTTCACAAGAGGCCATACTAGCAACTATGTATTCGGCCTTAGTGGTGCTCAAGGCAACCGATTTCTGCTTTGCTCATCCAGGATATCGAAGTAGAACCCAGAGAAAAACAACATCCAAAAGTGCTCTTGCGATCCACCACATTGCCAGTCCAATCAACATCGGAATAACCATGTAGCCTCACATTTCCAGCAGTGTATCTCAGTCCTTGAGTGATTGTGCCCTGAAGATATCTCAGAAGATTCTTGACGACAATCCAATGTATATGATAAGGCTCAACCATGTACTGGCTCAATGTGTTAACTGCAAAACATATGTCTGGATGGTAGTTCACCAAGAACATTAGTGCTCCTATGAGTTGACGATACTCAGAAGCATTTCCCAATTCAGGTCAAGCGACACTACCACACAACTTCTTAAAGTTAAGTTCCATCGGAGTAGTCACAGGCTTGAAGTCCCACCATCCCAAATCTTTCCAATATCTTCACAACATATTTTTCTTGAGAGAGGAAAATTTCACCCGGCTTTCGCCAGACCTCCAACCCTAGGAAATATTGCATTGGTCCTTCATCTCAAATTCAGAAGCCAATTCTCTCTTACATTTGTGAATGAGAGGGTCTGCACTTGTCAGAAAGAGGTCGTCCACATAAAGTACCAGAATGAGAGGTTTATCATTTTCAACCTTAAAGTAAAGGTTCGGATCGGCTTCACTTCTAGTGAATCCCAACTTCATCAGATAGCTATCGATTCTCTCATACCAAGCCCGGGGTGCTTGCTTCAATCCATAAAGAGCTTTCTTCAACCTGCATAGATGAAATTCCTAATCATGAACTTCAAACCCCTCAGGTTTTTCCACATAGACTTCCTCCTCTTTGATTGAACCATGCAAGAAGGCGGTCTTGACATCCATATGATGTAGGTTCCATCCTTGCGAGGCAACAAGGGCTATGATCGAGCAGATGGTGGTGTATCGGGCAACAAGTGCAAATATCTCATCGTAATCTACACCTTCCTTTTGAGAGAAGCCTCGAGCAACAAAGCGAGCCTTAAAATTTTCTGCACTTCCATCAGCTCCATGCTTGATTTGTTGTGGGGTCTAGGGACCACATCCCAGACACCATTCTTCATAATTGACTTGTATTCTTCATTCATAGCATCATTCCATACTTGTTGCTTCTCGGCTTCTTTGAAGGACGAAGGCTCATTTTGAATGATAGTGCTCATGGCGGTCAAATATCCTTGATACCTGTTTCGCTTCTTGCTTTCACGAAAACTCCCCCTTGGTGCAATGTGCCTCTTAACCATTGAGAGTCTCCCTAAGCCATGAGGGTTTCCTCTTGGAGGAGGAAGGCTCATGAGGGAGTGGATCAATAGGATCCATAAGTTCATCAACATCATGCATCGTTTCGTCCTCTTTTTCACCTTGATTTCCCAGTGTCAACTTCTTTGTCCTTCCTTAGGATAGGAAGGTTGTTGATCTTCCTGAGGGCCATATCTTCGTCGAAGGTGACATCATGACTTATCTCAACTTCCTTTTGACCAACCACATAAATTCTATATCCCTTAGATTTTTCACTATAGCCCACAAGGATTCCTTTCTTCCCAGATGCAACCAATTTGCTTCTTTTCTGTTTCGGCACATGAAAATACACGGGGCTTCCAAAAATTCTAAAATGAGAGACATCAGGTTCTTCGGGAATCTTGGAGTCCAATGCTTGATGAGCACATCGGTTTTGAAAATACACGACAATATTTGCAGCTTCAGCCCATAGAAACTTTGGAAGGCCTTGATCATGAAGCATGGCACATACAACTTCTATAATAGAGCGATTCTTCCTTTCAGCCACACCATTCTGCTCGGGAGTGTATGGCGTTGTAGTCTACCACTTAATGCCAACTTCTTTGTAATAATCTTGGAATTCATTGGATTCTAACTTGGGCATACCTATCACCATCTGTCTCACATCAGATAGGGCCTTATAATGAAGATGGGTGAACCTCCGGTGCCATGGTTCAGATTGAAGAGATGTGTCGCAAGACATGGCTCCTAATGGACTTCCTCCAACTTGATACAAAGTGTTAACCCTGAAACCAAGAGTAAAAGCATTCTTGAAATTTCTTTTCCAAACACGTACCTTTCCATCCATAAAAGCCACCTTGAATCCTTTATCTTCCATTGCTGAAATGGACGCTAGATTCTTCTTGAGATCGGGTACATATAGTACTTCTTGCAAATGAATATTGTTACCTTGATTCAATTGAAGGGTAACATTCCCTAGGGCCTACTCCCTTCACGGGATATGTGGCATCATCTCCAAGGATGATCTCCAACTTGTTTCCTTTTCTATCAGATTAGAGAGGGCTTCCTTGTATCCGGTGAAGTGCCTTGAGGCACCACTATCAATCAGCCAATTTCCCAAAGTGTCTGGAGGAGAGGCAGAGGAGAGGGCCGATATAAGATTGTACTCCTTTTGCTTATTGTTAACAATATTAGATTCATCATACCTGGAGTTCCTTGATTTCTTGGAGGGTTGACCATTTCCTTAATGTCCCGCATTCCTTTTTCCTTTGCCATTGGACATGCCATTCCTTTGATCGTTTTTGTTGAAGTTGCTCTTGGAGTTGTTATAATAATCATCATCTCGAGGTGTATCCCTTCTATTAGGACACTCCCTTGCATAGTGGCCAAACTTATTGCAAACAAAGCATCTTCCCTTCCTTCCATTTTTGAATCCTAGTCTTTCTTGACTTTGCTTCTTTGAACCTGGATTGTTCTTCCTCTTGGCATGAGCGGAGAATGCAGTGGGGTTGCTTCTATTAGAAGGCATTTCTTGCTACACCATTCTTTTTTCTTCTTGAATGCATCTCGACATCAATTCTTCAAACCCTGGAATTCGATCATTGTTGAGTATAGTGGTTCTAAATACATACCACTCAGGTGGGAGTCCTCTAAGCGTGGTGAGAGTAAGTTCTCTGTTTGGAATGACTTCTCCAATCGAGAGTAGATCATTCTTGATCTCAGTGATCCTCGAGAAATAGGATTGAATGTCCTCGTCCCTGCCCTTCTTAATATCCTTCAACTTATTCTTGAGAAAGAATTTGATTAGCATTACTAACCTTGAACATGTCGACCAACCTGTCGTATATCTCCTTGGAGGTCTTCAATTCTAAGATATAGGCCACCAGATGCTTGTCAATGTAATCCTTGATGATCTTCTTTGCTTTGACTTCAACCTTATTGTACTCGGTATTTGCAACAGCCGGTGCATTTGAAGGAGGCTCAGGGATTTTACGGTGCACATAATCCATCACTTCCTTCTCTTCCAAGGCCAAATCAAGAGACATCTTCCATCCATGATAGTCAGATTTATCATGGAGCTTGTCTTCAGCCGAGAAGTAGGATGAGGAACCCATTGAGTCTTTTGTCCTTGTCCAACTGTTTTTGGTGATTGCTCTTTCACTCTTGCTTGGGCGTTGTCTTCACCTCAACTCTGATACCATGTTAATTTTAGATAACAATGGTATGTTTTATGCTTTAGAGCAATTTTACTTCAATTTCTTTATGAGCCCAATATCAATTTCAGTTTAGCAATCACATAAACATGTAAGTAAAATGTTGATAGAACATAAACATAAACAGTAGAAGACAAGCCAAGACAAGAGGACACAAGATGTGGCACCAGCCAGGGACAAACCCCAATGTGGGAAAACCCTTGATTAAATCTTCATTTAGTCTTCAATAGTTTAGTAGAGAGAGATAGTACAATTTACAAATTTTGATAATTTATATCAACAGCAAAAGAGCCCTAGCCAGAAAAGTCAACATTGGTCAACATGGCAGATTTCTTCCTCAATTCAGCTTGGTCAAACCTTGTCAACTTTAGCTTCCAACAACAAGTCTAATCAGCCCAAAACAGTGTAAAAAATTCTAGTCAAAACTGGTCAACAAAATTCAATCCTTCGGTCAGCCCTATTACAGTCAATGATGGTCAACACAGGGGTTAAATTGCCTCGGTTTTTGTGCCCAAAATTGCGGCCTGCCCAAACAAAAATTCCTCACCCAAATCTGCAGTCAAGGAAGGTCAACGCTTGGTCAAGTAGCCCAAAAACAACTTTTGAAATTTTCAGTCAAACCCAGTCAATACTGAAACAAAAAATGATTGTCCTTTCCTTCGCACGTGTGGAGAGAGAAGCTGCCCAGAAATCCATACCCAATCAAATAAAGAGAGAGAGATGTGTGAAGATGGGTGATGTCAAAATGAGGATGAGGCATCATGTATTTATAGGCTAACGTTGAGGATGAATAGATGTGATTGTTGGGCTTTTGAGCCTACATGACTGTTGGGCTGGTCGACCTTAACAGTTTGTCCATAATCAAAAGAAATTCATAACTTCATTTGTACATGTCAGAATGGGATTATCTTTAGATCAATCCTACACCTCTCGGAGAGAGGAATCCAAGAAAAATATCAGCGGTCATAAATAAGATGACCCATGTGGAGTTTGGCCCTAGTTGCCAATTTTAACAAAATATGATTCTCAACACTTCCTTTTAACAAGGAAGTAATTTTGCACCAATCCAAGTTTGTCTCTGTATGCCTCAATCTTCCTTTTTTCCAAGGATTTGGTTAGAATGTTAGCTACCTACTGGTCCTTGGGAATATGTTGGAGCTCCCTTCTAAACCCTATCTTGTATGAAGTGATATTTTATTTGATATGCTTGGACCTATCACGGAACATTGTATTTTTAGAGAGTTTGATACAACTCAAGTTATCACAACAAATGATTGTAGGCTCAAACTCCTAATAAAACCAATTGCAAATTACTTGTGAAGTCAGATGGCCTCACAATTGGCAGTACTAGCGAACATGTGTTTTGCCTCTGTCAAGCCAAGTGCCATGGAAGTTTGCTTCTTGTTGAACCATGATACCATCATCGATCCCAAGCTAAAGCAACAACTTGAGGTGCTGTTCCTGTCCGTTGCATTGCATACCCAATCTAAGTTTGAATAACCATGCAACTTGACGATCTCCAAACTATCTTAGACCATACTCCATTGTGCCGTTCAAATACCTGAGCACCTTTTTGTTGCTACCTAGTGCTCCTGCCTTGGTCCAAGTCACATGGTTCGAGCTCAAGTTGGGGTTCGACAATGATTAGGTTTGATTCAAATTTAATTTTTTCGATGAGGTTAGGATGAGGTTTTCCATTAGGTTTTTCTATATATATTTTGTATATTCAACATCAATAAACATAAAAAATGTTATGATAGACTTGGAAACTAAAAGGATAGATCATCAGCTTAAGTTGTGATATGAGGTTGTGAGCTTGAGTTGTTGACTTGGTCAATGAGCCTCAACTTGTTGAGTGGGTTGGTTGTTGACTCTAAATGATTGTAAATGAGTGAAAATATACATTCAATGACATTCCCTTTCATAGTATAAACTATTGAGCAAAGACAACGTTGTATGGACCATCTTAGAAAGTGTGTGGACCATCTTAGAAAGTGTATCACCCATAGGATCAACACCTAAATGCTCATGTTGGATAGTTAATAGAGAGTAGAATGCCCTTCTTGTATTGTTAATTAGAGGTATAATATCAACCCATCGAATACATAGTAGTGCATCAACATGAGGTTTGTTGAACCTCAATTTTTTTTAGGTTCGTTGAAATTTCGAGCCTCAAGGTTGAAGTTCGATGAATCTTGTGACATAGGCCTTGGCTACACCATGAATTGACTAAAGGTGTTCACTGCAAAACATATACTGGGCTTGATGTTGACCAAATACATTGAGGAACCTGTCAATTGCCTATACATCTTGGGATCCACCAACTCTTAATATGAAGTTATCACCTTCTTCAGATTAGTGATCATGGGTGTGGTCATAGTTTTGAGGTTTGCTATTAGGTTTTTCTATATATATTTTCTATATTCAACATCAATAAACATAAAAAAGTGTTATGATAGACTTGGAAACTAAAAGGATAGATCATCGACTTAAGTTGTGATATGAGGTTCTGAGCTTGAGTTGTTGACTTGGTCAATGAGCCTCAACTTGTTGAGTCGATTGGTTGTTGACTCTAAATGATTGTAAATGAGTGAAAATATACATTCAATGACATTCCCTTTCATAGTATAAACTATTGAGCAAAGACAACATTGTATGGACCATCTTAGAAAGTGTGTGGACCATCTTAGAAAGTGTATCACCCATAGGATCAACACCTAACTGCTCATTTTGGATAGTTAATAGAGAGTAGAATGCCCTTCTTGTATTGTTAATTAGAGGTATACTATCAACCCATCGAATACATAGTAGTGCACCAACATGAGGTTTGTCGAACCTCCATTTTCTTTTAGGTTCGTTGAAATTTCGAGCCTCAAGGTTGAAGTTTGATGAATCTTGTGACATAGGCCTTGGCTACACCATGAATTGACTAAAGGTGTTCACTGCAAAACATATATTGGGCTTGATGTTGACCAAATACATTGAGGAACCTGTCAGTTGCCTGTACATCTTGGGATCCACTAACTCTTAATATGAAGTTATCACCTTCTGCAGATTAGTGATCATGGGTGTGGCCGTAGTTTTGCAATCCTCCAATTGAAACCTCTTTAGGAATTCAACTACATTCTTACATCGCCCAAAGGAAATCTCCCTTGGTCTCTTATCCTCCAACCCCAAGAAGTAATGCATCAAGCTGATGTTGTTCATCTTGAACATAACTTTTATATCTACTTTGCACCCTGCAATGAGCTTCTTTGCACTTGTCAAAATTGAGTCATTTGTATACAACACCAAAATAAGTAGATCAATTTGAACCAATATATAATATAAGCTAGAATCTACTTTGTTTTTGGTGAAGCCCGTTACCCATCCACATACATGACTAACTCTAGGAGGAAAATTTTCCCTAGATGCAACATGCTAGCCAATCGTTCTATTATGATCCATAGAAATCTAGCCTTAGATGCCTCTCATCCATTCTCCAAACAGTGCACTCATTGATCTACTCTACTTATTCGATGGAGGTGGGTCATCTATTCTGAGGTACTTAAACCATTTTTGCATTCAAGAGCTTTCATCTAATGTTTAAGGCATTCTAGTGTGGATCACATGTTGAAATTGGATTATAGACCGTTAGTGGTTGTGTACTTGTTCCCTTAGTTCACCTTGGTTATCGTATGTTCCTACTCTAGTGTGACTTTCCTTAGCGACTTTCTTTCATTGTCTAGGAGGAGCACAAGTAGTAGGCTCTGATAATGGTAGCGTTCCATGTTATTTATACTTAATGCTTGTCATGATTCTGCTATGTCTATTATCCCATCTTTTGTTTGGTTGTTGTCAATTGCATGTATTCCTTGTTGGTTTTGTCCTATGAGAAGAAGGGGTTGCAAATACTCTAGGTTGATGCAACTATATGTAGAGAAAAAACGTCAGCCAAATATCAAGATGCAAAAGAATGGTAAAGGGATGTGAAGCAAGCAAAAGGAAATTATAGCTCGAGCTCTACCTCCTCTTATATAGCCACTTGTCCTTGAGAGCATCCATGCATATCATGCCTATCAAAGTAAAAGGAACTCTCAATAAACATATCAACCCTAATGAAGTGATAAATTGTCCATGTGGGACTCCTAAATAGAAAAGATGTTAGTATGGGTATCGAAAGGTAAAGGGTGCTAAAGTTGGTGACACATCAGAGGAAAGCTATCATTGAATGAGTGCAAGAAAGATGCAATATAGTGGTTATGGCAACATGAGTGCAAGAAAGATGCAATATAGTGGTGGTGGCAACAAGTGTGCAAGGAAGATGCAATATAGTGGTTAAGGCAACAACATTGTTCGATGTGGTGGATCCAAATAAGGCAAATAAGGGTGGCAAAAAGTCTCAAGTCCAAGGGCACATAGGGTAGTCATAAGTGTAAATACCAATCTTAGAATGATATCTTTACTAACTCTGATAAATGATATGAATCATTTTTGGTGGTTCCTGCACACGTGAAACTAAACCCATGGCATGAAAGGGACTAGGAAAATACAATTGATAGTGCAGTTAGTGCAGAAATTGGAGATTGTATGGCTCAAAACTAAAAGAAGAATTCATAGGTCAAATCTATAACTAGATTTAACACAAAAAATAGAAATCACATGATGTGCATTCGCTGGTGTTGGAGGGTTTGCCTTATGTTTGTAGATTTAAAGAGTTTTCTCCATTGAACTTCAATTATGTCCATTGCAGGTTAGTCCACATTTGCGACTCCTTGTTTTCAATGTTTTCTTTTCCATCTCATTTTTTGATATCTTTTGAGTTTTCACCCTTTTTTGTCAATGTATGAAACCACATGATTGTCAATTTTTTTTTGTGCCCACTGCTCAACAAAACATTGGATGGATGTGTTGCAACTTGCAAGGTCAATAGATGAGGGAAACAATATAAGAACCTGGGGGGAGAGCACCTCACATGGTGCAATGGTTTGAGGTGATGAACCATGCTGTTGAACGAGAGGTCGACTAAGTGTTTGTCTTTGGATTCTTTGATGCCTTGGAGCATTAGATAATGGTGTTGCAAGACTATCCCTATGATGGGGTTGATTACACTGATGATCGCTAACATCCTTTGCTGTTGGATGCTGCATAGGTAGACATTAGTGAGAAGTTCTTAAGTTTTATGAGTTTTTTATACATACCAATAGTAACCATCATAGGAGATTTTGGACCTATGAGGTGGTTATAGAGTCGTGGTGGACAATGATAACCTATGGAGGGAGAGGGTTGGACGAGGACCATAGGTACTGAGAGCAAGACATTTAGTAAATTTGTAACTATGAGAGAGGCTCTCAAGCACAAATTGGAGGTGCTTGTTAAGGGCATCTAGTCACTCAATCTGAAAAGAGTAGAGGATAGAGTTTTGGATTCATAGGTTGGTATCCCACTAGAGTGGAGATTTCTTTTTAGAGAGGTTGTGAGGATGAGAGCCAATTGTTCAAGGTGGTGGAAATGCAATTAGCAAGAGGTCCTGCAGATCATGGAGGTGACAAAGGAGCACAACTAGCTCTTCCAACCACATGGGGGGTTGATTAGCTATGCTTATAGCGGGCATGGTGCCTCTATTTTGTATCAGCAGTTATTATTTTTCAGATGTTAAAACTTATATATAAAAACTTGTGTATTTAATGAAAATTAGGCTTGCATCTATTGTGTGTCTATAATGTTTGAATGGTTTTGTAAAGAACTGCATCTTATTAGCATGCATTTTACATTCTTCAGTATCAAATGTGATAAATTTTAAGCTACAATATGATAAATTTTAAGCTAAAATATGATTTTGCAAATGATCAACATAAGCATTTTGACATTTAGGTTCATGAACAAAAGTGAAATACTCAAGTTTTCTAGAAAAGTCAACGGTGGCTTTCCAAGTTGGCGAAAGTGAGTATCTAATATAGCCCCCCATCAAGGTTCAAGTGCTACTAAGTATTATGCTAGTGCCTTTGCTTGTGCTTGTGAACATGCTAGCATACACAACAAAAATTGGGGTCAGGTGTGAATCCTAGGCAATTTTGGCAGAAAAGATACCTGCCACTTGAGGCTGCTTAGCTGAAGCTAATGGAACTGAATGGTGCTAGGAACTGAATGGTTCTAATGGGTCCCTCGTAATGCTAAATCTAGTATGTTAAGCCTCGTCATGATAAGAGGGAACCAATCCAAAAAGTATGGAAAATATTTGCACTTTTCAATTTCTTCTCGAGGAGAAATGAATATGTTACTAGGAACAAATGACATTTACTGCTTTGCCGCATATGCAATTTCATAAGAAGGTTTCTTGGAGATCATAATCTTTAAGTTTATCTGGATTAAGTTCTTGCTCATAGCATTTGCTTATGAATCAAAATTGGTGCTATCAACATTTATGCTAGCCTATAGCAGTCTATGAATGCAATCAGACAACATAGCATAAAGGGCAACACTATAGCGGGGGAGATCTGAGTCCTTTCTACAGTCCAAGGTGGAGATCTTTGTGTCTGTCTTTATGTAACACAGTGGGGGATATCTGAGTCCTTTCTGAAGCCCACGGTGGAGGAGATCTTTGTGTCTGTCTTTGTGAAACACTAATTCTGATACTTATATATAGTTTATATTATATTATATTATATTTAAGGCTGACTTTATTCGTATACCCCAGATATCCATAGATCCATGTTAACCCCAGATATATTAAGCACTGAGTGGGATCAAGCTAATAAATTACATTTTGGGTTTGCACCTCAATTATTTTGATGCCTCTTGGGCTTTAATAGATCCAGGGTTAACACAGATCTATGCTAGTGTATGCTTGTTGCATCTCTTTCAGAGGTAAAAAGGCCCAGTTTATGTTTTTTAATATGTTTTAACTATCCCAATTCACGTATATTTGCATCATTGAACTAAAAATATTAGTGTGTATCTGGATCTTCAAAAAAAAAAATCCTAATTTCTAGATATCTTGAGAAATACAAAAATCTGTTATCTCGAAGTTTTTCCTGCTTTGGGAGCTACAACTTTTGACTATGGATTCATGTGGATAATTCTGGTTGTAGTAGTGCTTCCTCAGCTTTCTGTCTCCTGATTTGTAAGCCTTGAATTCTAAGGAATCTGTTACTATAGTCGTCATTTACTGCTTTGCTGCATATGCAATTTCATCAGAAGGTTTCTTGGTGATCACAATCTTTAAGCTTAGCTGGAATAATTTCTTGCTCATAGCAATTGTTTATGAAATCAATCTTTGTGTTACCAACATTTATGCTAGCCTATAGCAGTCTATGAATGCAATCAGAAAACATAGCAAAAACTAAGACATCTTATGTATTTTGGATCTTGTTTCGAGTCCATTGATCATTGTGCCCAGCAGTCCCATTAACCCCAGATATATTAAGCACCAAGTGGGATGAAACTAATAAACTACATTTTGGGTTTGCACCTCAATTATTTTGATGCCTCCTGGGCCTTAATAGATCCAGGGTTAACACAGATCTATGCTAGTGTATGCTTGTTGCATCTCTTTCAGAGGTGAAAAGGCCCAATTTATGTTTTTTAATATGTTTTAACTATCCCAATTCACGTATATTTGCATCATTGAACTAAAAATATCAGTGTGTATCTGGATCTTCAAAAAAAATAAATCCTAATTTCTAGATATCTTGAGAAATACAAAAATATGTTCTCATTAAGTTTTTCCTGCTTTGGGACCTACAACTTTTGATTTTGGATTCATGTGGATAATTCTAGTTGTGGTAGTGCTTCCTCAGCTTTCTGTCTCCTGATTTGTAAGCCTTGAATTCTAAGGAATCTGTTAGTATAGTCGACATTTACTGCTTTGCTGCATATGCCTTTCATTAGAAGGTTTCTTGGTGATCACGATCTTTAAGCTTAGCTGGAATAAGTTCTTGCTCATAGCAATTGTTTATGAAATCAATCTTTGTGCTACCAACATTTATGCTAGCCTATAGCAGTCTATGAATGCAATCAGAAAACATAGCAAAAGTCTAAGACATCTTATGTGTTTTGATCTTGTTTTTGATTTTGTTTCGAGTGCATTGATCATTGTACCCAGCAGTCCCATTGAACTACTTTAGTGGTCATTTGCTGGACATTAGTACATTTTCTCATGCTCCCTCTCTTGCCCACCCACTCTCCCCATATATTTATATCTTTGATTCTATGATCGTTAATTTTTATATCTTTGATTCTAATACAATTAATTTTGTGTGTATATGATATTGTCAAGCATTGATGTTTTTACAAGTAGTTGTAGATATTTCTTTGTCTAATGTTTCATACATCTTGGTCTGTCACGTATTTCTAGTGATGTGCTAGTGCCTTATGATCCAGAGTTTACTTATCTCTTTTTAGTTTGCAGGTTATGGCTGTCAAAAAGCAGATAGAAGAAATTCAAGGGAAAGATACCTATCCATGTGGCCAGCAACTATTAATACATCAAGGGAAGGTGCTAAAAGATGATACCACTATAGAGGACAACGCAATCACTGAAAATGGTTTTCTGGTTGTTATGCTTACCAAGGTATTTTTCTTTGCTTCATGTTTTGCTGATTTTAACAATTTTATCGTCCATGTAATGATTTTCTTTGGATTGCTTACATTGCATATATTACCCAGTTGTCTTATTGCAAACAGTTCTATGGATGTCTTTCTTTCGCCGGAAAAAAGAAAATATTGTCATATAACTGTTTTCACCAGGGTAGGTGATAAGTACTTTTGTCCAATCCTTAGATATCGTACTTCTCTCAGATATACATATTTTTTGAGTAAACCATAAAGACTTTAAGGTTCTTTACATGCAAACTTACAACCTAAAATTACAGAAGTTCAAAAATAATTAAAACAAAGCTAACATAATGACTTATACTATCATCTGTTTCCTACAGAATTCCAGCTCTGTTGGATATCTTAAAAGTTAAGATTGAAACAAAACACCAAAAAATTCTGTGAGAGACTTTGTAGATCCGGATAGTACACTAGGGTTGCGATGAGTGGTTTGCCTGGCCAAGATTTGGGAATCTTCCTGGGTCTTTGTGAGTTTTAGCTGGGCTGAGTACTTACCTCATACTGAGCCATGACCTCACCACTCATGAAGACTTGCCCTTACTTGTTAGACTCGTCAAGACTCTCCTCATACTAGGCCAAGGCTTGTTCTTGCTTGCCAAGATTGACCCTTGAGTTTTTTTGTATTGGCAGCGTCGTGTTGTGTCCCAGGCTAGCTGAGTCTTTGCTGAGTCCAAGAGTGACAACTTAGTGCTCGGTGCATGTCTGGATATTGGCACTTATGCTCTGACTTACTCTTTGGTTCCTCATGGACACTAAGAATTTGGTTCCTCATGGACACTAAGAAATTGATCTTATCTGAAGTGCCTCTTTTATCATTGGAAAGGTGAGCCTTAAGACTGCCAATGTCTACATGAAGCTGTTGGATACAAGAGCCATCCAGCCCTTGGTCTACTTCAATCTGTTTAAGACAACTGTTGACGAGTCAAGTTTTATTCTGCACACCGAGTTTACTTGTGAAATCTGCTTCTCTGTGACAAATTCTTACCAGAATTTCTGTTTTCCATTTCAACTTTTGGAATGCTAGCAGAACATAGTGTATATTTGTTCTTACAGCTTCCAATCCATCCCCTGTGGTGGCATTATTATTGAATCTTTCCTTTTAGATGATTGGTAGTCTCCAATGTTGGTTTCTTCTTTTAGTTGGTCCAGGATGATGTTTGAGTGTTTTGCTTTATACCCTGGTCCATGCCCCCTTGTTAAGACATCGACCTCCATCTTACTACACTCTGCTTCTTTAGTCTTACAATGTGAGAGTGGGGTTAGAGAATAAACTAGAAAGATGATATATTATGGATTGACCTTACTAGCTTTCCAATTAATGTGGAATGATATTGCTTTCTCGAATGGCGTGGATCGTCATTCAAGAACCTTTAAAGGATCTTTTGTAGATTGCCCAATAAAGTTTCCATGAGTATAATATGAACAAGATTGATGATTGGGGGGGAGTGGGTTTGATAAGGTGGGTGGCTAGATATGTTGGGATGACTAAATTAACGTATTAACATAGAGAGCTAGATGATCATACTCTTCTAGCATCCTCATCAAAGGTGAGTTTCACCTAATGTTCTCTAGGGGGAGTCCATGTATTTGGAGGACTTCGTATTTACTATTTTTCTTTATCTTCTCCCCTTAAACAACAATTCATGGTTATAACTTACAATATCTATTGTGTAATAGCTCCAATAGTTATGGGGGTCACCCCATCAAAGTTGAGTTTCACTTGGTGAGTGCCATAGAGGTAAAAAAAGGGGTGCCCCCTTTTACGTACTCTATTTGGGATCTACATTTGATGAGTTGAAATTTTTCCTTTACAAGCACATTGATGATGCAAATGATTTTCTCCTCCATGATGTGTTGATCCCTTTGCTCCTCTTGTTAAAATTGGCAACTAGGGCCAAATTCCACTTTGGGCAACTCATTTGATGGAGATAATGATTGCATTGAATTCCTCTTTTCGAAGGGACCAAAAGATCATCAAATTTGGATAAAAGAAAGTGTATTTTTGAATTATAAGCCCACATGTGCATATTTGATCAGGTCGGCCCTAAAGCAAATTGGACACCCTTGGAAGGCTATAAATACAAGTGATCTCCAACTCATTTTGACATCATCATGAGACATTCTTCTATTCTCTTTCTTGTTTTTGGCTCGCACAAGTCTTCGCGGAGAAATGGGTTCACATGAAGGTGAAATTGCGGGGTTTGAAGCTTGCATCTCTGTTTTAGGGTTTTAGGTCTCAATCGCAGGCATATCACAAAGAATTCTCGGCTATAGTCACTCGCTGGCTGACTCATTCGTCCGACTGGAGCCTTTCAATCGATCACACAACATGTCCTCCATGCGAATGGAAATTAGGGTTTCGTTCTTCAGTTATTCAAAGTTTTCGCTTGTTGACCGCATTGTTCGACAATTGACCACAGATAATGACAATTCATTATAGGCTTTTGAATCAAGGTTTTGAGTATGAGCATGGTTGTGTTCATCTCATGGATATTGTTTAGCTGATTTTCGCTGGATAATTGTACGGATGAAGATATGGAAAATTGTACTTTCTTTTGCTGAATCATTCAATGCCAATCTAATAAGAATAAGAATTTGAAAGGGTTTTCCCCATAGTGGGTTTTGCCCTGGTCTCTGACTAATCCTGGTGTCTCTATGTGTGAATGCTTTTCTTCTATTGTTCCTTTATGTTCTGCTGCATTGATGATGATGACGATGATATTATTCTTCCTACATAGTTGCATATGTTGCTGAATAATGTTGTAAATCTTAATAATGTTATGATGTTATGGGGTGAATTTAATGTGATAATGAAGAAATGCAATTATCAAAGCAAAGAACAATATAGCCCTAAGAAAAATTAACATGGTATCAGACCTGGGCTAGAGAAAAGTCATTGAAGGTAGGATGGAGAAGACCTAAAATTATTCTAGGGTTTGAAGGAAACCCTAGGCAATTTGGTTATTAGGGTTTGATGGATACTATGAGGTTAGGGTTTGAAAGAAACCCTGATTTATGGCAAAGATTTGAGATATGAAATCTAGAAACCCTAGCATGGTCAATGTGAAGATGCTCAAGCACTTGTGACAATTTGATGAAACCCTAGATGGGATACTTTCTATTAGACCTAGTTACTGATGAAGTTGATGAATATATATTAAAGGCAATAAGTGGACAATGGACAGTGATGGCACTTGAAGGATGGTTCAAGAGGGAGATGATCACCTCTCATTGAAGATAAGTGCTTTTCGATTTATGATGTTTTGTTATGTCTTTACTTCTTTTTAGACTCATGGATCTGATTATTGTTTTGATTACTACTCATACATCGTGCATGTATATTTGAGTATTTGGATGCTTCTAACCTCTTGATGGGTTGTGATAAGTGGATCCTTCTTGAGGATCATGGCTAGTGCATGAAAAGAAGAACTAGCATCGGAAAAGGTAAAGAGCATCTGATGAAAAGGTGACAAAATGCTACATGCTGCCCATGTAGCTGCTTATGTAAAATAAGAAGGTGCACATGTATTTGAATACTACAAGGCATGCATGGTATATTGTTTCAATGTTATGTTTCAGCTATAATATTGGATGGAAAGGTAAGCCCTAAGGTATGAGGAGAATATCTCCACAAATGGCTCATGTATGCATATGAAAGAAAGTTTGATTCATGGTACTTATGATGAAATGGTGCACTTGGTATTGAACAAGTATCTTACTTCTTAGACATGTTTCTTGATTCTATGAAGCTACTTAGAAATATTGATTTTTCATATATTGCTATTTAGCTAACATCTACTATTTTAGATATCTTGATCCCAAAAAGAAGGCTTGCACATTGACTCTTATATATGGTAGCTTGATACTATTGATAATGCTTGTGACAAGCATGATAAGCATGATGATAGAAGTGTAACAATGAGATTCGTGATATTTCTTGTTGACCGTGGTTAGGTTTTGATGAGCCTAGTAATTATTATATATGGCAAGATTGAATGCTTGGACTTGATGGATTGCGTTATGTGACAAAGAAGTAATATTGTGATCATGATTCTTGGAAGTATACTCCCATTTTCTATTTGACACTAACCCATGATGAAAGATTGATGTAATGATGTAATGGTGAAGTAGCTGTTGTGAACTTGATATGACCATGATAAATATGAGATATATAGTCTGACTTTATGATCTAATAGATCCATTGATGCATGATAGTATTATAGATAGGTTGATGAATTGAATAATAATGGCTGAAGACGCTGCTCATTAAGAGTAAGAAACTCTCCATAAAGTCTCTACTCCTAGCATTATATGTATATACTATTCTTTACTGCTGAAGTATGATTTATAAGCACGAATAGTCAAATATCTGATATTGTTGGTATGCAGCAAGTTCTGGTCTAAGAAGAGAGTTTTTTTTACTATAAGCCTCAGCCGCACGTAAGCAAGCCTAAGGGTGTGACTGTAGCCTCTCAACAACACGGAGGAAGGCCTATGGGTGCGATTGGCACAAAAGTGAAGCTTTGTGCATGAAATCAGAGGTTCACTGGAAGGATGATAGTCCTACAGACATGAAGTAGACAATAGAAAGTTCTATGAGCAGGGAAGTTTGAATATTTGACTTACTATAGAGAATGTGAATATGTTGACTAAACTTGTGTTTGCAGGGGACCAAAATATGCATATCAATATGTCATTATGATTTAACCATTGAGGCTTGTGTATGGTAGTATTTGATAACAGTTGCAAGGGTTTGACTAGATTTGGTTGATTGATATAAATAAGCAATGTTTGGAGTTTTGACATGATGCTTGATAATGATTTAGAACTTTGACTTGATGTTGAGATATGTTTTGGGCTATAGATCTCACTATGATAGCAAATTTGGGTTTTGACCTGATGTCTAATGATTTGATTTAATGACTGATGAATTGCCTTTTATGGGCAGAGTGACTTTCGATGACTTATATTGGTATTTTGTGTTGACATCATTAGCTTTGACACATTGGTTGAAGTATAAATAGTTGTGATTCAGTATGAAGTAATCTCACAATAAATGGATGGAACCTGTAGAGCTTATCCTTGGTGTATGCATTTACATTTAGTGACAAAAAGGATTTATATTATTATCATTAGGATGACTTGATGAAGTTTGGTTTGATATTGTCTGGTAAATGACAATTTGTTGACATAACAATAGATGAAGTCATAACTTGATACTTGGATAAGAGCTCTACCTGTCACCTGGTCTAAAGAATTTGATACAATGATATTGATGATTTTGATATTAGTTTTGTTTTGGCTTCTAAACTTTGATAAGAAGAAGTAGTTGATTTGATTGCACAATATTGATTTATGTAAATCTAAGCATATTGGTTTGGTAAAGTGTTATGTTTTCTGAAAGCATTGTATGAAGTAAGCTCCCCGAGCCTGATATGTACGCATTGGTAGTTACCTAGTGAAGCCGAGAAGATGTGTCGATCCAAACCTTCTACTTCAAAAGTGGTCCAAGGTATGACTTTGATTTTGGTTTTATATATTGAAGGCCTATTCTTGACAGAAAATGAGCCTTTGATGATCAAAGTAAGAGGGAGATGGCCTCTGAAGTTCGAAATGAGGAATCATGGCATGATATATTATGTCCTGGAGTTGGGAAAATAAAATCTATATATTAAAGATATTAAAGAAAGTGAAAATCCAAATCCTTGGACACTCCAATCAAACTCTGTAGCTTTAAGCACGACCGAAGTTGAGTAAGATGTTGCTAGCATGACTAGCTGTGAGGTAGGATGAAGAAGCTCTTTGGAGAGCTGTTTGAGCCGGCTCTAGATATGACATGGTAACATTGTGATGACAAAGAGTGTGATCTGATTGGCGAAGAATCCCATATATAGTTGGGATGGAGATGCCTTCATATAGACAGTAATGCTCTACGAGACAAGCTTAGGCTTGTAGTTGCTGCCTCCGTGACAGGGAGGATGAATATGGTATCCTTTTTTTGTAATATGTATATTTTTGTTCTAATATGATATTTGATTTGATGACCTGCATGAACATGAGACTGCTGCTATTGAGATATGATGATTGCCAGACATGACCATGATGATATGTTTATGATCTACAAAGAGCATCGCTGTTAGAGTACACTGAGCCAACTCTTCCCCCCTTATCCGAGCTCCCAGGGTGTGGAATTGAGATGGAGGGCTCTTGGGTTTGAGGGATCTTTGGACAATAGGGTATCACCCATATTTTTTACCCATAAGGTTGGAGATATTGCTCCCCTATCTTGGTTTTTGTAAAGTATACCCCAGTTGGCATCATACCCACAAGCCGGGCTTGTTGGGATTCTCCCTCCCCGTCTGGCCAACGGGTTGAGGAGGCTTGGGGCATGTGATCCTTACCTTTTCGTAAGTCGGGTATCTATCCAACCTCGAATTATGATGTAGGTGTTCTACGACATGACTCTTGAGGGTCATTGTTGGGAAGATCAACAAGCAATAGGATGGGTTGAGATGTGCTCCCCTATATTACTTATTGCTTGACATGGGGTTTTAGATGTTTAGCTCCCCCATGAGATTTCGGGTTGAGATGTGCTCTCCGATGTTGATGTGGGTCGTAGATTTGGCTCCCCGTTGATGTTTCTTTGGTGGTAGCATTGGGTTCCCCATTGGCAGTGATTCCGGGTAGTAGTAGTGGCTCCTCTATGAATAAAGGGTGGTAGCATAGGCTCCCCTTTGATGTCAAATTCTTCTTTTAGATTCGATAATTTTTAGCATATAAGCAGGGATAATCAAGAGATAAACATAAATAAGCAAGAGATGAGCAATGATGGCATTTGATGATGAGATATTTGAGATTGGATATGACTTGATGACAGGATACACATGACATGATGCAGGTGGAATTCTCCCTAGTTGAGAGGGAGTGTTAAAATTGGCAACTAGGGCCAAATTCCACTTTGGACAACTCATTTGATGGAGATAATGATTTCATTGAATTCCTCTTTTCGAGAGGACCAAAATCGACCTAAAGATCATCAAATTTGGATAAGGGAAAGTGTATTTTTGAATTATAAGCCCACATGTGCATATTTGATCAGGTCGGCCCTAAAGCAAATTGGACACCCTTGGAAGGCTATAAATACAAGTGACCTCCACCTCATTTGGACATCATCATGAAACATTCTTCTATTCTCTTTCTTGTTTTTGGCTCGCATAGGTCTGAGGCAGATTCACGGAGAAATGGGTTCGCACGAAGGTGAAATTGCAGGGTCTGAAGCTCGCATCTTTGTTTTAGGGTTTTAGGTCTCAGTCACAGGCATAACACAAAGAAATCTCGGCTAAATTCGCTTGTTGGCCAGCTCATCCGTGCGACTGAAGCCTTTTAGTCGCTCGCACAACATGTCCTCCATGCGATTAGAAACTAGGGTTTGGTTTTTTAGTTATCCAAAGTGTTCAACAGTTGACCGCAGAGAGTGACAATTCATTACAGGCTTCTGAATCAAGGTTTTGTATATGAGCATGGTTAGGTTCATCTCATGGATATTGTGTAGTTGATTTTCGTTGGATTGTTGTATGGATGAAGATATGGATCATTGTATTCTCTTTTGTTGAGTCATTCAATGACAATCTAATAAGAAGAATAATTTGAAAGGGTTTTCCCCATAGTGAGTTTTGCCCTGGTCTTCAACCAATCCTGGTGTCTCTATGTGTGAATGCTTTCCTTCTATTGTTCCTTTATGTTCTGCTGCATTGATGGTGATGACATTGTTCTTGCATATTTGCTGAATAATGATGTAAATATGAATAATTTTATGATGTTATGGGTTGAATTTAATGTGTTAATGAAGAAGTGCAATTATCAAAGCAAAGAACAATATAGCCATAAGAAAAATTAACACCTCTTTGTTGATGTCTTGATCTTTTTGGCCTCCTTAGCTAAGAGCCCAGAAAGACAAAGCGATGCATTGGCCAACTTGATCTTGTTGGCTTCCTCACCTAGGACCCTACAGAGACAAAGAGATACCTTGGCCGACTTTTGTGACTTTTGACAGTTCAGAGTCAGCTTGGGTAAAACCAAAGTTACAATATTTAACATTTTAGTGAAAGCTACATTTGTACTTTCAAGGGGAAGAGATTGAGATCATGATGCCCTACACTTACTTGGGGTTCTAATTTGTGGGACCTCTCATGCATAAGGACCTCCAACGCTAATGCAAAAAAGGGTATGGCTCCCTCTATTGATTTTTTCTTGGCACCTCAGAATTAGGTCTATGTCTAAAACATGATCACAAACACACTGAAATACCACAACTCCTAGCACTTTGCACAACGGATATGTAACAACAGCGAATCAATAAAGTACACAAGATTTGCAGACCCAAAACTTGTTTATGTTACAACTCTAAGACAACAAACCATGATCACAAACACACTGGAATACCACAATTCCTAGCACTTTGCACAACGGATATGTAACAACAACAAATCAATAATGTACACAAGAATTGCAGACCCAAAACTTGTTTATGTTACAACTTTAATACAACAAACATAGGGCTTCTGTACCAGGGATCATGGATCTTACAATAAACCCTGATACAAGGAAAACTGGGGCTTGAGGTCAACAATATTTGACTCTCGATCTGCCTAAGAACAAGAAAAAACTTGACTTGCTGAAGAAGTGCTCGATACCAACCCTTTCAGTCCACTTGTCTTGAACACCTGGCAGGTCCTTTGCCACCTATACTCACAAAAAATACCACTGCTCAAATACCTTTCCCTTCAACTACTCACAAGGATGTTTACACCTTCATATTCCCTTGCACACATCAGCTCAACAAACCGCCTTCACACAATGACAATGCTCCATCAAGGTCATTGTTCTTAGGCTCAACAAGTCTTGCCCTTTAACAATGGATTTGCTTCTCCAATATCACTGTACATAGGGCAAAAAACAAGGTTTCCACACAACTTGAATTCACCCTAGAATTCAACATCCAACGTAGCCCTAAAACCTAGACTTCACAACCCTTATCACAATCAATTCTTTGCAATTATTATCCAACACATAATAGAAGGAACACATTCGTAACCTACCTTCCTTCTAAGCTTCACAAGGACCTTAGCCTTCCACAGAGAGATATGTCCCAATTTGAGGCTCCTTTACTCTAATGCTTCCCTTCCTTCAAGTTTACCCACAATCTTGAGATTTTCGACCCTTTTACCAGCCACCATGAGGTCTTGACTTTCCTATAGTAAGTAGATTATGGCTTTAGCCCTCCCCGAAAACACATGAAATAACTCTGTTATGACTTCGACCCCTCCTCCATGGACAAAACAACCCCTCCAAAACCCTCTATCAACCCTTCCTTCAATTAGGTATGCTTAGAAATGCACAAAAGTGATTCAGACCTCTACTAGAGTGTTTCTCTTACTCATAATTGCTTCAACTCTGTTCTCCTCAAAGTCCATGACTTCCTTCTTGTCTTCTATTCACAAATGGATGATTGCCATGTGTACCAAATGAGCTCAATCTTCTTTCTTCTTATAATGTTCTTAATGGAATCAATTTGCCCCCAAGGGTAATGACTTTAACATAAGCCGACTTGATCCTACATGCTCAAACACAATTAGCATAAGAAATAAAATTATTTTCATTTGAAGTTTGCCCTTTTCGTTGTAGCCTTAGGTGCCCTTTAGGACATCAAAGGTGCCCCTCATGCAACCAATGAAATAAACAATGATTTTACCTTGGGTCTTTAGCCTACAACTTTGGCCCAAAGCCCACCACTTGGGTACATTACCCACATGATCCAGGTGGATGTTGGTGGCCACCCAACTATCCCACTTGGACCCCCACAACTGTTTCTTTCAGTTTTTCAGTTTCCTTAATTGTAGCACAGTTTACTATTTTTAGCAGTTTTTCGGGTCCTAAACTTCCAGAGCCATTTTGAGGCCCTAAACAACGCTTTTTTGGCAATCTTGTACCAACGATTTTTTGTCTAAATTCATCTTTTTTGTCGTAGTCCTCAGAGAGATCTTTCCAACGGTGTATCATGCGCATCAAATAGAGATAATATGACCAAGTCACGACCCTGGGAAGTTGGCTGTCCAACTAACCCCAACAGGGCCCATAAAATCTTGGTGTTACATCTCCTCGGGTTAGGGTTTTGGTTGTTTAGGGTTGGCTCTTATTGTTCAATAATAAAAAGGCCCTTGAGCCTCATTGTAACGAAGTTCAGAGGCATGTAGCTGCCACATCTCTTCTTAGAGATAAGCTACCATTGCATGAGCTAGTCTTATTTCCATTATGTTTGTAAGCATATTTCAGTATTAGATATTAATGAAATGAAATGTTATTTCTACTGCATCTTTGTATTTATGGTTATATCTGTAATTTGTTGCATTCCTGTTTAAATTTGGATCAGTTGTATCAGAGCATTATGCTCTTTCTCTGTTTTTCTTTGCATGTCCCCAACGAGGTCGGGATTTAAAGTGTTAGGGCTTGAACTGGTCGAACCTTTGCAAGACTAGCCTCGCAAATCCCGACGGCCTTCCATGGCGGAAGACAAAAAAGATGAGGGGCCAGGAGATCTTATCAAAATCTTGCTCAAAGAAGCCCTTGAGCGAAAAGGAATGCGATGATGAACAACTTTGCCCAGATCCTTCAACGGCTACCCAGGGGCGACGCAACTACTTCTGGCAGCTACTCTGGAAATACCACACCCTTTAAGGTACAAGTTAACTTTGATATTCCCATATTCGAGGGTCAGATAGATGCATATGCCGTAGATAAATGGTTAAATCTGCTAGAAGGGTATTTTTCCAGTAGGGAAAAGATTACTTTCGCTCTTCTCAAAGCTGTGCTCCACGTCAAGGACTGGTGGGAAAGCTACTGCGAGCAGAAGGATGAAAGTACAACTTCACTGTTTTTAGTGGCACCCACTTGGAATTCGTTTCGGGACGCCATCAAGGAGTAGTACTACCTGTCGAGAGCTATGAGGATAAATACATAAAGTGGACCACACTGCGACAGGGAAGGGACCAAGACGTGTCGGAGTTTACCAATATTTTTCATACCCTTCGCACAAAGTTGGGTATCAAGGATTTTGAGCGGCATTCGGTATTCAAATACCACGATTGCCTACATAGATACATTCAGGATGAGATGGAGTTCCTGGACATCTCCTCGCTCGGCACGACATACCAATATGCTGTCAAGATCGAGCAGAAGTTTAAACAAAAGAAGCGAGACTTTGGATTTGCGAATCCGAAGCAAGGGAAAGGCTTCCCCAAACCGCAGAACCAAGGACAAAGCCAAGACAGTGTGACCCAAGACAACCCATCAAAGCGACAAGAAATGAACAACACCACGAAGTCAAAGAAGGACACAGGAAAGTGGTGTGAGTTCCATTAGAGCCCCACTCACAACACAAGTGAGTGTCAGACCAAGCAGTTGTTGGTGGCTGAGTTAAAGGCTTCAGAATCAGATGCATGTTTTGACCCTGAGTCAGAACCCGACAAGAGGAATGGCAAAGGAAAGCAAATCATTTACGCGGAGCCCAACGCCATTGTTGCCATCGCCAAGATCTAGAAGAATGAGCCTGAAGATCTAGAGAAGGGGGAGTGTCTTTTCCACTCACAGATGTGGGTGAAGGGTTCGCCACCGCAATTCATTGTTGACAATGGGAGCCAAAAGAACTTCATTTCAACAGAGGTCGTGAAGCGGCTGGGATTATTGACCATACCACACCCGCAACCGTACAACATCGGGTGGCTTCACCAGGGACGAGATCTCCGAGTCTGCCAGCAGTGTTTCCTGTCCTACAACATCAAGCCCTTCATAGATGAGGTATTGTGTGATGTTGCACCTTTGGATGTTTGTGATGTATTATTTGGCCAACCATACTTGTGGAAGCGACATGCTGTGTATGAGTTAAGGCCTCACACTGTTATTATTTATTTGTGTAATATATTATACATGATACCTGAGGTAGCCCCACCTACCGCCACTTCTTTGATTTCTGCTAAGAAAGGTAGTAAGATCATTTCCCAGACCAGGAAATTTATATTCTTTCTGGTTCGCTCTCAAAGTAAGGGGAAGATCGTAGCCATATCCATGGACCCCGGGAAGGGTTTCTCCACGCGGCAGAAGCAGTGGGATACGGTCATGAAAGAAGACAGGAACATCTTCTCCTCACCGACAGGGGTATCGTTACACTGTTAGGTCAAGCATTCGTTTGATCAGACTCCTGGAGCACCTCTACCCAATGGGTTGATATATTGTCGCTCATTATGGAAAATGCCAAGTACAAGCAGCGACATGATAAGCATCGGGTGCCACGCAAGTTCCAGGTGGGCGACAAAGTTTCGCTACGTTTGCAGAAGGAGTGCCTCGCTGGGCCCCACCGCGAGATTTGCCCTCTTTGATATGGGCCTTACACCATTACCAAGGCTATGGGAAACAATGCTTTGGAGCACATCATTCCCCCATTCCTTCGCTTGCACCGAGTGTTCAATTTGGACCGCTCTCGACCATGCTTCCCACCATTACTGGACACATCAGAGATTGCAGAACAACTCCCCAGGGACCAAGTTCAACAAAAGTTTCCTCATCTCATGGAGGAACTCAACACAATGGGGACCATTGCTTCCTAAAGGGGGAGGAATGATCCAGGTGGATGTTGGTGCCACCCACCTATCCCACTTGGATCCCCACAACTGTTTCTTTCAGTTTTTCAGTTTCCTTAATTGTGTAGCACAATTTACTATTTTTAGCAGTTTTTTGGGGCCTAAACTTTTGAAGCCGTTTTGAGGCCCTAAATGACGTTTTTTCTTGTACCAACAATTTTCTGTTTAAAATTGTCTTTTCCGTCGTAGTCCATAGAGAGATCTTTCCAATGGGGTATCATGCATGTCAAACGAAGATAATATGACCAAGTCACGGCCCCAGGAAGTTGGCTGTCCAAATAACCCCAACGGGGCCCATAAACTCTTGGTGTCACATCTTCTCGGGTTAGGGTTTTGGTTGTTTAGGGTTGGTTCTTATTGTTCAATAATAAAAAGGCCCTTGAGCCTCATTATAATGGAGTTCAGAGGCATGTAGCTGCCACATCTCTTCTCAGAGATGAGCTACCATTTCTCGAGCTAGTCTTATTTCGATTATGTTTGTAAGCATATTTCAGTATTTGATATTAATGAAATGAAGTGTTATAACTTATTTCTACTGCATCTTTGTATTTATGGCTATATCTGTAATTTGTTGCGTTCCTGTTTAAATCCGGATCACCACAAAACTACTTTTTCATTAGTCAACTCCTCACAAACCTAGTAACCCATGGGTTGTGGTAGTACCTCCCAAGCTACACATCTCAACACTCCCTCTTAGCGAGGTAGGTACTTCCACTACTTGGAAGTGGCTTGTCAGTGACACTAGCCCAATTCTCTGGCATCCACCATTGCAACATACCTCTTAGAATGAACCACACTATCCTCGGTAGTGCCCCTACCACCAAAACCCTCTCACTGCTTCTTCTCATGGCAGGGCTTCAGCGCATTCCACAGTTCTTTCTTGCCAGTGGTAAAAGTCTCCATACTCCCCATTGACCATGTGCTCTTCTTGGGTTGCAGATTCTCCCTTCGAGCCTACAAACTCCTACTCGAATTTGACTCTCTTTTAGTCTCAGGAACCTTCTTCTTCTCTTAATCTATAGGCTTACTCGTCAACCTATATAGACCCTGCTCCCTAACTCCAATGACTGCTCCAGTAGAGTTAGAACCTTTGGGCCTGAGTATCGCTTTGCCATCTCGGAATATCACCTCAGACACCTTCGCCTTGATTATTGAGAGAGACAACATATTGTACTTGAGCTCGGATACCACAATACGTCTTGTACTTGTAGCAGCCCACGTGACTCCATCCTGATGGCACAATACTAGACCCTCTGATAGCTTTTTGACTCTTCTTGCCAATCTCCATGTGCAATTTTGAGTCCCATTTAGTTAGAGTCTCAAAAACTTCATGTGAACCTCTCATTTGCTTTGACGCGCCACTATTCACATACCATGCACCCTCGTCAATGGTACTCTCGGAGAAATGAGAGACTAGAGCAAAGTCTTCCTCGAACCTTCTTGAGAAGTCATCTAGCTCACTTGACGATGTAGCAGCCCCAACTATCTCCTTCTTCTCATTATCCCCCTTCTTCTGCGGATACTTGCTTGCATAATGACCATAGTCCCCACATGTTTAACACTTCAACTTCCTCAAGTCCTTTGCTTTGCCCTTCATCTTTCCTACAAGAGCCACTTTATCTTCAATAGAGTCATAGACTTCTTCTTCATACGAAGATCCTTGTCCTGTAGTTCTTCTTGGATGAAGTCATCCCATAACTTGTTCCAATTTGGTAGCTTATCTCGAGTGACAATTCCTTTGATAAATGGCTTCCTTTCCTCGGTAAAGCCCTTTGAAACAATCTTCACTAGCTCAGAATCTAGACTGTTAACTCCAATGGCAATTAGCTCATCTCGAACTTGAGAAATCCTTGTCGGATACAAAGCCACACCTTCGCCATCCGACATCTTGGTGTTCTTCAACTTCTCTCTCAATACCAACAACCAATTCTCGTTCTTATTCTAGAACAAGTCCTAAAGAGCCTTCCACATCTCTTTGTAATGTTATTCTTGGTTAGATGAGGTATCAAGTGATCTTTGACACCATCTAGGATGATGAGCTTAGCTTTCACATCCAACTCCTCATACACCTCCGATCCTTAGGGTCAGTTGGTTTTTGAATCTCCTTATCGACAAGCTCCCATATCTTGTTCATCAACAAGACTAGCTTGATCCTTTCCTTCCAAGGACTATAGTTGGACAAGCCATCCAACCTATCTTCATACCTTAGACTAGTGACCGACTTTGCCATGCTGCTAGTACTTCAACAAAAAGGAAACCAACTTCCTCTTGAGCTGTTTGCTATGCACACTCTGATTCAACTGCCCCTTCAAAGTAGCTCTGATTCCATGTTGATTTTTCCTTGTTACTTCAAAATCAGGTCTATGTCTAAAACTGGATCACAAACACACTTAAATACCACAACTCCAAGCATTTTGCACAACAAGGGTTGTAACAACAGTGAATCAACAAAGTACACAAGATTTGCAGACCCAAGACTTGTTTATATTACAACTTTAATACAACAAACATAGGGCTCCTGTGCGGGATCACGACCCTTACAATTGTGCCTGATACAAGGAAAACTAGGGCTTGAGGTCATCAATGTTTGACTCTCAATCTGCCAAGAACAAGAACAAGAACAAACTTGACTTACTTGCTAAAGAAGCGCTTGACACCAATCCTTTTAGTCCACTTGTCTTGGACACCTGACAGGTCCCTTGCCACCTGTCGTCGCTTGAGATGCACACCTAGATTAATGTGGGAAAAACCCCCAATTCCATCAGGTGTGGCCTTAAGGTGAAACCCTCAAAGAAGGGGCTGTCACCTATTCCAAACACTCTCCATTTATGTTCTCTCCTAGCTAAACCAAAGGGGGGTGGTCCCTAAAGATATCTAAAACAATCAACCATTCAATATAACTTGAAGATGAATTAGAGATTAATTTAGCAAGTATGATTTTTTTTGAGCATATAAGTATTAACAAGATAGATTCAATGAAATCAAAGAGAAATGTATGAGACCAGTGCCTTATAAATATGTGACTTGCAAGAGATATACGCTCAATAAGAAAATCATAACGCTTGGTAATAAAATATGATTTCCAAGTTACAAGTATAAATATGTAACTTGCAAGAGATATACGCTCAATAAGAAAATCATAACACTTGCTAATAAAATATGATTTCCAAGTTACAAGAATGAGAAGTTGCAAAACATGTGTTAGTGAAAGAAGATTATATGCAGCTTAGAGATATGAGCAACAAGATTTGCAAGAGAAGAAACCTTGTACTTTAAAAGAGATACTTAAGATAAACAATTAACATGAGCACATGAAATATGCAAGTACAAAAATGTGTAATGAAAGCTTCCAAGTAAATCATCAGCTCATAATCCAAAATTCAAATTGTACAATAACCAATGGAAAAATGAGAAAATGTTATGTGAGTGTATGAAATCAAGTGGTCTTGGTAAATTTTAATTAAATGCCTAGTCTAAAGTTAGAATTCCCCTCAATTCCTCAACGCTTGTAAGGGTTGAGGTGTGAATTGCAAGAAGGCTAGGGTGAGCAGGCACTTCTCCTTCATTAATGATTTCCATCTAGACTTCAATACAACCCATATGCTGTCGTTCCTACAAGGGTTCAGCGACAAGAGAACTGCGAGGTCACGTGTTTTAACCTTTGCTCCCAACTCAAATTTATAGAATTGAATGACAGTTAGGGAAGGCTGTCCTAAAATTGCCATCAACCATGCTTATGCTTTTAGGTAGATTTTAGAGAATGCAAACTAGATCTAAAATGCAAATTAGTAATGAGATCTTAATCAAATGCTTCAAGTGAGATCATAGATCCAACAAAAATGCTTCAAAATGTGAAATGATTTAGATATGCCAATAGTAAATACCACTTCACTTAAATGATCAGATTAGATTAAGTGGTCGTGTTGGCTCAGGCCATGGACTGTTTCCCTCTTTAAGGGTTTTAACCACGTCAAGAACATTGGTGTACTGATCTCTGATCTGTTTGTGAGCAGCGTTCTTTGGTGTTCAATCTAAGGAACTTACCTTGTAAATTGCTACATGGTATCAGAGCTATTCGAGGGCTGCATCTGTTGGTGATCCAAATCACAAGCTGACACAACTACATCTGACTGTTGTTTCCTAGATCTACTGTTTCTGATCGCTTTCAGGCCGAGAGGACTACTCCATTATGTTAGGAGCATCTGTTCCAGTGGGGAACCCCTTTCGTTTCATGCGAAAAGGTTTCCCGTAGCCCTAGCTACGTTATTTTTAAGATCTGGAGAAACACAAAGAAATGATTTTTCTCATGTGTATGCTCTTTTCCGCTGCGCCTTAGTGTGATCTCGGAAAATCAGATACATTGAGGAAAATATATAGTTTTTTGCCAAATCTAACTTTAAGCCGTAAGGCTTGGATACTTGTGCTTGTTCGTATGGTTTGTGTGGTTGTTTTTTTGTTTTGTAGGCAAAAAGGGTTTTTTGAAGTGAACACGCACCCCAAAGCATCAGTGAGCAAAACCCCCCCTCCCCCCTACCCCCCTTCCTCCTTTCCAAAAATTACTAACTTTTTAAATTTACTCACTTGGTCTAAAGTTACTTTATCAGAATAGAGGTTTTGGGTTCAAGTTTTTATTTTTGTTGAAAAACACATTTAACTTATGTTTTGAAGTTACTTTATGTAAAAGTGTTCTCACCCATTCTAAAAAGTGAGTCACTCATAATTCTAAAGTCACATTTTTATTCAAGTTACAATTTAGTGGATATTTCATAAAGTACAATTGTAAAAGTGACTCTCACTTATTTATAAAAGTGGGTCACATAATTTTTTTTTTTTTTTTTTTTGGTAAGTGAGCTAATTAGATTAAGTTTGGAAGGGGGGGGGATTTCTGTTAAATATAACATTATCATCAACTTCCCAACATTCATGTGGTTCGTTGGCATCTTCAACAACTTTTCTTCCAAAAGCCATAACTTCTTCATCCGGAAGCCATTTTTAGAGTCGTTTTTTTGAATCGGCGTAATTTTTCGAGATCTTTCCATTGGAACACTTAGTTTCAACATATACAACTTCAATTTCTTATAAAATGGAAAGTCCATGCCTAGTTATTCTTGACATCACCAACTACTTCCAATGGCTATCCTATATGATGGATTTACTTAGAAGTAAAGGTCTTTATAGAATAGCCTCAAGCCAAGAGTCTAAACCTCAAGATGAAGATAAGCAAGCCAAATGGGACAATAAGCAAGATCAAGCACGTGGGTTGATAGGGATGTCTGTTTCTCCAGACCTTCTATTCCATATCGCAGAAATTGATACTGCCGTGAAGCAATGAAAAAGCTTAATAATGTTTTTGGAATTAAAAATGAAATTAGAGCCCACCGACTCGAAAATGAGTTGCTTATGTTGGACCCCAATTTTTTTTTTTTTGTTTGTCTCCATTGAAGACTTTTTGTCTAGGTTCAAGACCCTTAGACTTCTCTTGGAAGGTGTTAAGGTTAAGAAAGAAGATGGTAGCCTTATCTATTCCATTCTTACTAAGTTAGGACCACCCTACTTTGTGTTTGTTTCCACCTTCCATTCTACTAGAGAAGCTTTTATTTCTCAAGTACAAGACTACAAGTCCCCCTCTTTTGGTGCCTTTTGTGATTCTTTAATAAAAGAGCAAGAAAAACTCCTACATATTGGGCTTCTTAATACTGAAACTCTTCTAAAATGCCTTACCAGCCTAGCAGCAACCAAGTTCAAAGAATCCTGAGAAGCATCATCCTAAAAAAATGGTCCTAAACCAAACAAGGGTCCTAAGCAATTTTAGTCTCAAAATGAAAAATCAACTCAACAAAATGAGAAGGCGACTAAAAACAAAGGGAAGAAGAGCAACCTTTGTAATCGTGATGGCCACTTAGAATCCAAATGCTTTAAGAAGACAGAAGCCTTGGAAGCAACAATGAAGAAGCATAACATCCATTTGGAGCAGTCTTCAACTTTATCTTCAGGAATAACACTTTCTGCATGTGGTTGTCAAGCATCTCGGTCTGGTTATGCACTAAATGTATCTTCTTCTTCTCATTCTCATGAGTGGCTCATTGATTCTGGAACTTCTTATCACATGGCCAAAAACAAAGCCATGTTTTCTTCTTTAAATGATTGTAACACAAAAAATATATATGTTGGTGATGATAGATCTCTTAGTGTTGTAGGGACTGAAACTATTCATCTAGAAAATTGTCAATTTAATGATGTATTATGCGTTCCTACCTTATCCTGCAACCTTTTATTTGTATATTAGATAACTCAGGAGAAGGTAAAACCATTGAATTTTCACCTCATGATGTTGTAATTAAGGACTTTAGAGATCCTAGACAGATTTTAGCCATTGACATTGCTGATGATTCTACAAGGTTGTATAAGTTTAACAACTTTGGGTCATCAACTCTTCCCTCGGTATTTGTTGCTCATAATGATGAAGTGAGCAAACTTTGGCATGAGCGTTTTGGTCACTTAAACTATCGCTCCTTTCAAAATCTATGTAAAGAAAATTATGGTGATAGGTCTTCCTATGGTATCTTGCAGAGATGGTGTTTGTTTTGGATGTGTACTCGGAAAACATCATTGAGATAGTTTTGAAAAACGTGCCTCTTGGCACGCCTCAGCCCTTTACAACTTGTGCATAGTGATTTTTGTGGTCCACTTCCGGTTGTTGCATTCTCTTAAAACGCCCTTGGGTATACTTCTTAAAACTCAAGAGTGAAGTCTTTAACATGTTCTTGGCCTTTAAGGCCTTTGTTGAGAAACAATTTGGACATCAAATTCTTAAGCTAAGATTTGATAATGGCGGAGAATATGTTAACAACAAATTCATCAACTTTTGCACTGAGCATGGAATTCAATTGCAACAAACTGTTCCATATACTCTATAGCGAAATGGTGTAGTTGAAAGGAAGAATCACACCTTAAATGAAATGGCTAATTGTATGCTTCAATCTAAAGGAATTAGTCTTAATTTTTGGGCAGAAGCAATTAACTGTGCAAATTACATAGTAAATTGCACTCCTACTAAGGTTTTAAACAATATCACTTTAGGAGAAGCATGAAGCTCAATTAAACCAGATGTAAGTCACTTTCGTGTTTTTGGAAGTGAAGCATGGGCCCATATTCCAAATGAGAAACATAAAGCCTTAGAACCTAGGAGTGAAAAATGTATTTTTGTTGGATATTCTAAAGATGTCAAAGGATATAGACTTCTTCAACCTAAATCCGAAAGTGTTATTATTAGAAGAGATGTAGAGTTTGCTGAAAATATATTGGTCTACGAGCCTAGTTCGGCGGATGTGCCACCTCGTTCTATCCCTTCTACTTCTGAAAATATTCCTTCTTCAGATGATGACAGTGAAGATGACAATCCTACCCCACCTTCTTGGGATCCTTCTTCAGCTCCTCAGCTTCCAAAATGGGTACACGCGCTACTTGGGATGTAGCAGGTGCTCTTGCAGGTGATCCTACAGATCAGTGTCGTACACGTTCTCAGTTTGATAGAGCCTCTTCTTTATTGGCTCAAGCTTTTGTGAATTTGATCCTGACACCTTTGCAGAAGCTTCAGGCCATCCAGATTGGGACGCAACTATGAATGAAGACTATCGTTCATTATTGGCAAATAATACATGGGACCTTGTTCCTCTTCCAAAGGGACGAAAACTTGTTAGACGCAAATGGGTTTACAAAACCAAGTAGGACCAGATGGTAAAGTTGATAAACATAAAGCTCGTCTTGTTGCTAAGGGTTTTTCACAAATTGAAGGCATTGACTATACTGAAACCTTCTCCCATGTTGCCAAAATGAACTCTATCCGCCTTGTTCTTTCCCTTGCTGCCTCTTTCAAATGGGAAGTCCATCAGATGGATGCTAAATCCACCTTCTTGCATGGGGACTTGCATGAATAAATCTATATGGAACAACCTCCTGTCTTTATACAAACAGACTCTAACCTTGTATGCCGGCTTAAGAAATCCCTTTATGGTCTCAAGCAAGCCCCTCGCGCTTGGTATGCCAAAATGGATAGCTTTCTTTTAGATACTGGTTTTTCTAGTTGTCATTTTGACAATACTGCCTACATCACGAAAGTGGTTAAGTCTCTTATCATTCTTATTCTTTATGTTTGATGATCTTATCTTTACTGGTAGTGACCCGACCTTATAAACTATGTGAAGTCCAGCCTTAGAAAGCAGTTTGAAATCCAAAGAAGGTATTTCCCTTTTCCAGTGCAAGTATGCCTGTGATCTTCTACGCCACTTTCACATGGAAGACTATAAGTTAGCCCCTTCTCCCTTTCAGTCTGGAGCCAATCTTTCAGTCACTTGTACTTCCCTTGAAGTTGATGCTACCTTATACTATCAACGTGTTGGAAAACTTTTGTATCTGACCCATACCCGTCTCAAACACAAATTAGCATAAGAAATAAAATGATTTTCATTTGACTTTAGCCCACTCGATTGTAGCGCTGGAAAACTTTTGTATCTGACCCATACCCGTCTCAAACACAAATTAGCATAAGAAATAAAATGATTTTCATTTGACTTTAGCCCACTCAATTGTAGCCTTAGGTGCCCTTTAGCCCAGTAAAGGTGCCCCTTCTGCAACCAATGAAGTAAACAATAATTTTACCTTGGGTCTTTAGCCCATAACTTTGGCCCAAAGCCCACCACTTGGGTGCATTGCCCACAAAACCACTTTTTCGCAGGTCAACTCCTCACAAACTCGGTACCCCAGGGATTGTGGGAGTACCTGCCAAATTACACATCTCAACACCCTCACCCTCCTCGAGCCATAGTTTTTCCAAAACCAGTTTTTTTGGTGCAAATTATAGTGCATCTTCTGGTGCAAATTATAGTGCCCTCACCCATTGTTCAGGTAGAGTTTGAATTCCATCCTTTTCGCCTTGAGGTTATCTTTCGTTTGGTCTTCTTCCTACATAGAGCTTGGACGTTTGGGGACTTGACCTCTTGGAGAGAGAGGAGCCCCTATCTAACACTTCGCTCATCCAATGCCATAGCCTTAGCCTGTCCCACATAGTGTGCACGAGTTTGGTACTCTGAGACATCTTAACTTCTCTAGTGGGTGGTCATTGCTGTAGACTGTATATCCCTTTTTAGGATCTCTTCAGATGTGCTAGGCTGCCTCCTCACAATTAATCAAAGAGGACATTTACATAATGTATATCTTGGTACTTTGAGGCTTGAGCACACCTTTTGAGATCCTAGTCTCAAAGATGAATTTCTATTTGGAGAACATAAAGTTGCAGGATGGCATCATTATTTGCCCCTCATAGACATGGAGACACTGGATGCATTCACTTAGGATCCCACGAGGTTAGTGTTATGTGGGCTCCCAAGGATTGTGAGATAGACATTGACCACCATATCTCATGACCAAACATGACTTGCCAGATGTGTCATTTCCAAGATCTTGCAATGAAGATGCATCTCATTTTCATGTGCCCCTTTTGCTATGTGATCATAAATCATTACCACTGTATATATTAGGAGTTGGGGAGCTACCACTCCACTTTCTTCAGATACAACGAGTAGAGATGCCTTGCTCTTTTCATGAGAGGAATACTCAGTCATAGATCTCATATTTCGCTTGTGGTGCACTGTCTTGAGACCACTAGGATTATCACCTCATATATCTATGTTGCCTCTTTTGATCAGAGCAAGAAGGAACCAGTAGAACACCAAAAATAGATCAATGAGGCCATGGCCCTCCTCTTGGCCTCCCCCATCTTTGGTGGCCGATCGATGGCTTTGAGGCTTGTGAGGAGTTGTTCTGGTGCCCTATCTTGAGATCACTAGGAGGATCACCTCATATCTCTATGTTGGCTTGTTTGATCAGAGCAACAATGAATCGGGGTAGAACACCAACAATAGATCAATAAGGCCATGCGCCTCCTTTTGAGCTTCCTCCCCTTTAGTGACTGATCGATAGCTTGAGACTTTTGAGGAGTTGTTGTGGTAGGCCATGCACCATGCCAGACTGATAGACATACTAGATTTAGATGGATCCAAAGTACGGTTCCTCATGCCTATTGGACTGACTACCCTCCAGATTCAGAAGACTAGTTACAGTTCTATCAATAGTTTCCCTCCTTAGACCTTGGATGGTAAGAGAGTGGGCCTTCCTTGATCCTATGCTCCCGAGGGATTGAAGAATTAGTTCCTTTCTCCTCGAGTTACTCCTTGGAGGACATTACTTGCTGTTGTATTAGCCCTTTCACAGTGTTTGACGACTTTAATAGTGATCCAATGGTTTGGCCCCTCGCCAGTTAGGACCAACAGACCTTGAATCCCTTCATTCTTTCTTGTAAGATGCCTTGATCTCCAATCTCTGCGCGCTCTATTTTATCACTGCAGTCAGACTATAGTATTTTTTGGTTACACTTAGGTAATAACGTAGTGTGACACTTAATTATGTGTCCTCTTTTTCTGCCTTTTGTTGATTCCAATATTGAAATTGGAGTTACTTCTGCATCCCACACCGTAATTAGATTGGGTGTACCTTTTAGTCCCATTGACATATTTTTGTGGTTTTTTATTGGATATCATACAATTATTTTATTTAGTCTTCCTGGGGTAATAACCTATAATGTCAATTGCGTGATAGCTTTAATAGTTATGGGAAAAACCTCAACCCCCATAATGGCTATATCTATTACAGGGGGCCAACATGTCCACCCGAAGCAGTTTTGTCTGTTATGGGGGCCAAATGTAAGATCCTGCAATGGATCTGGCATTTATGGGGACTGAACATTGCCCCCCATAATAGGGATGGCTGATTTTTATGGGTGCTGATCATTGGTGCCTGTAATAGATAAAACAGAAAACTATATTAAATTTTAGTTTAGTGTAGAAACTTAGAATTTGATTATTAAATTAAAAATTTTCAGTGTTATGTCACATTTCTTTTATCATTTTAAGACCCTTATAAAGCATGCAGTCCTGTGTCTGATCTTTAAATGTCTCTTTATGCAATCAACATATTACATTTCAGATATCCATTTCATTCTTGAATCTTTTGCAATGTCCCAAAGACGCTTTGTTTGTTTGGGCCATTTTAAGGCCCTCCTTATAAAGTACACAGTTGTCTGTGTGATCTTTAGATGTCTCTTTAGACAATAAACATACTACCTTTCAGGTATCTTGTTTTGCATTTCCCAAAGACTTGCTTTATTTGATTGGGGGGTGATTCTTTATTCACTAAGATCATATTGTTATTAGGCCAAGGCAAGTCACAAAAGTTTTCTTATTAAAACAATTACCAACAATTTCACTTTAGGATTCGCCTTATGCTGCAAATCCTTACTTGTAGGATGTTTAAGGCCCTTATAAAGCACACCGTCGTCTGTGTGATCTTTAGATGTCTCTTTAGACAATCAACATACTGCCTCTCAGGTATCTTGTTTTGCAATTTCCCAAAAACTTGTTTTATTTGATTGGGGGGTGATTATTTATTCACTAAGAGTCATATTGTTATTAGGCCAAGGCAAGTCATGAAAGTTTTTTTATTAAAAGAATTACCAACAATTTCACTTTAGGATTCACCTTACGCTGCAAATCCTTAATCTGTTGCTTGTAGGATGTTTAAGCCCTCGGTTATCCTTTTATTTTGTGTAGATTTTATCTTATCTTTATACATGACATTATACTGTGCTTCTTGGCAGAGTAAGACCTTATCAGCTGCAGGAGCATCATCAACATCAACTGCTTCAACGGTTCAGGTTTCCTGATTTTTTTTTGAAGAATTAGTCAAATAGCACTGTTTTTGCACACGATTTTTGGTTTAAAGTTTTAGTTTCTCTATTATAAAACATGATTTTTGGTTTCAAGTTTTAGTTTCTCTATTATAAAAACTAACGATGCTTTTTCTTTCGAATGTAGCCTACCCAAACAAGTACACCACCAGCTCCAGCTTCAAACCCTGTAGAAGTTGCATCCCCAGTTGTGTCTCAGCCCCTAGCTGTGTGAGTCAGAAAATGCCCATGTTCTGTTTGTTCTTAATATTGGAGATCATACTTGTTCAATTATATTAGAGACGCTTATTGTTGAGTAATGAAGTGATAATATTCCTGTACATTTGAAGTCAATGTGCATGTACAATTGTAAATGTCCTGTGATCTTTTTGATAAACAGGGCTCCTGCAACTTCTGTGTCATCTCCTGAGACTACAGCAGTGCAGTAAGTACACTGGGAAATTATTTCTTAGTTATAAGAAGTTCATATTTACATATTCATTAGTTTCAGCTTCTCAGACCTTGTTTCTTCTTCCGTATACATGCTCTTGTCATGTTAAAGCTGCTTATATTTTCATTGTATTTCTGTCTTGTCACAGAGCAAATGTTGATCCATACGGTGAGGCGGCATCAATATTAGTAGCTGGTAGTAACCTTGAACAGACAATTCAGCAGATGCTTGATATGGATGGGGGTAGCTGGGACAGAGACACAGTTGTTCGTGCACTTAGGGCGGCTTACAATAATCCTGAGCGAGCTGTGGAGTATTTATACTCTGTAAGATTAACGACTTTGAAGTTTGGAAGATACTCTGGGCTGCTGTTGTTATTATATCACAAACTTTGTGGTGATGCTGGTTCTATCCATTTACCCAGATATTTTTTATATCTTGTAGGGAATTCCCGAGACAGCAGAAATTGCTGTTCCTGTTGCTCGTTCCCCACCTTCAAATCCAGGTGCTACAGATCAAGGTACAAACAATGTCATAGCAGGTGAATCTGATTTGGCTGAGGCAACAGCTCCATCTGGTGGACCTAATGCTGCTCCATTAAATCTGTTTCCACAGGTGAGAATTTTGCAAGATATTTAGTTAATTCATGTTTCATCATATTTTGAAATTAGGCACTAGCTCATTGTTTAGTTGAATTCTTCTTCCATTTGTAGGGTCTTCCCAATTTAGGTGCCGCGGCAGGAGGTGGAGCTCTTGATTTTCTTCGAAATAACCCACAGGTATACTGGGTGCTCCACTTTAATATTGAGGGAAGTTATCAATTTCTGACACTACTTTTTATTGATCTCTTGTATGCATTATCAAAACATAATATTTAAATAACTGTTTCACACCTGATATTAAAAATTGATGAGCGCCATAAGTCATAGGCATTCATTAATATTTTGTGTACAAGGAGTGTTTGTTGCGATTATCAGTAGTTAGACGTTTGAACGCGATGTTAGTAGACTGTAGATATCCATTATGCTGACTCATATTCATATGTTAGAGATTATGTCAACTTCTACACCACACCTTGAGGAGCTGCTCCCCCCCATGCCCCACTTCAGGGCACTGGATACAGCCACAGAAAAATACAAGACTTTCCATGGTCCTCAGGGAAGTAGCCTGTGACTTCTACCCCCATTTTACTCATCAGCACACCCATAATCTTACTCTTGCTCTTGCCCTATGAAGCACTATTTCAACACTGATGCAAATTCTTCCACTGACGGTTTCATCTCACCCTCACCCACGATTCATCTTCCTCCGCTTGCCTTCAGAAAACTATTGTAAACTCCTCCATGCAAAAATCAAACCTTTCTCTCCTGGAGGAGATTTGAACTTTGTGAAGGCCTCTGCCACTGTTTGAAAGCTTTCTGGTGCTTCCTTTTCTGTCGATAACATGCCATCCCATCTGATCTTGACCTGCCCCCATTATACTCATCGGCACACCCATAAGCTTACCCTAGGTCTTGTCCCATGAAGCACTAGTTCGACGCTGAATGCAAATTCTTCCACAAACGGTTTCATCTCACCCTCACCCACGATCCTCCTTCCTCTGCTTGCCTTCAAAAAACTACTGTAAGCGTCTCCATGCAAAAAGCAAACATTTCTCTCCTGGAGGATATGTGAACTTTGTGAAGGCCTTTGCCACACGTTGAAATCTTTCTGGTGTGCCCTTTTCTGTTGACACCATGCCATCCCATCTGATCTTGACCTCCAGTCCATGTTCTCCCACACAACCTCCCTTTACAATATTCTTGGACCACCACCCAACCACATCTCCTCTCCTCCCTCATTATGCCACCTTTTCTTTGAGTGGGACATTAGAAGAGTAGTCAGAGCCATGAGTACCAATAGAGTAATAGATGAGGAAGAACTTTGCGTTGAATTCCTCAAAAATGGCATCAAGTCTCCTAGGTCCTCCATTTTTGATCTATTTAACCATGTCGTGTGTTGAGGCTTCCTTAATCTGACACTAACTCGATCTCGCTATTGCTGAATCTTGGGCTCCTGTAGCAAGGAATTGATCCAAGAGGTGGACTCCTCAAAGATCCTGCCCATCTGTAGCTCTTTCGAACTACAACTCTAAATCTCCCCACCTCCCTCCCGGAGATGCGACTGCTATCTCTGACAAATGTCGATTGACCTCCTCTCTCCTCTGCACAACACTAGATCGACCTACGCGCTCCTTGCTGGAGCTTGTAGATTT
This sequence comes from Pinus tabuliformis, assembly GCA_031772625.1. Taxonomy (NCBI): domain Eukaryota; kingdom Viridiplantae; phylum Streptophyta; class Pinopsida; order Pinales; family Pinaceae; genus Pinus; species Pinus tabuliformis. The sequence continues at coordinate 1,043,670,506 of CM062805.1, read as the reverse complement.
GCCCCTCTCCGCTGCCGTTCAACAAGTGAAGATTCAAACTCCTTGGCTGGAACTCCTCTAAGGAGAAAATTCCCCTTCTACGTGTCTTCGTTCTTTTCCAGCGGATTTCTAGCCCGACAGAAACTGTGCCCTTCAAGCACTGCGTTGAGGCTCTACATCACTCCCTTTGCCTCTGGAAACTCACGAACTGGAAATTGTACCTCTCCGTCGTCTTACTCAGAGAGAGATTTCCTTGGATCTGCGTCTTGGCAAAGATTGGGCAATCCCTCGAAGGGATTCTACTTGCTGCCAAGTGCAGCTTTCGGCCTCACTGCTTAGCACTAGATCTGGTCTTCCTGTTTCAAAATCAATGCTCTGATACCATGTGACAATTCCTACTCTGAAGGAACCCCTATTGCAACAAATCTGAATCTACTTCACCTACTTGGATTTTAAATTACATTCATCAGGTTATTCTTCCGAATACTAAAGCAAATTACTTCTGCAGCCTACACTAATTAAATATTTCATCTCATAAAACAAAAAACAGAGCAAAGAACAAGATACATAGGACACACTTATTTTTGGACACAATGTCCTCGGGAAAACCCAATGCGGGAAAACTGGTGCAACTGTTCTTAGGGTTTATTATTATGCAGGAGAAATATCTGAATACAAATCTAGGATGCTCATCTAGCAATCCTTTACAGAAAAAATATTGGCGGAAAATCTGAGTGAGTTTTACCTCACTTCACCCGGTAGAATTTTGGCTGATCCGACACAAGACTGGCTAACCCCCGACTATTTCTGCACTGGCTTTACGTTAGCCCTGCGTCACCTTCTCTACCCTCTGCGTCAACTCTCCCGGCGGTTCTGGATTCTGCGTGACAGGCAACTTTTCTGTGTTAGCTCTCCCGGCTACTGCGCTGCCTCTCTACTCCTTTGTCAGTATTCTCCAGAAAGTCCTCCTTTCAGATTCTCACTACCCCTCTGTTGCAAGATCTCCCCAATCGATTTACCTCCTGAAAACTTCTCACCTCTGAAAATTGATCTTCTCAATCTCTCTGTGTGTGTTTTCAAATGAGCCCCAAGCCTCCATTTTATACATTTTCTGTTGAGTCTTCAACGACTGAGATTAAGTCTCTAATCAACGACTAAGATTAAAACATGACTTGATCCGCCTTCTAGATCATTCTCACCCATATTTTGATTCATACACAATAATATTTTGATTTCCCTAAGTTTAGACTTAGGAACCCCATTAAAAATATTAATTATTTTAATAAAATACAATCCAGGTGGAATTCAGCAAATGGTTTCTGGGTTCCTTAGAACTCATGTGTCTTAGCCTCCCCACCAATTTTCAAGGCTAGAGCACTTCCGATGCTACCAAAAACTAACATAAGGAACTATAGAGTTGATACCTCAGGGCTAGAGGACAAGAAGGTCCAACCAAATTACTAGATGGTTGATCACATCTTCACGTCTAGAGGACAAGAAGGTCTACCCAAATTACTAGATTGTTGATCACACCTTCACACTTTGAGCCATTATTGAGGAGGTTTGTCACTGCTCTTTGAAGGTCTATAGTTGCTTCGTAGACTTTTGAAAAGCATTTGACACAATTTCAAGGGGTGCATTATTCTAAAGACTTTGCGACATTGGCATATTTGATACTCCTTTTGATAACAATCCCAAGACTCTAGGAGCCGATCTTGGGATGCCTCAGGATGGCACACGACCTTCCCAACTTCATCCACAGTACTATTGGGGTTAAACAGGGGTGCCCTCGTTCTAGATCATTCTCACCCATATTTTGATTAATACCCATTAATATTTTAATTTCCCTAAGTTTAGACTTAAGAACCCCATTAAAAATATTAATTATTTTAATAAAATACAATCTGGGTGGAATTTCACCAAATGGTTTCTGGGTTCTTTAGAACTCGTGCCTTAGCCTCCCCACCAATTTTCAAGGCTAGAGCACTTCTGATGCTCTACCAAAAACTAACATAAGGAACTATAGAGTCGATACCTCAGGGCTAGAGGACAAGAAGGTCCACCCAAATTACTAGATGATTGATCACATCTTCACGTCTAGAGGACAAGAAGGTCTACCCAAATTACTAGATTGTTGATCACACCTTCACACTTTGAGCCATTATTGAGGAGGTTTGTCAATGCTCTTTGAAGGTCTATAGTTGATTTGTAGACTTTTGAAAAGCATTTGACACAATTTCAAGGGGGGCATTATTCTAAAGACTTTGCGACATTGGCATATTTGATACTCCTTTTGGCAGCAATCCCAAGACTCTAGGAGCCGGTCTTGGGATGCCTCAGGATGGCACACGACCACTATTGGGGTTAAACAGGTGTGCCCCCTTATGTTAGCCCTCTTTGGGATCTATATTGATGAGCTAGCATCCTTCCTCCATGAAGACATCCCACAGGGGGATGGTTGTCTTCTACATCAGGTGTTGATTCCGCTCCCACTATTTGTCAACGACTTGGTCTTGTTAGCCTCTACTTTTGAGGGCTTACAAGATAGCTAGCTTGATGCTTTGGCCAACTTTTGTAACCTTTGATAGTTGATGGTTAACTTGGGTAAAACCAACGTCTTGATCTTCGACGTATTACATTTCCACTACTATGGGACAAAGATTGAGATCACCACAACTTACACTTACTTGGGCGTACATAGTTCATGAGACCTCACTTTGGTATGTAGTACGCCCTCCACCTTCGACTTAGTAAAGGGTATGGTTGCTTGGCCCTCATTGAGAGATAGTGCTTCTAGAGTCAATTTTAGGACATCTCGTCCAAAGTCTACCTCGTGAAAGCGATTATCCAACCCATGATTTGAGATTGGGGTGGGGTGGGGTAAGTCTTTCATAGATGGATTGGATCAAGATGGAGAGAGTTCAAACCTTGCTTCTCAGGTTTGTCATTTGCTACAAGTGGATGGTTTCACAACCCATTATTCGGGCAAATTTTGGTGTCCACCCATTTTAACTCGAGGTTATTTTTCAATTGGTCCCTTTCCTTCATAGAGATCTCTCAAAGAATGACACTAGAGAGAGAGGTACCCGTACCTTGCACTTTGCTCCTTGGAGGCTCTTGCTTCAAACCCCCTGTTATGCTATGAACTAGGTTGGCTTTTAGAGGTGTCTTGGCTTCTTCAATCAATGACTATCTTCGTAGTGCCTTCCTCCATTCAAATTTTGTGTTGATGCATCATGCCATCTCTTTCCATCTAGGTAGATACTAAGTCAAGCTATTGGAGCGGACATTTACAGATTGTACTTTCAAGTCACATTGACTTCGCCTCGTAGAATGCTGGGCTCAAAGATGTCTTTTTACCTCGCACACTTTTTGGAGTTGTGGGATGGCATCATTGTTTGTCCTCATAGGCATAAGCATTGGATGCAATCACTTAAGATCCCCTTGGGACAATTGTGGGTTGTTTCTCATAGAATCGGATAAAGATAAACTATCATGTACCATTTTTTGATAGTATTTTCCAAAGGCACAAATGCAAATCATTTCTCGCTACCCCGTATACTATGAGATTAGAGGAAATGATCACTTCCTATTTGGGAGATCGTCCAATATAATTGAGACCGATTCGAACAAGTATCAATCCATACATCCTTAGAGTGATAGAGGGATCGACTTTAGACAGACCTTAAGCAAGGTGGATTCCACCCATTAGATTACCTCCCAGATTTAGAGAAGTAGCTAGAGGTCTATCCAAAGTTTCTTTTTTTCGACATTGGATGCTAGGAGTATCCCCAACTCTAACATCCCCATAGGATTATACAATCGGACCCCTTGATGGTTCCATAGGACTTTGACAACGTGCCAATACACACTTCACTCTCCTCGTCTTTGGCCATCAAACTTTGACCTTGACATCATTAGCATCATCATCTAATATCTCTTTCTCACTCCCTCTTGATGGGTTCTTGAGTCGTCCACTTTTCCAATCTTGGACTACTTATGGTTTGTATTTTTTATTACTATACCTTTGTCATGGTTTGTTATGAACTTTACCTACAAGAAAAATAGAATGCCAAAAATATGAAACAATATAGCCCAGATATTTTATTATTCAGAAGTAGAATACAATGTTCACTTGCCTCTTCGAGGGGGCAACCTCCAACAAAGTAGAGCTCGATTACAATAAAACTCGATGATTCTTCCCCTACTATCTAAGACTATTTATAGCTTTATGACATCCAAAACCCTAACTATTAGTGGTCCCTTGCATAATACAATTTAACCTCTTTATTTATTAACTACTGTCCATTTATAACGAATTGTGGTCCCTTTTCTATAATGTGGATCAACCACTCACAATTATTATTAATGCGGATAACCGCTTATGGGCTTTATTGACTCAACTAACTAAATATGACTCTAACTAGGCCCCTTGGGCTTATTACATAGATAAAGGGGTTAGGGGTGGACCCTAACATGCCCTCCCCCATCAAAAGCAACCTTGTCCTCAAGGATGAAGTTGTGGAAACTGCTGAAGAATAGTGGCTGGTTCCCATGTCGCATCTTCTAGAGAGGTGTCTTTCCACTTGATGAGGACTTCCTTGATTGTGTGTTCGTGGAGATGTCTTTCACGAGTATCAAGGACATGTTTGGGTCGGAGCCAAAGTGAACCTTCCTCATTGAATTTTGGTAGACTTGTTTGAACCCTGCAATTGTTCCCCACAACTTTCTCGAGGCAGGATACATGGAAGACTGGGTGGATTTTAGAAGCAGGCGGTAGGGCCAGTTTGTAAGTGAGTGTTCCTATACGCTGAAGTACTTGATAAGGATCATAGAATTTTGGTGCTAGTTTCTGGCAGGCCTTTTTTTGAGAGAGTTCTGCTTATAATGTTGGAGTCACAGGAACACCTGGTCACCTACTTGAAATGCTCTCTTTGAACGATGTTGGTTGGCCTGTTACTTCATTCTATTATGAGCTTCGTGTAGATTATCTTTGAGATGAGTGATCATTGCGGCACGGTTCTGCAGAAGCTGATCAACTGCCTGTACCTTTGAAGATCCTAGGATATAAGAAGTTGGTGAAGGTGGGAGTTGGTCATACACTACCTTATATGGTGTCATCTTGGTGGCTTCAAGATAGTATTATACCACCATTCAACTAAAGGCAACCACTGTACCCATTGATGCTGCTTGTTTGAAGTGAAGCATCGCAAATAGGTCTCCCAACATTTGTTGATTGCTTTTGTTTGACCATCGGTTTGGGGGTGATAAGCTATACTCGACTGGACTTGTGTGTCCTGTAGCTTGAAAAGTTCCTGCCAAAATTTGCTGGTGAAAGTGGGGTCTCGATTAGACACAATGGAAGTTAGCATGCCATGTAGTTTGAAGATTTGGTCCATGAAAACTTGAGCCACCAATGTTGGGGTAAATGGGTGTGGTAGAGCGCAAAAATGAGCATATTTGGAAAGTCTATCAACAACCACCATGATGATTGATTTGTTTCCTGACTTTGGGAGACCTGTAATGAAATCCATGGAAACACTTGTCGATATGAAAGCAGGGAGTGGCAAGGGTTGTAAGGTTCCCGATAGCTTGATTGTTTCCCCTTTGTTGTGCTAGCATACGTCGCATTCGGCCACAAAAGTAAGAATGTCGTTCTTCATGCTGATCCAAAAGAAAGAGCGGCGTGCTTGTGCATAAGTCTTTTGAAAGGTTGAATGTCCTACAATTGGAGAGGAGTGCAACTCTTCCAAGATGCGGTTTTTGAGGGTGGAGGTCGGGGATAGCACTACCTGATCCTTATAACGAAGAACCTTATCCTTCCAAGAGTAGTCCTCTGAGGAATTAGGATTTGCTCTTAACCTATTAATGAGTTGGGATAGAGGGGTGGGAGAATCATTCTTGACGGGCTTCAACGATCCATTTTGGTATGGGTAGAGAGAGGGATAAAAAGGTGCCCTCATCGTCAAATTGGTGCGATAAGTCATCAACCACTACATTGCCATACCCCTTCTTGTAAACTATCTCATAATTATATGCCAACATTTTTACGAGCCATTTATTTTGTTGTGGCGACGATAGACGTTGCTCGAGGAAATATTTTAGGTTATGATGGTTAGTGCGGATTTGGAAATGATGCCCCAATAAATATTGTCTCTAAGTGTCCACTGCATGTAACATGGCCATCATTTCTTTCTCATATGTAGATTGACCCAAATGCTTGCCACTGGGTTGTTGACTCGTGAAAGCCAATGGTCTACCTTCTTGCATTAATACTGCAACAATTCTCATACCTAAAGCATCAAATTCAATCACAAAATGTTTTGTAAACTCTGGTAGGACCACCGCTGGAGTGGAGCACATGGCCTCTTTGAGAGCTAAGAAGGCTTACTGAGTTGCGTCAGTCCAAAGAAATGAGTTTTTATTTAGAAGATTAGTGAGGGGTCGGGCAATGTGTTCATAATTGTGGACAGACTTGCGATAGTAGCACGTGAGACCCAAGAATCCCCTCAAACACTTCAAGGTTTTTGGTTGGGACCAATCTTGCATTCCCTGAATCTTTTTCGGATCAACCCTTACCCCTTCACGACCCACAATATTTCCCAAATACTTTACTTCTTCCATGCCAAAGGAACACTTAGATAATTTGACAAATAGTTTATGATCTTGGAGCAACTGTAATACCTGGTCAACATGCTGAAGGTGAGTGTTCCTTGCTATGCTGTAAATGGGAATATCATAAAAAAAGATCAGGACCAATTTTTTGAGAGGTGGTTTCAAGAGGTGTTTCATGAGGCTTTGAAAAGTGGATGGAGCATTACATAGACCAAATGGCATGACCATGAATTTATAATGACCTTCATGAGTTCAGAACGTTGTCTTGGGAATGTCCCTTCCCTTCATCCTTATTTGGTGATAGCTCGAGCGGAGGTCCAGCTTGGTAAAAATTTGGCACCATGTAGTTCATCAAGCAGACTTGTCCTTGATAGTGAGCTTGTTAAGGGCCCTAAAGTCTAGACACATGTGCCATTCATTGTCTTTCTTTAGAGCCATGACCACTGGAGATGAATAAGGGCTTGTGCTGGGATGAATAACACGAACGTCGAGGAGTTCCTTGATGATTTTTTCAATTTCATTCTTTTGTGCAAAAGGATATCGATAGGGGCAGACATTTGGCAGCTGGGTACCTGGGAGCAAAGGGATACTATGATCATGTTCACCCCTAGAGGGTGGGAGCTCCTTAGGTTTGTCAAAGACCTGCTGGTGGCGATTTAATACTTGTTGCATATCGGGATGAATGTGAGGAGTAGTGTATTCAATAACCCTGGATGGCCTTAAATTGTACTACTATCCCATGATGGCCCTTTTTTGACAGCTTCTCCATTCGATATGAGTTGATGATAGAAGGAGCACCTGCTTGGAGTCCCCATAGTGTATGAATGTAGTTGTTCTGCTTAAAGCTCATATATAACTCCTGGAAGTCCATTGTGATAGGGCCCAATATGTGGAGCCATTCAGCACCAAGAACAATGTCACAACCACCCATTTCAATGGAAAACATGTGGGTTTTGAGGTGATAATGCCCCATTTGAAGCTTAATATTTTCTCAGCGTCCTTCATATTTCATGGCCCCCCCATCAGCGATAAGGACTTGGAAATCATATATTGCCTCGACAAAACAATGAACCACTTTTGTTACGTTCTTATGGACAAAGTTATGCGTGCTGCCACTATCAATCAACACCACCAATCAACACCACTACTGGCTAATGTTTAAGAAAACTTCGAATTTTGAGAGTCTGGGGAGAAGAAATGCCGGCCAAGGCATGGAGTGAGATAACCAACTCATCTGGCATAGCTGTAGTATCAATGTTTGGGGTTGTTAGGGGTTCACCCTCTTCCTCCTCAAGCACTTCAGTGGATGGACCTTCATTCACGAAACTGTTTTCAGTAGCGTCAATTTGAAAGAATTTTGGTTCCTTGCATTTATGTCTCGGGGAGTATTTTTCATCATAGTAGTAGCAGAGTACTTGTTTCCTTCTTTCGGCCATTTTTGCCGATGACACCTTTTAAACCTCGAGTGTTTGGGTGGGGCCCGTAGTCGAGGTGGGACGTGTCTGTGTGATGAAATTTGGACAATTGGATTGGGCATTTAAAACAGGGTTCTACCTCGAAGGCCATGGTGCATGCTCCCAATGAAGTAGTTGGGTGATGCATTCAAACATATGGGCTTGGATGGCTTCCTTTAGGCCACTAACGAAACATTCCAAGTAAAAGGCATCTTCTAGTCCTTCAATCCGGATGGCCAATTGTTCAAAGGTTGTAATGTAGTCCTATACTGTACCCATTTCCCTGAGCTTAGTCAGACGACCCAGGAAGCGAGATTCCCGATCAAAGTGGTCACAAATGGATTTTGACAAATGTTCCAATTTGGCCTCCCTCAATAACATTTCTGATGCCACTGTCACCATTGCCATCGCTCTTGGTCCAAATAAAGAGCTCCCACATGTAGTTTAATTTCATCATCCCAATTGTTATTAAGGCAAAAATATTGTTCCATTTGTGACACCCATATTGCCGGGGTTAGAGCCATCAAATTTTTACATGTCCAGATCAGGTGTCTGGTGGCTCGATTATTGGTGGCCTCCATGGAAATGAATGTGATGGCTAGATTCTCCTTCTACATGTGCATCAGTGTTGTTTTCGTCCCTCGTGGGTTTGTGAGACGTCTTCAAGGTTTCAAATACTTGTGTGATTTGGTTGGTAATGTATGCCTGGAAGTCATTGAATTTTTCCTCGAGGGCATTGACTTTCTCTGTAGCCATAACTTGAGACCTAGTATTGTACATATAGTAGCCTTGGTCAAATTTTGAGCTTACTTAAGAGTGGTATGGTTGGAAAGAGGGCAAGTTCAGGAGTCTTGTGATATGTGGGTCACTTGAAGCCACACCAGGTAAAAAATTGGGATTGCATGAAAATTAGAGGCTTACAGGTGAATGGTACCATTGCGATCAACTCGTCATCCTGAATCTTATGGGCTAGGTCTCACGCAAGCGTCTTGTGATGGCCCTAGACCTTTTTTTTTAAATTACTTTGAATGGAGTTTTACTCCCAGCTAATCAATAGTGTGGTGGCTGAAATCCAAAATGCTTGATACTGCCAAATATCCTGCCAAAATCAGGGTTGGATTGTTGTAGTAGAAAATCCGAGGTCTTGGCACTTCAAAATGTGCTGCAACAATCTGATCTGGACTATGGTAGTCGAAACCCTTACTGCACAAAAATTCTAATATGTGTTGTGAAAACCCCAACTGCTGAATTTGATCTGTACGACGGCAACAAAACCCCAACTGCTGGATTTGATTTAGACAAAAAGGTGGGGGCGATTTTCAGATAGTTGAGGGAACTATGGTCACAAGGAGTATCAAGTGCTACAGATTGCGATATACACAGGGGTCCAATAGTAGTACTCAGACCAATCTTTCAAAGCGCTAAACAAGGAGGATTGACCGTACCCTTAGCCGTACTACCTGAATACCCTATTGTATGTGCGAGTAATCTCCTCGAGTGTTGTTCTCAGTGTACTGTAGTAGCAAGATGACCGACGACTTATCTATGGTTAGGTTTCAGGTTACCATAGTGGTGGTTTCGGATATACCCAAGGGTACGTGGAAGTGTAATCCGTGCACGGTTCTGTCTAATGCGCTACTACTCGAAGGTTTACTCACAGGGGTTACAAGGGAGTCTTCTTGTAGTTCCTACGTGCATGGCTCCCCAAGTCCGCTGGTTTATGCGCTCAACAACAGATCCCGTGGTTCGAAGATGTTGAAACACCTCTAGCCTAAAAAAATTCTGCAAAAATTAGAGGTACAACTAGCCCTAGAAAATGCTCTGATACCACTTGTTATGCGCTTGACTTGTGAGAAAAACAAAATGCTAGAAATACGAAATATAGCCCGAAACATAGAAATACCACATGAATTGAGACAAGCTGTAATGATATTTTACCATTCAGAAGCATAGTACAATGTTCACTTGCCTCTTCGAGGGGGCAACCTCCGACATAGTAGAGCTCGATTACAATAAAACTCGAAGATTTTTCCCTTGCTATCTAAGACTATTTATAGCTTTATGACATCTAAAACTATTAATTGCTATCTAAAACCCTAACTACTGGTGGTCCCTTGCATAATATGGTTCAACCATTTTATTTATTAACTATGGCCCGTTTATAACTAATTGTGGCCCCTTTTCTATAATGTGGGTCAACCACTTACAATTATTATTAATGCAGATAGCTGCTTACGAGCTTTATTGACTCAACTAACTAACTATGAATCTAACTAGGCCCCTTGGACTTATTACATAAACAAAGGGGTTAGGGTTGGACCCTAACATGGTTATATATATTTATGTGTGTGTTTTACCTTGAGGATGTACTATAAGTTCCTTTCTTTCTTTGTAATTTTTTTGACATTCTCTGGGAGTTATGCTTGCAATTCCACATTGTATTCATTTGGTTGTATTCTTTAGTCTCATTGACCTACTTTTGTGGTTATTAGTTGGACATTAATAGAATTATTTTATCTCAGCTTATCTTATTAAAATTCTCACTTAATGAGTTCCTCATGTGATTGGGAGTGGCTACCTTGGGAGTTCGTGAGAGTTAAGTTTTATTTTTTAAATGTTTATTTTCTATAATAGAAAAATATTTTTGATCTTTTAGATTAGAGTTCACTTAGGAAAAGTGATCTCAACCACACATCTTGAGATTTGGAAGTTAAATCTCAACCATTGAATCCTAGGGTTAGGGATTCAATCTTTGCCAAAAGACAAAAGGAAAAAAGGGAAACTCATGAGTCATTCCTTACTACACACTTAGATACGGAGAAGAGAGGAGGAGAGGAAAATTTCAAGGAGAGTTTGCAGCTTGAGGAGGAGAGCTTGAATTCCTAGGAAAGGGAGGCAGCTACACCAACGCAGAAATTGAGGAGCAAGGCAGCCATAGAGGAGCACGAAAATCGAGGCAGAGGCACATATTTCGAGGCTGTGGGATGTACAATTTCTGAGGAGTTAGCGGCACGCATTCCGAGAATTCTGGGCACGAAATTCTGAGAAGGGACAGCGCAGAAATCGAGGCACAGTCAGCACAGATTTTAGGGCTGTTTACAACACGAATTTCGAGGCAGTTGTGGCACATAAATTGAGACAGACATCACAAAACTCGAGGCTGTTGCAGAACAGATTTTGAGGCTGTTTTCTGAGCACAGAAATCGAGGAGCTAAGCTGTGGATAAGTGCAGAAATTTCTGGGCATGAAATTTTGTAAATCTGGAAATTATTTCAGTGGGCACAAATTTCCAGAAATTGCATTTAAAGCTTCAGCTAAAGGGAGATAAGTATTGTGGTTATTTTTATGTACTTAGACTAATTTTTCAAGCAATAAAATCTTCATTTGAAGACCGGTTTTTCCCAAAATGCTGTGGGGGTTTTCGGGGTCACCTTGACAAAAAATAAGTCTCTCATGCTTGCATAAATTTTAATTTAATTACAGCTGTTAGGAAATGTGAAAAATAGTAGAAGCACTCATTAAATGTTTACAATGAATGCATACTGAAAATTATATCAGCGTGACAAAACATGTGGGTTGGGTCAAATAAACATTTGCAAAATTGTAAACTGGGCTTGGGATGCAGATCATTAAATTTCTAGATGGTATCAGAGCAAGGTTGAGCCAAGTTGAGGCTCAAATCTACATTTTCAGTTAGCTGATAAAGAGAGCAGCAAGCTACCGAAGTCTTCAAACAGTGAACCATACCTTTGAAACTTTGCTAGAAACCCAAAGATTTCAGCAGTTCAGAGGGAGAGTGGTTCTAGCTTCTAGTTTTGCTTCATTTGGTTGGTTGTGTGGTCATGGCTATTGTGTTGAGAGTAGAAGACAAATTTGTGGGGCCTGAAAATTTTGGCCCATGGAAGGAGAGAATCATGCTTTTACTGGAGGATGTGTAAGTGTGGGATATTGTACAAGCAGTTGTACAACTGCCCACTGATCCAACTCTATTGATAGAGTTTATTAAGAAAAATGTGAAAGCAAAGAGGATCCTTCTAGATGCCATCAAGGATCATCTGTTCCCTTATGTTTCAGAATGACATATGCATATCAGATGTGGGAGTCCTTAGTCTCTTTGCACCAGAGTTCTAATGAGAACAGGAATGGTGTTGAAACAAAAATTATGCAACACCAAGATGACCAAGACTGACAGTGTTACATCTTTCCTCACCAAAGTCTCACAGGTGAAAGATGAGTTCGCTGCTGTTGGAGAGACTATTTCAGAGGAATAGTTGGTTTGCATTACTATAGAGGGGTTCACTGAAAAGTGGGATAGTTTTATCCACAGCTTGGTGGCTAGAGAACATTTTCCTGGATGGAGGAGGATGTGGGATGATTTCCTTTGGGAGTAGATCAAGAGAAGCATGTGCAGTGGCAACAAGAGTGGTGGGGGAGGTGAAGAGGAGAATGTTTCTCTTGTGGCAAAGGGCAAGAGGACAAAGAAGATCAATAAGGGGTCTTCTAGTGGAGCAAAGCAGGATAAAGGGAAGCAGAGGCTAAGGAGAAGGACACGAGCAAAATGAAATGCTTTGCTTGTGGGAAGATGGGTCACTATGCCGTACATTGTACCAAGAAGAAGGGTAAGAAGAAACAAGGATTTGCAGCTACAATAGATGTGGATGGGTTTGCAGCTATGTTTGACTCAAAGTGTGCTTTGGTGGTGAGTTTAGCTACTCACATCACATATTCACGTGCATGGTTCATAAACAGTGGAGCATCTTGCCATATGACCGGAGTTAGAGAGCACTTCACGAGCCTTTTGGAGGATGACATTGACTTGGAGGTTGTGCTTGGCAACAGCTCCAAAGTCAAGGCGGCAGGTATGGGGACAATTTTATTTCAGAGGGAGTCATTATCCCCTTTGACGGTGACAAATGTTCTTTATGTTCCAGGGTTGATGAAGTGTTTGATATCAGTTTCCAGCTTGGAGGATAGGGGGTATAATGTACTGTTCCGAAAGGGTCAAGTGTTATTGTATCCTAGAGGATCTAGTATCGAGTTTGCTCGTGTGATTGGAGCTCGCAGCGAGAGACTATACAGACCAATGCTGCATCAAGCGGGGACGTTTTTTGGAAGCAGGGATGCGGAAGCGTCATTTCCCAAAAATCTAGGAAGCGAAGCGTCTACTATATATATAATTTTTTATTATTTTATTTTTTGCATTTATATTAAAGAAAATTCAAAATACCAAATTAGTTAGTTGTAGAAGAGATGAAAACATGCATATTTTTACCTAAATCAAGATAGATATGGCATCCGTTGTACATCAATGATTAATTATTCTAGCATCAACCATCTAGAATCTAGATTCCTCTTCTCTTGTCTAGCCTTTGCCTCTACTTTGATTCTCTAGGGATATTAGTCAACATTGCCCAATTTTGATCAAATGACCTAATCTAAGCCTTATATTATGGTAGAGAAAGTTTAACATGCTTGATCAATGATTTCAACTTAAGTGAAGGGTACATATTTGCTAACTCCATGACAAAGAAGTTCAACAATCAATCACACTAACATTGGGAATACATATAGGGCTTGGTGCTCTTGATTAAATGGCAATCACATGCCCTCATACATGATATAATCCAATGAAACGCCACAATCCCATTGACCCTGAAAACTGTTAAGTCTGTTGAATTTTGAATGGGATATGAAATTCTATTTTCTCCATATGAAGTCTGATGACGCTGGAACCACTCTCAAACATCCTGAGTCATTTCATGCTAATGTTAAAAATTTAAGTAAAATGATGAAAATGAAAGATAAAGGAGAATGTCACTTTTAGTTTAAGAATTTAACATCACCATTAGGGAGCATCTAGGAAGGTCTAGGGAGCATCAAGGGGCACCATGGGAGTATTCAGAAAGCATAGTTCTTCACATAACAATTTGAAATTTCAAAAACAAAAAACAAAAAAAAGCTTCGCAGAACCGTGTGAACCATCCACCTTCTCTCGGATTTGTGATGGATACGCACCCGAACCTCCACAAATCCGTAGTTGATCCTTTCTGAATCCGTGGATCGGGCCCTCACGGATCCATTTTTTTAGGAATTGCCAAAAAATGGCGGAACATGGATTTGATTTTCGGATCCGTGGTTCTGCCGGAGGATCGGTGTCAGATTCGTACGGGACGCGGTTCCACCTCCTGATCCTTGGGGGCGATGGTTCCTGCAACTATGATACATACTCATGTTTCAGTCTCTTTGAGCTATGGTGGCTTAGACCAGTAATAGTGGTTTATGTGAGCTATGACACAGAAGGATGGCCCAGTTGCACCATAGAGCTTTCAGGATGTTGAGGGAGATGGTTACCCGATTGCCAGACTTCAGCACTGATCATCATGATGTGTGTAGGGGGTGTGCTTTGGGAAAGTACACCAAGACACCTTTACTTTTACTTTAAGAATTTAACATCACCATTAGGGAGCATCTAGGAAGGTCTAGGGAGCATCAAGGGGCACCATGGGAGTATTCAGAAAGCATAGTTCTTCACATAACAATTTGAAATTTCAAAAACAAGAAACAAAAAAGCTCCATGGAACCATGTGAACCATCCACCTTCTCTCGGATTTGTGACGAATACGCGCCCGAACCTCCACAGATTCGTAGCTGATCCTTTCTGGATCCGTAGATCGGGTAGTCGGAACTGCAGATCGGGCCCTCTCGGATCCATTTTTTTAGGAATCTCCAAAAAATGGTGGAACATGGATTTGATTTTCGGATCCGTGGTTCCGCCGGAGGATCGGTGTTAGATTCGTATGGAATGCGGTTCCGCCTCCTGATCCTTGGGGGCGATGGTTCCTGCAACTATGATACATACTCATGTTTCAATCTCTTTGAGCTATGGTGGCTTAGACCAGTAGTAGTGGTTTATGTGAGCTATGGCACAGGAGGATGGCCCACTTGCACCATAGAGCTTTCAGGATGTTGAGGGAGATGGTTACTCGATTGCTAGACTTTAGCATTGATCATCATGATGTGTGTAGGGGGTGTGCTTTGGGAAAGTACACCAAGACACCTTTCCAAAGTAGTGACAGTAGAGCTGCAGGTGTCCGTGATTTGATTCATTCTGATGTATGTGGTCCTGTGTCCCATGTCTTATTGAGTGGATACGAGTACTATATGACCCAGAACTTGTAGACCCAAAAAATGCCCATGATGCTTCCACTTCTAAGTTGCCTTGGGATCGAATTGAGTAGGAAAGAAACGAAGGAAAAGGTAAAACAACTGACAAAGGGAAAGGTAAAGTACCCAAGTCCGCTCATTATGTTGTGGCACATTGCAACATTGGAGTAATTGAAGACTTGTTCTATGCTTCACTTGCTTCATGGAAAGATTATTGGTTGCTTGATTCAGAAGCAACTTGCCACATGACTTTCAAGAGAGATTTCTTTGAAGAATTCACTGAGAATGTTGATGGAGTAGTATACTTTGCAAACAAGTCAAAACTGAAGCCATCAATGCTTGGCACCTTCACGCTCAAACTGCCTGGTCTTCCAGACTTTCTTCTACATGATGTTCTATACCTCCTGGAGCTTAGGAGAAACTTGCTGTCTTTAGTGCATATCCGCTAGCAAGGGCACTCCATTTATATATTTGATGGCAAGGTCGAGGTCAGAAAAGCATCAGATCACTCACTTGTCATGATGAGGATAGAAGAAGAAAGGTTTTTGGAGCTGCAAGGAACCTCTGCTCGTGCACAAAACTTTTCATACAATTCTCGCTATTATGAAGGTACATTTCGATCAAGTCTTTTATGGCATGCTAGATTTGGACACTTGAACTATGACAACCTTTGTTTGTTGAAGAAAAATGGTGTTATTGGTTTGCCTACAATTCCTAGGAAACTTTAGCGATGTGATGCTTGGATCATAGGAAAACACAACAAACAATGTTTTCATGATTCTCATTCTAGAGCACATAGAAAACTTGAACTCATTCATTTTGATTTATGTGGCCCAAATTCCAATGCCTGTTCTTTCTGCAAATGGTAATAAGTATTTGATAACATTTATTGATAATTACACCAGAATGTGTTGGGTTTATTTATTGAAGAACAAATTTGAAGCTTTTGAAACATTCAAGAACTTTCATGCATGGATTGAAAATGATGCACAATCTCATATTGGATCTATTTGTACTGATAATGGAAAATAATATAGATCAAATGAATTTGAAAACTATCTTTGCCAACATGGGATCAAACATCAAACAAT
Source organism: Pinus tabuliformis (assembly GCA_031772625.1). NCBI lineage: Eukaryota > Viridiplantae > Streptophyta > Pinopsida > Pinales > Pinaceae > Pinus > Pinus tabuliformis. The sequence continues at coordinate 1,043,654,203 of CM062805.1, read as the reverse complement.
TGTGCCTTATTATCCCCAAGAGAGCGAAGTAGTGGAAATAATGAACAAGAGAATCTTAAATATGGTACGTTCGATGATGTTTTTCAAGAATGTTAAGTTGATGTTTTGGGTTGATGCAGTTCTATGTGCTATGTATATAAAGAACAGGTGTTCATCCAATGCTATAAAAAACAAGACTCCTTATGAAATGTGGTATGGCCACATTCCTTCGGTGAGGCATCTTAGGGTTTTTGGTTCCACCTACTATGCTTTGATACCTAAGCATACCGTCTCTGCGATGAAGTGAATAAAAAGTTTATAATATCTAGATATGTGATGTTTCTTGAATCTTCCGAGACTGACAGTGTTGTTGAGCGATAGCTTGATTGCTTGGATAGATTCAGACATGCAAACATTTTCAAGAATTTGATAATGAGATTACACATCTTGGAGGGGGGATTCCTATACTGGATCAATCTGTGGAATCTTCTTTTGAAGCACTCTCTCCCCGGCGTGAAGCTCCAGCCACTCATGACACTTTGAATGATGTGATTGACAAAATTGGGAGACTAAATCTTGATTTAGCCCCATCTCCGTCGACTGAGCAGCCTGGGCCATCTTAGAAAGGTCCTTTAAAATCATTGACAAAGACACTTGAAAGTGTTCGTCTTGATGAGGTTGGAAAGACGTGAACAAGAAGCTTAACCAGACAGAATGGAGGTGATGTAGACGATTCTGATTCACCTGTTGATATGGATGTTTCTTATGATTGTGAACTGAGTTTATTACAGATTTCGAACCAACTTCCTTTAAAGAAGTTGCTTCCCATGATGAATGGAAAGAATTGATGTAGAAAGAATATGATGCTTTGATAAAGAATGGCACCTGGAAGCTGGTTGATCCTCCATTGGTAACCAAACCAATTGGCTGCAAGTGGGTCTTCAAAAACAAGTATAAAGCAAATGGCTCACTTGACAAACACAAAACCAGGATTGTGGCAAAAGGTTGGTTTTGCATAAAAGGAAGGGGTCAACTATGAGGAGACTTTTGCCCCCACAGCAAAATGGGCTACCATTCGGGCACTCTTTGCCTTGGCAGCGTAGAACGGTTGGAAAGTTCATAAAATGGATGTAAAAACTGCTTTCTTGAATGGATATTTGAATGAGAATGTTTTTTATGTCCCAACCAGAAGGATTTGTTGTGAAGGGTTACGAACACAAAGTATGCAAGCTTGTAAAATCCTTGTATGCCCTCAAGCAAGCACCGTGAGCTTGGTACGAGAAGTTAACTGAGCATCTTCTAAAACTCAACTTCAAACATTATGATCTTGATGATGCGACTTTGTTTGTCAAGGAAGTTGGCAAAACAATTGTATAACTTGTAGTGTATGTAGATGATCTTCTGATGACAGGGAACAATGAGTGCTAAACTGCATCCATAAAGAAGGAATTGAGGAAAGGTTTTGAAATGACAGATTTGGGCTATGTTCGCTACTATCTTGGTATTGAAGTAACTCAACATCCAAAGTTTGTATTCCTCTCTCAGAAGAAGTACAAGTACATTGGAGACATGTTGAATAGGTTTGGCATGGTTGAGTGCAATCCTTTGAATACTCCAATGGAACAGAACTTAAAGCTCATATCCGCTGAAGGAAAATAATTTGAGGATGCAACAAAGTATAGATTGCTCATAGGAAGTCTCAACTACCTGACTACTATTAGACCAAACATTTCATTTGCTGTTGGAATCCTCCCCAGGTTTATGCAAAAGCCTTGTGAGGGTCACTGGTTTGCTACAAAAAGAGTTCTAAAGTATCTGAAGGGAACTTAAGACTTTGGACTTAAGTATACACAGGTGGGCGACTTCAGCTTGATTGGATACTCTGATTTAGACTTTGATGGAGATAAAGAAACCGAGGTATCTACTTCAGGTTATGTTATGAGTCTTGGATAAAGAGCTATCTCCTGGAGATCATGCAAACAATTAGTTCTAGCAAATTCCACAATTGAGGCAGCATATGTGGTAGCAACTGAAGCAACAAAGGAAATTGTGTGGCTTAGGAGGTGCGAGCTTGGTACGAGAAGTTAACTGAGCATCTTCTGAAACTCAACTTCAAACATTATGATCTTGATGATGCGACTTTGTTAGTCTAGGAAGTTGGCAAAACAATTGTATATCTTGTGGTGTATGTAGATGATCTTCTGATGACAGGGAATAATGAGTGCTACATTGCATCCATAAAGAAGGAATTGAGGAAAGGTTTTGAAATGACAGATTTGGGCTATGTTCGCTACTATCTTGGTATTAAAGTAACTCAACATTCGGAGTTTGTATTCCTCTCTCAGAAGAAGTACAAGTACATTGGAGACCTGTTGAATAGGTTTGGCATCGCTAAGTGCAATCCTTTGAATACTCCAATGGAACAGAACTTAAAGCTCACATCCACTGAAGGAAAATAATTTGAGGATGCAACGAAGTATAGATTGCTCATAGGAAGTCTCAACTACTTGACTATTATTAGACCAAACATTTCATTTGCTGTTGGAATCCTCTCCAGGTTTATGCAAAAGCCTTGTGAGGGTCATTGGTCTGCTACAAAAAGAGTTCTAAAGTATCTGAAGGGAACTTAAGACTTTGGACTTAAGTATACACAAGTGGGCGACTTCAGCTTGATTGGATACTCTGATTTAGACTTTGATGGAAATAAAGAAACCGAGGTATCTACTTTAGGTTATGTTATGAGTCTTGGATAAAGAGCTATCTCCTGGAGATCATGCAAACAATTAGTTCTAGCAAATTCCACAATTGAGGCAGCATATGTGGTAGCAACTGAAGCAACAAAGGAAATTGTGTGGCTTAGGAAAACTCTGGAAGATTTGCAGGAGAAACAAGTGCATTCAACTCCTCTTTTGATTGACAACGCTTCTGCAATAAAGTTTGGCCAAGAACCCAAAGTTCCATGATCGAATGAATCACATCAATACAAAATACCATCTGATTCGACATCATGTTGAGGCCAAGACAATCCACATACGCCATTGTTCCACAAATGAGTAGATTGTAGACATCTTCACCAAAGTGCTTGGAAGAGAAAAGTTTGAAAGATTCAAAATGATGCTTGGACTCACCAACATCCCTTCAGATTAAGGTGGGGGGGGGGAATGTTGACACCTAATCTTTGGGATTAGGTAAATCCATGTAAATAGAAAAATAAAGAGAATTGGAAAATGAAGAGACATTGGAAGATGAAACCCAATAATCTCCCTCTCCATGTATATATCCATGTTCCATCTTAATGTGAAGAACAACGAAATTTGTGGAGTTACTCTTGGTCTGACACTAATGATGTTGAATTGTTCATTGTGGGATGGTGGGACTGCTCATGACTTCAGTTGGATTGGTGTCTCAATCCATCTGAGAGCATGTCGCGATTTTATTGAGGTGGTAAGCTTGCTATTTTCCCCCTTGAAGGAAAATCGAAACTGAAGAATTCTTCCTTTCATGTTTGTTTTTGAGCAACAAGCTTCAAGAACACAGTGCTTCTTGGACAAGGCAGCGACAATGTCTGCATAAATGGCAGCATGATTCAAGAGCACAATGCTTCTTGGCAAGGTAGAGACAGTGTCTATGACTCTACATAGATGGCAGCAAACGTGGCTCAATTGATGCCAATTGCTTATGAAAACTAGCCTTATGAACATGGAATTGGAAAGATCCTTGTTGAGTCATCGATGTTCAAAGACATTTGTACTTGATGCAGTACTGCTAGTCTTTGGAAGGGATGACAGAGGAATGCATATATTCTTACTATTCAGTTGCATCAACACTACGTCACAGCTCTTGGGCCATTTTCAGAATGGTTTGTTGTCTTTGGTTGTGGATTGCTCTGACAAATTGGAGATCAAGAGGTTAGAGGATCTTGGACAAGGCAGTGACAATGTCTGCATAGATGGCAGCAAACATGGCTTGATGGATGCCATTGGTCATGAAAACTAGCTTTGTGAAGATGGAATTGGATAGATCCCTCTTGAGTCATTGGTGCTCAAAGACATTTGTACTTGATGCAGTACTGCTAGTTTTTTTGGAAGGGCTGACAGAGGAATGTACATATTTTTACTATTCAGTTGCATCAACACGACATCACAGCGCTTAGGCCATTTTCAGAATGGTTTTTTGTCTTTGTTTGTGGATTGCTCCGACAAATTGGAGATCAAGAGGTTAGAGGATGACAATAAAACCACCGTGTCGAATATATTGATGTGAGGAAGAACCCTAAAGATCCTTGCGTACTGCTTAGTGTGTTAAAGATTGATCATGGACCACTGCATATAGATTCCAAAGCAGTCTAGTGTTGCACATTTTGTTCTGACCCTGATATATTTGTGAAGCATTGCAATTGATCTGGCCTCTATTTAAAATTGAACAAGTACACTCTGACTAGTATTTCATCAGTGTTATGAGCAGCTTCAGAACACAAGCACCTACCAATTGTAGTATTTCAATGTGAAGTAGATATACAGGGAAATTCTCCATTCTTTCAATGTGAAACTAGCACACAAGGAAATTCTCCATTCTTTCAATGTGAAACTAGCGCACAAGGATATTCTCCATCAAAGTTTGCAGTAGGAGAACAAAAACAGTAATCGCATATTTAGATTCCAAAAGAGAAATCTTGTAAGCTTGCACGTTCTGAACCACACCCAATGGAAAAGAAACATCCACAACAACAGCCACAAGAATCAGAGAGAGCAGAAACCCAACTCATAACATATTGGAAACTTGCTCTGATACCAGTGGTGGGGGAAATCCCACTCATGAGTAGAGTTTTGGGAATTCGCTCTGATACCGATGATATGGGAAATCCCAATACAATGTAGAATGCCACACTCATGAGCAGAGTTCAACACCGTAGAAATCTCTGTTTAAAATTATGTCTCTCATTGACGTGGGAAAATCCCACATATGACTAGAGTTTTACGTGGAAGTGCAAAATAAAATCTCTGACTGATTTTCATTAAACAAAGCAGATCTATATAGCTTTACATCAAGAGAACTACAACAAACTAGGAGATAAATGCTCAACAGGATGCTAAAAACTAGCAACTAAGCACAATGTTAGTAATAGTTAAAGATGGGATTTCAACTACTCGATGAAAATAGCAAAACCGAAATGCTTTGCCATATCAAACTGCAATAATAATCTGCAATACAGATAATAATGTGATATACTAAGTATGCTAATCCTTATCACTTGAACACTCAGATGGAAGACCGATCTTCATTCATCTTTAACTACAATTTTTTCATCAATCGTGAATGGAGCCTTGAAATTTATGGGAAATAATATACGAAAAAACATTTAAAATAATCCCCTACATTGCAAATAATAATGTGATGTATTAAGTACATATGCTAATCCCTATCACTTGAACACTTAGATGGAACCGAGATCTTGCTTAAGCTTGAACTAACTTCAAATTTTCATCAATCATGAGTGGAGCCTTCAAATGCATGTAAAGTAACATATAAAACAAAGTTTGGATTCTATGAATGGCTAGTCAAGTCATGCCATTTGGGTTGTTTGTTGCCATTACCGTTATTGCGAGTGCAATCAATGACATACTTTGAGCACATCTTGGGAAGTTTTTCATGGCATATTTGTATAATGTTTTTATCTTCAGCAAGACATTAATAGATCACTTTGCAATTTGAACAAATAGTTTTGGATCTTCTTTGGCAACATTAGCTCAAGGCCAAGCAGAAGAAATGCTTCTTTAAATCGATTTTTATTTCTTACCTTGGTTTATCATAAATTCTGCAGGAATTCATGTCCATCCTGATGTTTCCCCTATAGATTGTGTGGGTTTTAGCACTATAAATCCTGATGCTTTTGTCTCTCGTGGGCTGTACTGTATCTGTTGATTTGCTCTATATTAATGGTGCATCTACATAGGAGATTAGACAGATCCAACAGGGATGTTTTGATGTCCCATAGTACTATTCCCCAGGGCCCTATCAGTCCATGTCTGTCTCTAGAGGACACTATTCAATATTTAACTGATTTGGATGATGAGTGACAACAATGAGTGGTAAATGGTGGTGCACAACTGCCAAAATTCTTCTGTTTTTGTGTTTTTCTGCTCATGTTGTATTTTTTTTGGAAACTTAGGGAATCTTATCTTCAGAACAAGTTGAAAGAACTATAACCTGACAATGCTAAGTGTCCTATATGTTTTCTTATCAAATTTTTGTTATGACTTTTAAGTTTTTAGTTTTTAAACCGTAACCGGGGAATTTATATTAAGCAAAATCTGCTCTCAAGACACACAGTTGAGTTACATAGAGAATTATTAGTTTGCTAAAAATCTGAGGCAGGAAGATCTAAATTGGTGACTGTCACAACACCCAAGAAGTACGTAATTGACTTATTTTTCCAAAAACTCAAAAGAGCTACATCCAACATTTCTCACATGAGTATACTCAAAAGAGCTACATCCAACATTTCTCACATAGTATACTCAAAAGAGCTACATCCAACACTTCTTACATGAGTATATTCTCACAAATTGGTTACATAAAAGTAGACAAAAGCAATACATGATTACACTGGTTTTCGGGCCTGATTCCTTGTTACCATTTTTTGGAATTCTACAAGAGATTTCTTCTTCTTCCCTGCCTTTTTCCAGACTTCTTTTGGAGTAGGTGGAGTACTTGCTGGTTCTTCCAGACCTGGAGTACCTTGAACTGAGGATTCTTTTTGTTCCAGGGATTTGTTTTTAACTTTTGTCAGCTTGATCTGCCCAACTTGCCACTGGCTGAGTGCTTGACTTACCATGGGTTTCTTGTCCTTAGTCATGTGGGAGCGGGTCTTCTGAATTTGGGTTTTTGGGAAACCTGTTCTTGTTTTTCTTGAGAAAATGGAGTCATTTGTGGCAGAGGGGCAACTGGTGGAGATTTGCCCTCTGAAGAACTGACCCACCAAGTTGGTTTTTGGTGCTGATTTCTACTTCTTAAATCCATTTGGGAATTGAGCAGCTATATGGCCTGTTTCAAAACAAGCCCTAACCCACGAAGAGACTCACTCATAATCTAATTTCTGATTTCTGAGCTACTAGTCAAAATAATTTCAGCTGGGAACCCTAATTTTTTTAAGATTGTTATCCAAAATATAGATTATAATTATGATTTGATGCTGCCAGTAAGCATCTGCTCAGATTTTGCTAGATCCCTCAGTACGTTTTATACTTGTACATGGTTCATCATATTGCTACATAAAACTCGTATATGAGGTCTTACTCACACTTAATATTGGGATGCCTATATGGATTCTATTTTTACTAGGCTAGCAATCTGTATACACTATCTATACAGAATTAGATGATTAAGCATTGCAGTTATATTTTTCAGGTTTTAATGGTTTATTTATTTTTTGTAACTATCCAGTTCCAAGCTCTGCGTACAATGGTTCAGGCAAATCCCCAGATTCTTCAGGTTAGCTGATTTAATAAAACGATTGGTTCAAATTTTCATTTCAAGTCTTTCCTCTGCATAGAATCATTGCTGACAGACTGCACATATGAACAGCCAATGCTTCAGGAGCTTAGCAAACAGAATCCACAGCTAATGAGGTTGATACAAGATCATCAGGCTGAGTTTCTTCATCTGATAAACGAAGAAACAGATGGGTGAGTGTAGGTACTGTTATTTAAAATAAAAGTTGCTTATGTTTGTTGTAGTGCAAAGAAAAACATTGTAAGAATGTACATCCACTGTTGCTTGATCTGGTTTCTAGTTATCATTTGTTAGAAAACCTTGCTATGATAGAAACTGATTAGTAAAAGTATGTTCTTAAATTAAAATTTTGTCTTTACCGTTCATATTCTAAAAATCCCCTCTAGAAGATAACAATTCTCACAATGTCATTTACATTGTGAATAGTGTATATTATGTTTTGAAAATGTTAATTCTTTCAATTAAAACTTGGAGGGATTTTTAGTGATTTTCTTAATGGAGAGACACACACCGATATATATGTTTTGCTATATAAGAATAATATTTTAATTAACAAAAACTAGTCACCATGGTGAGACTATACCACACAATGCTACGTATGGTAATGAGATTATGCTACGTATGGTAATGAGATTATGCTACTTATGTATGGTAATGTGATTATGCTACTTCTGATGACTTCCTTAAAAACTATGTGAGATGCAACATATATTTACATGGCTAGCATACATGCTGTTCTTCTTACAGACATCCCAAGAAACATGCTACTGGCAACTACAAGGCCAGATTACTGACTGGATGATGCAAAAATAAAAAGAAAATTTTAGATCGACTTTGTCTTTTATTTTCCCCCTTCCCTTGCCTTCTTCCTTCTCATTGTAGCTGGTTAGAGCTGGCATGGCTGATTTGATGTGCACCAAGTCCTTCCTAATTACCCACAGATGCTCATTTGTCAGGCGTTTTGAACCAGCAAAGATTTTTCCTGTGGTTAGAGTGGATTGGGAGCTCTTTCATACAGGGTTAAACTTCAATGTGATCCATTGCAAGAACCCTGTCTCAGATTCTGAACTCGCTTTTCCCTTCTTCTGTGCTGGAGTCCAGGATTATTTTCTCCTCACCCTTTCTGGGGGTTTTCTATTTTCCTTGCCCAACTCAGATTGAGATAGTCTGATAGGGATAGCTCTATAACACTCATGCCAAATAAGCAGAAATGTCCTGGATACTAAAAGGGCACAATGTCTACTTTGAGGACCATTTTAAGTGCCCGTATTTATTTCATAGATCCTATCTGATATTTCATGTGGCTGAGAGGCAACTGCCACTTCTCTCAGGGACCTGGCAGATTTAAGATTGAGGGAATGAACTTTGTCATTTGTGCCTCTATTGTCCAGATTTATATCCTCTTCCCTTGAGGTGGAATAGATGTCGCACAATGCTGAGTGGATGATAATATGGAGGAAAGCTTTGCAAAGATATCGAGGGCGTCAATCCTGAAGGGATTGATGGCTTCAATCACATCTGGATGGAGTTGAATCATGGAACCTGGGACTTCTGCTTCTTGACTCTCACTCCTGACCTCTTCTTCTAATTATAGATTGTTAAGCATGGTCCTACAATGATTTTTAATCCAACCGCTGGAAACCTTGCTACCCATCTGATCAGCTTACTTAGATGACACATAAAGTGACCTGCGGAGGGTTTGCTTCCAATTCCCATTTCCTGTGATGTTCATCTCTTCAAGCCTAAGCACTCCATTGCTCTTGGAATCACTGGAAAAATTTGCTATCTATTCTCCAACAGCATTTGCAGATATATGGATGTGGCTAAACTTTGTTTCTTCAAGGTCATGTAGGGGCTTTCTGCATCTGTTAACTATGCTTTCGAGTTCCCATGCTTTACTGACAGCTTTACCAAGAGAGTTAACATATTGATGAGGAGTAGAGAATATCCTTTCAATCCACGCATCAAATTCTTAAAAAAGAGTGCCAGTTCAATTTCTTCTATAAATGTAAGGCCTGCCACTCTATTGTGTGTTCCTTTCTCTAAGAAATAGAAATACACATATTTGAAGGTACCTTCATGATTCCTTATCACTGCTCCTGCACCTGCTAAGCCTGGATTATGGCTAGATGCACTATCAAGGTTTAACATTGACCATCCCCTCCTCTGGCAGCGTCCAATGTTGTCTTTGGGTTTCTGCTCCCAATGATCCCCTGGGCTCACAGAGACTGAATTTGAATTTCGAACATTTTAATCAATTGACTTCCTCCCATAGGAAGAGGGCCCCGGGGGATCATTTGGGTGCATACAAGCATTAACACATTCTCTGGTTGGCCTCAAGGTTTTTTACCAAATCTGTTCTGGATTGGCTTTTTGATTAGGAATCCTCAGGTTATGGGACTTTAGAGTCCACAACATGAAAACTGGGAATCGCCCCAAAGTTTAACCAGTGTCGAGGTTTAACATGGTGCTCCCTTCTAGCTTTCAGAAACACTACCTTTTGTTCTGGTAAGGTCATTCCCCGAGCATTAGCGTTTATCTCCTTCCCTGCTCCCAGGTCAGGATCTTATTTACCTGCCTGAGAGATTGATCCTGGCCCCTGGCCCCTGGTCCCGTTGAATGACAGCACCTGAACATTCTATCTTTGTCAATTGATGCGATCTGTTAGTATTGGGGGTTTGCACCGATGCCTGACACTGAACACTCGCTATTTTGACATTTCGATAGCTGATAGTCTGTTATACACTGTGACAGGAAAACCTCTGCTAGTTGATGGATGTGTCGGGTCTCTCAGTGTTAAAGGTTAAAACCTGATTGCTGTTATTTCAATCTGCGACAGGAAAACCTCTGCTAGTTGATAGATGTGTCAGGTCTGGCAATGTTAAAGGTTAAAGACTGATCGCTAGTATTTCAATCTGCGAACCCGATGACCCAAAGGCTCTTTTGGCTAGCCTTTGGTAACGACCTTGGTCGGACCATGTGACCAGGGGCTAGGGCCAAAGCCACAATCTCTGAATTTTCAGGATTTCTGAAGCCAAAGGGATCAGTCCTCGAAATTCTGAAGTTTCTGATGAAGCTTTCAAGCCAAATTTTCTAAAGGCCTGAATTTGACTCTCACAGGCCTTCAAACCTTTTCATCCCAACTAGTTCAAGAGTTCTTCCATGAATTCTATAACACTTTACTCATATTTTCTGTGAGGACTCCTTCCTTTGAGTCTCTACTCTGCTATCGAGGCTTTACTCCTACATCTAAGTTCATACCATCAAAATACCCTCTACCCTCCACAACAGATTAAAGCTCTTCTGGCCTATCTAAACTTTAAAGCAGGCTAGGCTTCTGATTAAGACTCATTAAGAGTCTTCCACAACCATTCAGCCATTAAGTCTATCCAAGAGACGGAGGGGGAGAGGTTAACCTTACTTCCCTGCTCAGTTATAACTTCTTGCTTGATTAAGGCTTTCTTGCTTGATATCATATCATGAGCAAGCATCACATAGGCTATACTGTCTATTCAACAGGCGAACTCATAGATATACAATTTATCAACTGTTCGTTATTAAAAGATTTACAATACAGAGATAGATTACACAATGGCTCTTATCTGATTAAGGTCAAATACTGCCTTCAACTGATAAAAGGTGAACCACATTCCACCCCACCATAGGCTCAGCTGCATTGCAATCCTTCTTGCAGCTGGCCACCCTGAGCCAGACCATTAAGCCATGAGGGATGTTCTCACTCAACTATACAGGGTGGAGTCATGAAGGGCATTCTCCTTCATCAAGTTAAACTCGTTCTCTTAGAATCTCACTAAGCTTAGAGTTTGTCCCGTTGTTGTGGGGTGGGTTCGCAGTGGCCTTGCACAGCGAGCACCACAAAAGGGCAATTCTCTCTCAGGCTATCGGTGATGTAAGGAGTAAGGCCATTTTTAATTTATTGAGCCAGGGTTTGTTCTTGTTCACAATGTGGCTACAGTGGGTCTGCACAGCACAAAGAGAGCCCTTCTCCAAATTAATAGTCCCTATGCTTCCCTTTGGTGCTTTTGTGCACAATTCAAATAAATTCTTCAGCAATTCCAGTTGGCCCTCCGGCTTAGGTTAAAGACTCTTAACACTGACCTCACTCGCAAACCCAAGTAAGACTCTTAACACTGACCTCACTCGCAAACCCAGGTAGACTAAAATCACGCACAGGGTTTTGGGTACACACGAGAGCCGCCTCTTGTTTCTCATCTCTCTCTCTGTATGTCTCTCTGTCTGCCTTGCTCTCACACTCCACAAGTGCCTGTCTTTTGTTTCTCTATGCTCTTGTTCTTTTTGCCTCTGCTTACAAGCGCTCTCCTTCTTCCTTTACGGGTCATCTTCCTTGGTAGATTTGATAAATTTTCCTGTCAGGGCTGTCCATCTGAGTCAGATCAGAAGCTTCTGGATAGACTCCAGAAATTTTCTTGTGGTACTCTACCCATACCTTGGATAAGATAGTCAGGGTACATCCCCACTACATCCATAAAGGTTATTACCACACCTTCCCATTAGATGTTTTCTTGGGAAAATTTGACAATCTTTGATCTTATGAGCATTGGATTAGCGGAATAATTTATTATCAAGGATTAATTTTGAAATCCCTCTTGCTGGCTGAAGCGAACAAAGTTCCTTCTTAAGATTAATTACTCCAAAAGACTTGGAATATTAAATTATCCATTAAGGATATAAATATTATATTAAATATGTGAATAAGAATAAGAATGATAATTTACAAATGAGAACGAGAGGCTTGCTTATATACCAAGCAAGTGTCTCTTCATGAAGAGTCATGTCCTATTAGACATGCCTCTTCAACCTAATTACTAGCTTAACTAACTATTATTTATGATTATTATCTTTTACATTATATTTATATTATTTATATATTTTATTCGTTACATTGCCTCCTTCCTCAAAAAGCTGTCCTCAAAGCTTGTCGATGAAAAAGGCTTGATCTCCTTTTCGGCTTCGAAAGTCTCTCTCTCTTGGAACAATCATCTTCGTCGATACAAGCTGATATGATCTTCTTAGCGACAAACAAAATTGTCGCACTGAGAAGGGATCAGACCATCCTAGATTAATCTTATGTATAGCATTCTGATCACTAAAACTTTGTAATGACTTGTCCTCGTAGCACTGGGTTGAGGTTACATTACTCTTTTTTGGAACATTAGTTTGTTGTTTCGGTTCTGATTGGTTCAAATATGTAGCATAGTTGATTTGTCTGTTCTCATGATTTGGATGCCGATATGGAACCTTTTTTGTTTGATTTTTCCTTACTGGGCATGTGCCAATTTTTATATTTTCTTCTGGCGAAGATGTTGTTGAGTTGGTTATGAAACGTTCACTGGGGATGTTCATTGTTTGAACTGCAACATCCAAGCGCGTTTTTTATTCAACTTGCTCATCTTCTTCCTGAGTTGTGACATTCACTTAATCGATATTTGTTGTTTTGTCATCTACTTGAATTCCTACATTTGATGCTTCCTTCTTGATAAGTTGTTGGACCTGGCTTTCTAATGACTTCTTATCCTTCTTAAGTTTCTTAATTTGTGTCAACAATTTTTCGCTATGGTTTTTAAATCGAGAAACTTCTTCATTTTTGTCAACATTGATTTTGTCAATTTCTTTTTGCATATTTTGTAATACCTTTTTACCTTCTTGAGACATTACTTTTGAAATATCTAAGATATCTTCTGGTGTTACTGAATTTGGTTTTAGTGTAAAATCTTGGAGCGTTATTTTCTTCTTCTTGTAAGAAAATGTTAAAAACTTTTTCTTAGTATTTAGAATAAAGGAACCTAAAGTTTCCATCCAAGGTAAACCCAAAATAATGTCCCCTTGATTGTTCCATAGGGTCTGAACTGAGAATTGTGATACAAATGTATAATCTTCAATGTTTAACGGTAAATTGGCTATGTCATATATTTTATTGCGAAAAAGGTCTAATTCTAATTTTTCAGTTATATTTGACTCTGGAATCACTAGTTGGTTTGCGATTTTAGGTGTTATATAATTTGCATCTTCTGCCGGAGAAATAGAAATAATAACATCTTTTCCTGCGAGAGTTCCTTTAATGTTAAATAACGCTTTACCATCTCTGGGTGCGGTTTCTGGGAATCTTATGGCCTTCATTTTTGTATTAGACTCTATTTTTGCTTCTTGAATATTAATTTTTTTTTTTAAATTACTTTTTTTTAATAATTTTTTTTCAAGAATTTATTTATTTATTTTTTTCTATTTTTTTTATTATGATATATTCTCTCTCCTTTTTTTTTTCCTCTCTTTTTATATAATTTTTTTTTTTATAGTATATATTCTTTTAATCTATAAAATATATTTCCACTTCTCTCTTATGAAAATCTAATATATATATATTTCAAATATTCTCTTCTTCTTCTTCTTTTTTTGTTCACTCTATTGATAAAATTTTATATAACAATAATTTTTTTTAATATATATAATTATAAATTATATATATTATATAATTTTAATTTATATATATTATAAAATTATAATTATATAAAACTATATATACTTTTTTGAGACCCACTTTTCCTTTTATATGTAACTATATAAGACTTATATAGTTTTTTTTTTTTTTTTTTAATTATAATAATATTTTTTTTTTGAAAATTTGGATGAGTCGCGACCAATGTTGCAGGAAGCGCCCCCCCCCGGATCCTAGGCCCGAAGCGTGCCCCGTACGGAAGCGCCCAGGAAGCGCGCTTCCGAAATTTTTAGACACTTCCTGGAAATTTGGAAGCGCTGGCGCTTCCGAAGCGCCGAAGCGCGTTTCGTACGGCGCTTCCCAGACGCTTCCCAGGCGCTTCCGAGACGCTTCCGAGAAGCTTCCAGAAAAGCTTCCGGAAAAGCATTTAGAAAATCGTTTTTTTTTCAATTTTTTTTTAAATTTTAGGTGAGTTTGCTTGTTGGGGGTGGGTCCACCTTGGGTTAGGGTGACAAATGAAAGCAAAAAAAATATAAATATAGTAGATGCTCCCTCATCTGGTCCCTTGGTTCCTAGGTTCCATGGTTCAACACCAACAGCAGGGGGTTCTTCTTCATCAGTTTCAGTGCCACGACTTCCAGAGGCACCATCTTCTTCATTGCCACCACGTGGAGGCCCGCCACCACGTTCTATTCGTGGTGGAAGGAGGAGAGATTAGTAGATATATTCACAATCTACTACTTTTTGTCATAGATTGCTCATTAGACTTGTAGACTTGTGAATTTGAATTTTGAACCTTTTTGGCTTGGCGGTGACCAAGTGACATATTTTGTAAACATTATTATTTGAATTTTGGACATGACAAATGTTGACAGTTGCTCACTTGCTAGATAAATAATAATATGCTCTATGTTTTATGTTTTATAATATGCTTAAATGTTTTATGTTTTATAATATGCTTAAAAATTTGATGTATGTTTGTAATAGCTAGAATATAGATGATTGTTGTACATACTAGTAACTACAATGGAATCATGGATGCATATCTATCTTGATTTATGCAAAAATATGCATGTTTTCATGTCTTCTACAATTAATTTGGTATTTGGGATGTTTGTTTTGAGTATAAATGCAAAAAAATATAAAAAATATATATATATATAGCAGACGCTTCCGCGGACGCTTCGCTTCCTAGATTTTTGGAAAATGGCGCTTTCGCTTCCGCTTCCGCTTCGCTCCCGCTTCGTGCAACATTGGTCGCGACTAATTTGGATGAGACGTGACTCTTGGTACAGTCACAATCTTAAAATATATAACGAATAAAATATATAAATAATATAAATATAACGAATTTATATTTTGCAGCAGAAAATTGCGACTCCCATTGCGAATCCCATTTCTAACGATTTTGCAGCAGAAAATAAAATCACGAAGGCACAAGCATAAATAACAAAAGCCCAAATATATTCAGGAATCCCAACTAGGGAAAATCTGCTAATTTGTGTTTTTATTGATTTGCTCAGAAAAAATCTCAGTGATTCAATTACAAAGCAATGGGAAAAATTCCCTTTGAATTCTCTGTTCCTTCACACAATACGTTGCACACTCTAGAGCAACTCGGGCTTTCTTGCATGGCTGTATGAACTGTACTGGCTGATCCTGCCTACTTGCGCAAGTTTGCTCGACCACTCTAAGTTATACGATCTGGAACGAATTTTCTTTTGCTCAACACACACAAATTCCTGCTCGTGCATAATACAATGATCCACAAAGTCTGCGCTCTTCTCTATATAGAATCGAACTGTCAACAATTGAAGCGATCTGCTTCCTTGAACTCAAGTCGAATTGCATGCCTTGGACTCAAGGCGAGCTGTTGCCTTGAACTCAAGTCAAACTAACTTCTCGACTCTCAAACTGGACTCTCAAACTCAAGTCGAATTGAGATAAAAACTCTATGCTTGCTGGGTTCAATTTACTATTTTTGAACATAGAAAATTAGAAAATTTCCCTATGTCAACACTTGGAGAAAGTAGACTGTGCCTTAGCTTCACATGCGGGTTCTTTTGCCAGATACAGTGCACTTCTAAATTTAGTAGAACGTTCCATCTCTAACTTCAATTAACACTTCCCCTTAGAGAGGAAGGTGGTATGTACAACACCCAATTTATCTTTGAAGTAGATGAAACTTCCTCTTGCCAATGCCTTGGTCAAGATATCTGCTGTCTGCTCCTCTGTGGGTACGTACTAAAGGCTGACTTTACCCCTGTAAACACAATCTCTAATATGGTGATTGATCTCAATGTGTTTGGAGCGGTCATGAAACACTGGATTTTCAGAGAGCTTGATGCAACTCTGATTATCACAGTTTATGACCGTGGGCTCCAACCTCTGACTGAACAACCCGACAAGTAGCTTCCTCAACCAAATAACCTTGCAAGCTGCCAAGCTGGCAACCATGTACTCAGCCTCAGTTGAGCTCAGTGCCACTGATCTTTGCTTCCTCCTTAACCAGGAAACAACTGTTGACCCAACACTGAAAGCACAGCCTGAAGTGCTCTTCCTGTAGGTTGAACCCCCTACCCAATCTGCATTTGTGAATCCCCAAAGATTCACTCCATCAACTTGCTTGTACAACAATCCGTAATCTACTGTGCCCCTGAGATACCTCAACACTTGCTTGGCAACAACACAATGCACTCTGGTCGGCTCAACTAGTTAACTTCAAAGCAAATGTTTGGTCGTGTCTTCACAAGATACTTTAGCGACCCTATGAGCTGCGTGTATATAGTGGGGCATCCACTCGCTCACCTCTGGTAACATCTACCTTCCTCCTGGTAACATCTACCTTCCTCTAGTTTGTGACTAGAGGAATGTCATGGGCTTGCAATCTTGCATGTGGAACCTCTTGAGAATATCTTGCATATATTTGCCATGTCCCGAGAATATCTTTCCATAACTCTGCGATACCTCTAGCCCAAGGAAATATATCCTTCATCTATCTCAAAGTCTTCTGCAAGATCTCTCTTGCAGTCACATATAAGCTTCTCATCCCCTGTCAATATCCAATCATCAACGTACAACACAAGAATGAGAGGTTGGCTCTCAACCACAATATAGTACTGATTAGGGTCAACTTCACTCTTGGTGAAGCCTAATCTGAGAAGGTAGTTGTCTATCTAGGCATACCATGCCCTGGGTGCTTGCATGAGCCCGTAATGATCTCTCCTCAGCTTGCAAACATGTATGCCTTTGCTGAAGGTCTTGACTCTCAAATCCCTCAGGCTGCTCAACATATATCTCTTCCTCAACAAGTCCGTTAAGGAAGGTAGTCTTCACATTCCTCTGGTGGATCCTCCACCCCATCTGTGGTGCAATTTCCAGAATAGTCCTAATGGATGAATATCAAGTCAATCCCTTCGACTTGAGAGAACTCTTCGGCCACGAATCTAGCCTTACACTTCTCCACACTCCCATCAACTGCATGCTTAATCTTGTACATCCAACATGATCCCACAAATGATTTTCCAACCAATGTTGGTACAATCTCCCAGACAACGTTTTGCATGATGGAAGAGTACTCTTCCACCATAGCGTCACGCCAAACTTGTCGAGTGGCTGCCTCTTTGTAACAAGAAGGCTTTGAGTCTATCACCTAGGTCATAAGTGCCATGTACCCCATATATCTTTGTGGTTGTTTACACTATTTGAGTGTGGTATTGGGAGGTCCAACTCTCTCCTGAGCGCCCCTATTCAACTCATCTTCCTACTTGGCTCAAACTCTCCTTGTACTGGGAGTCACTCGCTGAGTGGGGTCCACTCGCTTTGTTCTCTCCTTCTATACTTAACGCTTTCTTTTCATTTGCATGCTGCGCGGCTTGTCCCACAATTGGCCGTGGTGAAGTCTGAGGAGTTGACTAGGCCTCTTGGTTGGGAGCTTGCTGCCGCTCCTCTTGTGCTGTACCCTGCGCACGCTCCAAGTTCTTCCTAAGAGCCCTTCCTCGAACTTCACATTATGTTTGATCACTGTCTACCTGAGTGCTGAAATATACACCTTGTACACCTTAGATGTCGCACTATAGCCCACGAAAATGCCCTTCTTTGTTGTGGGCTCAAGCTTCCTCTGTCTATCTGAAGATACATGGCAGTAAACAAGACTGCTAAAAATCCAGAAGTGAGACACATTAGGCTTATTGTATGTGAAAACCTCCTCTGGTGTGACTCTGCCTAACACTGTATGTGGATTTTTGTTCTACAAAAAGACTGCAGTGTTGCATGCCCATGCCCAAAGAAACATGGGTAGCCCCTAGTCATGCAACATAGCCCTGACCGCTCCAACAATGCTTTGCTTTAGTTCTTGTGTCAGCCATCCCATTTTGCTGAGGGTTATGAGGTGCAATGAGCTCTCTCCTGATGACCTCCTTGGCACACAAATCCCTTAAAGCATTGGAGATGTACTCTCCACCATTGTTTGACCTCAACGCCTTGATCCTCCTACCAGTCTGGTTCTCCACCAATGCCTTGAACTCCACAAACTTCAAGAAAACTTTATCTTTCTTCTTCATGAAGAAGGTACATGTCTTTCTCGAGTGGTCATCAATAAAGTTGACACAATATTTGTATCCCATCAGGGATGGAGAGGAAAATGGTCCACATACATCTGGATGTACTAGTTCCAAGATACTCATGGCTCTGTTGTCTCTCCTGGAAAAGAATGTCTTAGCATACTTGCCAAGTGTGCAACCCTTGTACACATCATGCTGATCTACACTGCACTGTGGTAACCTTGTGGCAATTTGCCTCAAAATCCTCAGCGCTCCATGGTTCAGGTGACCCATACGCCTACCTATGCCAAAGCTCCCTAAGGTCACATCTATGCGCACTGATCTCTTTGCTCAGGGTCGCTTTTGTCTCACACTATAGCTTGTAGAGGTTCTTCACTCTAACTCCAATTTGCTTAGCTACTTTGGAGTTGAGATGCTTGATGAAGGCCTTCCCTCTGCTGAAGATAACCTCAAACCCTTTGCTCTCCAAGGTTGAAACTGAAACCAGGTTTTTCTTCAACCGTGAGACATAGATGACATTTCTAAGGTAGAGAGGTTTTCCGACTCCCTCTCAAACTTGACTGTACCCATGCCCCGCGCTAGGTACTTGCCATCATCTGTCCTCTCTTTATGAAACTGCATATCCCTCGCTGTTCACTAGTTGAAGTAACCCTTGTTCCCGGTCATATGAAAGGATGCTCCATTATCAATATACCATACGCTGCTGGCCGCTGATCTTGCCATGCAAGCTATGAGTGAAAACTCCTCAAACTGAGAAGAGATCTCTTCCACCTTTGCTGATGCTACCAGATGATCCTTCTTGGACTCCTTCTTGTTTGGAAACATGGTGGAATGGTGCCCAATCTAATGACAAGAGAAGCACTTCATTTTGATGAGATCTTTCTTATTCTTGCCCTTGGCCTTGCTCCCTTTTCCAGCCAGGGAAAAGTTATCCTCTTCCTCAGTCTTCGTATGATACATAGATTTTGTTTGCTTCCGGATCTCCTCTTGCACACAATACTCCATAGTCGCTCCCAATCTAGAAGCTTTTCTCTGCCACTCACTTCATCAATGAAAATTTTCCATGACTCGGGAAAGCCCAATAATGCAAAACTGACAAGGTGTCTGTCTGAGACTGTCGCCCCAACCCTGGCTAACTTGGTCTTCACTTGGGTGAATCTGGTAAAGTAAGAAATCACGGACTCCGACTTAGTCATCTTGATATTTCTGAGCTTATCTCGGAGTACCAGCGTCCTGGCCTCACTCGTACCCTGGTACAATGCTAAGATAGCTGTCCACATAGCCTGAGCTGTCTTCTTTCTGGAATGATGTGGTGTGATGTGATCATTGACTCCTTGAAGGACTATTCTTTTGGCCTTTGCATCCTGCTTATTATGTTGGGCTAGTTGCTGAGGATCTCCTGGTGCAGCTGGTGGACTCTCCACAAATTCCCAAACTCCCCACTCCAAAACTATACCAATCCTCTCCTTCCAAGAGCAGAAATTCGAGGCCCCATCAAGGTGGTCCTCAAATCTCAGACCCAGGTATGCCATGCTCTAACTGGAACTGCTCAAAACCACGCTTGCGCAAGCCTGCTAAAGAAAACACCTGTGCACTTGCGGAAACTGCACAATCTGCATTGTAACTGTTACAAGCTTTTGAGGAAAAAATATACCTGTGCACTTGCGGAAACTGCACAATCTGCATTGTAACTGTTACAAGCTTTTGAGGAAAAAATATACTGCTTTCTGGTCTTCAATCAGTCTGTAGCTCTGATACCATGTTAGTTTTCTAATACCTAGCGGTTTATTTCAATGTTCCACCAATTCTCTGGGATGGGGAGACGCAGGTGCGGGGAGACGCACAAGGGGGACGTGGGGGAGTACCCTAAATTTTTAGGTAAATTTAGGGGGGACGTCGGGGTATATAATTTTTTTCCCTTTTTAATATATATATATATATATATATATTTCAAATTCATATTCAATAACGAAAGCATATATAGAATGATACATACATAATTGAATTAAATAATGAAATACATTGATCCATACTCATCATCCTTACTAATACATACATGATTCATCCATAAACCATGAGATTCAATAATGAAATACTTTGATCCATATTCAATATTCATTATTCACCATTCTCGAATCTAAATTGATTTAAAAATTAAATTCATCATTCATCATTCTAGATTCTAAATTGAATTAAAATTAAAATTCATCATTTATCATTCTAGAATCTAATTAATACTAAGCAAAATAGACTATAATAGATACTGAAATCTAAAGACTGGAATAGTAAATTGATATAACTAAACTCAAAAACAATGGAGTGATGAGTCTAAAAGTCACTCTTAAAGTACACAGAGGGCTTGATGCTCTTGATTAAATACTAATTCCATACCCTTGTACATGACAAAATGCGATCGAAACGTTGCACTCCATCGAATCTTGAATTCCTCAAAAATTGATCTAAAGACTGGAATAGTAAATTGATATAATTAAAGCTCAAAAACAATGGAATGGTGAGTCTAAAAGTCACTCTAAAGTACATAGAGGGCTTGGTGCTCTTGATTAATTACCAATTCCATACCTTGTACATGACAAAATGCAATGGAAACATTGCACTCCATCGAATCCTGAATTCCTGAAAAACTGTTAAGTCTGCTGGATTTTGAGTGAGATCTAAAATTCTACTTTCTCCATATGAAATCCAATGAGGTCAGAACCACTCTCAAACACCCCGAGTCATTTCATGGTAATGTTAAAAATTTAAGGAGATTGTCACTTTTACTTTAAGAATTTAACATTACCATGAATAACATAGCATTAGTAGGGAAATATGGTCAAATACTACGTTTTCCTTGTCATAAATCATTGTTTACAAGCAAATTTAAGGGGGGACGCATAGCCCATTTTGAGGCTGGGAAAACGTCCCCCCCTGCGTCTCCCCAAAAGGGGGACGTGGGGAAACGTTTCCCCATACGCCCCCCCGTCCCAGGTGCGTGGGGTGCGCGCACTCAACCCTGGGAGACGCAACTCCGTGGAACACTGGTTTATTTGAACAGTTTTCTGAAATGCAAGTACAATGCTAAGATAGTTGTCCACATAGCCTGAGCTGTCTTCTTTCTGGAAATATGTGGTATGGTGTGATCTTTGACTCCTTCAAGGATTATTCTTTTGGCCTTTGCGTCCTGCTTGTTATGTTGGCTAGTTGCTGAGGATCTGCTGGTGCAACTGGTGGACTCTCCACAAATTCCCAAACTCCCCACTCCTCCAAAGTTATATCAATCCTCTCCCCTCCTTCCAAGAGCAGAAATTCGAGGCCCCATCAAGGTGGTCCTCAAATCTCAGACCCAAGTATGACATGCTCTAACTTGAACTGCTCAAAAACACGCTTGCGCAAACCTGCTAAAGAAAACAACTGCGCACTTGCGGAAACTGCACAATCTGCATTGTAACTGTTACAAGCTTTTGAGAAAAAAATATACTGCTTTCTGGTCTTCAATCAGTCCGTAGCTCAAAAACACGCTTGCGCAAGCTTGCTAAAGAAAACACCTGCACACTTGCGGAAACTGCTCAATCTGCATTGTAACTGTTACAAACTTTTGAGGAAAAAATATACTGCTTTCTGGTCTTCAATCAGTCCGTAGCTCTGATACCATGTTAGTTTTCTAATACCCAGCGGTTAATTTGAACAGTTTTCTGAAATGCAAGTACAATGCTAAGATAGCTGTCCACATAGCCTGAGCTGTCTTCTTTCTGGAAAGATGTGGTAGGATGTAATCCTTGACTCCTTCAAGGATTATTCTTTTGGCCTTTGCGTCCTGCTTATTATGTTGGGCTAGTTGCTGAGGATCCGCTGGTGCAGCTGGTGGACTCTCCACAAATTCCCAAACTCCCCACTCCAAAACTATACCAATCCTCTCCTTCCAAGACCAGAAATTCGAGGCCCCATGAAGGTGGTCCTCAAATCTCAGACCCAGGTATGTCATGATCTAACTTGAACTGCTAAAAAACGCGCTTGCGCAAGCCTCCTAAAGATTGCGGAAACTGCACAATCTGCATTGTAACTGTTACAAGCTTTTGAGAAAAAAATATACTGCTTTCTGGTCTTCAATCAGTCCGTAGCTCTGATACCATGTTAGTTTTCTAATACCCAGCGGCTAATTTGAACAGTATCCTGAAATGCAAGAAGTAGAAAACTGACTCCGAAATTCATTGATCAAATATACTGAATACTATACTGAATATTCTAGTCTTCAATCAGTCCGTAGCTCTGATACCATGTTAGTTTTCTAATACCCAGCGGTTAATTTGAACAGTCTTCTCAAATGCAAGAACTAGAAAACTGAACTGCGAAATTCATTGATCAGATATACTGAATATTCTGACGAATTTGTAGCAGAAAATAAAATCACGAAGACACAAGCATAAATAACAAAACACCAAAAATGCTCAGGAAACCCCAACGAGGGAAAACCTGCTAATTTGTGTTTTATTTATTGATCTGCTCAGAAAAAATCTCAGTAATTCAATTACAAAGCACTGGGAAAAATTCCCTTTGAATTCTCTGTTCCTCCACACAATACCCTGCACCCTCTAGAGCAACTCGGCGTCTTTCTTGCGTGACTGTACGAACTGTACCGGCTGATCCTGCCTCCTTGCACAAGTCTGCTCGGCCTCTCCAAGTGATATGATCTGGAACAAATTTTCTGAGCTCAACACACAAATTCCTGCTCCTGCATAATACAATGATCCACAAAGTTTGCGCTCTTCTCTATATAGATTCAAATTGCCAACAATTGAAGTGAACTGCTTCCTTGATCTCAAGTCGATCTCTTCCTTGAACTCAAGTCGAGCTGCTGCGTTGAACTGGACTCTCACACTCAAGTCGAAATGAGATAAAAACTCTATGTATGCTGGGTTCAATTTACTATTTTTGACTATAGAAAATTAGAGAATTTTTGTAAGTCAACAGAGAAAGTAGACTTTGCCTTAGCTTCACATTCTGCCAAAGAGAATTTTCCTAAGTCGACACTAAGAGAAAGTAGACTTTGCCTTACCTTCACATTCTGCCAAATATAGTGCAC
Organism: Pinus tabuliformis; assembly: GCA_031772625.1. Lineage (NCBI taxonomy): Eukaryota > Viridiplantae > Streptophyta > Pinopsida > Pinales > Pinaceae > Pinus > Pinus tabuliformis. The sequence continues at coordinate 1,043,630,595 of CM062805.1, read as the reverse complement.
TTAAATTTAGCAGAACCCTTCCATCTCTGACTTCAGTTTACATCTTAGTATTATGATAACTGTATTTACATAAATTCTGGTCAATACGGTTCTGATACAGCTTGTATTCTTTTGTATTTTCACTGAAAATCACCTGCCTTATTTGTCACTCACTGTCAACAAGTTTTTAAAACACGAGATCTTCCCTCTTTTGCTAATTTGCCGGACAGATTTTTTCGTGCCCTTTTTAAGACTCTCTGAGACAACTTTCTTTAGCTGGTTATTGTACAAGGTTGGATTATCATTTCTTTTTGGTACCTTCTCCCATGTTCTCAGCCATTTTTTTTCCCTCAATAACTATTCATTCTTTTCAAGTACTTCCTGTCGAGGACCTCCAACTGACCTTATGTATTTCTTAGGGATTTACTCGGCCAATTTGCTGCAGAAATGCCTCAGTCAATAAATGTCACACCAGAAGAACGGGAGGCAATAGAACGGGTAAGTGTTAAGAGACTCTGTATTTTCGCACTATTATACAGTGAAATTTTGATTTGATTTTCAACCTTATTAATTGTCTTCCTGTCTTTATAGCTTGAAGCTATGGGTTTTGATCGAGCTCTTGTCATAGAGGCTTTTTTGGCATGCGACAAGAATGAAGAATTGGCAGCAAACTATCTTTTGGAGCATGCTGCTGATTACGAAGATTGACAATTTTCTGTAAAGAATCTCTTCTGAAGCTTTGTATCAGTATCGGTTGGCTTTCCTGAATTGTTCAGTCATGCAAGTTACAACCTCAAATGTTATCAGCATTCTTCCTGTACTACTTTAATTTGAAATATTCATCCTGTTGTGTATTTGACGGATCTTTCTCTTGTTAACAATGGCATTTAATTTTACTCCATTGTTCTTCTGGGACGTGTCCCCAAGTCTTATTATATTGAGAAAGTCGAAGAGGTTTGCACAACTTCTCCACGTGGTGTGTAGAGGGAGTCGGTAGTATATAGAGAATAATTGGACCTGAATATGGTTTTCGTGGAACTGATCCTGGTAATGGTGTTATTCATTGCTTTTATTTATCGGTTGAAAGGTCTGAAGCATGGAAAAACATTTGCAGTACATTAGCATAAATTCTCGGTTTGTATTATGCCTATGAAGCTTTACTTTCAATCTTTATTTGCCCTATAATTTGGGCCTGAGTATTTGCAGTCCATTGTGTCGCAATTTGCCTGTTTTACGTTTCGATGTAAGAAAAAATGGATAGCTGATTTGATTGAATCAAAATCCTTAAATGCTTATACCTTTGACGCATGCTAAGACATTGGAGTCCTACGAGATGCCCTAGGGAGGAAGGAAACAAACGGCAAAAATCATAAATGATTGTACAGTCTAACAAGTTATTCATATTTTTTCTTCTCCACCTTCAGTTTGGTTAGGTAGAATCGATTGCTTATATGTGAAAAAAGTTGTGGATTCTGATTATGCGGTTAGTGCAATTTGATTGTCAAATTCATTTGTATATCATCTAAACCAGTGCTTTGACAAATTGAGTACTGGTCATATAGTTTGTTCATTCCTAAATTTTGGACTAGTAGTGCAAAAAAATGCATTTCACAGTGCTTAACAATTTAAAATCTATTTGAATCCTAGGCTAGTGCGTGGGATCCAGTGTGTCGTGCCATGTCATGTTAATTGCATATCATAGTGCTTAGGAATCTAATATAGATAGAAATCCTCTGTTAGTAGCATAGTTCCAATGTTATGTCATGTGAGAAGGAATACCTAACCACAGGAGCAAAGTCATGCTTTAGTCCCATATAAGTAGAGATGTGAAATTAGGTTTCTTGCCCATTGACAAGGTGCTAAAATCCGTATTCCAAATGACATGTTATTTCTATTCTTTTTAGATCTTTGTGAATTGAATACAAATTATTTTACCCATGCCCCGGTGGGTTTGAACTATTGTTGAGCTGGTTAGATAGTGTCACACCACTTCAGATTGAGATAACTTCATAGTGCGGGGTTTGAATTATTGTTGAGCTAGCTCTAAAGGGTAGAAGGTGGGTTTAAACTGTTGTTGAGCTTGTTAGATTTAAGTATCACACCACATGAGATAATTATGGCGCTGGTTAGATTAAGTGAGATGGTTAGATTAAGTGCACAGCACTTCAGATAACGATGGGGCTCTTTAGATTAAGTGAGCTGCTTAGATTAAGTGTCACACCACTTGAGATAACCATGGACCATGGAGCTGGTGTCACACTACTTGTAGGGTTGGCAACATTGCTATGGGGAAATATTAGGTAACATTCTAAAATTACCATGCGAAGTATTAGGTGACATTCCACAAGAATATCGCATCGCAAATCTTGTAGGTTAATTTATGGAACATTTGTGGACACTAACCTAACATGAAATTATATTTCTTTCTTGGCATACCAATTATCCCCAACAAATTATGATCAAAACTGGAAGGTTTTGGAAACCCATTTACGCTGATTACAATATTTTTTGTTGTTGTCTAGTTGATTAAGCTTCTTCCATCATTTCTTTTTTGGTAAGTGTGGTGGTTGTACTGGCATAATTTGGAATTTAAATGTGTAGCAGTGTGTCGATATGGTTGTACATATGAAGGAGGAGAATTTTGTATTGAATAATTATAATTTCAGAGGAGAATTTTGTATTAAATAATTATAATTTCAGAGGGTTGTAATTTAGTAAGAATTTGGCAGAATTTCAGGTAAGTCTTGGAGTTCTACTATGATCTAAGATTTATGCATTTCCCAATTCTTAATCCATCTAGTTCATTGAAATTTGAATCAGAGTATTGAATCAATGGAATCTGTGTTGTCAAATTTCAACCACGGGATTGGAGTTTGCTGGAAGCAGTGCAATGATTGGAGTTTGCTGGAAGCAGTGCAGTGAATCAATCTTCTAGCGCAATGAATCGATTGAGTATTTGGATTCTTATCAAATCATTTGAAAATCTAGAGGCAGCAAATTTCAATTAATATGTGCAATTAGGTAGTTTTATTGTATGTGTTTTTGTGGGAGTATTAAACATCAAATAAATAATTATGATTACAAATTTATTTGATTTTGGTATATTGTGAATTGCAACTACTAATATAAACATTTGAGTTATAAACCGTAACATCTGAGGCAGTAATTTCAATTAATATGTGCAATTAGGTAGTTTTATTGTATGCGTTTTTGTGGGAGTATTAGACATCAAAACCTAATAAATAATTAAGATTACAAATTTATTTGATTTTGGTATATTGTGAATTGCAACTACTAATATAAACATTTGAGTTATAAACTGTAACATCTGAAAAGAGTAGACATTTGAGTTATAAACTGTAAAATCTGAAAAGAGTGCAATGACTCGATTAAGTATTTGGATTCTTAACAAATCATTTGAAAATCTAGAGGCAGCAAACCCACATTTCAATTAATATGTGCAATTAGGTAGTTTTATTGTATGTGTTTTTGTGAGAGTATTAAACACAACCTAATAAATAATTAAGATTATAAATTTATTTGTCTTTGGTATATTGTGAATTGCAACTACTAATATGATTACCTAGACATTTGAGTTATAAACTGTAAATGCAAAAACTGTAAAACCAAAAATGAATGCAAAATAACTAGCTCAATGCATTAGTTATAAACTGCAAAAGCTAGAATTATAGCTAAAAGCTAGAATGGATGCAAAATGGAGCAAAAACTAGAACTATAACTAAAGCTAGAATGGATGCAAAATGGATTAGATGAAAACAATTTTGATTTAAGAGTATAAAGTTTAAATCTTTCAATAATTTTGAGTTAGGAGCGTAAAGTTAAAATCGCTAGAATGGATGCAAAATGGATTAGATGAAAACAATTTTGATTTAAGAGTATAAAGTTAAAATCTTTCAATAATTTTGATTTAGGAGTGTAAAGTTAAAATCTTTCAATAGGAAACAGTTTTGATTTAAGAACACAAAGTTTAATCTTTTTATAGGAAAAGTGGAATGTGTATAAAAAGGGACAGCTATAAAAATCATACAAAATTTAAAATCCACTTTGACAACAATATGAAAGAAGTGCAAAAACACAAAATCCACTGGTAGCAGATTGAAAATTCTAATACTAGTAGTTTCTACCAAGGAAAGTTGAGGCACAATAAAATTGATAATGTAGATGGATCATTTTAAGAAGAAAGAAATTCTAATACTAGTAGGTTCTACCAAAGAAAGTGGAGGCACAGTAAAATTGATAATGTAGATGGATCATTTTAAGAAGTAGATACCAAATGGTGAGATTTAACATTTGTATAAAATTTGAATTAAATGTTTAGCATTTGGAGCAATCTGTCAATCAAAAAGTGATTTACTATATACAAGCATGATAATGGAGACATTTTACGGGTACTCTGTTAAACATTTACAGAAATGCTACGATTTTACCATTCAAACCATAATTTAATTTCTGCTTTATTTATAGAGTTTACTATTGATTTGGATGCAGTTTTACTTATACATTGTAATAGTCTAATCTACATCTCAAACACCTTTTGAATAATATTCAACTAACTACTAAGAACAAAATTCTTGGTTGTGAACAATGAATTATGTTGATATCATTGCTAACTTAGATCATCATGGCAATCTTCAGCAGCATAATGTTTTTGTATATTCATAATTTTGCTGCAATTGTATGGTTTGAATCAATACCCCATTTATTGGACTTATATTTTGATAGAGTATAGATATCCAGTTGATTAGACACATAATTTGATAAATGGTAAATAATACAGAAAGGGAGAGGAAAAAAATATAGTAGATTAAGTCTGTTAAAAACTAGAATGAACTGAAGTTTCATTGAAAAATAGTTAAAGTGCAATTGTGGTTTTTATTCGACTTTATAAAGGTATGTGATGGAGACACCTAGTTCAAGTGAAAATGAGGAGAATGACATATGCAATTCAAACACATCATAAACATCATTTTTTATATATAGAGATTTTGTATTAAACAACTTCTATAATTTTCTCAATTTTTTTTCTTTTCCCAATGAAAACCTTACACAATACTTTTTTCCTCAAGATATGGGGATGGAGAGGTTCAAATATCAACCACAATAATTATTAGTAATCCCAGAGGACTTAATTAGAGTAAATTATGATCTATGACCTCTTTATCAACAACACACGTAGTACAAATAGTTCATATGTTTGAATCAATCCTTGGGGCTGGACAAATTTTATACACACATTATGATTGTAATTTGTTTTAATTGCGTTGTAAGCTTGCCGAAGGTCTAGAACTCTATGTTATAGTAACATGTATTATAACACTTAGATATATATTTGTGAAATGGACATTAAGAATGAATACAGGATTATGACTTTGAAAATAAAGGATAATGTGGTACTTATATGAAAATAAAATGAAGACATGTTGCCATTAATAAAGTCATCAATTGTGAAAATAAATGGCCTTGAATTATTATTATTGTATGTTTTTTATGCCATAGTTATTAGAATGTAATAATTTCATGTAATATATACTATAAAGACGTCACATATCACTAATTTTTTAAAGATTTTATACTAAATCCTACAAAATATTCTATTGGTGCTCTATATGTTTTTTATGCCATAGTTATTAGGATGTAATAATTTCTTGTCATATATACATACCATAAAGACATCACATATTATTGCTTTTTTAAAGGTTTTATACTAAATCCTCCAAGATAGTTTATTAGTGCTTTATATGATTTTTATATTAAAAAGCGAAAAAATGTATATTGTATTAAAATACTAACATTTTTCATCACTATTTCAATTTAGAATTTTATCCATGGTTAACACAAACTTGGTTTCAAGTCATACATATAACAAGTGGGTGCTATAATTTCAGCTTTAACTTAAAGGTTAGGGGAGCCAACTTTGATCTATCATGAGATTATTTGTCAAATCTCATGATTATCAAATAAAAGGTTGAAGATTATGGTATAAATAGGTTCAAGGCAACCATGTTTAACATGCAAGTGATTCCACACGAATGTTTCAAAAGAATTACAAGAGACCTCACATATATGCTCCTTTCAAATTGTCATTAATATTATATAAACAATATTAATTAATTGGCTAAGTTTTAGCATGTTTACATAAAGATATCAATTGTTAACAATGTGGAAAATACAAAAGACAGAATTTGAGATTTGAGAATTAGGATGTTGAAGTATATGTTAGCAAATGTGGTACAATGCATCCTTTTTCATCCTCCATACATATTATGATTCACATATATCTACATTTAAGAGTAATAACAATTGATAAATAATAATAATAACAATTAATAATAAGAACAATTATTAAAATATATTTGTAAATAAATCCAACATTTCATAGTGAAAGCTAATGGTTACAAAAATCCAAAGCCTAGTTTGAAGTATATATACTATTAAAATATTTTGAATGACACCCAAAAGGGGGAAGAGCATGACTATGAATGAAATGATTGTGAAAATCATAAAGCATATGGTCATTAATGGTTAATAAAAAATGGTTTACTTATTACAATAATAAATTCAATTAATCTTCTAGAAATGCAATGAGAAATCTATGAAAAATGGGAAAAATGAAGTAATAACAAACACTCTATACATGCAAAGAATAATGTTTCAAACAAGAGTGCCTTTATTAAGAATGCAGTCATCAAACTACTTATTATCAGGGTACTTTTATTTTCGAGGAAAAAAACCATTATTTTATTTATTTTGATAAATAAAATTACGTTTTACATATACACAACTAAATGTGTATTCAACAGGATCTACCCAGATCCCAACTGTGGCAAAAAAAAAGCATAATTGACCAGCGAAAAAAAACACAGATACATGATCACCACAAGGGTCGACAGTAGTCCAAAAAATTATGGATAAATGATACCCATTGTCTAACAAAGAAAACAAGAAATAAGAGCCTCAGAAGGCTCCAAAAATATGCCATGAATAGCCTAACAACAATGATAATGATTAAAAGACATAACACCAAAGTATCTAAAGCTGAGAATATTGATCATCCATATAAGGCTTGTGATAAAAGCTGATATGTTCATCATTTAAAACTTCTTCAATGTGCCATAAGCCCCGATCTAGCAAAAGACCTTCCTTAGAAAGTCTATTTGTTTCCCTATTTCTACCTATGTAAATATGATTGCAAGAAAAATATGAATAAGTAAGCTTCACTCTTTGTAAAACCTCCAAGATATGAACAAGATGAATACTATGACATTGTTGTATCTCATTAACTCATTTAATGACCAATAAAGAGTCACTAAACACTTGAAGATGATCACATCCCTTTTGTCTAGCAACAACAAACAAAGAACAAGAAGATAATAGTTCGACCAAATTGTTAGTTCCCCTCCCTAACCCCATACATATTTTCAAGCGATGCTGATCAAATATATGTAAAATGAAGTTACCTCCACATAAGTGATCCTCCACCTGTCCAACACCATCAAAGTATCCCCACAGGCAAGATATATATGGCTCTTCTGAAATAAAATTTTTGGATCGAGGAAAATCTGACAGAATAGGCAATACTTTTGCTGCCACTCAATTCAGAATGGAAGACTTATTTTGGGAATTTTTTTATTTTTTATTTTTATTTTGCGCTAGCCAAACACCCCAATAAATGATTATTGGTAGATCCGTATAGATTTTGGTGGACCTGTTTTATACCCATAAGCACCACTGCTCCAACGATGGTCCTTGCCAAACATAGTCTTGACCAATGGTCGAGCACCACCTATACTAGACCTGGTGAAAGAAAGGGCATTCAACAAAAATATGCTCAATGGAATCAATATTAGATTTACATAACAGGCACCATCAAGGCCCAATTTTGTATTTTATGCGAAATATGCTAAGTAGAGACTTTTTTGGTCAAAATGCACCACATAAAAATACGAGACTTTGCCAGACTTTTTATCTTCCAATCTTCTTTCCACCACCACCCCCCCTCTCCATCCTCAACCACCACATTCAGATGAAGATACCCCGACTTTGGAGTATATATATCCACTGGACAGTGGAGAGTGAGCCTAGACTAGCTCATCCTTAGCCTGAGAAATTATGATGTGACTAGTAACCAAGTTCTCCAAGAAACCCCACTAGGTTTCATGATGTTCCTGAGCAATTTGCAAATCATCCATTGAGAGCCACCCCTAACACCAAATAATAGTATGGGCTAGATAATACATGCAAGTATCAAGCCAACTTATTACCTTAATAATTAATTAATTTGTATATTTAATTGTCAATTTGGGGTTCAAATATTTGCAAGATGCTGTGATCTATATATGCTAATTACAAGTTCTCATATTAAATTAGTTCGTCTAATTTGCCTCTAAGAAAAGGGAATTGCAACATCAATAAAAAAATTAATGGAAATAACAATCGACAATTAAACACATTGTGGTAGTGATCAATGGAAATAAAAAAATATCCTACACCAAATGAGTCTTTGTTTCCCAATCATAGGTCCATCCTGTTGTTGTAAAATGTAACTAGGTTAGATCTTCATAATCATCATTGTACTTGTATCATTATGTATTTTATGTAAAAAGCAAAAAAAGAAAAATAAATTTTATTATCATCATTTTATTAGTTAAACATGTTCTTCATACCTCTAAGATTTATTGAGTCAAATAGTCAAAGTCCTATTTAAAATTGTTATAAAAAAAAGGAGAATTAAAAAAATGTGATTTTGGTCAATTCATCTCAAGAAACCAAGTCGACAATCCTAGATGTTAACTCACTAAAAGGATGTTTCTTTTCACATATGAGAACAACTATATATTGGCATGTGTCCTCAAGCAAATGGAAAGCAATTCAATGCTCTTTTTGTGATGAGTTTAATGTACAAAGGTGCGAAGTTCAGAGACTACATTCTTGTGAAGGAGTACGAGTTCCTAAGGCTATACTTCTGCAACATTTGTGAGTTTTCTAGTTATATGTATGAGATAATGCGATTCCTGGATCTGAGATAATGCGAACTTTCTGTGAGAGATCGTCTGAAATAATGCGAGTTTTCCATGAGAGTTTATTTGAGATAATGCAAGTGCTCTATGGAAGATGATTTCAGAATTTGGAGGGTTTGAATTGGTTTTTTGGAGGTTGGATTTGGGACATGGATTTTTTACTTTGATTTAATTCTGTAAGAAGAGGATTTTTTCCTGGGTTTTTCCTTGTGAAATTTTTTGTCCTGGCTTGGAACCTATATCTTGTGTGGCTTGGAACCTATATCTTGTGTCCCTTGTTATGTATGATCAATTTTTTTTTATAAATATAAGAATAATAAGCCAATAAAATTCACACGTAATTATCCTGATAAATAAATCAACACTAACACCAAATCCCACTGATTTCTCAATATGGTACTTGAAGATCACGGCATTTTTGAAGCAATCTTCTCTCTCTTTGAAGAAAATCATCATCATATAAGGAGATTCTAAGCTTCTTTTGATAAGTCAGTCCAAGATACACTCTTTGTCTGGATTCCAAACTCAAAGTACTATATGCGAATTTTGAGTTATGCATCCGAAGTTCTGTGACATTCGAAAGAACTGTGGTAACATTTGAACCTTGTGGTTATACGATTGAAGAGATCAAGAGATCCGCATCTGAAAGAACAAATGGTTTGCAACTTCCAATTACAGTATAGACTCACATATAATTCCAATGTATTATATGGCTCATCTCATTAGCATGTTATGTTTATGAGGTAATACTATGGTATGGCTCACTATTTTTCTATGATGGCTCAGTTCTGTTCTAGCATGCACCCTTCTCCGGTGGCTCGCACAACATTCTATGACTCGTATGCCCTAAACAATAGATCACATTCTCTATGAGATTCATATTACTCTTTCAGTAGCATCGAAAACAATGATTACTCTATGCCACGCAATATGTATAATGACTCGATCGCTTTACCTATGAGGCTCGATGTATATGTTCTGTGACTTGCTATAATAAACAAAGGCTCATTGTGTCTTGAATATATATATTTCAGTGGCTCGTCACGTTCTCTGGGTGCCTTGCATTCTTTATAGTTCATTGTCTACTTTCTGTAGCTAGAAATATGCTCTGAGGCTCGATCTCTATGGTTCACAATACACCATGGCTCAGTAGGCTCACACCTATAGACAATGAATCATTATTTTTATGGCTCACATTACACACTGTGGTTTGTTGTTTTTGTGACTCGCACTATATTTTTATGTGGATTGATCATACTTTGGGGCTCACACCCTTCTTTTGTGATCCTCTATGGCTCGTCTCGATGTTAGTCTTTGTGATTTGAATTCATTCACTATGGCTCATTGTGGGTGGGTAACATATCTTGATAGTATTGTGTGGCTTTGACCAATATGATAATGGGACAACAAATTATATAAAAATGTGACTTGAATCTATTTCACTGTGACTACACCATATGCATGACATTTGATATGGATGTAACCTTGTTAACAATGATTACGATGTATGAACAATGACCTTGCAGTTAGATGATGATCTATATAACAATGATAATAATAACATGACTGTGTTGCACAACATAGATACCCGAAAAGTCTCCTCATCATATAAGGCAGTTGGATGGCAAGTCATTGACTTCAATGGATGACAATAATAGTAATATTGTCATATGCCAGAAGGATTCTCACAATGATAGTAATATAGTTGTATGCAAGAATACTTATGACATAAAACTACAATATATGATAATGTTGGATTGTGAAATGTTCTCAAGCAACCATGGGATCTCATTTCACCATGAAGTCGCCCTGTTTAGAAGGAACCAAAACTATGAGAAAGAAACCAAGATTATCACTAAATAAGGAACCAAAACTATGAGACAGAAACCAAGATTATCACTAAATATGAAGTACTTCAAGGACATCTCATAGGCACAAATGGACAGAAACTTTGAGTTTGATGAAGCTCATCTTTGTGTTACAAATATCATAAGTAGTCAAATGATGGAACCATGACAAAACTAGCAACTCAACAAAGGTTTTGAAGTTGAAGAAATTGAGGCGCTTGAAGAAGAACCGAATCTTTGCAAGAAAGAGATAAGGTATAGTTGCAAAGGTTTGTATAATTTTTATGTGCATTTCATGATATATGTCAAGTTCTCTAGATCATGGTGATGAACAATTGAAAGGACCTGCATAAATATAGATTAGAGGCTGTGACATATAAGAGTTTGATGATGAAGTATTTAATTGCATATGAATACTAGGTCTTATGGATAAAAGACATGTCAACCAATATCATTAAGGTTTTGCAACATGACAGTAGAATTTTGCAATGCATGCATGACAATGAAGGATCTAGGGTTTACATAGAGCTTTGCGATTTTTGAGTAGTAGCTCTTAAAGACTTTGGCATCTAGGGTTTATAAGCCCTAACATAGTTTGGAATAAAATAAACCCTAGAGACATTCTCGTTGTTAGAAGTCAATTTAACCTTTGATTTTTAATGTGAGAACAAGGTTGGTGAACAGGTCTAAGATTAAGAGGGAGATAATCCTTCTCAAAAGATAAGTACTCTATATCTCTTTGTTTGTTATCTTTATGCCTTTTTCTTTATTTTCTTTCATGATCTTATAACAAAAGGTATAGGTCAAGATAAGTTCTTCCTAAAGCTTGACTAGCAGAAGGAATAAGTGGAAGAACGTGGAAAAGCATGAAGATGAAGAAGTAGACAAAAATTTGAAGGTTTCATAAAGGAAGTAGATTAGAGGACAACGAGTCCACTTACCTTAGATGAAAAGAGGGGGTTGTAAATGCCTTAATGGATGCAATATTGAATCTTGCTAATTGGTTCGTTCCAGGAACACATTGATTGATGATTGAAAGTTGAAAAGAGCATGAAGCAGAACTTTGCTGTAATATGAAAATAGACCATGCAAAGGAATGTTGACCTCAAAGGGAGCAAGTAGCAAGATCTTTAAGAATCCCAAATCTTGACTAAAAAACTATTGTGATTTGGAAACTTTGATAATGATGGTATATGGTTTGGCTTCCTAAAAGAAATTATTGTAGAAGTATGTGAAGAGGCTGAAAATATAACTTGCTTGATGATATTATACTCGCTGTTGTTTGATTTGATATGGGAGCACATGGATTGACTGGATGACACTAATGATGGCATGGAGGAGAATGAAGACCGAATATTGTTATGTATGGATAAAATGCATGTGCTAGCAACTGTGAGGAAGTTTGGCTCCTTGAAGATGTTAAATGAACCATTTAATGACAAAGTTGCATGGTGATTTTCAAGATCTAGGAAGCTCAGAGTTCAATATGACGTGATGCTATTAGGAGCTGAGAAACTCTGTCATGAAGGTAAAGTGTGAAAGAATTTGGCTCGAAATATAGAAAGATTAGGTATGATATAGTGCGAGAAAGTAGCCCTGTAGCGACAACTATATCTCCACGGAAGTACAAGTAGCTGACGTATTGATGAAGTATGAGACAATATAACACTGTAGTTATGCCTCCTTAGTTAAGAGGGAGTAAGGGTCTCCTCCTTGGTAGGGAGGGAGCGATGGTGGACACCGTATTCTCCATGTGTCATGCATTGGGCCATGATTAACAACCGTAAGTATAGTGAAGGCACTGATAGGGAGAATGGAGGATTGGATAAGCATATAGGGAAAATACTCCTTGAGTATTTGGAATCCAAGTTAGGTAGTAGTCCCATGGACTGATAATCTTTGAGGATAAGATAGAGTATCGAAGATAAGAGTAGTCAAAGAGGATTGATATTCTTTTAGGATTGGGAATCCAAGATAAGAAAAGTCCTATAAAGACATACCTAGTGAACATCCGAATGGGGTATGTGCATTGAGAGGTTGTGGTGTTGGTGTCCAAATGTATGACTCCTAGCATTGTGCTCTAATATAGTGGAGAGTTAAAGCTTGTTACTCAAGGCCTTGCTATATTGAAATTTGAAAATGCTGATCATGACATTGATACTTGAAGATGGCTTATCAATTTGACCCTTCTTATGAGAATATTTCAATTTGAGAGTATCATTGTACTAATTGTGTAATTATGAATACCTACCTAGTTAAGAGGGAGTGTTGGAAAATGTAACTAGGTCAGTCTTCATAATAATCATTATACTTGTATCATTATGTATTTTATGTATAAAGCAAAAAGAAGAAAAATAAGTTTTTTTTTTTTTTTTTTAATTATCATTCTATTAGTTAAGCATGTTCTTCATGCCTCTAGGATTTATTGAGTCAAAGAGTCAAAGTTCTATTTGGATTTCTTGTAAAGAAAAGAGAAAAAAGAATTTTCAAAAATGTGATTTTGGTCAATTCATCTCAAGAAGCCAGCTCAACCCTCTTAGATGTTAAGTTGGCTCACTAAAAGGACGTGTCCTTTCGCATATGAGAACAACCATATATTGGTATGTGTCCTCCACCAAATAGTAAGCAATTTGGTGCTCTTTTTGTGATGATTTTTTCGGTAGAAAGGTGGAAAGTTCAAATGCTACTTTCTTGTGAAGGAGTACGAGTTCATAAGACTATACTCTTACAACAAATGTGAGTTTTCTGGTTATGTGTCTGAGATAATGTGAGCTTCCTAGTTTTGAGATAATGCAGAGTTTTTGTGAGAGATCATATGAAATAACATGAGTTCTCTGTGAGAGTTTATCTGAGATAATGCAAGTGATCTATGGAAGATGATTTGAGAATTTGGAGGGATTAACTTGGTTTCTTGGAGGTTGGATTTGGGTATTGGATTTCTCACTTTGATCTAATTCTATAAGAAGAGGAGATTTTTCTAGGTTTTACCCCTTGTGGGGTTTTTGCCTTGGCTTGGAGCCCATATATTATATCTCTTGTTCTTTGTGATCTTCATATTTTTTGATTTTGGTAATTAGTTGATAAAAAGAAGAATATAAATGTAATAATAATAAACCAACAAAATTCACAAGTAGTTATCATGATAGAGAAATCAACACTAACACCCAAGCCTATTGATTTCTCAATAACTATCATATAATAGAGTATCACTATTGATCTACATCATTATTAAATTAGTGAATCTTGCAAATCAATCCAATATAAAATAATCTATTAATACTTTCGTTCTTCTTGGGAAAAAATATGTAATTTCTATTTACGAGGAATAAACAAAATTACAAACTGTAGATGCTTATCACATTCCCATGGTTTGTGTCCTCAGAGTAGTTCATCAACTTTCAAAAAACATTACAAGTTTCTTTATCCTATCATTGTTTATGATCAACACAAAAGCAATATATTTTTTTATATTGTAACAACCATGGTGAGAATTCCATGTAATAAAAGTTAATAAAGGAAAAATAATAACAACAGTTATGGGACACTTATTCCAAGCTGAATGTTGGACAAGACATCCTAGTGTGGGTGTTCCTTTGGTTTATTATGGCTAAGGAAATTGACAAAGCAAATGGAAAATGATTTGGAGAGGCAAGAGACATTATTTGGCATTTTATTTATGAAAATAAAGGAAATTAGGAGAAAATGAAGGTGAAATGTCACAGGTTGCATGTGAGGAGGAAAATGAAGGAAAATAATGGAAAATTTAAGAAAATAGAGGCCTCATTAATAAAAAGGATTTTGAGGATCAGTTGGTACCTTTTATTAGTTCAAGTTTGGAGCTCTCTCTCATACTCTTGGACACTTAGAGTTTTCTTGGAACACTTTAACATTGGATCAAGAAAAGAAAAGAAGGAAAGAGGAAGCAAAGATCAAGCAGGGAAGAGTAGGATCTAGCAACTACAATGGGATTATTTGCAGGTATCAATTTTCATGTGTGATTTCCTTGCTAGGTATGGAAATGCATGGTAAATGCATGTGTGTATTTGGTTCTTTTGTTGTCATTGGCATGGGTTTTTCCAGGTGTGACAATGTTTTTTCAACCTAGCCTTTCCATTTCTGGATAGCCATGGTGTGGTGGGTTCTTTTGTATGTGGTTGAGATGAATTGTCGGATGGATTTGAAGCTGAGTGGGGTCGTCCCAAGATTATTCACAAGGCCTAGCAATCCCGGGATGGGATACACGGTAAAGTTTGAATGTGAACACCTCAATTGAGCCTAGGAATTCCTTGACCGGTGAAACATGGTAAAGCTTGGTGGTGAGCACCCTTGATTGGGCCTAGGAATCCCGATATGGGATACACGGTAAAGTCCAGAGGGTGGAGACCTCGTAGGCCTAGGAATCCCTTGATCGATAATGGCGGGATACATGGTAAAGCCGATAGGTTGGGATAGAAAAATCCCTCATTGTGTAGGTGGAGAGACTCGGTGGCATCCATGCTTTTTTTTGGCCTAGTGATTCGATGAGGATTGTGGTAAACCCTAGTATTGTATGATTTATTGTTTATTGCCTGGTGATCTGGTGGGGATTGTGGTAAATCTTGGGTTTATTGTTGAGGGTGAGGTGTTGTAGCCTCGAGAAGGCTTGGTTGATTTTGGTTATAAGTCCCACTTTCATGCTTGGAATATGGCACAGGGGTGATTGGCTGAAAGAAAGATTTGATTCAGCCAATCTATGGTCAAGTGGTACATGGAAGTCCCGAACCTGGTTGGCATAATCATTCATTAATAAGAACTATTTATCCTTGGTATTTTATGAGAAAATGTACTTGTTAATATGAGGCATTTATGGCTAATGTATCCTTGTTATTCTGTTGGTTATATGCTAGTTATGAGCATGTTTTATGACAATGATGATGTATGGCTCTCATCATGTTTTGATTTGTAAATGAATGTACAATGAATATATGACCTAATAGATGATAATGCAACTAATGTGATAAGGAATCAATTATTCTTAGCGATTCTCAGATAAGTATGAGACCCCTATGCTCAAATATGTTGTTAGGACCTGTAGAATGCATATTTGTGACATGTTTGACGAAATGTCTTTCATGGCTAGAAGGGGTCTAGCCAAGTCTTTGTTTAAGTATTTGCATTTGTATCATTGTTTAGATGTTACTTTTCATTCCTGAAAGTTTCATGGAATTTTTGGCAGTGGCCTGAGTCGTGGCTATGAAAAAGTGGCACAAAATACAGGGTCACAGGTTTAGAACTAATTGAAAAAGACCTCAGTCACTTGCATGTCTATGCTGTGAGAGCGAATGGAGGGACCTAGTCATATGCATGCCCATGTCATGGGAGAAACCGAGGATTTAGGGCAGTGAAATTTCAGTTTGTATCAGGGGCTAGTCACCTAGATGGGATGGATGGCTCATGGGGGTTCTGTTGCAGGTGTAGAAGGCTAGGTTGTTTGTGTTCTGTCGGTTCCACTTCCTTAACTATACATGGGGAGTTGAATCAGATTGCAGATTGGTAACTTAGGTAAATGTGGGAGGAGGGTGTTACAGAGTGGTATCAGAGCATGGTTCACCCCTTGGATTGGATGGGTGGTGTGTGTTGGTCATGCATTCATGTCGGTTGCATATGTGTTACTTATACTTGTGGTCTATGTGCTTGTTGCATATGCATGGTGTTGGTCATGGTTGCAGTGATGTCGCCATGTGAAAGTGGATGGTGTGTTGTTGGGTGTGTTTATCATGAGTATAGGTTGGTTATGCATTGGTTATGCATGTCAGTGTTTGTATGTATCGTGTATGCATGCATGTTGTCCATATGTTGATTATGCATACATTGATATGGGTGTAGTTGTCATGCATGAGGTCATGATGTGTGGTTGATATGGTCATGCATTGATGACTAGACTATGGTTAGGATGATATCTATATGTTGTTATGATTATGTTTATATATGTATTGTGCTAATATAGTTGATCTTGCAGATGAGATATCCTCCCCGAAATATATAGAGGTACGTTGATTATGTTTATATTTTGGTTTAGCTCACACAGTATGATTTGCAGGAAGAAAACAACAAAGATGAATAGCAAGATGGTAGACTACAGTTCCCGAGAATCTCCCTATGGATCATGTGAGCAGTGTGGTGTTTGGAATTCTTCTGAATTAGCAAACACATTGAGAAGCTTGAAGGAAGAATTAAGGAGTTGCAAGGCAGATAATGAAAAAATCATGCAGGCACAAGAGAAACAAGTAGAAGTCAATGCAGTAATCCTTCAGAGTTTGTCAGAATTGCAGAGACATGGACCACTTCAGATCAGCCATGGACAAGAGAATAGGACTAATGGGGCATATGGTAGTAGATCTCATGGTGGGCACAGGTCATATAGGGATGACACAGTTAGAGATGGAAATTTATTGGATACTCCGATTCAGAGAGGTGATGGACACATGTACTATTCTAGTTCTGGTTCCGACAGGCACTATGATCGTCATTGTTATCATCCTTACAGGAGGAGTGACAGGGGATATTTTTCGGATGAGTTTAAGAAAGCTAAGCCACCTACCTTTGATGGAGATTTGAAGAAGCCGGAGGATGCAGAGGCTTGGTTACTTGGGATGAAGAAGTTCTTTGAGTTGCATAATTACATAGATAATATGAAGGCCAAAGTAGCTATCTTCAGCCTGAAAGGTAAAGCAGACATCTGGTGGGAAGATGTGAAGCGGGTCAGAGACATCAGGACAGAAGAGTTGAGTTGGCATGAATTCAAGAGACTTTTAAGAAGAAGTACTTGTCAGAGAGGTACTATGACAACAAAGCCAAGGAATTCTATGAGCTAAAAATGGGATCGATGATAGATGAAGAGTATACGACCAAGTTCTTGGATTTATTGAGGTATGTACCGTATCTTAAAGATGAAATGGCTAAAGTTCATAGATTTTTCTGTGGATTTCCATTAGCATTTAAGGATCATATTGAGTATGATAAACCTCTGTCATTGGAGGAAGTTATTGGGAAATTGAAGCACTTTTATGAGCAGTCAAAGTGTAAGACATAATCTCAGCAAGGATGGAAAGGGAAAGATAAAGCTAAAGGTAAATGGCAGCCGAAAAGCACAAGGCCTCAGAATGCAGAAGATAAAGATAATGTTGCACCATACAAGAAGTTCAATGTAGATAGACAGGGACATGGGTCACAACAACATAATAGAGGTGATAGTACTAGATGGTTGGAGTGTTGTATATGTGGTAAAGAGCATCTCAAGAGATATTTTCTGTAGTATCAGGGTGGTAGGCCTCAGATTTATAATGCACAGGAGGTGCACACTATTGGGGATGTCGGACAAAGCATTCATCGTATCTACATGGTGCTGGATAATAGGCAGGTAGATCACCATGCATCTATCATTGAGATGGATGGTAAGATTTGTGATCAAGTTGTTTCTATTTTGATTGACCTAGGATCTAATTATAGTTATATTAGTCCTGCCTGGGTGGATAAGTGTGGTTTGAATAAAAAAGTGCATGCAGAATATTGGTTAGTACAATTGGCTAACGGTACAAAGAGGAGAGTTCATCATTGGGTAAGAGCTTATGCATTTGAATTGAATGGTATGCCTACATCAACACATTTGAATGCATTGCCGTTGGGATCATACATTATGTTGTTGGGTATGGATTGTTTGTATATGCATATGACCAAGGTGGATTGTTATGAAAAATCCATTGAATGTTTGGATGAAAATGGAGAGCAAAGAATCTTACAGGGTAAGAAGAAGGCAACATCAGTTAGGATGGGGGAAACTATGCAGGCAACACACAATCACAGAAAAGGGTGTGTATTATTTGCAGTACATATCTCTAGTGACAAAGGTAAGGAGGATGAGGATGCAGAGGTATTGAGAAGGTACCTGGTTTTACATAAGTAACAGGATGTGTTTCGAGCAGAGATTTCAGAGTTTCTGCTTCACAGAGAAGTGGAATTTTCTATTGAGTTGGTACTAGGGGAAACACCAACATCAAAGGCACCTTACATGATGAACACTTCAGAGTTAGTAGAGTTGAAGTTGCAGTTGAAGGAAATGCTTAACAAGGGATACATTAGGCCAAGTGTATCTCCTTGGAGTGCATCGATATTGTTTGTGAAGAAGAAGGATGGTACTCTCAGGTTGTGCATTGATTACAAATAGTTGAATAAGGTGACCATGAAGAATAGGTATATGTTGCCGAGGATTGATGGCTTGTTTGATCAGTTGAAGGGAGCAAAAATATTCTCAAAAAATGATCTGAGATCTGGATATGATCAGGTCTGCATTAAAGAAGAGGACATCTACAAGATAACTTTCCGGAATAGGTATGGGCATTAAGAGTTTGTTGTAGTTCCATTTGGTTTGACTAATGCTCCAACTACCTTTATGTGCTTGATGGATAGTGTGTTAAGTCCTTATATGGACAAATTTGTTATTGTATTCATTGATGACATATTGATATATTCTAAGAATGAGGAAGAGCATGCCAAACATTTAGCAACAATATTGAGATTGTTGAGAGAGAATCAGTTGTATGCTAAGCTCAGTAAATGCAATTTCTTTTAGACAAAGGTGCATTACTTGGGACATGTTGTTTCCAAGGAAGACATATCAGTGGATCCGAAGAGGATAAGGGCTATCATGGAATGGGAATCTCCTAGAAACGTGGAAGAGTTAAGACCATTTATGGGGTTAGCAGGTTATTAGACAAGGTTCACCAGGAACTTCTCCTGGATTTCATATCCTATTACGTCACTATAGGGGCAAGGTAAAAAATTTTAATGGACAAAGGAATGTGCAACAAGTTTTGAGTAGTTAAAGTAGTGATTGACAAATGCTCCAGTGTTAAATATTGTAGATTCGAAAAAAAACTTTGTAGTGTGTACAGATGCTTGCAAGAGAGGGCTTGGTGGAGTCCTTATGCAGGAGGTACAGGTAGTATGTTACGAGTCATGGAAAATGAATGAGCACGAGTAGAACTATTTGAATCATGATCTTGAGTTAGCAACGATCATTCGTGCGTTGAAGATGTGGAGGCACTATCTTCTGAGTAGAAGGTTTGTATTGATGAGTGATCACAGTGGGTTGAGGTACCTATTTGACCAAACGAATCTGAATGCTAGGCAAGCTAGATGGTTGGCCACAATAAGTGAGTTTTACTTTGAGATTAGGTACACCAAGGGTTAAGAGAATAAGGTTGCATATGCTCTTAGCAGGTGGGTACAGGTAAATCATATTGCAACTATGAATTCTTATGGGATAGATCTACAAGATCAAATATTATAGGAAGGTCAACAGGATAACAGATACATGGATCTCAGGCAAAGGTTACAACAAAGTATAGGTACATGTCTAGATACAGGTATAGGTGAATAGGATGTGGACTATCATCTCTCAGCAGATGTCTTGATCATATTAAGGGACAAGATATATGTGCCAGACAGTAGTGAGCTCAGGAAGATTTTCTTGAGGGAGTTTCATGTGAAACCATATTCAGGATACCCAGGATACCAAAAGACATTAACAATAGTGAAGAAGTTTTATTATTGGACGAATCTGAAGAAGGATGTGGTAGAGTTTGTGGCTAGGTGCTTGGATTGTCATCAAGTAAAGGCAGAGTGCAAGCACACAGGTGGATTACTGTAGCCGATTCCGATTCCAAAGTGGAAATGGGAGGTAATTTCCATGGATTTCATTACAGGTTTACCGAGGACATCTAGACAACATGATTCCATCATGTTTGTGGTGGACAGGTTAACAAAGGTAACACACTTCATTCCAATGAAGTCCACTTATTAAACCAATGATGTAGCATAGGTATTCATCAGAGATGTGGTCAGATTGCATGGTGTTCCAAAGAAGATTGTGTCAGACAAGGATGCTAAGTTCACTTCCAAGTTTTGGAAGGATTTGTTTGCAAGTTCAGGGATAGAGTTGGCCTTTAGTACAACTTGCCATTCACGGACAGATGGAAAAACATAGAGGGTTAGCAGGATATTGGAGGATATGTTGAGGATGTATGTGATGCACCAGTAGAGGAGATGGGAGGAGTATCTTCCGTTGGTTAAGTTCACTTATAATAATGGTTAACAAGAGTCTTTGAGGATGGGTCCGTTTGAGGCACTCTGTAGGCATAGTTGCAATACTCCCATTAGTTGGAGTGATCCAGTGAACGTGGTGTTAATTGGATTAGATATGTTGGTAGAGATGGAATAGGAAATGTCAGTAATCAAGAAGAATATGAAGACAACATAAGACAAATAGAAAAGTTATGCAGATCAAAACAAGTTGTTTAAGGAGTTTCAGGTTAGGGAAAATGCGTACTTGTTCATCAAGCCCAAGAAGAGTTCCTTGAGGATTGGATCATGTGCCAAGATGACACCTTGATTTTGTGGACCTTTCAAGATACTTGAAAGGATCAAACCAATAACCTATCGAATTGCACTGTCTTCGACAATGAAATTCCATGATGTTTTCGATGTGTCATTGCTTGAGAAGTATGTTAAAGATGTTGACCATGTGATTGATTGGTCTGTATTGCAGGTGGAGATAGAAGGATAATTTCAGCCGAAACCATAATGTATATTGCAAAGAAAGATTCTCATGCTCTGGAACCAAGAAATCGAGCAGGTTAAAGTGCAGTGGAAGGACTTTGTGCTCAATGAAGCTACATGGGAGATGGCTGATCAGATGTGGGCTATGTATCATTCTCTATTCACAGGTTGAGAGAATGTTTTTGGTATATGTTTGGTATGATGTTTTTTGTATGTGTATGTATATGCATATGGATGTAAATATCGCCATGAGCTGTGTTATAAAGCTCCAATAAGAGGTATGGGTGTCATGTCATTATGGTTATCATGTAGTTATTTTGTCATGTTGGTTTGTTTGTCAGTAGGTTGATCATTATAAATACTACATCAAGCTAAGTTATAAAGATACATAATAAGTATTGTTGGTTGTAGGTATCATTGAACACTGAGGATGGTGTTCCCCCAAGGGGGAGGGTTCTGTAATAGCCTTGGTGAAAATTCCATGTAATAAAAGTTAATAAAGGCAAAATAATAACCACGGTTATGGGACACTTAATCCAAGTAGAATGCTGGGCAAGATATCCTAGTGTGGGTGTTCATTTGGTTTATTATGGCTAAGGAAATTGGAAAAGGCAATGGAAAAGGCTTAGGAAAAGGCATGAGACATTATTTGGCATATTATTTACGAAAAAAAAGTAAATTAGGTGAAAAGGAAGGTGAAAGGTCACATGTTGCATGCGAGGAGGAAAATGAAGGAAAATAATGAAAAAATGAAGAAAATAGAGGCCTCATTAACAAAAAGTCTTATGAGGATCAGTTGGTACCTTTTATCAGTTCAGTTTTTGACCTCTCTTTATTCTCTCTTTCTCATATTCTTGGACACAAATTTTTCTTGGAGCACTTCAGAACTAGATCAAGAAAAGAAAAGAAGGCAAGAGGAGGCAAAGATCAAGTAAGGAAGAGCAGGATCTAGCAACTACAATGGGATTATTTGCAGGTATCGATTTGCACGTGCGATTTCCTTGCTAGATTCGGCAATGCATGGTACATGCATGTGTGTATTTGGTTCCCTTGCTATCATTGGCATGGGTTTTTCCAGGTGTGATAGTGTTTCAACCTAGCCTTGCCATTTCCAGATAGCCATGGTGTGGTGGGTTCTTTTATATGTGGTTCAACTGGATTTTTGGATGGACTCGAAGCTGAGTGGTGTGGTCCTAGGATTATGCACAAGGCCTAGGAATCCTAGAATGGGATACATGGTAAAGCTTGAATGTGAACACCTCGATTGAGCCTAGCAATCCCTTGACTGATGAATGGAGGGATACATGGTAAATCCCAGTGGTGAGTTCCCTTGATTGAGCCTGTGAATCCCGAGAAGAGATACCTGGTAAAGCCCAGAGGGTGGAGACCTCATAGGCCTAGGAATCCATTGGTCGGTAATGGTGGGATACATGGTAAAGCCGAGAGGTTGGGACATACAAATACATCACGGTGTAGGTGGAGAGACCCAGTGGCATCCATGCTTCTTTTTGGCCTATCGATTTGTTGAGGATTGCAGTAAAGCATGATATTGTATGTTTATTGTTTATGGTCTAGTGATCTAGTGGGGATTGTGGTAAATCATGGTTCTATTGTTGAGGGTGAGATGGTGTAGCCTTGGGAAGCCCTAGTTTATTTTGGTTATAAGTCCCACATTCATCCTTGGAATATGACGCAGGGGTGATTGGATGAAAGAAAGAATTGGTTCAACCAATCTATGGCCGGGTGGTACGTGGAAGTCCCGAACTTGGTTGGCCTAATAATTCATTAATAAGAACTATTTCTCCTTGGTATTTTATGAGAAAATGTAGTGGTTCATATGAGGCATTTATGGCTAATGTATCCTTGTTATTTCTATTTGTTATACGCTGGTTATGAGCATGTTTTATGACAGTGTTGATGTATGGCTCTCATTATGTTTTGATTTGTAAATGAATATACAATGAATATATGACCTAATAGGTGATAATATAGATAATGCGATAAGACATCAATTCTTCTTAGCGATTCTTAGATAAATATGAGATCCCTATGCTTAGATATGTTGTTATGACTGGTAGATGCATATTTGTGACATGTTTGACAAAATGCATCTCATGGCTAGTAGGGGTCCAACCAAGTATTTGTTCAAGTATTTGAATTTGCATCATTTTTTTCAATTTTACTTTTCATTCTTGAAAGTTTCATGGAGTTTTGGGAAGTGGCATGAATCATGGCCCTAAAAAAGTGGCACAAAATCTGGGGTCGCAGGCGCAGAACTAGTTGAAAAATACCCCATTCACTTGCATGCCCATGATGTTAGGACGATTGGAGGGGCCCAGTCACATGCACGCCCATGTCATGGGAGCGGCCGAGGCTATAGGGTAGTGAAATTTCAGTTTGTCTCAGGGGCTAGTCACCTGGATGGGATGGATGGTTTCTAGGGGTTATGTTGCAGGTGTAGAAGGTCAGGTTTTATGAATTTTGTCGGTTCCACTTCCTTAACTATACGTGGGGAGTTGAATCATATTGTAGTAGCCTCTCGTCACATGTTTACCCCAATGGATTGGTTAAATTGGGGTAAATGTGGGAGGAGGGTGTTACATCTATCCATTACAAACAAAAATTGTCATGGTAATATCATGTTACAGTTCATATGTAAAAATTATTATCAAAAGAGTTGTAAATACATATATAAGATCAATAAATTGCAAGAGTCGTAATACAAACAATTTGTGGAGGATTGGAAAGTCTCATTTACACCCAAGAGTCAAGAAAAATTTCTTGTCATTGGCATTTTTTAATTTCATAAATATTGCAAGAGCCTTGGTCCATATTCAATCCAAATTTGGAGAGACCATATGTTTCTTCATTCTTTTTCTGTATTTATGATCAAAAGTTATAATTATGAAGGAAGATAACCTTTGATGATTTTTTTTGAAAAGAGGAAGAAGATATATTTTTTTAATCCCGCTGTTCCTTTCATCTAAATCCCCATAAAAATGTAAATTTGCAATACTT
Source organism: Pinus tabuliformis (assembly GCA_031772625.1). Lineage (NCBI taxonomy): Eukaryota > Viridiplantae > Streptophyta > Pinopsida > Pinales > Pinaceae > Pinus > Pinus tabuliformis. The sequence continues at coordinate 1,043,606,117 of CM062805.1, read as the reverse complement.
TGATGTTTAGCTAGTTGCAGGAGAAGATTAAGAGAAAACAATTTCATGAAGTTATTGGTAATATGCCCAATATTTGTTGAGATGGAAAAAAGTGTTAGAAATGTTTAGAACCACCCCCATTCCACCCATATATGGAGATCCTTAAGCAACTCCTTCAAAGAAGGTCCAAGGGAGATCCTTTTGTATTTCAATTTCTTTTATATATCACATAGACCTAAAGGAAATATCTTTTTTTTAAGGAAGACATAATAGCCACAATGTTGATAGAAACTCTTAAATGTCTAGGAATATTATCCTAAAAAATGTCCACATTTCTTCCTGGTAGAGTCTCGAACAAACAATGAGAGGGAGGTATTTATTGGATTCTTGATGATGCTTTGAGAACCACGATTTTAAGTAGTGACCCCATGTTCGTGGATTTCCAAGAGAATTTTTTTCCTATTGAATTATTTCATGCTATACTACTTGAGAGAAGTGACATGAAATAAATTAATGAGACAATCTCTAAATCATTCCAACAAAGAGGGAAAATACTAGGAATATGGAAGGATTTTTTTGTATATTATCCCACGTAGGGGATTTGTTTAAGAGAAATAGTCACATAAAGAGTTTGGATTTTGGAGGAAAACTTGATGTCCATAATTCTTTCCCCCGCCATTGAGGATCCACATTTACTACTTCTTGTGCTAGAGAAAGATATCCAAATTTAATAGTATATGATCTGTGAGCACTAAGATTCCATATGAGTTGATCATAATTGTCTAATGGAGAAACACTGGTAATTTTTAAGGATTTAATGTAGTATACCTAGGAGGATAATATGGGGTATACTTAGGGGGGATCATATGGGGTATAGAGGGAGGTATCCAATGTAATAATGTGATGTAAGGATAATGAATAAATGGACCATAGTTAACAATTAAAGTGGTTAACCCGCATTATGCAAGGGACCACAAGTAGTTAGGAAATAATGCGATAATCCCATAGTATTGTATGTACGGTATTGAAAGACCCATTTACCCATGGTATTGTATGTATGAAGCCTATATAGAGGCCAGAGACTCTTGATTGAGACATGTCAAGTATTGTTGTATTGACAAGCATATGGTTTGTGGAGTGATATCCTTAAGGAGTAATTGTACGGTGTTGCCCTACCTCAAGGGTTTTCTAGAAGATCTTAATAAAATATATTTCTATCTCTTGTGTTATTTCATGGGAATATTTTGCATTGATATATATTTATAGGTCAGATATATTACAAGTTGTATCAAAGCTCTTTCTTGGGAAAGACGAGAAGTTTTTTTTTTTAATTGCTTGTAGGATTTTTTTGGGAAAAATCAGGGCGATGAGTTTGCAAATCAGATATGGAAATTTTGGTGCACAAATTTAAAAAAACGAATTGTATATATGGATTCCTTGCAAAAAATTACCCCATTTAAAAAAATAATGGTCTGAATCAAACTCTGGATGAGGGAATTATCGCTGATTTCTTTTTTTGTAAGCTTGGTAGGACGACATCTTCATCATGTCCTTCTCACCCCGATTGGGGGGATAGCACAAGATTTGAACCCAAAACTTCCGGTTCAGTGATACTTCATTTCCACGACCATTTCCAATTGAATTATCCCAAGAGGATGAGTTATCGCTGATTTAAAATCAACTATTTTGCAGAATTTTTTATGACGGAAAAATTCGTGGACGACGACTATTTAGTAATTTTTGTAGTTTTTATGAATAATTTTAGAAAAATAATTATATCTCTGATATCCTCTCGAAAAAATACATATTTTCAAAAAATAAATCAGTCGAATCGGAGTTCAGATGAGGGGGATATCAAAGATTTAAAATCAACACTTTTTTTTTTCCAGAAATTATTGTAACGACGTGACATTTGTAGTGTGGATCTAAGTTTCCAGAATACTTAGATTGTGTTTTCAATCACATGGGAAGATGTATAATGGTCGTTTTATTTCCGAAAACATGTTATAATAAGTATTCTGAGTTATATTGACCGAGTTATGTCCATCTTACATTTTTGCCAAAGTAAGTGATTTTCTTCAAAACCCTCACTCTATTTAGAGTTTCTAGCAAGATGATTTTTATAGGACAAGATGATGGTCCTACTATTGAATGATTTATACAATATCACAAGTCTCAATACCAATGTTTTTGGACATCCATCCTAAAACTTGATATGAAAGATGATGCTGCTAAATGGTGGTTCTTACTTGACAGTTTAGTGAGACAACTTCCAGGTGAAGAACTTGAAAAAATCCTTTTGGAAAAATGGTATCATACTAGAAAGAAGGACAACAAGAAACAAAAAGGGTTATTTTATACAGATATCTCCACGTTATAGGTTCACAGAAGTATTCAAAAAGAGAAGATCATTGTTGCTATTCGCCCTAGTTACAAGCATAATCTAATCAATATCAAATTGGCCAAATGCTTGCAAGTTCTAGCACAACATATTGCAAGCACACAGGTTGATGGGGCACCTATTCAAATATTTAAGGACTTGAAGGTGACCATGGATAAATATGTATTACATGTTGACTTTTATGCTTTATAAATGGATGAGGCAGATATTGTTTTGGGTTATCCTTAGATGGATTCAGTTGGTACCATCAATATTAATGTACAAAAGAAATTCCTGAAGCTTTGGTATAAAAAGAAGAAAATTACCCTACAAGATATTTCCATTAGAAACCAGGGAGAGACTATGGAGGAAGAAGAAAAAATATCTATAAGTATTGACACATATGATGACGAGCCTTTAGTGGTAGATAACCAAACACAAACATTAAACCAGGTACCAAAAAAAGCACCAGACACCACTCAGGCGCCAATATTAGAAGATATACCATCAGTTTAAGCTTCAACATATCACCACCCACATCACCCAACAAGACAACAACCAAAAAGGTGGCTACAAATTAGAAACAGAGGCAACAAACCTTGGACGACACACAAAGAGGTGTGACAATCCACCCATAACACATTAACACAGAAGAACCACAAGAACCAACTTCCATCTCAAGCGAGCGAGGCATCGACTAGTTCGAGTGTTCACCTTTCTCTGGGATGGCTAGATGCATGTGCATGGTACCAATGGACTACTCTTTTGAGTAGATCTTATTATTTGTGTTTTTCTCGTGTTTCACGAACGAAACATGCTTAAAGGGGGTGGAATGTAGTATACCTAGGGGGGATAATATGGGGTATACCTAAGGGGGTACCCAATGTAATAATGTGATGTAAGGGTACTAAATAAATGGGTCAGAGTTAATAAATAAAGTGGTTAACCCGCATTATACAAGGGACCATAAGTAGTTAGGAAATCATGTGGTAAACCCATAGTATTGGATGTATGGTATTGAGAGACCCATGTTAATTACCCATGGTATTGTATGTATGAAGCCTATATAGAGGCTAGAGACTCTCCATTGAGACATGTCAAGTATTGTTGTATTGAAAAACATATGGATTGTGGAGTGATATGCTTCCTTAAGGAGTAATTGTATGGTGTTTACCTACCTCAAGGGTTTTATGAAGATCTTAATAAAATATATTTCTATCTCTTGTTTCATTTCACGGGAATATTTTGCATTGATATATATTTGCAGGTCAGATATATTACATTTAACTCCACTACTTCGACCTCGTCTCCTTCAAGGTGAATTCCTTCATAAGACATCCATTTCCATCGACAAAACAATAAGTAAATTATTGAAATTAGATTTTAGAGTTTGTAACCTTTCCTATTATAAGTGCCATATAAGAGGTTCGAGAAGATTGTGCCATTGTTGAATTCTGATATATGATTCCCGCCCCAAATGGATTTGAGATCCATTCCCAAATTTCCAACTAAGATGACTCCCAATCACAGAGAAAGCTTTGATCGCTTTTTCTAGATATTGGATCCATTGGAGATTGATTTTTGTGGGGATATTATCCATTCTAAGATTGAGAACATGTTGATGTATTTTTGATGCATGATGTGAATCCAAAGTTCCTCACCTTCAATAAGTTTCCACACTCCCTTTTTTGCTAAGGCCTTTGTGAACAATACCATATTTTTCAATCCCCATCCCCCTTGTAATTTTTGGATAATGATGAATTTCCAAGTAGCGAGGGATTCTTTTTTCTCCTTGCCCTTCCATTCCATAAGACTCTGATAAATATTTGATTTGTTTTATATAAAAGGCTGATGGGTATCCATGCCATAGAATCCCAATATACATGGATGGCTTCAATAACCGATTTATAGAGGACAAGTCTTCCAGCCCTTGAAATCCATTTGTTTTTCCACATACAAAATATCTTTTCATTTTTTTTCCAATAACCAAGCCCAATTTGATTTTTTGTAGGTGTTTGGATTTAAAATAAAACCAAGTATTTATTCCCTTGAGTTAGCTCTTGAACAGGAGCAAAAATGAGGTCCACTATATGCCTTTTATCCCTTCCTGCAAGCTCCTATCCAATTATTGAAGAACTTTCATGATTGATTATAATGCTTGTAGCTTGAGTGAAAGTGTACATGAAAGAAGAGAGTGAATATGCACAAGATAACTATCATAGAAGATTAATATATCGTCTAGAAAAAGTAGATTTGATATAAAGAGATGTGGAGGAATGTTAATCCCTTTATACCTACCCCCTCTGAATAACATCAAAGATAAGTTTTCTTAGACCTTCTACTACCAACAAGAAGAGGAGAGGAGAAAGGGGAAAACCTTAACATACCCCCCTTTCTCTATGAAAAAGGGGAAGCCACCTTGTTGATCGAGATGGAAAAATAAGTTGAGATAATACAATTCATTACCCAAAAAATGAAGGAGTGATAGAATCCCCAATGAATAAGCAAGAACCATATGTATAACTAGCTTACATTGTTAAGTGCCTTTGAAAGCTCCACTTTATAGAGTATCACTTTCCATCTTTTGGAGTGGATGGAGTGTAGACCTTCTTGGGATAAGCCAGTAGCCACATGGATCTTCTAGCCTTTCTAGAAACCATACTGTTTTTGGGAGATTTTTTCTGAGAGAATGTCCTTTAGTGTAGAAGCTATGATATTTGAAATGATTTTGTAGATGAGTTGTAGAGAGAAATGAGTCCGAAAATATCAAAAGAGTATTCATTGCCTAACTTTGGGATCAATGCAAAGGAACTAGCATTGAAGGGGACAAAATTTTTCCTGGAGGTTCTAGAGTATTCAGTGATAGATAAAAGTTTGTCCCTTATGATGTCATAACAACTTATATAAAATTCGTTAGTCAGATACCATCCAGTATAGGGATTTTTCCTTTTTGGAAGCTATGCATTTTTTTTCTAGTTCAGGTTTTGTCACTTATTCCATAAGAGAATTGTTCCCTTCCCGATCAATGAAACTAAGAAATAGGTTGACTACATCCAAAATTTGTTGAATAGTGGCTCAATTATCTTGACGAAAAACAACCCCACAATAGTTGTAGCCAATTGAGCATATATCTGAGAAAGAAGTGGATAGGGAGCAATCAAACAATTTTATCCCCCAAATAATATTGACTAAATTTCTTTAGTTTTTCACTCTATGAAAGTATTTAGTATTTTCATCTCCCACTTGTAACCATAGAGCTCTACTCTTCATCCTCCATTACTTCTCTTTGTCTAGGATGAAATTTCTCCTTTTCTCTTTTAAATCTTTGCAAATAATTCTTAGGTCGTTAGGAGGGTCCCTAAAGGAATATAACTCGTGAAATGTTGATGATTTGGCCTCTATGTGTGTAGGATATTTTGCGTCTATTTCCTTTTTCTTCCAACTAAGAGATTACGCATTTATATATTTTGAGATTGTTCCAAAATTGAAAGGCCATGGATTTAGGCAGAAGAGGGGAAAAGGGAGCCCAATGTTTTTTCAGCATCTCACTGAGAGAGAGATATTTGAGCCAAGAGGGGATCAATTTGAATTGACTGGGAGGATTTACAGGGAAAGGATCTATCTCTAGGAGAATGGGAACGTGATCCGAGTCGTCCCCTATAGAGGTCCCCTGATGAAATATATAGCTTGTATCCATCAACCCTTCTGACATAAGGAATCGATCAAGGTGTTTTGCAATCAAAGTTGTTCCCAATCTATTATTTGACCAACTAGGAAGAAGTTTTGGGGGACAAATATCACAAAGACCAATATCAACAAACAAATCAATGAGAAAATTGGAGCGTGTCAAGTTTCACCAAAGGAGCCCAGAACTCAAAATTTCCAACATAAAATTTTGATCGCCTTTAATTATAAGAAACTAGAATAAAAGAGAGGGAGCTTGGAAAAGGAGAGCCAAAATTCATTTATTTTAGAGTGGATCCCATACATATTTACACCAAAAAATGACATCGAGATATAGAGAGTAAAAATCCATTACTAATTCGGGAAAAAAAATACGAGACCAAAGAAAAATGAATTAGGCGAGGATTCCAACCACAGATGAGCCCTTCTAATCTACTAACAACATCTGTTACTATAAAATTATATGTTGCAAGGGAGGATTTCATTAATTGAATTTCTTTGTCTCCTTCTAAGATTGTTTCTTCTAGATTGATAATTTCTTGGGTTGGGATCTCTATAATCCTTTTTATAGCTAGCTTTTTTGCCACATTGGCTAGTCCCCTACATTTTAAGGAGATAAAATTCGTTTAAGACTCTAAAAAGGGTCAGATTCTTTAAGTGCTCAAAGAATGAATTTTTTATTTTATTTCCAGAGCATATTTTAGAGGGCACCTAATTTTGTTCCATAGACAATAAGGATTTTCACCCACTGCTTAATTTCTTGAGTGAGCCATTGGGGCGAGAACCTAGTCGCCCTCCCGATTTTAGAGTTACGAGATTAGAGGAGTTTGAGGAAAAACAAAGGGAAAGATGAATAGAGGAGCACAAGCTATAATGAGGAGTGGAGGAGGACGGTGATGCAAGAGCATATACTAGTCAAAATCATATTTTACCTTCTTAGGTCAAACCTATTTACAAATGAATTTTGTTTCCTTAATTTTATTAAATTTGTAATATTTTCCTAAATATACTTTAGAAGGCATCTATATTGTTAGGAAGTTATATGAGTGTCATCTAGTTTCTATGTAAAGGGGTAAACTTAAACAAATTAAAAATTTGTTAGATAATCTAGCAAAATAGATCCAGGTTGTTAATTTGAACGAAAGGTTTGTGTAATAGATTATCAATGTAATTGAAGAATTGGAGAGAGTGAGAGTTAGAGAGAGTAAGAGAAATTTATAAGTCCTTGGGGAGTGCATTTAAAAGAGTATGAATGTACACAACCTGTACATTTCTAATTTTCCCGTTTCTGTTTGAATCAATAAATCATACTATATATCTGTCTGTGCATCTTTAAGATTGAATTTGTATGAGTTGAGTGATGGGTAGATTGGATTAATTTTTTTAATTTTATTTTATCATAGGGTAAAAAATTCTACTTACAAGTCAAATTCCAATTTTGGAATTGCATATCTAACTTCAATTCACATCCATCAGTTCGAATTTGGGGTTCACCATGCATCTATCTTGACTAGATTAATCTCTTACAACGCCAAGCTTTGACAACATTGTGTATTTCATTTTTTTTTAAAATTTGAGTGTTAACTGAGTGTAATCAATGCTAATTTTGAGTTGAGAGTTGATCACCAATGTCCACACAAACTCTAATTGCAAAGAGAAGGATAATATATTTCTCACGAAGAGAGATTTGAATGGCATCAATATGAGAATAAAGGAGAGAATTTAGTTTAAGTGAGATCTTGGGACTGATTTAGTATCAGAGAATTTTTTTTCTTTTATTAATGGATGAATGAAATAGAGGAGAAACTTGAGGCACAGGTAGAGGAAGGTTTGTAGTGAATGCATCATTTCAAGAAAAAATTAGGTGCATTTAGAAGAGGTTAGAGGCAATGGAAACTGCCTAGAAAATGGGAGATGACATGGGAGATGTCAATGAATGAGAAGAAGAATATTCTAATGAAGAATAAGGTGAAGAATCAACATAAGAGAGAATGTTGAAGATGATAGGTAAGATGATTTCCATACCAAATATGAAGGTGCATGTATATGAAGGGAATCTAAATGCTGATGAATTAATGGATTGGATTAATGCCATGGATAAATATTTCGATTATGAAGATTTCGATGAAGGGAAAAAATGTTACAATGTGAGTTTCCCTTTATCAAATCTGAATTGACCTGTCAATGAGTTGCCATTAAGGACGACAATTGTATCATAATTCCAAAAAAGACGAGAGGTAAAAGCCTTCGCATCACTCTAACATACCTAAGCGGGCTCACCACTATCGATACTAAGACATTTAGGGTGTGAATAAATACACATAGGGTCCATGTGTGCAACTGTAGGAATTATAGAAATACCAAAAACACCCCCCACTCTAATTAGTCACAGGAAAAATGGGTCGTAAAAAGGAAAATAAGAGTGTAGATTTGGGGAGGGAAACATTTATCCATGAACTTATCTCAAGGGCTGAAAAAGGATAGCCAAATTATCAGAAGGACACAAGGAAAACATGGCCATAAAAAGAAGTTACTCCCATAACAAGAACATAAGCCTCTAATTCCTCTACCTTAGGACCATTCCATTCTAAATCTAGTGAGAATACTGCCAAGACTAAGCATCCAATTCAGGAGCAGTAGGGGGAATATAGTGAACAAAACTTAGAACCAAGGGATAGGTGGACACTAAAGGGGAACATTAGAAGCCTGAAACATGAGAGCATTTATTTGTTTATCAATATCCATATTCAGCCAGTGTAGTGAAACAACTAGCCCTAAAGCAACCTCAGCTACCAATTTCACCTGCAAGACAATCACAAGAACAATATAAATAACAATTGCTATATCAAGGATAATAAGGGTTAACAATGGGGGACAACAATAACAACAACACTAAAATAGATGCTACTGTCACCACCTTTGAGTTCCCAGTTGGGGATATTAGAGGCGAGGACCCCATGGAAAACATTCCTTTGTCATATCTACCATCTTTTCAAGGAATGAATGTAGAAGATCTTGACAACTTCTTGTTCAAATTTGATGTCTTGTGCAAGAGCTATAACTATGTTTCAAATGCTCAGAAATTAAAATTATTTCCTGCTACTCTAAAAGGATCAACCCTGAGATGGTTCATGGGGTTATGATTTGCTTCTATTCGAATATGGAGCAACATGAAGGAGACATTTTTATCAAAGTATCAAGATTATTGCAGATCCAGGGACTTAAGAGAGGAAGTATTCAGGATGAGGCAAAAGGAGGACAAGAGTTTGGAGGACTATGTGGATTGTTTTCATCACAATTCGTAGAGGTCTAAACATAGTGATTTAGATCAAGAGATCTTGAAGACCACATTCATAACAAGAATGAGGGATGACTGACTTGATACCATGAATCTATTAGGGAAGGGGGACACATCTCAAGAACCATTTGCTCAAATCATAAAGCTCTATCTGAGATGCTCTAGACAATTGTCGAAGGGGAGAAGCACAATCTGAGATGCCTATACCCGAATACAAAAATGTGCAAGTGGAGGAGTAACCAGAGCAGAGATCGGGAATTTATTTGAAAATTTTAAAACTGACATCCTCAGTACTCTATCTGCACAGATAATGACAACACAAATTAAGAAGGCACAAGGAGAAGTTGATACATCTTTAGTTGTGTTATGTCCGAAATGCAGAAAAAAAAATCCCTTGAGGGATTGTGAAATGAACAACATCATCTTGTGCAATATTTTTGAGTTGGAACATTCTACAGGTCAATATTTGGAGCTTCCTAGACTGAAAGAAGTGCTTAGAGAGTCGAGTGAAGAAATTTAGTCCTATTATTTCATCGCGCCAAGTATGGAAACCACAACCCCCATGTATGTTTGAAGATATTTCTTCTTTTAATTCATGGAATAATTCATATAAAGCTCAACAATATCCATGGCAATACACCGCTCCTTCTAAAGCATAGTTTCCTTTGCCCTGGAACCAGTGGTCCCCCTCTCCATCTATTCAATATCCTCCCTCTCAACCATATCCTTCGAATCAGAACTGGAGTGGGAATTCCCAAAGTCCAGTTCCATCTGGATTACTAATACAACAGTAGCTACAATTCCCCCCTTTCCAAACTCTTGTTCCTAGATCGCTTGTGCGACCCCAATTACCTGTGCAACCTAACCCTAACCTGAATAATAAAGAAACCTAGAGTATAGAGGCTCTGACTACCTTCCATACTTACCTTATCACTCCTGTCAGACTTAATGAAATTCAACTACAGTTGGGTAAGGTGATTAAACCAAACCACTCCCCTATCATCACGAGTAGGAATGTGAGCCTTCCAAAGACGCTACAATAGATCTTGAGGTGGTTGTTACACTTGTGACAACCGATATAGAGCAGACTATTACACCTGTAATAGCCAACCTGAGAAGAATTGTTACTCCTATAACAACCAACTCGAGTAAGACTGATACACCTGTAGTAGATGATTCAGTTGTTATGACTCAGGATCCTCCGTATCCTCAGAGATTAACTGAGATTGGAATGATCTCACAAATTGAATATGATTTTCTTAGAGAGTTTCAAACCCTACACATACAGATTCCTCTGCTGCAAGCTCTTAAATAAGTACTTGTTTATGCCAAAACAGTATGATCCCTATCCATTAAGAAACCTAGAACGAAGCATAAGGACCCTGCTACCATACACGTGATGGGGAAATTGTATGAATTAAAGACTGCTCAACCTCTTTTAACCAAGTATAATGATCTAGGGAACCCTACAGTTACTATTTATATTGATGGCGAACCCATAACTAATACAATGATTGATCTTGGGGCATCCATTAATGTAATGACAAAGGAATTCTTTACCACCCTGGGGCTACACAAGCTTAGACATATGCCTACCATGCTTGAATTAGAAGATAGGTCCCGTGTTAAATCGAAGGAGATATTAGAAGATGCAGCAATAACAACAGCTTCCTAGAGGTATCCAACTGAATTTATTATCTTAAAAACCAAATCCAACCTGGGGGGACATCCTTTGATTCTATTGAGACCCTCACTAGCCAGTGCAGATGCATTTATAAGGTGCAGATATGGATCTATGATGATTTCTAATGGCCAGGATACAAATAACCTTAACCTTTACCCCCCAAAACCAAATATGGATTTGAAAAATCCCTAGTGGGATGAACTTAGTATTTCATGGATGAGACAAGAGATGATATCATTAATTTCTTTATTAGTAACTCACTTTCTATTGCTTCTATTGAAAATTCAAGGGAGGAAGAGGAGGTAGAAGAAATAAACTTTGAAAAAATGAGAACCTCTTCGCATACTGACAGTAGTCCAGTTGAAATAGAACCAGGAAAGTATTTGAATATTAATCCCAACCTGACTGCTGAGAAAAATAAACTGTTGTTATAGCTATTACAGAAATACAAAAAGGCATTTGCATGGGACTACACGGATATGAAAGGGATTCATCCCAACCTATGCACTCACCGCATTTATTTGAAAGATGGCTGCAAACTAATTAGACAACCGCAATGCCACATGAACCCTACAGTGAAGGAGATAGTGAAAGAAGAATTACAAAAACTCCTAAATGCTAACTTTATCTATCCAATATCTGACAGTCAGTGGGTGTATTTGCTTGTCATTGTCCTTAAGAAGAATGACAAGTGGAGAGTCTGTGTGAATTACAGAGAACTCAATAAATATACTCAAAAGGACCGTTTTCCTTGACCATTTATAGATTAGGTCCTTGACACCCCTTCTGGGAAAAAGTTTTTTTCACCTTTAGAGGGGTTTAGTGGCTACAACCAGATACAGGTTTCCCTAGAGGATCAGGATAAAACAACCTTTACTTGCCCTTGGGGAACTTTCACATACAAAGTACTCCCCTTTGGACTTTGCAATGCGCCTGGAACTTTTAAGAGGGCAATATTGGGATTTTTTTCTGATTTGTTGAATGACTGCCTTGAAATCTTCATGAACGACTTTAGACCTTATGGTGATGCTTTTGATACAACATTATCTAATTTAGAAAATGTGTTGGAATGTTGTATACAAACTAATATTTATTTGAGCACCGAAAAATTTCACATGATGATGATTAAAGGGATCGTGCTAGGACACTACATGTTTACTGATGTGATCAAGGTAAACTCTACTAAAATAGAGGTAATTCTGAAAATTCCAACTCCCAAGATGCAAAAAGAGGTATGTAGTTTCTTGAAACGTGCATGGCACTACAGAAGGTTTATAGAAAGATTTGGAAGTTTTGTGGACAAGAAAGTGTGAGCAAACTTTTTTGAAGCTGAAATGTTGTGTATCAACAACTCCGGTTTTACATGAACCTAACTGGGAACTCTCGTTTAACATAGCTACAGATGCATCTGATATTGCTGTAGGTGATGTTTTGGGCTAGCTGGAGTATATGAAACCTTACATTATTTATTACATAAGCAATAATTTGACTCCGACTAAGCTCAAGTACACAGTGACAGTGAAGGAATTCCTAGCTGTAGTGCATGCCATCAACAAGTTTTGACATTATATAACCGGGTATCAAGTATTTATACACACGGACCACTCTGCCATTCATTTTTTAATGAATAAGAAAATTACCAATGTTAGCCTCAATCTCATAATAAAACAATTATAAATCCAAAATTATAATTAAATAAACCAAATCTTGAGAATTAGGAGTTAGTTCTTCAAACTAAGGAGTTTAGTTAGGATGATAGATTCTATCCAACTAGTTCCCTTAGATTAGTGTTTTGTTGAGAAAATATCTCAAGCAAGTCTGTTCAAGATAGACGCACTATCTTGAGAAAAACTTCCTCATGTATTTATATGTATCATAAACATTATTTTAATAAGGAGAATGAGAATGTGAGGAATGTTGTAAGGCTGAGGCCTTTTCCACCATGTCTGATTTTTCTATATTTCTGCTACTTATTTTATGAGTACTTTATTATTAGTGGTTTAGTTTTCTTCATGTGGTATCAGAGCTACGACTGAAAAATTTGCAATGTGTGTGCACTGTTGGGTGATTGCAAGTTGCATGGACATATCTATTTTTGAGGTTGCAACATTGTGTGGCTGTGTGCACCTGTGTGAAAGGACCTGTGCACCAGAGCGTTGTTGTTGAGGAGATTTGTATCTTTCGACATGGACACAAAATTGCTGAGGAAAATTGAAGGCAAAGAAAGGTTAGAGGTTGCAAGGGAAAAGCCACACGGGGAGGTCACAATCTCAAAGAAATCACGCTAGCTCCCCCATTGAAGTTTTATAAGAGCGCTGGTGATGGTGGTTATCACGGAAGCTGGAAATTGATTCATCAGTGCCAAGTAATCAATAAATGGGTTTTTGTATGGAATTCTATAGCCTATTTCAGGTCTAAGCAATCTTGTATGTTAAATCCTATTTCCATTGAAAATTTTAGTACCATGGATAGAAATATTGATTTCCACACTTGTACAGTCATCAAGTCCAGGTAAAGTGTTGGTGGAATGGGTGGTGGTCCTGGAAATGCACAAGGAGAGAGAATTTTCTTCCTATCTCTATAAAGAAAATTTACCACATGAGCAACAATAGTAATTGTTGGAGGCACAGTAGGCTCTGTTGGTTGCGTAGGTCGCTTAAAAGCTTCTCTCAGCAAATGAGATAAGTTGGTCACACCAGATGAGTCTTCAGAACTTTCTTCCTCATGCTGTGACATGGACTTCTGGACCTTTTTTTCCATGCCCCGATTCTCATAACTTTGATCAAGGCTTGAGAGAAGCTCACTCCGCATTAGCAATCAAGATTACCAAAGTTATGAGTCTCAATTCAATTCAGAGCCAAATGATGAAAGGTAGTCTCCATATTTTCGGTTCTCCTTCGTAAATTCCTTGAGAGCGAGACTGTAAGAGAAGGAAACCCCTCTACCATTAGGATGAAACTGTGATTTCGCTGCTTCAATCTTGTTTTCCATTTTCACTTTTCTGCTACTCAAGTTCCTTGTTCAAGTCGCGCAATTAGATGTAGCAACTCCTCGGGTAATATTACATTCAGATTCCAACGCGTTAGGAGGCCTTTTGAGATATTTTCATACAGGATTTGTTGGGATCATAGGAAGAAGATGAACATGCCTCCTCCAGCTGGATTGACGAGGCTGAGGTTCTGGCTATGGCTGTAGAAACCTATGCAAGATTTTTTTCTGAACGAATGCCTATGGCCATAGAAGAACTCACGGTAAAAGACTATTGAACGAAGGCCATTGCCACAAAGCTTGTGCCTCCTTCATCATCAGATGCCCATAACATTTGAAACACAAATTTCTTGTTGAATAGTTCCTGAAAAAGGCACAATTTTTTACCTTAGAAGGTGTGGCCTTCAGGAAATTGTTGGCACTGATGTTGTCGGCAGCTAAATTCTGATTTTCTTGATCTATCTTGTAACCCTGAAGAAGCAAGGAGACTTATTTTAATTGTGAATAGAATTCTAGCATTTAGAACATTGGGATATTAAAAATCGACAATAGATGTCATGGCTCACACTACAGGAAGAGCATGCCCTGCGATTCCACCAATGGCAGCGCGAACGCCAGTCAGAACAATCAAAACAAAAGTATAAGGCCTCTGGCCTGGTGCTATGAAGGGATCGTGAAAATTTTATGAAATGGTATAGTTGGTGGGCTATTCAGCAATGATTATAGTTGCCTCCATCCATTTGTGAATAAGTCTCAGCAAATCATGGGTGAATGTTGAACTTCAAAGCCTTGGAAAAGCATAAGGTAATACTTTATTGCTTTTAAGTCATTAAATTCGTGTTGTTATTTATAAAGGGTTTGAAAATTTTGAAATTACTTTTGTAAAAAGGAGTAGACTTCATTTAGTTTTTGAGATATAATATGTGAATGAGTTTTTATTGAGAGGTAAGGTGCATTAAATGATTTGGAGAAATAAGGTGCATTAAAGTTCTTTTTATTGGAGAGATAAGGTGTGTTTTTAATGTAAACAAAATTTGAGTTTTATAAAACAACTCACGAAAACAATTCATTTTATCAAGTGATTTAATAATATTGTTTTGGAAATAAAGTGAATCATTTTGGAAATAAAGTGAATCTTTTGTAATGGAGTGATAAGGTATCATTTGTATTTTGGAGTAATAAGTTGTAATATTTGTGGAAAAATAAGGTCATATCCACAGTGGATTTTGTAGTATGCTTTTGGACAAACTTTGGCTCAGATATAAGTGTCATTCTATTTGAAGTGTTTTTGGGAGTCATATTTTGAGGTCATACGTGAATTTTTGTATTTGGAGTGATAAGTGAAAGTCATTATTGTAATTCAAAGTAATTTTTTACTTTGAGAATGATTGAGTCAGTGCAGGCAGTTTTTGAAGACAATTTGCTTCCAAAGTTTGCAATTGTTACAATGAACAATGATGTAGTCCTGTAATTAATAAGATCATATTTTTTGTGGTGCTTGTGTCCTATATCTACCCAAAATTGAATAAGGGGATCTTAGGTACATCGTGTGTAATGAATGCGTGAGCATGACGTGTATTCATGTTACCAAAATGCTCTTTCTGTATTATGCTTAAACAAATACATGCACATAAGCAAGCTTAATTATAAGAACGCTTAATCAAGCTTAAGTACACAAGAACAAAGCCTCACATCATCAACTTGATAAGATGATCTTTCAAGCAAGCACATTTCACATCATGTAATCAAAGAAATCAAGTTATGGATGCTACAAAATCAAGCATTTCAAGCCAAGATGACATCAACATCACCAACACTTTTTGTATCACTTGCAGATAAACATTTTTTAACTGAATTGTATGGATGCATTCTCAATTGTAACCAACACCCTAATTTTAATTGTTAAGGTGAATACATTAAGTCAATTAAGTCTTCAACTGAGTCATCAAGAATGAACTTGTCAATTGTCTCTTGGGTGCATTTTCGACAGTGTTTGACACTCTTCCTTTTTTTAAATCAACACATTCAGTGAGTACTTTCAATAAAGCACAAAGTGTCAGTAATCAATCAAGAAAGTTCAAACAACCAAGCAAGTGAGCATGTCATTCAAACAACAAAGCAAGCGAGCATGTCAAAATCAAGTGCGAAAGTTCAAAGTGTGACATCTACAACAAACGAGCCAGTGTGAAGTTGATTGAAGCATTCACAAAGTGTCAGTGAAGCATTCAAGCAAAGTGCTCATCATCAAGCGAGCGTGAAATCAAGAGTTCAAGAAATCAAGTTATAAAACTCTAGAAAGTGTTTAAAGCATCAGTAATAAACACCAATACAAGCAAGCCTGAATTCAAAGTAAGAACGCTAACATGGTGACACACATTCAACTATCCCAAATTCTTAACAATTTGATTTTATCATTAGTTGGCGACATGGTGAACATTAGCAAAACAACTCTTGCTCATATCCAAGTGCATCTTCAACATGCACATGAAATGATTGAGTTCCTTCAACTGGAGTCGCAACTACAAAGAACTGAGTTGATAGAGAAGAGTGATGATTCCAAGTCACTGATCCAACCAACTTGAAGTTTCGAAGTGGTCCCTGATCCAGTTCAACTTTCTTCCAAACCAATCATCAAGCCATGGGAAGAAATCCAGGGTAACAGAAATCGATGAGGCTTAGGATATGTCAAATATGACGCCAAATTTCATATCCCAGATTATTCAAGGCCCGTTAAGTTTGTAAGTGTAGGGTTTCTTGCACAAATCACATTGGCTAGTTATGAGAAAGTTGAAGACAAACATAAATACACACAAAATGAAGTTTCAGACAAACAGACATGCACGCGCATTGAAGTTGTAGTCAAACCAAAATGCCTTCATTGTCAAAGAACCAGTCATCTAAAAGATCAGTGTTTTGATCTCCATCCTTGTCACCATTGTGGCAAGTCAAATCATTCATCAGCATAATGCAGTAAAGAACAGTAATCAACTAGATTGAAGATCAATTATTCATGGATTGATCCCTGGAAATGGTCATCCACAGTCAGAAGATTGTATAAGTTTTACAATTGAATTCACTTACACATATTGCAGTAAAAATGAAGATGGTACTCTCGTGTAGTTGAACGGGGGAGTACACCAGTTAAACACTCCTACACCTGAAGGGGGGGGGGGGTGTTCAGAAATAATTTGAAGAAGATTGTCTCTCCTTTCAGTTGACAAAGGGGGGAAAATGTCAGTGACACTGATAGTGGTTGTCAAACTGAAGGTCTCGACAACATCAACAAAGCAGCCAGTGGGCATTTTCATCAGCGAGTAAGCATCAACAACTTTTCCAATGGGCGATCGACATCAAAGTCAGAAGTGAGCAATTTTCAAACACAATAAAAGAAACGGTAAGTTGTTTTTCAATGTCATTAGTCAGTGGGTGATCATCATCAGCAGATTCTCCAATGGGTGTTCATCAACTTTAGTCAGTGGACAAACAAATACGCGAGTCGGCGTTCATCAATTTTTTTTAGTGCACATAAGATGTTGATTTCAAGAAAAGGACAGTTGGATCCTTTTGTAGCTTGGCACGTGATGGGGTTGCCAAGCGACATTCAGAGATGAATCAGACATGTAGCTGACTCATGGTATCTTCATATTGTATTTTCTTCAACATCCAGCTTTGGGTGTTTTTCATACAAATGTTTTTTGAAGATCAACTTGAGAAATTGGAAGAGGGTTCTTTGTTCTTATTTTGGATTTATCATTGAGGGGGGGAATGTTAGCCTCACTTTCATAATAAAACAATTATAAATCCAAAATTATAATTAAAGAAATCAAATCTTGAGAATTAGGAGTTAGTTCCTCAAACTAGAGAGTTTAGTTAGGATGAGAGATTCTCTCCAACTAGTTCTCCTAGATTAGTGTTTTCTTGAGAAAATATCTCAACCGAGTTTGTTCAAGATAGACGAACTATCTTGAGACAAACCTCCTCATGTATTTATATGTATCATAAACATTATTTTAATAAGGAGAATGAGAATGTGAGGAATGTTGTAAGGCTGAGGCCTTTTCCACCATGTCTGGTTTTTCTATATTTATGCTATTTATTTTATGAGTGATTTATTATTAGTGGTTTAGTTTTCTTCAACCAATGGTAGAATTACACGTTGGTTATTGCTGTTACAAGAATCCAGTATCACAATTATAGATAAACCTGGAAAAGATAATGTAGTATCTTATTTCGTTTCTAAGTTAACTATTGATGACAATTGCATTCCTACTGAGGATTCTTTCCCTGATGAGTATCACTTTGCTATTTCTACTCACTCACCATGGTATGCAGATATAGCCAATTATCTTGTTGCAAGAAAGTTTCCACAATACTTATCATCCAAGGAAAAGAGAAAAATCATACAACAAAGTGATACTTACTCCTGGATAGATGGGAATCTCTATCACATTGGACCATATTTTCAGATCAGACATTGTGTTACGAAGATGAGTTCATTGACATCCTTAAGTCTTGTTACGAGGAACCTTGTGGAGGGCACTTCATAAACAAGTATAAAGGATACAAAGTCCTCTCAACATGATATTATTGGCCAACAATATTTCAGGATGCCAAGAAGTTCGTGAAAGGGTTTGATAGATGCGAGAGGATGGGCCATCCACTACAATTAGATGATATGTCATTACAACCTCAAATAGTCTTAGAACCATTTGAGAAATTGGCCTTGGATTTTGTGGGACCAATTAATCCTTCATCTAGACAGAGGTCTTACATCTTGGTCTACATCGACTATGTCACAAAATGGGTTGAGGGAAAAGCACTAACCAGAGCCACAGAGCAGGCTATTTCAAACTTCCTATTTGAAGACATCTTCGTCCATTTTGGGATACCCAGGGAGATAGTGACAGATGTAGGGACCCAATTTACATTCATTTGATCCAAAAGTTGGTTGACAAAATATAAAATCCATCATAGAATCACATCATCTTATCACGCATAAGGAAATGGCCAAGTTGAAAGCACCAACAAAGTCATTGAGGGGATTCTTACTAATACTATGGCTAGTCACCAAAGGAATTGGGCTGATAAAATTCTAGAAGTGTTGTGGGCATATAGAACCACATGGAGGAATACTACGAGATTCTTACCATACAAACTTGTGTATGGTAAAAATCCTTGATTCCCTATTGAGTTTGAAATCAAGACATTGACAGCAAAATTATAGGTAAATCTGGATCTGGCTACAACACAAAAGAAAAGGTTGAACTAACTCATTGAATTGGAGGAGGAACGGTTGGTTGCTATCCAGCTAACTGAGATTATCCAACAACGGATAGCTAAGTGGCATAAAAGGTTTATCAAGAAGAAGAAATTTTAGAAAGGAGACTGGTCTCTCTTATATGATTTGAGATTCAAAGACTTCAAGGGTAAGATCTCCACCATATGGCTAGGTCCCTATGAGGTAGATGCAGTCTTTGACAATGGGACTGTGAATTTGGTTACCATTGACAGTGCGAGGACACCATTGCTTGCTAATGGGAACCGTCTTCAGTTATATCATAAAATTGCTTCAAGGGATTCATTTGTTAACATTGTCACGAATTCAGACCTTTAGATTACAGGATCAGGGGAAAACCCCCCTGTGCTGCCAAAATTGTAATTTTTCAATAAGTGTAACAACTGAAAACCAACCTCTGTTGGCGGCTGTTACACCTGCTAAACTAAAAAATTAAAAAAAAAATTAATAAATAAAATAAAAAATAAGTAAATAAATAATAAAAATAATCGGGCTGTGAAAACCTCTTTTTTGGGGTGCAGACAAAAGATTTTTGTAATAGTTGAAAACCAATCCATGGCGGATGTTACACCCTTTTATTGAAACAACATTTGTTATTTAAGGAATATATTACAATAATGTTGTTACATGATTGTCTCTAGTTCTTTGTTTTTATCTTTTGTAGAAGCTAATAATACATGCGAGGCGTCTTGGCTGTTACAACTGTAACAACTGACGACCTCTAAAAATAATCCAAGTAAGCTATCTATTGCGATATACATCACGCATCACCATGACTCGGGAGTAATTTCCATGACCGCCGTAATTAATTTTGTGCACTTTGTCACCAATGTCTTCTCTCCATGTCATACCAAGTACATCATGAAATGGTAATATCACTATCTTCTTTTATTTAGTAATTATGGCAATTTAATGTGATATCCTTTTGACATTCGAGGATGGCTATCACACTTAAGCCAAGGGGAGGATGAATTACGTCATGACATTACGTGTGCATGACCTGTGAGCATTTAAACTGAAACCAAAGTATGATGATCTTGTAATCATTATCATTTAATGAATGATCATGCTGAAAAAGGAATTGTACCTCATACCAAACCTTCCATAACTTAGCATTAATGAGGAAATGATATTGTGTAGTATGAACCCTGATTTGAAATCCCTGCCTTTAACCTCACTGCGTCACCATTCCATTACCCACTACTGAAGCATCGCATCCTCATTCAGATATCCTAGACAAAAGTGAAGAAGAATAGTTTGCAGAGCCAGAATACTGAGCATTGTGCTAGCTACTTTGGAATTTCCCAAGAGACGAAGAGAGGAGAACAATGTTGTAACAATGTAGCAATGGATGGGGCGACAATTCGACATGAACGTGTGTCAACCGAGGCATTGGAAAATTGTCCTGAAGCATGCCAAATTTTCAAGGATGCAGGGTGGTTTGAGTTTTTCCAAAGGCTAGAGGGATCAGATGGAGCAATTTCTATGGAATTCGCTAATAATTTGTAAAGGAATCTAATGGAGGTTAGGGGATTGCAGCTGGAAGTTACAGAGGAGGTAATTTCTCACGTGATGAAATTTCCAATAGAGGGAAAGAGGTGGTTCAACAAAAAAATCAATGACCCCTCTTTGAAGGAGGATTTTCTCCAAGGGGAAGAACAACTAGTAAAAAAAGGAAGAGGAATTGACGGGATGTTGCTTCCCTAGCCATGGGAAGATGTCGCCCTTTACCTCATTAAGTATATCACGTGTGAGGGAAGGGAAACAATTGTATTTAATTATAACTTCTTGTTGTTAAGGAAGCTCCGAAGGAAACCAAGGAGCAATCCCAACCGTGTAAAGTAAGGGCTGGAAAGAGACCAGTTGATAAGTGAATAGGTGATAAGAGGCCGAAGAAGAGAGTAGTGGTTAGTGGGCACCCAAAGTCCCCATCCAAGTCTGAGAATAACAAGGAGGAAATGAGGTAGAAAGATGAAGAGCAGGCTCAGATGGAGGAAACTCCCTCACTAGGTAAGAACGAGACTCAATCCTTCTGCTTAAAATTCAAAGTTTAGAAAGAGAAAATGAAAAGTTAAGATATCAGTTAGCAGAGGATAAGGTAGAAGCAAGGACATCGGGGTTAGATACTTTGGTTGAGGCTGTAGATAGGGCTAGGGAGGAAAATGTTCCAGGTTCTGTGTGCACGAATTATGCTAAAGAGATAGTAGCAGCAAGGTATAGAGTCTATGTAGTGGACACCTTTTCGAGGGAAACACAAACTGAGTCCTGGGAAGCTAATGCACAAAAACCCATTTAAGACGTTGCTAATACACAAGAACCAACAACTGAAACAGAGAATCCCACAGAGAGTAATTTGGCAGCTGATATACAAGAACACTTGGATGACATTGTTGTTACATAAGAACCAGTAGTGATCCAGATTTAAGCAGGAATGCAATAGATTACAGAGATAACCATAAATACAGAGATGCGATAACCATAAAAATAGAGATGCAGCGGAAATAATACTTCATTTCATTAATGGAGAATACTGAAATATGCTTACAAATAGAAATAACCCAGTTAGGGCGATGGTAGCTTATCTCTAAGAAGAGATGTGTCAGCTACATGCTTCTGAACTGTTTCGAACTGTATTACAATGAGGCTCGAGGGCCTATTTATTGTTTATAAACAATGGAAAACCCTTCACATTCCAAAACCTAACCCTAGAAGATGAAACGCCAAATTGTGGGCCCCATTTTTGGGTAAGTTGGTCATCCAACTTCCCAGGGTCGCGAATTGGTTGTATTATCTCCATTTGACGCGCATGATAGCCCATTGGAAATATCTCTCCGAGGACTACGACGGAAAAGACGATTTTTATCAGAAAAATCGCTGGCGGTTGATTTCCAAAAAACGTCGTTTAGGGCCTCAAAACGGCTCCGGAAGTTTAGGACTCGAAAAACTGCTAAAAATAGTAAACTGTGCTATAATTAAGGAAACTAAAAAACTGAAAGAGACAATTGTGGGGGTCCAAATGGGATAGGTGGGTGGCCACCAACGTCCACCTGGATCATTCCTCCCCCCTTAGGAAGCAATGGTCCCCATTGCGTTGAGTTCCTCCCTGAGATGAGGAAGCTTCTGCTGAGTTGGGTCTCTAGTGAGCTGTTCTGCAATCTCTGATGTGTCTAGAAATGGTGGGAGGCATGGTCGGCGATGGTCCACATTGAACAATCGGTGCAAGCGAAGGAATGGAGGAATGTTGTGCTTCAAAGCATTGTTGCCCATAGCCTTGTTACTGGTGTAAGGACCATGTCGAAGCGATCTGAGTTTCTGATGGGTTCTAGTAAGGCGCTCCCTCTGCAAATGTAACCAAACTTTGTCGCCCACCTGAAACTTGTGTGGTACCCCTCCGGGTAAGGAGAAGTTGTTCCTGTGTTCTGTCAAGACTGTATCCCTCTGTTGCTGCTGCTGTGTGGAGGAACCCTTCACGGGGGTCATGGATGTAGAACCGATCTTCCCCTTACTTTGGGAGCGAACCAGATAGAAAATAAATTTCCTAGTCTGTGAGATGAGCTTGCTGCCTTTCTTAGCAGTGATCAAAGAGGTGGCGGTAGGTGGGGCTACCTCCGGTATCCTATATAATGAATTATCCAACAAAATGATGACAGCGCGAGGCCTTGACTCATACACAGCATGTCGCCTCCACAAGCATGGCTGGCCTAATAGTACATCACAAACATCCAGAGGTGTAACATCACACAATACCTCGTCTGTGAAGGGCTTGATGCTGTAGGGAAGGCGACACTGCTGGCGAACTTTGAGATCTCGTCCTTCGTGAAGCCAACCGATACTGTATGGCTGTGGGTGTGGTGTAGTTGGTAGGCCCAACTGCTTCACGACCTCTACTGAAATGAGGTTCTTTTGGCTGCCACTGTCGACAATGAATTGCAACGGCGAACCCTTCACCCACATCTATGAGTGGAAAAGACGTTCCCCCTCCTCTGGATCTTCGGGCTCATTTTTCTGGATCTTGGCAGTAGCGACGGTGGCGCTGGGATCCACATCAATGATCTGCTTCCCTTTGTCATTCCCATTGTCGGGTTTTGAATCAGAGTCGGAACATGCATTTGATTCGGAAGCCTTCAACTCGGCCACCAGCGACTGCTTAGTCCGACACTCACTTGTGTTATGAGTGGGACTCTTGTGGAACTCACACCACTTTCCTGTGTCCTTCTTCGGCTTCGTGGTGTTGTTCTTTTCTTGCAGCGTAGAGGGGTTGTATTGGGTCACCCCGCCTTGGCTTTGTCCTTTGGGCTTCGGATTTGCAGATCCAAAGTCTCGCTTCTTCTGTTTGAGCTTTGGCTCGATTTTGACAGTGTATCGGTATGCTGTGCCGAGTGAGGAGATGTTCAAGAACTCCATCTCTTCCTGGATGTATCTGTGTAGGCATCCGCGGTATTTGAGTACCAGATGTAGCTCAGAATCTTTGATACCCAATTGTGTGCGAAGAGTATGAAAAATGTTGGTGAACTCCAGCACATCTTAGTCTCGTCCCTGCCGCAGTGTGGTCCATTTGATGTATTTTTCCTCATAGCTTTTGACAGGGTAGTACTGCTCCTTGATGGCATCCCGGAAGTCATTCCAAGTGGGTGCGGCTGAAAACAGTGAGCCTGTACTTTCATCCTTCTGTTCGCAGTAGGTTTCCCACCAGTCCTTGACGTGGGGGGTTGCTTTGAGAAGAGCGAAAACAATCTTTTCCCGACTTGAAAATTCATGAACAGAAAAATACCCATCGAGCAGATTTAACCATTTATCTACGGCATCTGTGTCTATTTGACCCTCGAAGATGGGGATCTAAAAATTAACTTGTATCTAAACGGTGTGGCGTTTCCAGAGTAGCTGTTGGAAGCCGATGCGTCGCCTATAAGTAGCTGCTGAAGGATTTGGGCAAAGTTGTACATCATCGCGTTCCTTTGTCGCTCGAGGGCTTCTTCGAGCAAGATTTTGATAGGATCTCTTGCCCCCTCGTTTTTCTTCTCATCCGCCATGGGAGGTCGTCGAGATTTGCGAGGCTAGTCTTGCAAAGGTTCGACCAGTTCCAGACCTAACTCCTTGTATCCCGACCTCGTTGGGGACATGCAAAGAAAAACAGAGAAAAAGCAGACCGCTCTGATACCACTGATCCAGATTTAAGCAGGAACACAATAGATTACAGAGATAACCATAAATACAGAGATGCGATAACCATAAAAACAGAGATGCAACGGAAGTAATACTTCATTTCATTAATGGAGAATACTTAAATATGCTTACAAATAGAAATAACCCAGTTAGGGCGATGGTAGCTTATCTCTGAGAAGAGATGTGTCAGCTACATGCCTCTGAACTGTTTTGAACTGTATTACAATGAGGCTCGAGGGCCTATTTATTGTTGAGAAACAATGGAAAACCCTTCACATTCCAAAACCTAACCCTAGGAGATGAAACGCCAAATTGTGGGCCCCGTTTTTGGGTAAGTTGGTCAGCCAACTTCCCTGGGTCGCGAATTGGTCGTATTATCTCCGTTTGACGCGCATGATAGCCCGTTGGAAAGATCTCTCTGAGGATTACGACGTAAAAGACGATTTTTATCAGAAAAATCGTTGGTGGTGGATTTCCCAAAAAACGTCGTTTAGGGCCTCAAAACGGCTCCGGAATTTTAGGACCCGAAAAGCTGCTAAAAATAGTAAACTGTGCTATAATTAAGGAAACTGAAAAACTGAAAGAGACAGTTGTGGGGGTCCAAATGGGATAGGTGGGTGGCCACCAACGTCCACCTGGATCAAGTAGTGGAAGCAAAAGCTAACCAAGGGGAAAAAGAAGAAGTTGATATACACGAACCTATGGTTGACACTGTTGTTACATAAGAGCTAGCGGTGGAAATAAAAGCTAACCAAGGACAAATGATACACAAGAACATGTGGTTGACACTGTTGTTACACAAGAACCAGTTGTGGAAGCAAAAGCTAACAAAGGAGAGAAATAAGTTGTTACACAATAACCCATTGATGATGTTACTATTACAAAAGAACCAACAACTGAAATCGAGAAATTTCACCCTTAGGAGGCTATTACACCTTGAGTTGTTAGTGCATGGGAGAGAACATCGGGTCCTTATGAAGGATGGTGTTCTGAAAGAATTTTGCTGACACTAGAATTACAAAAGTGGAAACAACACACACACTCTCTGTAAGAGGGAATGATCTCACACAAGGTAAATCAGAAAACAATGAATTCACTCTGGGAGAAGTGGTTAAAGGAAGAGTGGTGATGCAGGAGCATCCAGCTAAGGGCACCATAACCGGGTGTTGGGTCTTAGCTAAGGAGGAGAGGTTCATCATCGTTTGATTTGATTTATGTTTGTTGAGTAAAACAATGTTAGGGACTTGTTTTATTTCATTATCAGTTAATAGGTATTTAGGGACAACACAGTTAGGTGAAGGTGGTTACAGCCACACTGTTGTTTTTTTTTTCTTTTATTTATTTTACAGCTGTTTACTTAAAAAAAAACAAAAAGATATATATCATCTATGTATTCCACAGAACGAGAAAACTCAAACAACAAAATAGTTATCAACTGTGTAACTGAAGAAACAACTGCAAACAATTTGAATAACTGTATTGTAACAATACAAAACAAATGTACCACATTATGGAAAAGGTTGGACATTCCAGTATAGAAAAGTAATACAAAGAGAAACACTTTCATTTTGAATCCATCTGTTTGAGACTTGTTGATTTTATCTAATTACTATCCTCTGTAACAAATAGACAAACTGTATATTTTTATTTTACCAGAAATCCTTCCAGACAAGCAGTGACGAAGTTCCAGAAACCAAGTGACAAGTAGAGACATAGTTTCAAAAATTGAACGACAGGTAGAGACAAAATATTAATGCGAAACTGAGCAGGCGGTTCCAGCTACATTAATAGTTCCGGAAATACGAGAACAAGCAATAACCATAGCAGCTAACAAATTAAATACAACCACAATGAAATGCATTCACAAGCAAGGTAACCCTGTAACCTAAAACTTCTTTTTTGTTTGTCATTAGAAACATTTCAATGTCAAGACCAACATATGAAATATATAATTACAAAGTATTTGAGTCCAATAAACCCTAAGGCCAAACAAACCCTCCTCCAGGAGAAGGACAGTGAACGAGGGTTAGGGTTATAACCCTGAACAATTACAGTCCATTGAAGAACAAACAAGATCATATACAACTGGGCTGGAAGGCCATTTTTCCATCTACCAAAAGACGAAACAATAGAGACCCAGTTCCTAGCCTATTGACTGACTACCCAAGGAAGAAATCGACTTGGTAAACCCTCAAACCAAACAAATTGCAATAGGGAACGACCCTACTGTTCCATTTGGAGGAAGGGTCGAGTAGCAGTCCAACTAAGAGCATTCCAACCTGCACAACGACCACGACAAAGAGTTAGCATTAACATACAGAAGGGCCAAAGGAACGAACGAGGAGAAGAAGAAACCCAAAAGCACTTACCAGCATATTAGAAAGCACTGGATGAATGAACCCACATTTGGGATGTGGCCACTGAAGGGAAACCTGCTCATGAGGAGCAAAAATTGTTAGCTCATAAGAAAATCTAAGGAAATAGAATTTAGCAGGGAAGGAGCCGTTACCTTGCCAGAGCCGAACGACACAGAGGAAAGGGTCCTTCGTGGCCACAACCTGTGTTAACAAATACATTGTAGACAAGTCAAACGAAGAAATAATCATACAGACAATTGAAAAATATCATTGAAGAAGTTCAACAGAACGCGTAAGGAACAGAAGGAGAAACAGTGACCACCAGAAGAGCACCAGATTACAAGAAAACAAAGAAACCATCACATAAAATCGACGAAGCCAACAACTTAATGACAAAGCCGAACTAACCAGATAGTCAAGACAAATAATGAGCAGAGTTTCCAACCAACCAACATAGAAACCCATAGTCTGGCGTGGACAAAAAATCGGGCTCAAATTCATTACAATCACCAAGAAAACGGCGGACAAAGCTCTCACTACTGAGCAATGAAAAATGAAAATGCTGAAGTGAAATGAAGTGAGGGTTAGGGTTAGTATGAGAACGGGAAGGAAACCCAAGACCAGGACAACTGTCCACTCATCAACCATCGTACCAATAATCGATACATCAATACCAACAAAATATCAACGCTAACCTTTGATTACCGACTAATCACAAATTCGTTGATTAAATCATTTGTGTTAATCATTATTGTTATTGTTAAACCTTAAGTCACGGGTTGGTCCCATCATATTGTGGTATCAGAGCAGGATTTAGAGTTTTCCTGAGAAATGGAGGTTGGAAGATGAGGTCGTGGAAGAGGTGCTCGGAGAGCAGCAGAGGAAGGATTGCGGGAGGAAATCAGGATGCTTACTGCCCATTTGGAGGAAGTTGAAGCATGAAGGAGAAGGGATCCAGAGGTAGGAGATGATAGCAAAGAAGAAGCCATAGTTACAACAGATGGATCGGATGAAGAAGGACTGGAAATGAGATTGTTGAGGTCAGTCCTATTGGCTAGTAGCAAGCCTAAACCAGAAATTCCAAATTATGAAGACAGCTTGTCCACAGAAGTTCTGTTGGACTGGATCAGCGAATTGGAAAAATATTTCAAGTGCGAAGAGGTCAATGAATATCGGAGAGTTAAGTTCGCTGCAACAAAGCTGAAGGGACACGTAGCCCTGCGGTGGGATAATGTCCAAGCGGAAAGAAGAAGGATGAACAAGTTGCCAATAAAGAAATGGCCCAGAATGGTGGCCAAGTTAAAGGGCAGACTTTTTCCCAAGGACTACCAGATTGCACTGCATCGGCAAGTGCAGAATTTGAGGCAAGAAGGGATGACAGTGAGAGAGTATATTGAAGAATTCTACCTGGTAAATTTAAGAGCTGGTTACACAGAGGACACCCCAAACAACAAGGTAAGAAATGGTATGAGATTGGAAATATTTGATGAAATCAACATTCTTTCCCTGAAAAATATAGAAGAAGCCTACTAGAGTGCCATGAAGGCAGAGGAGAAGATCACCAGAAAACAAAATTCTAGGAGAGGACAGGGAACCAACAGAGGAAAAGGACAACCCTATGGCAGAGGATGAACTGCTAGCAATAGTGAAGAAGGCAGCAGTTCCAAAACTTCTGGGATAGCAGAAAAAGGAGACAACACTAGAGGTGGAAGGCCATATCAGTGAGGAAGAGGAAATGGCCGAGGCAGAGGAGCTAACTATCAGTGCTACAGGTGCCACAAGTGGGGGCACAGGTCTTTTGAATGTCCTGAAGTGGAACAAGCTGGTCAAAGAGGAGCATTTGTTGCACAGCCAGAGGAAGTAGAGGCACCACCTCAAGAAGCAGAAAATGTGCCAGAAATAGGGGAAGCCTTAGTTCTGAATAAAGTGCTGTTAAAACCAGCCAAGGAGACAGCTGAACAAACTCAAAGGAAAGCATTATTCTA
The DNA here is from genome assembly GCA_031772625.1 of Pinus tabuliformis. NCBI lineage: Eukaryota > Viridiplantae > Streptophyta > Pinopsida > Pinales > Pinaceae > Pinus > Pinus tabuliformis. Next base: position 1,043,577,303 of record CM062805.1, on the reverse strand, counting down.
GACAGTTTGTAAGTTGCACGGAAAATGCTGCAAGTTGATTATCGACAGTGGGATCATAGATAATCTATTTGCCACAGAGATGGTAGAGAAGTTGGGTTTGAAGTGGTTGTAGCACCCCACTCCCTATAAGGTATCATGGTTTCAGAAAGGCCATCAGCTGTTGGTTGACGAACAGTGTGAAGTTGAGTTCCATATTGGCAGGTATAAAGACAAGGTTATTTGTGATATTATGCCAATGGACGTATGTCATATACTGCTAGGGAGGCCATGGTAGTATGACCGAAGGTAGTGCACGATGGGAAGACAATTGTTACAAGTTTGTCATAGATGGGATCAAGCACACACTTGTGCCCATCAAGGAGGAGGAGACAACAGAAACAAGCGGGACGAGAGTGTTACTAATGGGTGGAAAACAATTTTTGAAGCAGAATGAAGATAGTGAAGTTAACTATGCTATTGTGAGAAGGGAAAAAATAGTGCTGTTACACACAAAAGTGTCTGAGTTGCTTGCAGAAATTCAGAAAATGTTGCAGGAATTCAGCGATATAGTAGTGGACGATTTACCAGATAAATTGCCTCCTAAGAAAAGTATAAGTCATCATGTTGACTTTATACTTGGAACAAGTCTACCGAACAAGCCAGCATATCGGATGAGGCCCAAAGATAACGAGGAAATCAAAAAACAGGTGCAGGAACTACTGGATAAAGGGCTGATAAGGGAGAGTTTGAGCCCCTGCGCAGTTCCAACAATTCTCGCTCCCAAGAAAGGAGGAGAATGGCGAATGTGTACAAACTCGAGGGCCATCAACAAGATTACCATCAGGTACAAATTTCCACTGCCATGGATGGACGATATGATGGACTGCTTGAGCAGGGTAGCATACTTCTCGAAGATTGATCTGAAGAGTGGTTATCATCAGATTCGAATCAGGGAAGGGGATGAGTGGAAGACAACCTTCAAGACCAATGAAGGGTTGTATGAATGGCTGGTAATGCCATTCAGATTAAGTAACACCCCGAGTAACTTTATGCAACTGATGAACGAAATGATGAAAGAGTTCATTGGAAAGTTTGTAATAGTGTATCTTGATGATATATTAATTTTCAGCAAGACTAAGGAGGAACACTTTCGACATGTTCGAAGTGTGCTGGAAAAATTGCAGTAGAATAAGCTGCTGATAAATATGAAAAAATGTACTTTTCTTCAAAGAGAACTGGTTTATCTGGGTTTTGTGATTGCAGAGAATGAGTTGAAGATGGACCCAGAGAAGATTGCAGCAATTGTTAATTGGCCATCCCCAAAAAGTCTGTTTGAGGTACGTAGTTTTCATGGGCTGGCAAGTTTTTACTGTAAATTTATAAGGAATTTCAGTGAAATCTGCGCACCTATGTTGGACACTATAAAAAAGGCAAGTCATCCTTTTCATTGGACCGAGGCAGCAGAGAAGAGCTTTCAGCTACTGAAGAAGAAGATCACAGAAAGACCAATCCTGAGATTGCCAGATTTTAAAAATCTTTTTCAGGTTTACTGTGATGCAAGTGGTACGGCCATTGGAGCTATACTTAGCCAAGAAGACAAACCTGTTGCATTTTTCAGCAAGAATTTGAATGAGAGCAGGTAGAAGTATTCATCCTATGACAAAGAATTCTATGTTGTCGTCCAAGCACTGAAGCATTGGAGACACTATCTGCTGGGAAGTGAGTTTGTTTTATTTTCTGATAATTTTGCGCTGCAATACGTGATGCAACAACATAAGCTAAATCACAAGCATGCTAAGTGGGTTGAATATTTATAGAGTTTCACCTTTGTGTTGAAACACATTAGCGGGCAGGCCAACAAGGTGGCAGATGCGTTGAGCAGAAGAGCCTTTCTCTTGCAAGAGAGTATGATACAAGTGCTGGGCTTTGAGCATTTGAAAGACTTGTATCAGACCAACGCGGATTTCAAAGAGGCTTATGAAGCCTGTCAGAATCCTTTGCTGAGAAACAATAGTCCATGGTTGGACTATAATTTGTAGGAGAAGCTATTGTTTAAAGGGGGACAGTTATGCATTCCCGATTGTTCGATGAGAGAGAATATCATTTGGGAGAAGCACAATGGAGGTCTAGCCAAGCATTTTAGCATAGACAAAACATTAGAGCAGCTCAACCATTTTTATTATTGGCCAAGAATGCGAAGGGATGTGCAGAGATTTGTGACTAGATGTAAAGTGTGTCAGTTGGCGAAAGGACATAGTCAGAATATGGGACTCTACACACCATTGCCCATTCCGAGTAGACCGTGGGACTCAGTCAGTTTGGACTTCGTCTTGGGTCTACCAAGGACACAACGGGGTTATGATTTTGTGATGGTAGTAGTAGACCAGTTTTCAAAGATGGCACATTTCATCCCTTGTAAAAAAACCAACGATGCCACTCACATGGTCCACTTATTTTTCACAGAGATCGTCAGGCTACATGACCTACCTAAGTCCATTATTTCCGACAGGGACGTGAAGCTTACAGGGTACTTTTGGCGCACCTTGTGGAAAAAGATGGATACACAGATAAGTTTCAGCTTTTCTTATCACCCGCATATCGATGGGAAAACAGAGGTGGTAAACAGGAGCTTGGGGAACCTGCTACGAGGTTTGATCAGGGAAAATTCACGAATGTGGGATCATGTACTTGCCCAGGCAGAATTTGCTTACAACGACTCACCTAATCGCAACATAGGTTACAATCCTTTTCAGATCTTATATGGCATGCATCCTCACGGAGTGCATGAGTTACGAGATCTAGGACAACAAGAAAGATGGAGTGCTGATGGGGAAGATTTTGCCAAAGCAATGAATGATCTACACGAGCAGGTAAAAATGAAGTTGCAGGACAATAGTCAAAAATATAAGTAGCATGCAGATCTAAAATGGCGAGAGGTACAATTTAATGTGGGGGATGAAGTCCTCACACATTTGTGCAAGGAACATTTTCCTAGAGGTGCATACAACAAACTGAAATACAAGAAGATTGGCCCTTACAAAATTCTCCGAAATTTTTCAGCCAATGCTTATGAAATACAACTACCAACAGGAATAGGCATCTCGCCCATCTTCAATGTGGCAGACTTGTTTCCATATATTACCAATCCGGAGGAAGACAATACAACATGGCCTACATGGGACACACAGGGAGGGAGTGACACTTGGATGAGACAAATGATTTCAGCTCAGCCCCTTGAGATCAAGAGAATCCTCGACACTCAAGTGGCTAGGTGAACTCGGCGGAAGGAATACCTACAGTATCTGGTCAAGTGGAAGAACCGTCCCATTGAGGACAGTTCATGGCTTAACGCCAGATAGATACAACAAGCAGGCTATTCAGTCGAGAAGCTCATGGACGGGAGTCATGAATCTTTCTTACCCCGGGAGCCTGATGCAGGAGCATCCAGCTAAGGGCACCATGACCGGGTGTTTGGTCTCAGCTAAGGAGGAGAGGTTCATCATCATTTGATTTCATTTATGTTTGTTGATTAAAACAGTGTTAGGAACTTGTTTTATTTCATTATCAGTTAATAGGTATTTAGGGACAACACAGTTAGGTGAAGGTGGTTATAGCCACACTGTTGTTTTTTTTTTCTTTTATTTATTTTACAACTGTTTACTTTAAAAACAAAAACAAAAAGATATATATCATCTATGTATTCCACAGAACGAGAAAACTCAAACAGAAAAATAGTTATCAACCATGTAACTGAAGAAACAACTGCAAACAATTTGAATAACTGTATTGTAACAATACAAAACAAATGTACCACATTGTGGAAAAGGTTGGACATTCCAGTACAGAAAAGTAATACAAAGAGAAACACTTTCATTTTAAATCCATCTGTTTAAGACTTGTTGATTTTATCTAATTACTATCCTCTGTAACAAATAGACAAACTATATATTTTTATTTTACCAGAAATCCTTCCAGACAAGCAGTGACGAAGTTCCAGAAACCAAGTGACAAGTAGAGACATAATTTCAAAAATCGAATGACAAGCAGAGACACAATATTAATGCGAAACTGAGCAGGTGGTTCCAGCTACATTAACAGTTCTAGAAATACGAGAACAAGCAACAGCCGTAGCAGCTAACAAATTAAATACAACCACAGTGAAATGCATTCACAAGCAAGGTAACCTTGTAACCTGAAACTTCTTTTTTGTTCGTCATTAGAAACATTTCAATGTCAAGACTAGCATATGAAATATATAATTATAGAGTATTCAAGTCCAGTAAACCCTAAGGCCGAACAAACCCTCCTCCGGGAGAAGGACAGTGAACAAGGGTTAGGGTTATAACCCTGAACAGTTACTGTCCATTGAAGAACAAACAAGATCATATACAACTGGGCCAAAGGCCATTTTTCCATCTACCAAAAGACGAAACAACAGAGACCTTGCTCCTAGCCTATTAACCGACTAACCCAAGGAAGAAATCGACTTGGGAAACCCTCAAACCAAACAAATTGCAATAGGGAACGACCCTACCGGTTCCGTTTGGAGGAAGGGCCGAGTAGCAGTCCAACTAAGAGCATTCCAACCTGCATAGTGACCACGACAAAGAGTTAGCATTAACATATAGAAGGGCCAAAGGAACGAACGATGAGAAGAAGAAACCCAAAAGCACTTACAAGAATATTAGAAAACACTGGACAAATGAACCCACATTTGGCACGTGGCCACTGAAGGGAAGCCCGCTCATGAGTAGCAACAATTGTTAGCTCATAAGAAAATCTGAGGAAATATATTTTAGCAGGGAAGGAGCCATTACCTTGCTAGAGCCGAACAACGCAGAGGAAAGGGTCCTTCGTGGCCGCAACCTGTGTTAACAAATACATTGTAGGCAAGTCAAATGAAGAAATAATCATACAGGCAGTTGAAAAATATCATTGAAGAAGTTTAGCAGAATGTGTAAGGAACGGAAGGAGAAACAGTGACCACCAGAAGAGCACCAGATTACAAGGAAACAAAGAAACCCTTGCGTAAAATCGACGAAGCCAACAACTTAATGACAGAGTCGAACTAACCATATAGTCAAGACAAATACTGAGCAGAATTTCCAACCAACCAACAGAGAAACCCATAGTTGGGCGTGGACAGAGCATCGGGCTCGAATTCGTTAGTCACTAACAAAACCAGCGGACGGAGCTCTCACTATTGAGTAATGAAAAATGAAAATGCCGGAATGAAATGAAGTGAGGGTTAGGGTTAGTCCGAGAGCGAGAAGGAAACCCGAGACCAGGACAACTGTCCACTCACCAACCATTGTACCAATAATCAATACAGCCATCAATACCAACAAAATATTAGCGCTAACCTTTGATTACCTACTAATCACAAATTCATTGATTAAATCATTGGTTTTAATCATTATTTTTATTGTTAAACCTTAAGTCACAGGCTAGTCCCATCAAGTGGGCGAGAGAATGGGAAGAGAAGAGGAATAAAGAAGCTATGAAGAAGAAAGAGGAGCAATGATGTCTATTACAGTGGCATTTTATGGACCTAACAAACGATAAGATGAAGCTTCGAGAACTTTCCTTGAACCTGTTAGGCTGTAGGAGGCCTTCCCCATCATATCTAGTGTTCCTATGGGAGCAATATTATTTGTTTCAATTAAAAGAAGGTTTTGAAAACATATCATATTTGGGTTTTTCTACCCTCACTTTTCTTGAGTTTTTTCGTGCTTGTGATTTTGATGAACAAATATTATTTTGTGAGCTGTTTTTACATAATATGATGTGCGAATATGTCAGTACAAAGATGGTGGAAAGTAATTTCTCTTATATGGGGGATTTGGAGTTGTGAGACTTCATTTCTTTTATGATGAATCAAATCGAATCGAATTTGGCCATGAAGTCGACTAAAACTAATGAGGAAAGAGCAACATTGTGGATTAAGGAAGAACCAGGGATGGTTGTTGAATTGAGATGTGAGTTCAAATTTCTCTTGAGTACCTCAAAGATTAGGGAACAGTCATCCACTTACAAAAAGAGGATTGTAGGATTTTTTCTTAATTTTTATGCACAAATGAAAAGCTGAGCACTAATAGGGTGCCTTAAGTGCACATCAGCTAGTAGTGCTAGATTACAGGAAGGAGATCCTTTCAAGTTCTAGAATTTTGTGGTTGCTATTACACGAGTACGAAAATATTCTCAGATGGTGCAAACACTAGGAGCCTTCTGATTGGGCTTAGGTTAAAATATCCTCTGATTTGGTTATCGGTGGAGGAATAACAGTCATATTACCACTTGTGTCATTGTGAAGAAGAGTCCTGGCCGTGACAACTGATGGCTACTCAGGAATAGAATTTTGTTGGTGAAGACATTGTTGGTGCTTATAATTTTACGGAATTTCATTGGAGATATAATAGGACAAACTAAGGTTTTGCAAGAGGACATGAAATTTCTTCAGTTGGGGGGAGAAGTTGGGTGTAGTTTTTGTATCTATTTCCTATACTTTCTTTCCCCATTTTTGACCCTCTTCCCTCTAAACCAACATAACTTTACATGTTAGCTTCCCTTTTCTTATTGTGAACATCATATTTTTCCATCATGTTATTTTTCCATTTTTGCTAGATATAATTGTGTAATATTCCTTTTTGTGGGTAAATGGGGTTAGAATTGGAAAAGTCTTTTGGATCCTTTCCTATTTTTTAGGTGTTTACCACCAGAACAAGGTTATGGAATGAACATCCGCATTGATCGGTCTACGAGCAGGATGAAACATATTATTGTTACACTCTGTGTGTTATTACAGATCTTGCTATTACACCACGATGTTGTTACAGACATTGTTGTTACACTGTGTTGATGTTATAGATTACTATTGTTACACTCCAGGTGTTGTTACAAGGTCGTTGTTATCCAGTGTTGTTGTTACATCCCAAACCATTACTTGAATGCGGGGTGTTGTTACACCATAGTTAGCAAGCCATGGGTACTATTCCACGCAACATCTATTGGAAGTTATGAATTGACTATCTAGAAAGTGACAGATCCAAGCAGTTATGATGTTAACCAATGTATTTAAATAGATTTCAAATTTAGGAACTGGTTATAACAATTTCTATTTTATGATCAGCATGAGAATCATGAGATTCTCATGACTGATCTATTCCTGATTTTGGGTATGTAATTTCTATAAGAGAAACTTAATCCCTCAGGCACGGGGGACGACATAGAGAGTACTGTTATTTTGATCCTGTAACTTTTAATTGTTCTTAATATAAAAGACACTACGGTGATGTTGTTGTTGTTTCCAAGTTTACTTCCTAACTAATCTTGTGTTCATTTTTTCACCCCTGCTACGGAGGAAGGGCCGTCCTCTTTAGTAGCGACTACAATGGTAGAATATTTGTATACTATTTTTTCTTTCTTTTATTATTTCTATGGTTTTCTGCTGTCGTTGTATAATTTGTAGAATATATCTGCTTCAGTTCCAGATTTATGTTATGTTGTTACATGGATTTGGTTAGCGGCATGGTAGTTGACCAACTGGTGTAGTTATCAGTACAGTTTGTGGCACACTTTTTCTCTGGTAATTGTGAAGTGTGATTCCATTCCTGTAGAGTTTTAATTTATGCATGAAAGATTAGTTTCTGCAATTGATTCAACGACATTCTTTATTGCTTTCTATTTTCACTCTTGGTTGTAGTGTATTGGCACAGATAGTGAAAACTCCATTGAAATAACAAACCTACCCTCGGTTGACAATTAAATGGTTGCAGTCTTGGTCAATTAGGATTGATTAAAATAACACTACAATAGGGAAGCCACTTCTTGTAATGAATAGTAAATCTCTACTTTAGCAAACCTTGTAGTTATTACCTCTGTCAAAATCAATTCCATCTTGTCTACTAGGGGCATAAAACCAATAAATATATTTGTATATGATGATATGTTTTCTACGTTGATATCATTTCATGTCATAAGGTTTTTTATTCTTTTGTTTATTTTTTCATTTGAGTTATAACATTATACACATGGAATTGAATTACTACTGAAAATGATATGTGCATACAAACTCAAGGCAGATAGAAAAAAATTATGTGTTTCAATCTTCATAATTCATCATGTTTTACATTTGAAAATATTTCCAGGTAAGGCCACACATAAAATAAAGAAATTTAATGGAACAAAACTCATTTTTCCATTCTAAAGGGCACATGAAGTATCCATGAATGTTGTATTCTGTTATTTTTTTCAATTCGTTGATTGTATGTTGTACCGTGGGCCTCAAGAATCAACCGAGTCACCTTGTAATGAAAAACACCAAACAAAAAGTATAAAATTTAAGGACTTAGAAAACTAAAATAAAAGACAACATTGAACCTAAATGCACAATAGAGAAGGAAAAATTATTTCTCAAGTAAGGTCACTACTATTTTACATACAATAGAAATAATGTGGGTAACAAAGAATAAATTTACCACAATTATTTGAGGTGTGATGTATAATCCTTTTCGTTTTATTCTCAACACCATTTAATTCTCTAATGCACAAACTTGTTGAAGTATATACACAACGTGTGCTCAAAGAAGAACAAGAAAGTATTATTTTCGAATAGTCATGAAAATATTCTAACACAAAATAACTATAATACTAATATTATCTTCAAGTTTTAGATGTTGTTTAAATGGATATGATAACAAGTATTTTCAATTTATAGCTAAAATACAAAACAAATTCAATGTAAAAGTTCAAAATACAATCAAACAATAAAGAGATGATATCATGGAATGGGCATTGCAACTATAAAAAGTTCATTTAACTATCCACCAGTGTCTAGAATTCCTAAAATTTCATTCTCGAAATAAACACGAGGTGAAAGAATCACACAATTAAAAAAATATAGGAATTCTTCCTAGAAACATTTCCAAAGTCAATGGATTAGGTGCCCGAAGGATCTGCAACAACAAATGAATATGTTCTTCAATCCCATTTCTTGTAATATGCCCACACTAGAGTCCAGCAACATTCAAATAAAAGATTTTAGATTTTTTAGAAAAAAATGGAGATTTGTCAAGCATTTTAACTGCATGGTATAGATACTCATAAATATTTGTAAAGAACAATATTCAAAGATTTTGTATTTTCGTAAAAAAATTGGAGTTTTGTCAAGCAAGCTAACAACATGGTACAAAAATTGTTTCTGCAAATGTATCCATTAATACGGTGGATCTTACTCATAAATATTTGTAGAAGAATTGTCAAGTAGGAAATAGGTGCGGCTTTAGAGTCCTCGTTGTGTGAATGTTTGGCATATTTGTTGTAGATTCAATTTTGTCCTTATTTATTTGATATTTAAAGGCCGTTCATCTGGTGATCCTATAATAAGAGTACCTCTACCACCATAACTCTGACACTAAGTTGGTTCCTAACTGGTTCTAGTGTTGCAAGTTGTTGGGGATGTAAAACAATGGAGGTCACACCCATAGACACTGCAAATACACATGCCACTTAATAACCCTACAATTTTAGTATTTGTATAGATCTCTTCAACAAGGAATTTGTTTTATTCTCCCTACATAATACAAGGCACACCTATAAATTATTTTAACAAACAAAGATCCTCCTAATGCACCCTACAACCTGATAAAGTTTTAAATAATGTTGCACCATGATCCCAATTTCATACAATCCCTTTGACTCTTTTTAAATAGATCAAAAATTGAATACTTGTCACATCCACTAAATTGTCATCATATGTCACGCAGTCATCCACCAATTTTATGAACCCTCATCTTCGAACCATCTTGGGTTGAATTTGAAAGGACCAAGGGGCTTGCTTATGAACCCTTCATCTCCAACCCGAGTTGGGTTGAATTTGAAAGGACTATGAAGCCTTTTGTCCTCTCCATTTTACAACATAATTAGGAAATGATCTCAAACCCCTATCACCTCAGTCCATGATCTTATTATTTCAAATTTTATCATCACTAATTAAGACAACAAGAATCTATCTACCTTTTGTTTATCGCTTCCTTTCCAATACTTCATTTACTCTAAGTTGAAGGCATCTTGATGGGATCAAAATCAATATGTGCAAAGAGTATGCCAGAGGCAACCTCCTTTCCTATTATATTTGTTTGTTTGGTTATAATATTGATGTCTTCCCCTAATATTAGAATTCTAGTGCTTAAAAATTTTAGGCTTACAATTTATCTTAGAATGTGATCCTTTCTTGATACAGTCCATAAACATTTACTACTAAAAGTCTCAACATTCCTTTTTCACCACTGGCTCAGTTGAATGAATTACTAATTGAGGTGAATGATCATAAGGGAGGTAAAAGGTTGATTATGATCCTCTCCTTCAATTAAGATGATGTGGTGTAATAATAGGATTGAACATGTTCATACTACCTAGAATGAGACTTTTCAATCTCATGTTCACGTGTATCACTTCTAGTGCTAGAAATTCCAACCAAAAAGAAGCTAGAAAAATATACCTTTGCCACATAATGAAATATGAGCTATTTGGTGAATTGAAGGTAGCTCATCTATAGAGAAATTTAAGTAGTTGAGATATATATTCACAATTAGGGGTGTTATGTAGCAGCGTTATCAAGGTTATACATTGGGAAAATTTGAGTTTGGTACTCCTCATATAAAGGTAATCTGATATTTGCATCAATGATCTAAATGAGCTAGAGAGGACATTATGTGAGACATGCAGATGGGCCTGATGCATATTTCATATCACATATAGATGGACCTAATGAATATTGCATGATATATCATCTTTCTGTAAGAACTAATTACAAACATAACAAATGCAATGTTTCTGTAAGAACCTAATTAACACAACCCCAAAAATATCAATCAATCAATGACCAAATATTTAATGGATTGGGTTCCATGGATGTAAATAGGACTTTAAAAGACAATAAAGGAGATAGTAGTGAGACGCATCCAGAACATTCTCAACCTGAGAAGAGGTAGAGTTAAGAGAAGGGGTAAGTGGAGTTAAGAGTAGTAGCGTCGAAAGGCAGTGAAAAGAAAATGGGAGGAAACAAACACACGTGTGGTTTCTCCTAATGTAGTAGGAAGGCACCAATCTGTGACATGACTTGCTGATCCATGTACAATTATGTCAAACACAAGCCATACATCAAGTACAACCCTTTGTTTATAACTCAAATTCACAATTGACACATCAAAAATATTTTCATGATTATCACACGTCTTTATAAATAGACCAATATAATGAAAACTTTACTACAAAAAAACATAATTAGCATTGACTTAAAGAGGATAAAATACCTTTCCTGCTCCAAGTCTTGATCTTTATATTTTATATTTTTAAAGACTTACCAAATGCAGAACATTAATGCTAACATCACTAGCATCTACGCCCTTAATAGTCACAAGCAAAACATTCAAAGATATACAAATATATATGTCACCAAAAAAACATTTATGGCAACATCCCCAATGTCCTTTCTATTAAAAATTTAGTGTTTGTTAGTTATATTAAAGCTCTACAATTTTACCTCTTACCTGAGCTAGCTTAGATGATGAAGAGTAACATGAAACTATTGGAATTGATTGATTTAAATCTTCCTATAAGACATCACAAAAATAATCTAAACAAATATAATTAATTATTTCTCGAGTAAATATTCCTATATGGCATGAGGAAATGAAATTTGTAAAAGAAAAATATTAACATCAGATATTGCACCTATTTCTGTTTAAAATGTTTAAGGAATGGTTTCCAAATCTTGAGAAATTTAATCAATGCCTCAAGCCCAAGGTGAAAAGTAAAACTAGAAAAATAGAAAGAGAACCTAGCCATGGGAAACACTTACAAATTCAAGTCCATCTTCACGAAATATCCACATGACATCAGAGAGAAGAACAACATTATCACCAATAGATAATTCAATTCTTAAAACCATGCAGATTGGATCATATGACACGCTTTTCATCAGCAACCAGCCATATGCTCAATTTGACAAACAATTCAAGGGAACTCACCTAGAAAGATTACAATTTATGTATCTGTATATCTATTTGTGAGTATGTATATATCCCTATCTATCTGTGTGTATACTTATCTATCTATCCATCTATCTATCTGTCTATGAGTATATATCCTTAAAATCCCATAATATATCCCTATTATTTCAAAATGCCTATATGAATACTGTGGCATACTTTAGGGGCTCTTCTCTCTATTGTTGCCTCTAAACATTGGATTACTCATCATCATTCTTCTTCTGAGTTCATTGGGCAACCTTTACTCGCCATTGTTTTTCTTCTGAGGTCACTAGGCAACCATCTATACGTCTAATATAATAATCCTTCAAATCCAAAAAATAGAGGCATAAAGTCCAATCAATATACTAAAATATAAATATGAGTAGAATTGTTAAATACTTGATAAAAATTCACTCTCTCAAAGTGGTGTGTCAAAATCTATACCTAATAAGCATAAAGTCCTTTGGCATCAACAATGCCATGAAAAATTACATTTTGCATGTTGGTTAAAGGTCATGCAGTGTCAAACAGAAGCTTTGGTTAGTCTTTGCACTTGACAATTAATAACTAAACAACCTTTTCTCGACCGATTTCTACGAAGTCATGACAAATCTAGCTAGATCACTCTTAGACTCTACACCAACATTATGTTCTCTTTCATATTCATAATTGGTGAGAATAATTTGATGCACATGCATGTTTGTATGATTAATAACCACAAAAGCAACAGTGTTGCCACCCTGCTTCTCATTATCCCCCTCCATAATTGTTGGCTTGTTGGGGCTTGACCCAGGTTCAGAAGTTATTTAGCCAAACAAATCTCGAAACCACTGACCCTTTCGGCAATAGTCCACGGTGCACGGACTGAGATCTCACCCGAGGTAGTATGGGAGGGTGATAGAACCAGGTTTCCACACCCCAGGGATGTCTTGATGAAGTCTAGGAAGTTCGCGAACTGAACCTACGCGCTCGCATTGCTCTGCGCAGCCGTTTGTCCTTCACAACTCATTCAATTGCTTCCGCACAGCTCTGTAAATAGCACAGAGGGGTGTTGTCTAGATCCTTTATCCTTACTGTGCTATTATTATAGATCTTAACTTAATTGTGTGGGCCCAATATTCTCATTAATCATTCAACATTCATAACAAGTGCATGCAATCATAAAACTGTAAAGAGATGCATAAATATAACAGAAGCATAGACACACAATATTTCAGAATCAACTTATATTTTATTAATTCTCTGTCCAAGTACAATCCCAACTCCGGCTTGTGCACTCAGCTGCAGAGGTCCATGCACATAGCTGCAGACTCTACTAGGCCTCCACACACTCAATTACGAAGCCTCTACCTATCACTACGACCCAATACCTTTAGATCTACTTCTAGCTTCTAATCATGCCTTTGCATCTCTCTATTACTTGTCAAAATTCTCCAGACTGACTCCTACACTTAGAGCCTTGCCATGGGTAGGCCGACACACTTTACATTAAGTTACATTATTTTAGGGCGGACAACCCTAGACTCTCACGCTTCGTGACCGCAATTTGTGAGGTCTTTACATTACATTTACCAAATCTTGGGCTTTAAGCCCCAAAAACTTTCTATGGGTGGATCTGCTACCCAATTGACCAAATCTCGGGATTTAAGCCCCAAAAACTTGCTATGGGGGGATTCGCTACCCAACAACCCCCCAACGCAATCATTGTGAATCATCTCGAGTCACTCGACTGGTGTGGTGATCTTCGCGCGGAGTCCATCCAGTAGATTTTGTGCTTCGCCTAAGTCCGCAACACATTCTTCTGTTGTCCATTGTACCAGTTGTGCATGTATCTCCGATGCATCATTGTTAGGGGAAACTCCTTGCCTTAGCACATATATGCCCTGCATCTATGCCAACTTTCCCTCGATCTTGGTGGTTATCGTAAGTGCTTCCTCGAGCCAAGGCTGGATGCACACTTTAAGCACTACTTCTTTCTGACGCGCGACGTCCACCTGTTCCTTTAGAGCCTAGGCCTCCTTCATCTTGGCCAGTCGCTAAGTAAGGGAGACCGTCTGTGCGGTCCCCCAGAAATTGTCATATGCCTGCTGCAACTGTCTTGCTTCTGTCTCTAGACGCTGTTTAGTTGGATCTTCCTATAGTGCGGTTAGCATGAAGAGTGAATGATCCAACAAGCCCATGCAATCTTGTACGATGTGCTCTATTGCTTCCAACCCCGATTGAATTGTGCGGTGGCACTGCTCTCTGACTTCCGAGAGTGTAGAGGGCCGTGCCTTCATCCACAACTCAGTGATCTGCAGGTTCAGTTCCAACTGAACCTTCGCTGCCTCCTCGTGGGCCTTTGCGGACTCCAACTGCCAGTTGGTGAATCTTTTCTACTATTGGGAGTACTGCTGGCATGGCCAACTCCGGTATGCTACTACAAGCCTCCTCCACAGCCTATTCCAATCCCTGGGTCTGTGCGACCAGGTCGTCGAGCTGCAGGCTAAGCTATTCTATATTTAGCTTCTGCTTGCTCAAGACCTGGAGGGCGTGGCCTTCCCTATCACGGAGCTCAGTAGTGACCCCATCTTGTAGTTGGTAGAGGGTTTCCCTAGGAAGGGCAGCCAAATTCAACCCCCAGCCCTTCATTTTGCTTACTATGGCCCTATCACCCTTGGCTGCTGCTAAGACTGCGCCTTCGGGTAACACAAAAGTGTTTGTTGTGTAGGCACACAACATCTGCTCGACTTCAGATGTACCTGCCACAACGTATGGTGCCATCATTCCTGCAGGTCGCACCTATAATGCCTGCAACTGCGCTCTGAGCGCCCCCAACACAGTTGTCTACTCCGTCATTAATTCTTCAAAGGTATCCTTAGTGACATCGCGAACTGTTTCGCCATTTTCAACAAGGTCTCCCTCATTGAGCGGGATTGGGTTGATGGAGGTCTTTGTTACGTTTACCTTTTTCTGCAGGGCTGGCTTCTCATGGACGCACGCCCTCTTGAGTTGAGTCGATTCTGGTCCAGGGTTCATGCGTTCCTCTGTCTTATCCTCCCCCTGTATGTCCTGCTCCGTGGACATTTCCTGGCCTTCCTCTAGCTCTCTAGTTGGCGCGGTTGTGGTCTCTGCCATCTGTGCTGCCGCTGCTGCCTCAGCCGCTTTCTGCTGTGTAGGCGCTTCTTGTTCATGGTGCCTCCTCTCAGCCAGCTGCGCGATGCACAACTTGGTGTCCTTCTTTCGTTGCTGCGCTACGATATTTTCCATTGTTGCCAAGTCCGGGGCATGCTACTCCGGAGGCCATGACTCCATTACCGCGAAGATCGCATCATCCGTTGTGATGAATAGGAGCTTCACCCATTTTTGTGTGGGATCCTTGCGTGCCCTGATATACAAGTTATGCATATCCGCCTTAAATTCTGTTGCGCTTTGCAAGCTGTTATGAACTGTAGGGGACATGCGTGGCCTGCGGTTCATCCATGTTCATATTCTTTCCTCCATGAACATCTAGAACACATTTATCTCGCGAATCCTCGAGGCATCTTTCGTAGCCCAGAGTGAGGTGTACCTCGCGGCTTCGGGTAGGTCGCCCTCAATAGTGGGAAACTAGCTGTCCTTCGGTAGCTCCCCTGTAATCATTAGGATGGATAAGAGTAACCACGCATAGTGGAAGGTCTTACCCTGCTCCTGGACCTCTCTACAATTTGTCAAAACTTGTCGCAGAGGAACTGCACCTATTTGAAATGGATCCCCTCTGCGCACTGCTCTGCCAACGCAATTACAGACACTGACACTTCGTTGACATGACATTTCCTCATTAGCTTGCCGGCCAGCGGCTGGGTGGATACGCACACCCCTTGGTCCTTGATGCTTGCTATTACGTACCCTCGCTTTCTCTTTTCTAGTTGATACTTGCCCTTCATAGCTTCTGTGAGGGCTAAGTCGCTGCTCTTTCCTACGATGGCTGTGGGGTCATCTCCTTTAACTAGCAGTCAAGAAATCTGGTGAATTAGATCAATTGTGATTGGAATTGGCTCATCCAGCCAGAGATACCCATCATGCACCAGGCATAGTAGCTACCGGATGACAAAAATGGTGATGGGCACGCAGTGGTAGTGGGGTATCCATCGCAGATGGAGTAACCCAGCCCTCTCCATATCGCGTAACCAATTTTGCTTCCGTAACTTCTCCGCGACCAATTGTGTGAACTTTTCGCTGTCTGCGAGGTCCCAATATTCGAACTTAATATTAGGTACCTGTCCCAATGGCGGACCTTCAACCTTATTTCATCAGGAAGGAGCCGGGTCTGGAGTACACTCTTCATGGCCTCCAGGTCCTTTGGTATCTTGGCTTTCCCCTTTCCACGGGGGGATGTAGGGGGGTAACTTTACCGCAGAAGGCACTTGGGAGATATTCTCTGCCTCATTGTCCTGCACCTCAATTTGAACTATCAAAGCTTGCAAATATTCCTCCTCCTCTGTTTCAAGGGTGATGGCTTTGCCCTTCTCTACCATTGAAATTTTGCTAAACCGGGAGTTTTGCGGTGATACACGGATTGGCCCCATCATTTGCTTGTCTTTCTGTGGCCGCGGTGTGCGTGGTGATTTTGGAACTTTTGGAGCAGCTACCGCCTCTCCAAGCTGCTGATGGGCCATGCGGGGCTCCGTGGTAACTTCGACGAATCGTACTCTTGTTCTCACAACCATCATCATGTCTACAATTGAGGGTGGGAAGAGTACACGACACTTAATGCTCTGTACTTGCTCAATTCTCAAACAACCAAGTGTTGCCTTGTGGCTAGCCCTGGTGGTTTTATTATATCTTCTGAATTTGAATGTGGCCCTTCCCCCCACTTCTGAGTCATTAATGTTGTTTTGGCGGCAGATCGTCCCAAATATAACTCTTTATTCGTGTCTTAATTGCCCACCACCCACTCCTTTTTGCCTTAAATTAGACCTGTTGTCATGAATAGTGACACCAACAGTCACTTCCCTACTTACTCGCGTAGTAGCACAACCCCCTATGCGCGGTCGCAACCCCTGTGACATACTAATCCTGAGCACAACCTTCTTGTCATGCAGCTCCCATAAAGGCTCTTTTAAAGTCCCACGCTCTCTTTCAACTGCTTGGAGCGCTGAAACTGTGCTTCCTATAGATAGTCAGGTGGTTGCACCACCAGTGCGAGGCTTCAAGTCACCTTCCAACTCAGTCCATGGGCCTTCCTTAGCTACCCTTGCGCTAGTCAGCGCCTCGTGTTCTTCCTTATGTGGTGCGGTTCCCTGGTTACTTTGTCTTATAAGGTACAGTCACAGTCATGGTAACAGAGCTAGAAATTCTCGGTGACAATCTTCTAATGCGGTGGTATGGATGCCCATGTCTTGTCATGTCCTTCTATCGATGTGACATTTTTGCGCGATTTCATTTTACAGTTTTCTAATTTCCGTGTCCATTAACATGCTTTTCTACTTCAGTCGTACCTGATCTTCTTCGAGTTCGCGAAGCTCAAGGTTCCCTCGTCGAATGGCTTTTTGAATCTGCATATGTTCGTCCTCGCACAGCTGCATAATCCCTTTGTTCTGGTCCTCGCATGTTGTCCCCATTATGGGATTTGTTGTATGGGGATTCTTCTCTAAATCTATGGCCTCAACTCTACTCATCATCTTCAGAATCATTCCCGCGCTCAGGTTCTTGTGCATGGCCCTATAGGCCCATCAGACTGCTTGTACACGTAGGTCTTAATCAATTTGCCTCACCTGGTAAACCCTATTCAGGATTCTGCATACCTCTGGAATGCTTTTACGTGGAACCTCTATGGGGCATGTTGCTTTTCCTGCTGCCGTGTCGGGTTCTTATTTTAGATCCTTAGTTTGGAATGTGCTTGCACAACACACGTCTGCACCCATCAACACAGGTGGGCATGCAAGCTGCTTCGTCCTGGTTGCCCGGCTCTCGTTCGCCACTGGGTTATTCCAAACTGTAAGCACATCCGTCTTCTACATTCGTGCCAATTTACAATGGTCTTCTAATGTGTACTCCACCATCGTGCGGGTGTTACACGCAGTGCCCATTCCAGTGCACCATACCGTTGCTGTTCCGGTACCGCATTTTCAAATTTTTCCAGGAATTCATCCACCGCCATCACCTCATCATAGGTTGGTAGTTCCCTTGCCTCTGTCATCATGCAATGCAGTGATCTAATCATCATGTTGCAATTTAGTGTTGTCACTTCATGCAACTGGTTTTGCCAGCATTCTACTTCTTCATTTGAATCTGAAATTTAGAGCTATCGCGCTCCCACGAGATTCTCCCGTCTGAAGTCGGGTTCACTCGATCATGGTCTCACGCCGTTATTTGGTAAATATAATCCAACTCATCATCGCTTTCCTCATCATGCATTGGTTCGGTGTAGCACGTTCCTTCGGCTGGGTATAGCAAAACTACTACGCGCAGGGACTTTTTCTCGAAGATCATCTTCTGCTTCTTCAAATTGATAACTCTTTCCTCTTTGCACATTGGTTCGGTGTAGCACATTCCTTCAGTTGGGTCTAGCGGAACTACTACATGCAGGGAATTTTTCTTGAAGACCGTCTTTCGCTTCTTCAAGTTGATAACTCCATTCATATCAATGGCCCAGTCTATTCCTAGCAACGCGTGATAGGGATTACTGTCATCAACAATCTCTATTACTTCAAAGTCAGTCTGTGTGCTCATGCCTTCGATATCAAATGTTAGGCCTTGCAACCTCCCCATGGGCGAAATCTTCTATTGGTTCGCCATACATAATTGAATAGGGGACCACTGCAACGCAGGCCTACCCATGCATTCCCATGTTTGCTTCGGTAACACATTCACGTTCAATCCCAGATCTAGGATGACCTGATCCATTTCATAATCACCAATCTGTGCAGTCAACCTCATCTCCCTTCCCGTGCGCAATGTATACTTCCCCAATTTCTGGACTATGCGTGGTTCTCTTGACCCTGCGCACCTGGTGATCAATTCCTGTAGTCCCTTAACTGCCTTATTGTCACGTCGCAGCTTCATGCATGTCTATAGAAAAGGTGGTAAGCATGGAAGGATCCATCCCTGGTTGTGGTCGATCCTTACTACCTAAAGTAGTGGCCTCCGCAAAGCTCTTCTTAGCTTCCATGAACGTCTCCTTTGCGCGTTCTAGGTCAAATTCAGGTTCCTTTGTAGGAGCCTTGTGAACCCATGTATCTTCCTCGGGCTGCTTCCCCTTATCCTTCCCTATGGTTGCATCACTTCTGAGCATCATGTTCACATTTGGGTCTTCTTTGCATGGTTCAGACCTCATCATTTGGATATTCTGAGTCGGAGGAGGCTGGAGTACCCCTTTCTCGTGCATCTGTGCGATCAGCGTAGGACAATCTATCATTTCATGATCAAATTGAGCACAGTACGAACATGATGTCCTTGTCGGGTTGGTACAATTGTGGGCATAGTGCCTTGGTCCTCTGAAATTATAACAAATTAACTGTCTGCGGCCCCTTCTTGGTCCCATCCCCCCTCGTCCTCGACCTCGCCCCTGAAATTTAGCATGCATTATCCCCGTAGCTGGGTCGAGGCCTCGCATTTCTGTTTACATTCTATAGGCTGGGGTCTGATCCATCATTAACTCGTAGTTACGACAAGTACACTCGTCATGGCCTACTGATTTTCAGAAATTACAAAACAACTGCTAGGGAGTCTATTTATACTTCTACAACAAATGAAAATTATCTATCCTGTGTTTTCCTCCTATATGGCAGATCCTGCACCATAATGCGGGTGTCACACTCGGTCTTTCCTGTTCCTCTGGTCTCAATGGCATTGGCTGCCTTCCTGCCAAGTAGTTCGCGAATACCGGACAATGTTCCTTGTCATGGCCCTGGCCCTTGCATTTTAAACACTATACTTCCTCACGCGCCTCTAGCTGTGGTGCCTCATCCTGCTTCAAGCTCTGCATCTCCAGGTAGAGATTTTGTAGTTTCGCATGGATTTTTTGAACTCCCAGCCCCAGATCCTGTATTAGTTTCTCATGCAACCTCATCGCCATTTCCAACGCTTCGGCCTGGGTTGAAAGTTTCTATTGTGATAACGTTGTCCTTAGGTGCAGTGTCAGAGATGCCACAAACCATGCATGATGTTGTGCATCTGTGAACCTCATATTAGCCTCGTGGATCATACTCTTCAATCGCTGATCCAAATCCCAAGGGGTCTCTCCTAGAAGCTTCATGATCTCTTTAAACCCAATGATTGACAGTGTCTTTGATTTCGGTTGGAAAAATTCTCTATTCAGCACATTCTAGATCTCTGTTATTCCTAAATTTGGGTGATCATTAGAGTGCTTGATATACCATGTCAACGTGTGATCCTGTAGCGTGCTCACCAATGTAGCCTTCTTAATGTTGTCGTTCGTGACCACTTGCGTTTCCCACACTGCTCTTACCATGAACCCGAGCTGGTTCGGATTCTCTTTCCCTACTTCTGTAAATACGGGTAGCTTGATCGTGCTCGCCATGCTGAAATGCGGGGTTGGTGGAGGTGGAGTGGTTGGAGATGGAGGTGAAGGAGGTGAAGTGGGTGGTGGCATGGGTGGAGGTGGTAACTGCAAAATGTGTTGTCTTATCAAACTGACCGCACTTCTCGGAGAGACCCAAGCGATCTCCTCCTCTCTCTCTCGCGAAGGTGAAATTAAGGAATTGTTTCCTAATTCCCCACTACCTTTGTAGATCTTTCCGCTCCGCGTCGTTCCAATCATTAATGTATTCGCATAACTCACTTTTCACATAACAACATCTTAATCCAGGTATTCAGAGATTTAATGTACTTACCTCCGGTCCCTTGAGAAAACGTTGTTCTGCTTCGTTGTAGCTTATGGTCGTGTCTATTGCAAACTCAGTGATAAATCCCCCTATTATCCGATCAAGCCAATGGTCCATAGCTCACACGATCTTATCTTTTGATGCCTCTAGTCTGCGCACTAATTCCGGAGTCCACTCTATCGATTGGTTGAGCTTACACCTTTCTTGGCTGACGGCTAACCTCGTGATCCACTCATACAATTCAGAAGGTAAGGATGAGAAGAAGATCTCGTGGATTTCTATATACATGTAGCGATCCAGCCACCTTTTCTCGGATACCTATGGAGTTCTATTTTCTTGTGTCACGAACTCGTGAATCTTCTTTTCCAACCACTCTTCAATTTCCTTCTTTGTTGGGTTCCACTGGCACGACATCAAACATCCCTTAGCAAATCTCGGTCCTAGCAACGAAACCATTTGTTGGCTTGTTGGGGCCTGACCTAGGTTCAGAAGTGATTTAGCCAAACAAATCCCGAAACTACTGACCCTTTCGGCAATAGTCCGTAGTGTGCAGACTGAGGTCTCACCCAAGGTAGTATGGGAGCGTGCTGGAACTAGTTTTCTGCACCCTAGGGATGTATTGATGAATCCTAGGAAGTTTGTGAACTGAACCTGCATGCTCGTGTTGCTCTGCGCAGCCGTCTGTCCTTCGCAGCTCGTGCAACTACTTCCGCGCAGCTCTGTAAAGAGCGTGGAGGGGTGTTGTCTAGATCCTTTATCCGTACTATGCTATTATTATAGATCTTACATTAATTGTGTGGGCCCAATATTCTCATTAATCATTCAACATTCATCACAATTGCACGCAATCATAAAAATGTAAACAGATGCATAAATATAACAGAAGCATAGACACACAATATTTCAGAATCAACTTATCTTTTTTTTAATTCTTTGTCCATGTACAATCCCAACTCTGCCTTGTGCACTCAGCTGCAGGGGTCCGCGCACACAGCTGTAGACTCTACTAGGCCTCTGCGCACTCAGCTGCAGAGCCTGTACCTATCACTACGACCCAATACCTTCAGATCTACTTCTAGCGTCTAATCATGCCTTCGCATCTCTCTATTACTTGTCAAAACTCTCCAGACTGACTCTTACACTTAGAACCTTGCTCTATTTATACAATCCCATGGTCCACGGACCATGGGTATCCCGACACACTTTACATTAAATTACATTATTTTATGGC
The DNA here is from genome assembly GCA_031772625.1 of Pinus tabuliformis. Lineage (NCBI taxonomy): Eukaryota > Viridiplantae > Streptophyta > Pinopsida > Pinales > Pinaceae > Pinus > Pinus tabuliformis. Next base: position 1,043,555,254 of record CM062805.1, on the reverse strand, counting down.
GGACAACCCCAGACTCTCGCGCTCTGCGCCCAGATTTTGCAGGGTCTTTACATTACATTAACCAAATCTCGTGCTTTAAGCCCCAAAAACTTGCTATGGGGGGATCCGCTACCCAATTGACCAAATCTTGGGCTTTAAGCCCCAAAAACTTGCTATGGGGGAATTCGCTGCCCAACAATAACATTACAAAGTTTAAGTTTGATCTTTGATATCCTTTTGGAGTCATCAATTGAAGCCCTAGTAAGTTGATCAATAACATACACCACAACCGCAACCCTTTTGTTGTGAGTGCAAACCTCAACTGTAACAATATTACAGTTAAGGTCCCTAAGAACTACAAATACTTCAGAAAACATGCTTTGCCTATCTCTTACTATTAATTCAATTCTTGTGTGTTCAAAAAAAACCTTTACTCCAATAGATATCCTCATTGAAGGAAAGACACAAGAATTAGTTCCCAGGGACTACAATCAAAATAAGTATACTTAGAAAGGGATTCCTTAATAGAAATAAGCACTCTCTGAAACTGTTTGAGGCAAGAAATATATCTATAAATACCTGTTTTATATACTCAATAACCTATTCAACTCTAAGTTTCTTTCTATATTTGTCCATTACATGGAATACAGGCATAGAAAAAGAGTAGGTCACATTGGATTTAGCAATGCCAGGTGCCTTATCTCAATTTGATTCATGGTTTTACAACTAAAGCACTAAAATAAATTATGGTATGGTCTCCAAATTTACCATCCATAAACCATCACCCATCAGAAGTTATGTAAGCATTAGAAATGGTAAGATATAAATTTTTTAGCACTGACACCACTTCTAGAAGAATGCCATGCTTATTGGCATTGACAACCGTCAAGGAAAAGCATGATTACAATTCAAATCAATTTATAATTCAATATCTCATCAATAAAATTAGGATACAAGTTTCATTCTCAAAATTGGAAATACTTGAAGAATACCTTCACGAGTGTTGCATTTTTACAAGAAATGTTGTCAATTGAAACCGTGTTAGAAAGAAAATAGAACGGAGATAAATTTCAGTATGAATATCAATGCCAACGAAATTTTGGCTAAAATTTTGAATTAATATCAACACAACCAATGCTTGAAAACCATTAAAAATGAACAAGCCAAGGAATCTAGATCCAAAACAAAAACTCATATTAGTTTTATAAATTCCATTGATGAATGATTTGTATTGCATTCTACTATTTTATAAGGCTTTGCTGCAGGCTTAAGAAACACACCCATGCTAAATTAATCCTTCCCAGGACTAATGCTCGATGACTCTTATGTAAAGCTAAACTATAGACAAACCCTTTTTTTCAAAAATCCCACACTTTGCTTTACCTCATCTGCACAAAGTAACACTAGGGTCTTTGAACTAATCATTCACTACCAACGCAAACTAGGAAATCCATATAATTAGTCAACCATTCACAACCCACATAACCACTCCATTTTTGTAATTCCAAAAGACCCATTTTAACAAGAGAGTAGTTGAAAAGATATATGAACAATCAATAAAAACACACAAAAATGAACAAATATGCCAAGTGAAAAACAACAGACCTTGGAGGTTTCATTCTGATGATCAATTTCTCATATTCATTATCAATGTCCAAATAAATCATCCAATGCATTTTTTTCTAGCTTAATAACAAAAATGCAAGATTATACTTTGCGACATAAATGAATGTGATAAGAAACTCTCAACACACATTCATAACCTTTGTAGCAGTCATATACAAGTAATTGTAAGTGGGCATGAATTCAAAGACCCGATAAAAACCTAAATGAGGGAGACAAAATACATAATTTGAATAAGAGGCAATACGTTATTTTTGGTGTTGTGGGTATCCTACTTTGATTCCTATAAATTCACCCACCTCCTTTCTTTCCCAGATTTTGCATTGTCACCACACCCTATTTATAAAACAAAGGACTATTTCAAACATTACTTTTCCATCAAAAAAATATCCTCAAAAGTACACCTTTCATTTACACTGCAATTTAAGGTGCTTTATAACTAATAAAGAACCCAAAACACTTACCTCCAACCCAAAACCCTAACCCTAATTCAATACAAGCACAAAATTCTATGATGGGATTTGACTATGATTATCCACCCTTTCATACTTGACAGACGTTATGGAATTCCATCTCCCTCAAAACTTGAAATAACATGTGGCCTTCCTACCATGGTTGATCCCAACTAACTAGGGTTGAGTGCATATTCAATGGTGTGCATAATTCCCCACATGCCAAGAGATGGTATCTATATATTATATGCCTCAATTAGTTGAATACTTTGTCCATTTTAATATGAATTTATGGAATAAAAATACCTAAATAGATGTATGTAACCACCTACTACCATTTAATATGAAAATGTATAGAAGTCGTCTATCTCTCTTTCAAGAATGAAGACAAGTTTCTAATAATTTGAAAAATAAGGTTTTTTTCATATCACAACGTAGTTGAGCATGCAATAACATATCTAAACATGGTAAGGCTAATTCATTTCCTAGATGTTTACTGTATATAATCTTGTTAGGAACATTTCATAAATTTACTATCAGATTCAAGTAAATAAAGTGTGCTTAAGGAGATTAAATAATTTTTTTTCTTTAATTATGGATGTTCCCAATAACTAAAGAAACAAACAAATAATTAGTAAAGAAAATAAGAAAGAATAGTTTAAAAAATAAATTTTTGAAAATTCTTGTATAACATTAAAGTGAACATTGCATCAAAAAATTCCTTTACACTTTTCCATAGTCTCTCCATTTCTATGTTCAATGAAAGTTTTAAAAAGACAATTTTGAAATTTGTTTACGTTTTGAAATTTGTACTTGTTTCCTTACTCCAGCTGACATAGTCTCGATGTCATTTGTGAGAATGGTTGGTGAAATGACATAGTATTGAGGTAACAAATTAAATTCCTTCTTTTATTTTAACTCATATCATTAGCATTAATATATCCACTCTATGCTTTTAGGGTTTAGTCTTCAAGTCTTAGCTTTCCTCTGCTCTGCATATTCATCAAAATCATCATGTAGAGCTCCCACATTGCATCCATGGCATCCATTGCTAAGGTAGGGAAGAGATGGAAAGAGGTACAAAAAATATAATAGCTTCTTGAGTGTCCTCGACATCCTTGCAACAATATAGATTGTGATTATCTCCATTGTCCAAAACAAAACATAATTGCATGTCTCATTGCATTCGTATACTTATGTGGTGACTATTGTAGATCTCAATGGGAGGCATTGAAGGATAATTGAATCCACGTCATGTGAACTCATATTTCACAAAGAAGGACACCACTGTCTAATGTTTCACTACTGCTACTTTAATACTTTTCCCAATTTTCCATGCTTCTATACATTGGGTTCTCTCATCTCTTGAAGTAGTTGGATGATAAGTCCAATTGATACTATCATTTTTTATAACTCCATTTTTATTGGAGTTACCTATAGTTGAAATTGTAGTTCATATTTCACCAAGGAGTATGTGCAATTGTCAAACGTTGCACTTCTCAAACTCACTACTTAGTACTTTGACTGATTTGCCATGCTTTTGTACATTAGATTCAATCATGTCTTCAACTACTTGGGTGATCACTGCAATTGTAATGTCCAATCCATGATGATGAAATTTTTCATGCCAAAACAATGAGATCCATTCACACTTCAATTTATGGTACAACATTTTTGAACAAAGGGAAAGGTCTCCACCCATTCCTCAATGTTTTCAAAGTCACTTCTTACAACTCGGTGAAATATTGCAAGGCACCAATACATTATTGCCTCTATGCCTACTGTTCCACTCCTTAGGAAATAAGTTTCCTAAAATAGCCTCAATCAAAGGAAGAGTATGAATATCAAGGACTGGTGTGATCACAAGTTTGAACTCCTTGATAAATGAAACTTCCTCCTCTATCCAACGTTTCACTAAAGCTGGCAGCTTTCCCTTGGTGCAATTAGACTCCATTACTAGTATATAAGAAATGAGACACCCTTTTGTATTTATAAATGGGAATATGGTTGTATGTGGCCACTACATCAGTTTCCTTCAAATGCTCCTACAATGTGCCCCAAGTCCCCTACGTTTGATGACCAAACTCAAATATTTCCATACCTCTTTCTCAAGAATTTTAAGAGAGATTGCACCAATTTTATTTTTACCTTCAACCGAAAATCTCATGATCATTGGATTATATTGGTAATCATTCTCAAATCTACAGGAGTGATCTATCACTTCTGTTGTTCCCATACATGAAGGTAGGTGAGCATCTTCCTTGTCAACTTAATTTTCTTCCCACTTCGAACCATATAGGTTGAACACAATATATATCCTTGGTTGAATCCTCTCTTGTCTTTATTCTTCCACATAGTGATGAATTTATTTTGTTATCCAAGCAAGCATCAACTACTTTGAGCATTTTTGTTGCAGTGAAATTTAAGTTCACTCAAAGACTAGTGAAATTTTCCTCTAACAAATTCATTGAACCATTGCTCACCAAATGATTTATTGAATTCCACTCTGAAGCCCCTATAGATACTCTTCCTTCTATCCAAAATCTCCACATATTCCATTATTAGGTCACACAATGCCTTGAACAACACTCAAGGTTGTTATCGTAGTGACAACATTCTCACTATAAGAATGACATAGGATTTTTGGGCATTGACGATGATAAAATTTTATGAGGCACCATTGTGAAGCCAACCATCACAATCACTTTTTGTCATTCAAATTCTCCATGAAAAGAGAAAAATATTAAGAAAATATTACTATTTCGATTCAATATAAATGTGATTCTTCATTCACAAACAAGGACATATGTATATATAACCTTAAAAATACCTAGATTTTTAACTAATGTGAAGGAATATTTTTGGACTGCAACAATGTCTTTGGCCTAATATAACCCAACCAACAACAAAAAGGTGGCATATTGACTTAATTCATGCATCTATAGGCAACATAAAAAACAAAGTCTTTCCCAATTCAATCATTTTGATATCAATAATATCCAAACCTCCCCAAATATACCCAAAAATTAGAGAATATAGCCATTGTTTATGGCTATCTCTAAAATGCATTAGTATTATAGAGGTCAACAATACTCTGCACCATAAAATTACCCTTAAAGATTATTTTCTATCACAAAGTATGCATCATTACACAGTGAGTCAGGGAAACAAGGTCCTTGATTGCAAGGGATATGAAACTTAGGGCCCATTAGAGATAAGGCCTTAAATTTAATTTTATTATTACATATTAGTGTCATTAGTCACCAAATTGTTAGAAAATTATATATTACGGAGCAATGGAACACATAAAATATTGCATAAATATAAACACAGAAAACGCATAAAACAAGAGAGACACAGATATACGTGGTTCACCCAGTTTGGGCTACATCCACGGAGAAAAAACCAGTCCTTCTTTTATTATATTATCCAACAAACTGAAAAGATACAACCTACAACAGTTCCACTGTAACACCCTCTTCGCTCTCAATCTCCTCTCTCTTGCTCACTCAGAATACATGTATAAGATAGACACAATACAATTCCCTCATATATAGTTAGGGGTTGCCTTCTAGGGAAAAAAATCCTAAATTAAACATAACTTCTACCATTAGATCATCCACCTAATGGACGGCCCAGATTGACTAGAAATTAATAGACTTTTACAAGGCAATTTTACATCTATTTTTAGCTTCAGGGGCACTGCCCCCAAAACCCCCCAGTCGGGGGAGATTAGCCCCCTCGAACCCCCCCAGGGAGGAAAGTCCCCCCCGCACCCCCTCGCGTGGAGGGTTGTATAGTCTTCCTGGGGTATACATCCGGCTAAAACCTTTGAATATAGAAGATAATCAGGCTCCACACCCAACAATCTCCCACTTGGAGACTAATTATAGCAACTCCACTGCTGCTTCATTTGCTAGACAATGACTCCACTTTGGACCTGGCTGTTTCTCATCTTCTTCATCATACTTGAAGACCAATTGAAACTGAGCAAATTCTCAGTTTCTCCCTGGTTACAACTTTTGTTAACATATCTGCAGGATTCTGGCTAGTGTGTATCTTTTCTAGCGTCAACTTTCCATCTTCCAATGCTGATCGTATGAAATGGTACTTGAGCTGTATATGTTTAGTCTTGGAATGAAATGCAGAGTTCTTTGCAAGATGTATGGCACTCTGGCTGTCACTGTATAACCTGCCCAACTCCTGCTTCTTACCCAATTTATCCAAAAACCTTTGTAACCAAATCATTTCTTTACCAGCCTCTGTAGCAGCAACATACTCTGCTTCTGTTGTTGAAAGTGAAACAACACTTTAGATTTTTGAAACCCAACTGACAGTTGTTCCACCTATAGTAAATACATATCCTGTAGTGTTCCTCCTATTATCTCTGTCACCTGCCATATCTGCATCAACTTATCCCTGTGGAGCAATGTTTGAACCACCAAAGCATAACGCTTGATTTGTGGTCCCTCTCAAATACCTGAGAATCCACTTCACCACCATCCAATGTTCTTTTCCTAGATTGTTCATGTACCTGCTTACAACTCCCACTGCATGTGCAATATCAGGCCTTGTGCAGACCATTGCATATATTAAGCTTCCAACTGCTGATGCATATGGAACTTTAGACATATGAGCCATATATTCCTGAGTCTTAGGACACGCCTCCTTACTTAATTTGAAATGGCTAGCCAAAGGTATACTAACTGGTTTTGCATTTTGCATTTAAACCTTTTCAACACCTTTTCTATGTACTCACTTTAAGACATTGTTAATTTGCGATTCTTCCTGTCTCTAGTTATTCTCATACCAAGGATTTGTTTTGCAGCACTCAAATCCTTCATTGCAAATGAGTTTGCCAATTTCCTTTTGAGCACATTTATTTCCTGCATGTTAGAACCTGCAACAAGCATGTCATCTACATACAATAACAATATAATATAGCTGCCATCATTTTGCCTTTTGAGATAAACACAATGATCAGAGTGACATCTAGTATAACCTTGTTCAGACGTAAACCTGTCAAATTTTAGATACCACTGCCTTGGAGCCTGTTTTAAGCCATACAAGCTCTTCTTCAACCTGCACACTAGTTTCTCCTTCCCTTTTACCTCATATCCTTGTGGCTGCTGCATATATATCTCTTCCTCCAAATTCCCATGGAGAAAGGTTGTCTTTACATCTAACTGCTCAAGATGCAAATCTTCAGCTGCTACTAGACTTAAAATAGTTCTGATTGAAGTCATTTTCACAATAGGAGAAAATATCTCATCAAAATCTATACCCTTTTTCTGTGCAAACCCCTTCACCACAAGTCTAGATTTGTACCTTTTTCTACCTCCATCTTCTTCCTTTAACCTGTAAACCCATTTATTCTGCAATGCTGTTTTACCTACAGGCAACCTGACTAAGTCCCAAGTCTGGTTATGTGCTAAGGAGTCCATCTCTTCTTTCATGGCTTGCTCCCACTTCTTCCTGGTTTCTACCTACACTGCTTCTTCATAACATTCTGGTTCACCAGAATCAATCAACAATACATAATATAATGAAGGAGAGTATCGTTCATGGGGTCTACTTATCCTGGTAGATCTTCTAACACCACTTTCAGGTGTTTGAGGTGCTTGTTGCTGTTGTGGTTGTTGTTCTAGCTGTTGATCATTATGATTTTCAGGCACCATCACTTTTCCTATGATATCATCAAGCACTGTGTATTCTCTGTTTTCTTTTTCCTGTTTCTTTTCCTGCAGCTGATTCTTATACAAGACCTTTTCATTGAATATTACATCTCTGCTCCTAATGATTTTTTGATTTTCATAATCATATAAGCGATAGCCAAAATCATTAACACCATATCCAATAAAGGAACATTTCTTTGATTTTGCCTCAAGCTTTGTTCTATTTTCTTTATTAATGTGGACAAAGGCTTCACAACCAAAAGTCTTTAAAAATGAGTAGTTTACCTTTTTCCCTGTCCATGCCTCCTCTGGAATACCATCATCCAAGGAACTTGAAGGCCCTTTGTCTATTAGATAAACAACACTGTCTACAGCATCTGCCAAAAATTGTAAAGGCAATCCTGCATGCAATCTCATGCACCTTGCGCACTCCATGATTGTCCTGTTCATCTTTTTGGCACACCATTTTCTTGTGGTGTTCCTGGAACTGTCTTCTCCCTATGAATTCCATTCTCTGAACAATACCTATCAAACTCTTTGCTACAATATTCACCTCCATTATCTGATCTGAGACACTTCAACCTTTTCCTTGTGTCATTTTCAACCAAAGCTTTCCATTTCTTGAAAGTATCAAATACACCAGATTTATTTCGAATACAATAAATCCAGGTTTTTCTGGTTGAATCATCAATAAAAGTAACATAATAATGAGAGCCACCAAGAGATGATACCTGAGCAGGTCCCCATACATCTGTATGCACAAGCTCTAATTTTTCGCTCTTCTTTTCTTTCCCAACTCTAAGGAATCTAACTCTCTTCTGTTTTCCATAAACACAATTTTCACATAATTTTAAATCAACATGCTTCAAACCTGGCAACAAATTTCTTGAGTGAAGAATCTGCATCTCCTTCTCACTCATGTGCTCGAGCCTATGATGCCACAATGTCATATCTTCTCCTGTAGAGGTTAAAGCATTAAAATAATTAGAAATAATATTGCATAAGTACAATGTATCAACATTTTCTCCTTTTGCTATTACCAGGGATCCTTTAGTGACCTTCCAGGTTTTATCTGTGAAAGTAGTTACGCAACCTTCACCTCCCAACTACCCTGTTGAGATCAGATTTTTCTTCAGATCTGGAACATGCCTTACCTCCTTCAATAGCCATTGATTTTCATTCTGTTGTTTTATGAAAACTGTACCCATTCCAACGATTTTACAGGGTTTATCATCACCCAATCGAACCTGTCCAAAATCTCCTTGAACATAATCATGAAAATGTTTCTTATCAGGTGTGGCATGGAATGAGGCCCTTGAATCTACCACCCAGGCATCAATAATATTTTGTAGTGAAAGAATCAAAGCATCTTGCAACACATCACCTGTTACATTCGCTTCATGATTAGTTTCTTGCTGTGTGTCTCCTTATTTTCCCTTCCGAGACTTGCAGTCTTTCTTCAGGTGTCCTTTCTTCCCACATTTCCAACACACTATCCCCAATCTGGACTTGGATCTGCCTTTTCTTGACTTACTACGATATCCTGGGCTCTTTCCTCTTTCCATTTTTCTTCCCCTAGTCTCTGCAGTCAAAGCATTACTTGAAGTCTCACCGGAGCTCTTTGTCTTGCTAAGGATTGCATCAACAACATCATCAAACTTTAAAGTACTAGATCCAGAGATAGAGTTACTACTGGCAGTAACTAAACCATTCCAACTTTCTGGCAATGAGCACAGAAATAATAGAGCCTTAATTTCATCATCAAAATTTACCCCTACAGAACTTAACTGACTTGTAATTGTATTAAAATCATTTAAATGGTCTACAACAGATCCACCTTCTGATATCTTCATATTAAATAAATGCTTCATAAGGAATACCTGATTTGAGGCCGAGGGTTTTTCATATAGTTTGGCCAATACTGACATTAAACCCTCTGTTGTCATTTCCTTTGAAATATTAAATGCTACCGATGCCGCTAGGCACAACCATATTGTTCTAAGTGCCTTTCTGTTGAGAATATTCCATTCTGTGTCTCTCATACTCGTCGGCTTCTTTGTCTTTCCGCTCAATGGTAGGTACAGATCTTTCTGATACAGATAATATTCCATCTGCATCTTCCACAGCTGGTAGTTTTGGCTGTTGAATTTTTCGACCCTAAACCTACCATCTTCTGCCATTCCTCCCACTCGAACCAGGAACCTTCTCTCATGCGAGTTTATCATCCAAATAGACCTTCGGCTCTGATACCAGTTGTTAGAAAATTATATATTACAGAGCAATGGAACACATGAAATATCGTAGAAATATAAACACAGAAAACGTATAAAACAAGAGAGACACATATATACGTGGTTCACCCAGTTTGGGCTACATCCACAGAGAAACAACCAGTCCTTCTTTTATTATATTATCCAATAAACTGAAAAGATACAACCTACAACAGATCTGCTGTAACACCCTCTTCGCTCTCAATCTCCTCTCTCTTGCTCACTCAGAATACATATATAAGATAGACACAATACAATTCCCTCATATATAGTGAGGGGTTGCCTTCTAGGGCAAAAAACACTAAATTAAACATAACTTCAACTGTCAGATCATCCGCCTAATGAATGGCCCAGATTGATTAGAAATTACTAGACTTTTACAAGGCAATTTTACATCTATTTTTAGCTTCGAGGGCGCTGCCCCCGAACCTCCCAGCTGGGGGGGATTAGCCCCCCCGGACCCCCGTGGGGGGACAAGTCCCCCCCTGCACCCCCCCACATGGAGGGGGACAAGTCCCCCCTGCAAACCCCCGCATGGAGGGTTGTACAGTCTTCCTGGGGTATACATCTGGCTGAAACCTTTGAATACAGAAGATAATCAGGCTCCACACCGAACACAAATATGGCTAATGGAACTACAAAAGTTCAACATCCATATTCTACATTGGGAGTTTTAAAGCATCTTAGAAAATTAGTATGAAAAATGTATATATGAAATGTAATAATATGTACAAGAAATATGATCGAGAACAAGAATAACCCACAAGAAAAAGGGGGTGAATAAAAAAAGAAGGGGTTAAAAACAATCCCCATACATGTAAAACCCAACAAAGATGGTGAGTACAATGTCACCCAACATATTTCTTAACATCTAAGGCTAGAAAAATGTTTTCCATGAGATTTTCTATAAGCCTAACAACTAGCTTGGAACTCTAAGGTCTACACTGCTAAACCAATATCGCAGTGGTGACTTTAACATAAGGACAAAGTAAAACCACTAAGATGACAAAAAAAGGATGTGCAATCAAATCTTCACTTAGCAAGTAGAAGGAAGAAAGACACAAAGAGGGAGTAATTATCGCTCAATTTTTAAAGAAGGAACAAAGAAACAAAGTAAACTATCTTAGAAACAACACTAAATTTCCTATTAGGTCTATAATATTTTGAAAATAAATGTTCATGAGACATTCAATGAACCCGTTGACATAAAAAATAGCTATAATTTCCAAACTTAACATTAGAAAGAGGCAACTCATTAAAATTCTTAAAATATTAAGACAATATGTCTATGTTAGGCCCCTATACTACTAGTGTAACCCCTTATTGTTATTAGTACAACCCCCTTATTATATTGTTGTACCCATGTAGTCCCCATAGAAGCCCACTATTGTTATTATTGTGCCCCATAGAAGCCCAATATTGTTATTATTGTACCCTTACATTATTATTGTTATGTCGGCTCTGATTATATTATGACCCCTTAGACTCCTATATATAGAAAGGAGGTCTTGTCATTTGTATCATCCAAAAATTGTTCATTTATGTAATGTAAAGGAGGTTGCCCCCTCGAAGAGGTTGAATTCTAAGGCGTTAATCTATCTTTTCTATATTTTTGTGAGTTGGTTTCATAACATTTGGTATCAGAGCTTTGAATTCTAGGGTTTCGCTGCTCCAAACAGGTCATCGTGGCATTTGAACTATAATTATTTATTTATTTATTTTTTTTTTTTTTTTTTTTTTTATGTGACGTTTCAGATGCTACAAAAAAAACCCATTTGAGAAGAAATCGCGCTGAAGCTTGGATCCAAATTTCAGAGCTTTTAGCACAATATTTGCGGAGATATGATCTGAGGAAGTCGGTCTTTTTGCAGACTCCTGAATTACATTCCAAACAAGTGACCTGGGGAAAATAGTCATAACTTTTGTTTTGAGCATCAGATTGAAATTTCGTAAGAAGTTACAAAAAGAGGACGTAATGTAGCTTCCTGTGTACATTTTTCAACTCCTAAGGTTGAAATAGTGACACGTGGCACTTCATACAAGTTCGCTCTTCTAAAAATGTATATAATCAAGTCATCTTGGGAAATTGTGCATAACTCTTTCTTGAAGAATCTAAATTTGATCAGACTGGTGGAATTGGAAAGAAGACACAGAGGGTTACCGCAGGTCACAATTTTAGAATTGGAAGATCTGAAATTATAGAGATACATCAGAGGCAATATCGAGCCCCTACAAAGTGAAAAAATGTGTGTAGATTTTTTTTTAATTTTTGCTTAAGCTTGGTTCGAAACATTATTTTGAAGGAATTCAAAGGGCACAGTATAGCATTATTATCGGTAACTGATGCCCCGAGGAAAAAAAATGCAAAGACCTAGTAAGCAACCTGAAAGCTCTAGCATGACTTATGAAGAAGAGGAAGAAATGCAACATGATATATCAAAATTACGAGACCAAGTGCAACAAATGTCACTCGCACAAAAAGTAACAGAATCTAAGATGTATGGTTTAAAGAAAGATGTAGAAGCTAAGATAAATGACGTGGAAGCTAAGATGGACGATTTGAAGATAGGCATGGCAGATTTGAAGATAGATTTGACAAATTTTCTACAAGAAATACTTACTAATGGTGAAAGGGTAGTAAAGGAAACTCGTGATGAGAAAAATATAAATGTTAATCATGATTTCATAGACTCTAACGTTGGATCTAAGAACCACCATATTCCAAAAATCGATATGAGGAAGTTTGATGGCAAGGATCCCGCAACATGGATACTATAGATGGAGCAATTTTTCGAAAGTGGAAAGTAAAATTATGGCAACAAGGAAGTCTACCCCTCACAACTAAAATAATGGGAGTGTTGTTTCTCCTAGCCTTCCACAACCTACATGGGTTACACCACAAAAATTGGAAGAAAAAATAAAAAAAGGGCTTTGTTACAATTGTGATAGAAAACTCACCAAAGGTCATAAGTGTTCCGAGAAGAAATTAATTTAAATAGAGTATGAAGAGGAGGAAGAAGAGGATCAAGAAACATCAAAAGAAGAGGATATGTGCCAGGACCCAACCCCAGAGAAAGAAGAAATGAATCCAACCATATCTTGTAAAGCATTGGCAAGAATTACCACTCCTCAAACTCTCAAGATAGAAGGACATATCAAGTAGAAAAAGGTTCAAGAAGTGAAAGATCACATCGAGAAAGAAGAAATGAATCCAAACATATCTTGTAATGCATTGGCCAGAATTACCACTCCTCAAACTATTAAGATAGAAGGACATATCAAGAAGAAAAATGTTCAAGAAGTGAAATGTCACATCGAGCATCAAGAAATGAATCTGACCATATCTTGTAAAGCATTGGAAGAAATTACCACTCCCCAAACTCTCAAGATAGAATAACATATCAAGAATAAGAAGGTTCAAACAGTGAAATATCAGGAAAAAAAGTATCAAGAAACATCAAAAGAAAAGGATACTCACTAGAAACCAACCCCACAGAAAGAAGAAATGAATCCGACCATATCTTGTAATGCATTCGTCAGAATTACCACTCCTCAAACTATGAAGATAGAAGGACATATCAAGAAGAAAAAGGTAATAGGGTTGATTGATTCAGGTAGTACCCATAATTTTATTAATTGTAAGATAGCCAAGGACTTGAATTGATTCCTAGATCCAACACCAGAGTGTCAAGTGACGGTTGTAAGTGGAAGAACCATAAATTGCTCTGGAAAGTGCCATAATATCAAGCTATCCATGGGAGAATATTTATTGACTAGTCCAATGTTTTCCATTCCAATGGGTGGTGTTGATGTTGTACTAGGAGTCCAATGGCTACAATCCTTGGGTACAACAGCTTTTAATTTTCAAGAACTTTTTATGAAATTTTCTTTGGAAGGAAATGAAGTTGAATTAAGGGGTATCACAGGGAAACCAGGAAAGATAATCAACTCTGGCGGAATGAAAAAGCTTCCAAATAAAGAACAATGAGGCTTAATTGCACAATTATGTTCGCTAACTGTTCACACATCGAAATCATGTATTTCTCCAGATCTCCAAAAAGTCTTGGACAATAATTCCAAGGTATTTGAGACTCCCAAAGGTCTCCCACGTATTTGTGATCATGATCATGCTATTCATTTTATTCTAGGATGTGTTCCTCCGAACGTCAAGCCTTATAGATATCCATATGCCCAAAGGAGTGAAATTGAACATATGGTTGCAGAAATGGTAGAGGTTGGTACAATTATCCAACCAAATTTCATAAACAAAGGAAGGTATGAATGGAAGAATGGCGAAGCATGGTGGGAACTCATTCAAAAGTTGCTGAATATCCCAGTTCCAAAAATATTTCCAGAACTTGACAAGGAAGGAAAAATCATATTAAACCTAAAGCATTTACAGAACCGAGAAGTCGACAGCTACGAAATTGATCAATTTCAAAGCATCTCATCAAGTGGAAGAACTTACTTGTTGAAGATTTCACATGGAAGGACAAGAATTTTATACAAAAGCATCAAGAACTACTCAAGCGTTGAGGACAACACTTTTTGAAGGAGAGGGGCATGTTAGGCCCCTATACTACTAGTGTAACCCCTTATTGTTTTTAGTACAACCCCCTTATTATATTGCTGTACCCATGTAGTCCCCATAGAAGCCCACTATTGTTATTATTTTTCCCTTACATTATTATTGTTATGTCGGCTCTGATTATATTATGACCCCTTAGACTCCTATATATAGAAAGGAGGTCATGTCATTTGTATCATCCAAGAATTGTTCATTTATGTAATGTAAAGGAGGTTGCCCCCTTGAAGAGGATGAATTCTAAGGTGTTAATCTATCTTTTCTATCTTTTTGTGAGCTGGTTTCATAACAGTCTATAAGGTTTTTTTCATTGAAAATATAGAAAATCCTTCGCCATGGAGGGACTCAAATGACAATAGAGATTATACAAGTATGTACTATGACTAGCACATTTTATTTCTTTCTTTTGTCTCACACTTGGAAAATTATCGTAGACTTATCTGAGAATTAGTGACACATTAGAAGCATGAAATCCTCTACGAGCTCAATGATGTTGGATTTCAAAGGGATGATAGCATGGAACATCCTATCATAGATAGAATACCATAAATATAGTGAAATATATAGTACCAGTCTAAGGCATACTTGCAGATTTCAATCCCCTTGAAGATAAAATCACACATGGATATCAGTTGTCCACTTTATGCTTCCAATATTCCTTCTTAGGTAAAAAATAATAATACATTAAGTTGCCAAGTCAAAGGGATCAAACTTATGAAGCGAAAGAAGACATATTTTGGTTTAGTGTCAAAAACTGACCAAAATACGTCAATTGGACCATAGAGAATAACAAGGGGTAGTTGCAAATGTGTATCTACAAACATTTTATGCAAATTTCTACATAGAAGAATTTCCAAAACAACTGTTAGGAAGAGAAAATTTCAAACGCCTTATAATAATATGTTTTCATTAGTTTACAAGCATAAGTTGCTGGAATTCTTGATTAGTGAGGATGGAAAGCATAATTTAGCTAAACAATATAAGACAACAGAAAGTGAAGATATAAATCATGCATACCTTTATTGTATTTTCCATTGATGAAACAATTTTATATGGAATTAGGTCATGACTTAAGTGATCCATACTATATTGAGAATGGAATGAAGACATAAAGAAATACATAATAAAAAGGTTATTTGTATAGAACACAATAGTATAGTGAAACCCAAAAATGAAACTTATGGAATCCCCCTCGTTAAATGGAGGTTAATAATGAAGAAAAGAAATAAGGTGGTTGGGGGTTAAAGACAACTCACTTTTGTGGTAAATATTTGGTAGTTGAAAGCCTATGGAGAGAAACTACTCATGAAAGCCTATTGGTTTGGATGGTTGGGGTAGGACAACAAGGGTTTCTATTGACCCAACTTTGATTGCAAAAATGATTTTATGTTGCCTGATAGGCTAAGAGAATTTGTTCAAAATAAAGGTATATACAATCTCAATCAAATTATTTGTTTTCACTATTGGGGTAGGAAAACCAGGATGGTCATTGACCCTTTGATTGCAAAATAGGTTTAGATTTCTTGATAGTCTAAGATAATTTGTTAAAAACCAAGGTATATACAGACTCAAGCAAATTGTAGATGAGATGGCCACAAATATATGGCAATGGGTTGGATGAAGATGGATAAACTAGCGATAGAAGGTGAGGATGTTGAATATAAACAAAATTTGATCCTACTCTCCAACTAGACCTGCTTCTTTATAATGGCCTTCTATTTTAATCTTATCATTATGAAGGGAATTTTTTTCTTTTAACTAATAATCTCTTATAATTTTTGATCAAATTCTTTTTAAAAAACATACAATATTTACAACATGTTCTACTAGGTCCCTATAATACTAGTGATTCCCCCATTACTATTGTCATTGTAGCCCTTATTATTATTGTTGTGCCCATATTGTCCCCATATTGTTATTATTGTTCCCCATAGAAGCGCACTATGTTATTTTTGTGCACTTATATTATTATTGTTCTATCGGATTTGATTATATTGTGACCCCTTAGACTCCTCTATATAGAAAGGAGGTTTTGTCATTTGTATTATTTAAGAATTGTTCATTTGTGTAATGTAAAGGAGGTTTCCCCCTCAAAGAGGCTGATTTCTAATTCATTGATCGATCTTTTCTATCTTTTTGTGAGCTCATTTCATAACACTTGGTATCAGAGTTTTGGATTCAAGGGTTTCGCTACTCCAAAACAAGTCATCGTGGAATTTTCGCTATAACTTTTTGTCTCAGATGTTTCAGACGCTAAAAAAAAATCATTTCAGCTGAAATCTTGATGATCCTTGGGTTTGAATTTCATATCTTGTCTCGCTATATTTTTGGAGATATGATCCAAGGAAGTTACGGTTTCTGTAGGCTCCCAAATTACATCCCAAACATGTGACCTTGGGAAAAACTTCATAACTTTCTCTTTGAGTGTCAGATTGAAATACATCAAAAGTTACAGAAAAAGGACGGACTGTAGTTTTCTATGCCTCGTTTTCAAGTCCGAAGGTTGAAACAATGACACTTGGCACTTTGTACAAGTTCGCTCTACTGAAAACGTGTATAATCAGGTCATCTTTGGAGATTGGGCATAACACTTTCTTGAAGAATCCAATTTCAATCAGACTGGTGGTGTTGGAAATAGGACTCATAGGGCTACCAGATTTCGCAATTTCAGACCTTGGAAATCCGAAATTTCATAGATACATTAGATACAATATCGAGCTCCTACAAAGTGAAAAAAGGTGTGTAGTTTTTTTATAATTTTTCATAAGTTTGGTTTGAAAAATTAGTTGAAGGAATTCAAAGGGCATAGTGAAGCATAATTATAATAATCTATGCCTCAAAGAAAGAAAATGGAAACACCTAGTAAGCAACCTGCAAGCTCTGGCATGACTCATGAAGAAGAGGAAGAAATCCAACATGATATATCAAAATTACGAGACGATGTGCAACAAAATTCACTCCCACAAAAAGTAACGGAAGCTAAGAAGGATGGTTTAAAGAAAGCCATAAAAGCTAAGATGAATGACGTGGAAGCTAAAATGAATGACATGAAAGCTAAGATGCATGGCGTGGAAGTTAAGATGGATGGTTTAGGAGAAAAACTTAAAGGCAACATGGATGAATTGAAGACATAGTTGACAAAGTTTCTGCAATAAATGCTTACTAATGGTGAAAGGGTACTAGAGGAAATTAATGATGAGAACAAAATAAATGTTAATCATGATTTCATAGACTCTAACATTAGATCGAAGACCCACCATGTTACAAAGATCAATATGAGGAAGTTTGATGGCAAGGATCCTATAACATGGGTACTACAGATGGAGCAATATTTCGATCTCCATAATGTGAAAAACACACAAAAGGTATGCATTGAAACTTTATATTTGGAACCAAATCAGTTTATATGGTATTGATGGCTTTGCTCTTGTAAATAAATTTTCACTTGGGAAAGTTTATGGATGAAATGGTAGCACATTATGAGGATACAAAAAGCAACACTTTCTTTAGCCAATAGATAAATCTCAAACAAAAGGGTTCAATGATGGATCACGTTGAGGACTTCCAAAAATTGAATATAAGGGTAAAAGATATTCGAGAGGAGCATAGGATTGATGTGTTCATAAGGGCTTTAAAGGATAACATCCAACATGAAATTTGCCTTTGGGAACCTGATTCATTGGAGAAGGCATTTGGGTTGGCAAGAAAAATGGAAAGAAAAATTATGGCAACGAGGAAGCCTACCACTCAAAATTATAAAGATGGAAGTGTTCTTGCCCCTAGCCTTCCACGACATACAAGGATGACACCACAAAAATTGGAAGAAAAAAGAGCAAAAGGGCTTTGTTAGAATTGTCATAGAAAATACACTAAAGGTCATAAGTGTGGTGAGAAGAAATGATTTTACATAGATTGTGAAGAGGAGGAAGAAAAGGAATAAGAAACACAAAAAGAACAGGATATACACTAGGAACAAACCCGAGAGAAGGAATAAATGAATTCGACCATATCTTGTAATGCATTCGCCAGAATTACCACTCCTCAAACTATCAAGATAAAATGGCATATCAAGAAGAAAAAGGTAATAGTGTTCATTGACTTGGGAAATACCCATAATTTTATTCATTGTAAGATAGCCAAGGAAATGAATTGCTTCCTATATCAAGTAACAGAGTGTCAAGTGATGGTTGCAAGTGGAGGAACCATAAATTGCTCTGGAAAGTGCCATAATATCAAGCTATCCATGGGAGAATATGTATTGAATAGCCCAATGCTTTCCATTCCAATGGGTGGTGCTAATGTTGTACTAGAAGTCGAATGACTACAATCCTTGGGTACAATAGCTTTTAATTTTCAAGAACTTTTCATGAAATTTTCTTCAGAAAGAAAGGATGTTAAATTAATGGGTATTGCAGGGAAACCAACAAAGATAATCATCTATAATGGAATGACAAATATTCGAAAGAAAGAACAACGAGGCATAATTGCACAATTATGTTCATTAGAGGTTCCCACATTGAAATCATCTATTTATCCAAATCTCCAGAAAGTCTTGGACAATCATTCGAAGGTATTTGAGACTCCCAAAAGCCGCCCACTTATTCGTGATCATGATCATGCTATTCATTTCATTCCAGGAAGTGTTCCTCCAAACATCAGGCCTTACAGATATCCTTATGCCCAAAAGAGTGAAATTGAATGTATGGTTGCAGCAATGTTAGACGCTGGTGTAATTCAACCTGGTCAAATTTCTTTCTCTGCTCCAGTAGTATTGGTTCACAAGAAGGATGGATCATGGCACATGTGTCTGGATTATAGGGAGCTCAACAAGCTCACTATTGAAGATAAATTTCCCATTCCTGTCATTGATGAGTTATTGGATGAATTGCATGGATCAATTTACTTCACCAAGTTGGATCTTCGTTAACAATATCATCAAATCAGAATGAAGACTGAAGGCATTCCAAAAACAACATTTAGAACTCATGAGGGTCATTATGAATTTCTGGTCATGAAGTTTGGCCTTACCAATGCACCTTCTACATTTCAAGGTTTGATGAATTCCATTTTCAAACCCTTCCTTAGAAAATTTGTGTTAGTATTTTTTGATGATATACTAATCCACAACAAGTATTGGAAGGGTCATGTCAAACATGTTGAGAGGGTGCTCAAATCATTGGAGGAGAAACAATTATATGCAAAAATTCCAAATGTTTCTTTGGAGTACAAGAGGTGGAATATATGGGTCATATTGTATCACATGAAGGTGTTAAGGTAGACCCTAGCAAAAATAAAACCATGAAGGAAGGGAAGATCCCCACATACATAAAGAAGTTGTGATGATTTCTTGGGTTGACAGTGTATTATCACAATTTTGTTAAGAATTATGGGAGAATAGAAGCACCTCTAACAACATTATTGAGGAAAGATGCATTTTCATGGACTCCATAAGCAACGAAGTCCTTTAAACATCTTAAAGAGGCAATGTGCCAAGAACCGGTCTTAGGTACGTTGGACTTCACAAACACCTTTATTGTGGAATGTGATGTCTCAGGAAAAGGAATTGGTGTTGTTTTGATGCAAGAAGAAATACCCATTGCTTTCAAAAGTCCTCAAATCAAAGAAAAGTATTTACACAAAGCAATTTATGAGAAGGAAATGTTGGTAATACTACATGCACTTAAGAAATGGAGACCCTACCTAATGGGAAGACACTTCAAGGTAAAAATGGGTCATTATAGTCTTAAATAAATTTTATAACAAATACTATCTTTAGAAAAGAAACAAAATGGGTCACAAAGGTGTTGGGTTATGACTTTTAAATCATCTACAAAAAAGGGAACCAAAATGTTGTGGCAGATGCAATCTCAAGAAAGGATGACGATGTGGAAGCATTTCTTTGCACCATTTCTATTATCCAACCAGATTGGATAAATGAAACAAGGGATGAATGGAACAATGACGAAGAAGTGTGGGTACTCATTCAAAAGTTACAACAAGATCCCAGTATTTCTGATATATTTAGCTGGAAAAATGATTCATTATGGTACAAATATCGCTTATACCTATGTAAGAATTCCCAACTCAAACAGAATATTCTTATGGAATTGCACACCTCTCCCTTAGGAGGGCACTCAAGATTTTTAAAAACTTACCATAGGGTTAAGAAGGAATTTTTTTGGGATGGCCTTAAATTGGATATTCAAAAGTTTCTGGCGGAATGTTTGGTTTTCCAACAAAATAAAGTTGAAACAATTAAGACCCTAGGTCTATTACAACCTTTATCCATTCCAAGCCAATGTTGGGAGGAGGTTTCAATGGATTTTATCACAGGTTTAGCCAAGTCAGAAGGAAAGGGTATTATCACGGTGGTATTTGACAGACTTACTAAGTATGCACACTTTTGTGCATTATCTCATCCATTTTAAGAGAGTAAAGTTTCTACTACACTTATGGAAGCAATTCAAAAGCTACATGGAAATCCAATGATTATTCTAAGCGACAGAGATCCCATTTTCACTGGAAATTTTTGGATAGAAATATTTCCTTGTCATGGTACTCAATTAGCTCATAGCTCATCTTATCATCCTCAATTTGATGGGAAAACTAAGATAGTAAATGTAAGCGACAGAGATCCCATTTTCACTAGAAATTTTTGGACAGAAATATTTTCTTGTCATGGTACTCAGTTAGCTCATAGCTCATCTTATCATCCTCAATTTGATAGGAAAACTGGTATAGTAAACAAATGTTTGGAAAGATATCTTCGTTGCTTTGTATCTGATAAACAGACACAATGGGTCAAATGGTTTTCTCTGGCTGAATGGTGGTATAACACTTCCTTCCATACTGTAGCAAAAATGACCCCATTTATGGCACTTGATTGATATCATCCACCATCCATCCCATCATATTTAAGAGAAAATTCTAAGGTTCAAGCAGTGGAAGATCACATCAAGCATCAACAACAAGTTCTCCAACTCTTAAAGGATAACCTCACTTTGGCACATAATAGAATGAAACAACAGGGATATCAACATCACAGTGAAAGAAGTTTTGATGTAGGTGATTGGGTATTCCTATGACTACAACCATATAAACAAATGTCCCTCAAGCAAGCTAAGAAGGATAATAAATTATCACGAAAGTATTATGGTCCATACAAGGTGTTGCAAAAGATAGGTACTATGGCATACAAATTGGAGCTTCCTGCAGCTTCCTGAGTGCACACAGTTTTCCATGTTTCATGCTTAAATAAGGTTATAGGTGACAAGCTCCCAATTCAAACAATATTGCCAAAACTTAATAAATTATCATTTGTAGCATGTTGAGAAATGAGAAAGAATAATATGTTACATTTATTATGTAGAAATTGATGTTGAATTAATTGATATAGAGTTTAACCAAGCTACAATCTACTTTGGTAAAGGCAGAGGAACATCTTAAAAATCTGCCTAAGAATACACCATATACAAAATTTGAACACAAGTATTGCCTAACTACTAATATTGTCCTATAAGTCAGTGTTCTCACAATATTAGTAGTTAGGCAATACATATTTTGTCAAAGGGATAGGCAATGCTAAATTTTAGGGAGCTCACAACAATTTGTTTCCTTCAACTCTGTTAAAAAGAATATTATCCATCTGCACAAAGCAGAGTAGGGATGCTACCCCACACTACTTGTCATCAATGTAATTGAATATCTTACAGTGGGGCATGGCTACTTGAATAATACTTTGGACCTTCATCAATGTCATGCTCCTCCCCTTGTTCATGTAATTGTGTAGTTGTAAGGATGCAAAGAAAGTGTGGAATGGATCAAATCATGGAAAGAAAGGATGGGGATGGTATGGGAATCAACTGGTCAAGAAGGGGAAAAAATGAAGGAAGAAGACAACATGTCTTGAGATGAATCGTTGAAAAACTATGAAATGGGAAACTAATAGATAATAAGATTGAGTAGATATGAGGAATACTTTCTTGAATTTCAGTCACATGCTAAAGATGAAAAAATATGTGAAAAGTGAGTTTAAGATTGACAAAATGGCTAAATCTGAACTGTACATTTCTAGATTGTTAGCTTGAATGAATCCATACAAAATGTATATTCTTCATGTGAGAACACTGACTTATAGGACAATATTAGTAGTTAGGCAATACATATTTTGTCAAAGGGATATGCAATGCTAAATTTTAGGGAGCTCACAACAATTTGTTTCCTTCAACTCTGTTAAAAAGAATATTATCCATCTGCACAAAGCAAAGTAGGGATGCTACCCCACACTACTTATCATCAATGTAATTGAATATCTTACAGTGGGGCATGGCTACTTGAATAACACTTTGGACCTTCATCAATGTCATGCTCCTTCCCTTGTTCATGTAATTGTGTAGTTGTAAGGATGCAAAGAAAGTGTGGAATGGATCAAATCATGGAAAGAAAGGATGGGGATGGTATGGGAATCAACTGGTCAAGAAGGGGAAAAAATGAAGGAAGAAGACAACATGTCTTGAGATGAATCATTGAAAAACTATGAAATAGGAAACTAACAGGTAAGGGACAAGGAAAGAGGGCAAGAAAGGGGACATAATCCAATAAAGTTAACCAACACATCACATGCCAAAGATTAAAAAAAATTGAGTTTAAGATGGAGAAAATTCACTTGAGAAAGTTAAATTGTAAATTGTTAGATTCCAAAAACATTCATAAGGAAAATATTTCATTCATAAAAAATAATCAGGAAAGAAAATTATAGGATTAAGTCCAATGAAAGTCCTAGATTCAAAAAGGGCTCAGAACCCTAGAATATTGTCCATATCATTATGGAAGAAGAGATAAAGGGCTTCCTCGTATTGTTTGAGCATTCAGAGTCTTGGAAAATTGCATATATTTTCCAGCACTATTATTCAATAATGATATCATTATCCATTAACAAAGTTGGATTCATCCCTTGGACATAACATCGAAGAAAAAACATATAGCTCTACTCCTAGTCTTTTGATACTAATGGTTAGGTTATTTCTTCAGCCCTAAATCTCAATGAATTTTCACTCATAGCATATGTCACAAGGTTTGCATATTCTACAAAGAGTAAAAATGGTCTGCCCTACACACATATACTTAATGGGGTTTGTATTTCCTAGTTTTCTTATTAGTACAAAATTCCATTTTTCCTTTTCTTTTTCATATTTATTTCCATTTATTCCCAACTAATCTTGAACCAAAGTTTGGTTAGATATCTATATTTCCTATGTCAATTTGGGTTAAGAGGGAAAATGCTTCCTCTGCCAGATGGAAAACTATGTTAAGCCACATATTCTAGTAACTTTGGCATACTTCATTTGCATCTACAACCACCCAAATGATAAGAAATTGAACATGTTTTATTTTAGGACCAATATTTTTTCAAGTTGCATTTTCATAAAGGAAGATACAAGGGAGGATTTCTACTTGATTCATATTCATGGAATAGTTTGGTTTAGTGAGACAATTGTAGCTATTTAAGAGGAAGGTTGAAGATATAGTAGAGATTTTGGCCTAATCACAAGGGGAGAAGGCACACTTCAAAGAGTATATGCTCCATCATATCATGGGAGTAGGTGAGTGAGAAAGGAGTTAGGAAGAGTCAATAGGAAAGCTTCGATCAAGTCTCCTGGTAGGTTCCTGAAATGTATGTGTTACTAGAATACAATGAATTAGACAATTAATTAATTAATCGCTTTTTGAGGATTTTTATTGTATTACTATAGACTCTAATTTGAACAATTTCCACTTTAAGTGACTTGCTAAAATTAATCCTCACACAAGTTTACAAATGCCAAGGAATATGACTAACTGGTCATATTTGAAAAAGAATGTTGAATCTATCTATTTCAAGAGCAATAATAATTTCTTGATAATTGCTCTTAATAAGGATTGTCCATCGTCAAAGTTTAGTATCATCTCAATTGTATCCATTAAAACACAGAAAACTACACAGGAAATCAAGATATTTGTAGATATGCCGCAAAAAGTTGCTTGGGGTTTTGACATTCCAAATTGTAAGGGCATGATTTAAAGTTTGTTGGATAGAGCATGTAGAGATTTCAAATTGAATGAATACAAGTTGTTTACCCCACTATTTAAACATAAGTTATTCCTAATATTTTAAGTCCTAGAAATAGGGAGATTGTGATTTATTTCTAAGAAAGGAAATTTCATTGAAAAATCATTTCAAATATAGTGGAGAACTTTACAAGAAAGTTGTCATCTCTCTTGGTAGTGGATATCATGATCAGTTCATTTCTCTCTATGTTAGTGATTGAATACTTCACAACTATGTGGACTGGGGATGGAAGTGGTTGATGTATCTTTTGGATTCCCCTAAAGAATAAAATCCAATGAATTTCATGTAGTGTATGAACTGTACTATTTAGAAAAACTATATCAATTCTTGTGCCACAACCAAAACAAAACGGTTCAATTTGTGATCTATAATAGATACTAGCCCAACCCCAAAAGGCAAAGCCATACCTGCATAGATCCTCCTTCATAATAAGAGACTACAAGAGTGAGAAAGGAGTTAAGAATGGTCCATGAGAAAGGTTGGATGGGATTCCTCATCGATCTACCCTCCCATATACCTATGTAGATATTTTGGAATAAAAGAACTCTAATCCATATTTAACTATATATCTATAATATTTCTCTAACTTCTATCTAAACACTGATGATTTCCAATCTAAAGTTCATATACTTTGTAATCTGTGAAAAAATACCTTTCTTTATTGTCTAAACACTAATGATTTCTTATCTAAAGTTCATATTATTTGTAATATATGTAAAATACCTATGGAATTTACTTCACACAATAGTCCTGTATTGGTTTTATATCAAACTTAGTTGAGGCATTCTAGCGAACAAAACGAAAAAAACTATGCTTCTCGGTGCACATGAAATCATGGCTCAACATATACATATTTGTTCATAATGAAAAACTGGAGTTTAATGGTTCGAGCCACAACTTGACCTTAATAATCCTTAGTTCTCAAACTTAACCCAATGTTTTATGAATATTGTATGGTAGTTGAAGGTACCTAGTGTTGTTTTTTTGTGATTGAGGGAAGGATGTAGATCAACATGTTCACCAAGGAATGTAGAGAAAATCCCTTCATGGATTCATAAACAATGCTCCTATATTGTGTTGGGATTCATGGGAGACTGGAATATATGCTCTCTAACTTCGTCCCAATGAAAATTCTGTGTATGGAAGCTTTCACTGGTGCTTTGTATTGTGCTATTATTGCATCAATTGTGATAAAATTAATGAACCTAGGGATAAAGAAACTTCATAAATTTCAATAGGATATGAATTTTCCTCAGAAGTAATTTTTTTACTTTTTGGTTGCCTTATTATGTGATAATATTGTCTTATAGGAAGATTCTTGGTTGTCAAGAAATAAAAATATTGTCTAAGATATAAGTTCCCAAGGTGAATATTGTGGAGTTTACAGTGATTCATGAGCAGTCAGAGATCTATCTAATCTGTATCATCCTTAGAAGTAGATGGATTAAGAATTTTTGCTTCATAATCTATGGCACATAGTTCTACTAAGGCAAGGTGTATGGCAAGGGTAGGGGACCTACATTTCATCGATCTAGAGCTCAAACCACTTTAAGATGTCTATTTGGATGATCTCGATTTCTAGTCAAAGGATTTTATTTGGTGCAAAACCAATGACATGTTTTCGAACATCCCTCATCACCCATATATTTTATAAGTATTGTGAATGTGAGATTCAGGTAGAATCCTTTTGATTTCATTTTCTTGAGAGCACTTCAGACTACTACAAAAATTTTAGCTTTACATATTCGACAGATGATATTGATGTGGGCTATTGTGTTTCATTTCCATGGTGGATTACTTTTAATTTTTGGAAAGTTTTCCTCCAAGAAAATGAGAATGAGAAGTGATTGTTGTTCACCCAATTGAGTTCCCAAGACTTATTTATGGCTTCCCATTGCATATTATAAACTCCATCCTTCTAGAGAGAACTAATTGTTTCAGCTTTTCTAGCAGGAATGACCTTATCCTTGACATCTTAAGTACCCAGCTCTTGCAAACCAACGTGATTTGTTGTCTAGTTATCTCTTGTAACGATGATTGGGTTTATACCGATTTTATTTAGACCTTCTATGACAACAATTGCCTCCCTTTTAAATGGATCAGAAATGGCCGACATTGCTACTAGTCTTTTATCAAGGCCACCAAAATTCCTATTCTAGCATGTTATTCCATATCCTTTAAATAATCCTCCACAAATGGAGGTGTAGGCACTCCACACTCAGACATCAGCTTCTAGTTACCAACCAAAATATCTATTCCATCTATTAAACGTCTTACATATTTTCCAGCAAGAGATTCAAATTTTTTGGAAGTTAATCAAGCAATATTCCTGGTCCCAATTTCCTTCATATATGTAGTTGTAGGTGGCTCACAAAAGAAATGAAAGTGATATAAATAGTTCACCACTACCCTTGGTAATGGATGCTCATTACTCAACTCTGTTTGAATCATTTTTGTTCAATGTGTTTGAAGTGGAGGTCAGCATAGAAATCTAATGAAATCTTATTTGAACCATAGTGAAAACAATAAATCATTTTAGATCTGAACCTCTATTGCACGTGGAAGAGCAGCATAGCTTTTGCTAGCTTGGTAATAATTTTATATCCAACCTCTGTTTTAAAACCACTGAAATTATAGAGTGAACCCTAACTCAATGCTCCAAGAAGTTTGAGGATTGTTGGATTAGTTGTGCAAATGATCAAGATTAAATATGGTATTGAATTCTTGAAAAATATCACGTGTTTTTGGCGCTTCAATGCTATTGACAATGATTGTGGATTCATGGCTATAATTGGTGGGAATTTAGTAATACCTCTAGTTTTAGAATTGGAAGACGAATTTAGAAGATTGTAATAAGGTCATAATTGCATTGGTAAGTTTAAGATTCTATTTTTAAATATTACACCAAGGAGCAACTACTTTGAGAAATTCTCCCAGTTGCATATATGATAGAACTTTAGCACTAGTAATAGAGGATTTTCCTTTTCTGAGGGTACCTACTTTATCAAATACAACACACTATATTTTTTTGGCACGTGACAATGTGGGTCATTGATTATTTCACCAACAACATAAGAAATAACACCAAACCTACTTGAGGGTCTTCATCAGAGAATTGTGATCAGAGATACGCCGTGATATATCTTCACTGCCAGATGGGAGAGTCGCACCTATTGTTGGAATAACAACTCCATCCTCACTACACAAAACATATGCAACTTGAGCACCAATATTCACAACACATGAAGTTAACAATCCATTTCCAAATGTTGTAGAAGACTTTCCTCGTGGATTACAGTAGTATTGAACTACCCGTCCCATAACCTATTTTAGTCACCTCTGACATTATTTTCTTATTATTATTTTTTTCCTCTCAAAAGATGTGAACAATGCCATCTTCCACAAATCATTGTCCAAGATTTCATCGAATTTCAAATCCACTTCCTTAGCAATCGAATCCTGCATATCTTCAAGCTTAAACTTCTAAGAAACAATAACCCAAATGAAAACATCAAATATATCGATCATCTTCTTGAAATGGTTATGTGGAATGTAAACTCTCACAACTAAAACAATATCTTCTAGACATAAAAGTCTAATGATAAAAAATGTGTAATATTTTATTTGAAAATGCTTCAATGTTTTCTGTTAAGTTCTCAAATGTGAGATTTTAATTACACTCTTTAAAAAACACAACAAATCAAACTCTTGAGGATCTACTTCACGAAAACAAGCATCACAAAAATTTTCCAATAGTTTTAAATCCAAAATTCTCTTTTTTCCTTCATGGATCCTCTTAAATTGTCTCAAATAAATCTTAAACCACATACATTTCTAAAGTCCCAAACTACTAGTAGATAATTCAGGTCGCTCATTCTAAAACAAGTCCTTTTCAGGCCCTAGCATTTGTTGCTAGTAAGAGAATATTTCAGTCAAATAAGCATGTTTGAAGATAATAAACTTTGTGTTTAGTTAATTAAAAAAAGGCCTCTATTTCTACGTGGAGATTATGGAAGGCCATTAACAAATCACAAATGTGTGGCCACTTAATGGTTGATAAAACCCCATTGGATTATGTGTATGACATGCCCATTTGAAGCTGATGTTCTTACCATTTTTCAGTTCAAGTGGTGCTTCTAGGCTATAACTTAAATGTTGTTTTTCAAGCCAAATTAAAAATTTATGAGATACAACAAAATTTCTAAAGATTTCACTACACAACTGTAGCTTCAAATTTCACATGTAACCTTGACAGTGCAAGGACAAAATTCTCCATAGGGTTCCCAAAACATTAACGATATGGTAAATTGTCAAATAAACCAACCTATGTGCAAAGATCTACATTTCCTATCTCTTACACATACCTACATAATCCATATTCATTCCTCAACACCAGACACAAAGAATTCATCTCTTAGTTTAAAACGTTGTCACTGAGAGATTTTACAATTCTTGAGATGGATTACCTCACTGTGATAAGTAGCAACAACCCACGAAGAGATGCAGTAATGAATTGAGGCCATTGTTGAAGGAAAAAAATTGCATACAAGTTTGTTTTTCATCAAGCAATAAATAGGGAAATGCACTTCATATCTAACACAAGTGGAAACGATGCCGAAAAACAACTTGACGAAGAACTATATTTGTATATCCTATATAGTATTTGCCATCAAGAAGATAAGAAATACAACCTTTAGATTTCAATATTTTATTACAACAAGTTCCTCTCAACTAATGAGGTCAACCATCAGTCTAAATATATTTCATTATTGTGCCAAGATTCTTTATTAGTTTATCCAAATCCATCATGTATCTATCTAAACATGCAAAAACATTTGTAAGTTGGATATTTATTACAGAAATGGATCTATTTGCTGAGGAAAATCATTACTGACAATAAACATAGTAATACACTAATCCATCATGGAAGTTTAGAGACACAATTAGTACTTGAATTGGGAGGGGTTTCTTGAAGGTTAGAGAAAATCTCACGATCATTAGAAAAAATAGTGATCCAAAGAACAAAAAAAAACTCAAGGGAATAATCTTCAACCAAAATGAGGGCCATATGGTGAAGGCACACACATAGACAGAAGACAATGATGGACAGAGAATATAAAATATTTGATAATAAAGTTTCATCCTTACATCTCCAACACATCATATCTAACTTATTTATAGCACCCCTACTTGTTAGGTAGTTTAACCACTTAACCTCTAACATCAATATTGATATTGTATTGCATTGGTGACATATTTACCCTATAATGTGATTTAAACATTAATGGCTCCTAACTTTAATGTTCAAAAGTGCTATGACTTTAACAATAACCAATGCGGTCAACCCAAAGAATCCACGATAAACTCAATGATCCCCAAGCACAAGAGCCTCCTTTCCTATTTAAATGAGAAGAATATTAGATCAAATCATTCTCACCCAACGACTCATGGTCTAGAGAATACCTCCCCTTTCCCCCACCTCTCCAATTTTCTCTTGTGGACCTTGGGTCAGACATGTTAATGTCAACTTTGAGATTTTTTAGTACCGAATCTATTTCTGATGCATTTATCCTTTCATTATGTTTTCCCCTTCCTTCCAATAGATTAGGTACTTCCTATCTTTTATGGAAAATCCTTCCCTTATATAATTTTTTTACCTATTCCAATGTGGCTAGGTTGAATAGGATTTTTATTCTTTTGTCTCTTACTTTGGTGAGGGAATCCGGTGGAAAAAATTGAGGTTAAATCTTGATTTGTATAATTTAAAGTGGTTTTTTAACTACATATTTGGATTCAGCACCTTGAAAAACCCCTGGGACGCTTTGATTGTGCAGAAATTAGCTATCAAACTTGTGATTTCAATAAATTGCTGCCGGATTTTGACCAGAAAAACCCACCGGAAAAGCTTCCAAAAAGTCTCTTTAAAGACAACTCCATTTAGGGCTTCCCTTCTACCCGGAGTTATGGTTATATCAATCTAACTCTACCCGGAGTTGTGGTGCTACTTTGTTTTTTGGGCGGGAATTAGCTCATAGTAAATAGATTTAACAACGCGCTCAATTTTGAGTTGTGTTAAATTATGGTGCTATTTGTTTTTTTGGGTGGGAATCAGCTCATAGTAAATATATTTAACAATGCCCTCAAATTTGAGTTGTGTTAAATTATGGGATGGATAGATATATTTGAAGGTGCTCAATTTTGAGTAATCTCCAACAATTTATTTGAAGATTTTCAAAATTTGTTTTTTTGACATTTGTTTTTTATTTTTTGAAATGGTGTGGAAAATAATAATTTTTTTTCATTGTGAAATGTCACAAAAGTGTGCATGTTGATCATTTTGGAGGCCAAAAGCTTCTAATAAATTAAATATCTATTAAATATTTTGAGCGGTAAGAGTGAGATACTTGACACAATGAGTTTCTACATCTTGGATAAGATCTTTGTTTCACTTTATTCATTAGAATTTTCAGATGAGCACATTATGATGTTAGTAGTGTTTGGTAGCTTACAACAACAACATATTTTTCATTTTTTTTCATAGCATAGTTTTTTACATCTGCACATTGAGTAGGGTTTGATTCATATTCTCGTGCACATCATTGTAACCTTGCTCATTATATAAATTTTAGTAGCGCTCGCAAATTTAGTGATAGCCTATCTAGTAGCAATTTCACATACATATCTCCATTAGTAAATTGAGAAGAAAGTGGGAAAATATCCATCTAAGCTGGGAGGACCTAATGTGACACATTAGGCCATGATCCCCAAGGAGAATCATCACTATTAGTTCACCTCCCATGAAGGGTCCCTTTCTATATCTTAAATGTTAGTTTGTTATTTAGTTGCATATTTTGTTTTTTCTTCTAGCCTTTAATTTGTATGCATGCCAAATTTAAGGATTGGGTCTTCAATTGATGTTCTCTTTGTAAAACTATAAAAAATCCATTTCCAAATGAATAAGAACCAATCATTTTTGTTTTGGATTCATTTATGAATTACTTTCTCTATT
Source organism: Pinus tabuliformis (assembly GCA_031772625.1). Classification (NCBI taxonomy): domain Eukaryota; kingdom Viridiplantae; phylum Streptophyta; class Pinopsida; order Pinales; family Pinaceae; genus Pinus; species Pinus tabuliformis. The sequence goes on along the minus strand of CM062805.1, from coordinate 1,043,523,553 downwards.
CTCCAGGTTTTTGCATTTCTTTGTAGATGTTTGAGATAAATATCATTAAACCTCATCACACTTATTCTTCTACATTAAAATTTGCTAGTTTTTGACAACATACCAATAAGACGATGAGTGACATACCTAGACCCTTAGTCTATGGCATGTTACCATAAATCCAACTCTAATACCATTTTGAAAGAAATGTATTTATGTTGTATCACATATAGGCTCATGTGACTCTCCATGATTTTAAAATTAAAGAATGTAAATTAATTAATCATGAACAACAACATTTAAACATATAACACAACATAAATTGAACATAACATTCAAGCATAACATTTACATATTAAATAAAAGAGTGATTCGAATATTTATCCTTATAAATGTTTTACATAACTAGCTACAAATGTCAAATATTCCATCCAACCATAGTCATTTTTGGACTAATTCTCTCTACAATAGGCCACCCCTAATATAGGGATATGATTCCACAAAGGTGAGCATGCTCACATGGATGTCTATAGTCAACACTAAGATACAAATACCTAGTAAATTAAGAGTGATGTGACCCTACAATAATTCCTACTAGCCAACTCTCTTTCCCATCATTTTTCACAATTTAAGGATGATATCTATTCCTATGTATCATAGTCCCTTAGACAATCTCCCTCCCCTCTAGGACTCTGACATATATTGGTAAGGAATCTCTTAGTTATGGGATTTCAGAAATGTAGCTTCAAGTGGAGAACTTACAACAACCTTTACACAAGCTCTTGAGTGGTTTCTAAATGAGAACCCATCACAAAAATGCAAAGCTAGTTCTTATCATAAATATCAACTTTAGATATTAGTTTTCAACACAAATTGTATTTTCTCCTCTTGTAGCACCAAAACTCTAGTTTTTTTGTCCTCTTGCTTTTTGAAAGTTAGCTATCTCGTCTACTCAAATTCCTTTTCTTATGCATGTTTTGACTTAGATGATTCAAAAGAAAATTTTACTCATCACATGTTCTCACATCTAGGTGAGATGACTCTCTCACCTACCTCTTACATTCATTCAAGAAAACCACTCCCCTCATGAGGGTACTTAGACCATGCTTCAACAACTAATTGATATGACTCTTCTACTAACCTCAAAAATGCATTCAATGACTCATTTTAATAAGTCAAATGGGGATTATATGTTAATGATAATTAATTTATTCTAATAAAATGGGATTTTAGGCATGTGTGATTTACCTTTGGACCCATTTTTATCCCCATCCTTTATGGAATGATAGGTCCTCCATGAATATGTTATTTTCCTTTTTATAGCCAGTGATGTATTTTATATTATTATATTCAATATAAATCTTTACATATATCTTTTTCTTTGATATTGTGTCCATAACTTGTGGGAGTAGCATGTGATCTAAGAAACCATAACCTAGGGCGTCTAAGCCATCAAAATCACTTGACGTTCACACTAGGCCTATACCACACCAACCCTTAACATGGATAAATTTTTTTGGTGTCTCCTCTCGACTATTGTGAGTTTCACACATTGGTCGCCTTACATAATGAAACCATCAAAATCCAATCATGTTAGTGATATTTGGCTACATGTTTACATATTATATATCTTGGCATTTACACATTCATCATATTTAAAAATATACATTTCTAATCTAGTCATCAAAACCGGGGTGTTACATTTTCCTCCCCCTACATCTTTTCACTATCTTTGGTGCACATCACCATATAGGTTTACATGTAGATACATAAAATATTTATAACATATTACCACTCTATAATTTGAAAATTTAGTAACTCCTATAGAAATTCCAAATGCCCAATTCTCACTCCCCTCAACCTACATAATCCAAGCAAGATTACTCCCTTCTCTCCATCACAATCCTTTAGGTTGTCCCACTAACCTTTGAGGGCTCAACCATTGGTTGGACATGAAATATCCAAGCTATGGAATTTAGTAATCCTAGTTATAAAAATAGGAGTCTTTAATCATTTATGCACAGTTGTACATTCATATTTCCTCAAAATGTGAAAAAATCTATGGGTAGTCCTTCCACATAGCCTCTTCATGCTCCCATGTGGTATCTTCAGGATTGTAGTAGGTCCACTAGACCTTTACCAAGATAATGGCTTTGCACAAGAGCACTTTGAATTTTGAGTCTAAGATTCATATTGGCTCCACCTAAATGTCCCCTTTGTGCTCCACCTAGACCATAGTCTAATCCATCACAAGGTTAGGATTAGGCACATACTTTTTCAATAAAGGTACATGAAACACAATTTTTATGAATATGCATGGATGCAAGTAATGCAAGAATGTATATAACCAACCTTATCCTATCTAGGATTTCAAATGACCACGATGTTGTGCTACCGATTCTAGGTAGTTTCCCAATTTTAGTGAACTCTTTGAAAAACACATGCCCAACCAATCTAAAATATCTATGCATTTTTCCTTTGTTTGCACCTTTCTACCTATATTATGTATCCTTTATATTTTTACTTATCTTTAACATATGTTCTTCCATCTCTTTTAGAATATATAGCCCAACAATCACTTTTTTTTCTAGGTTATTCGATCCCAACTCAAAATATAACTTCACAAATTCCTTTTTATATAGATTTTAACAATATTGGATTCCTTATCAATCAAATTAATTGAAATAATATGTGTGTCTTACGTAAGCTTGTCCATCACTACCATGATGGAATCATCTCACCTTTTTATTCTTGGTAGCTTGGTGATTAAACTTACGGTAACAATTTGTCATTTTCATTTAGGAATGGACAATGGATAGAGAAATCATGTTGGATGTATATGTTTACCTTTACCTTCTAACATTACATGCATTTGGCTATGTAATCAACCACATTTTTTTTCATACTAAGTCAAAAATACTGGATTATTATAGTTGCAATAGTTTTATGGTACCCTAGGTGTCCAACATATGGTGCATCACATATTTTTCTTATCACTAATTTTCTCAATTCTTGAAAATTAGGAACATAAAATTGTCCTTTTCAAGAGGATTCCATCTTCTTCTAGTATGTAGTCTTTAAATTTTTAGTGTACATTACCTTGTTGTAAGCCTTCTTTAATTTGTAAATAGTGTTAGTTTTATCTTAGTCTTCCAAATTATTGTTTTTAAGTCTATTTTGTATATGTTAATAACTATAGCATGCATTACATGCACCCTCTTGTTGAGTGAATTAACCTCTTTATTCTATTTTCCCTTAATGTGGTTGATGTCAAAGTCAGATTCACTAGGGCATTCCAACCATCTAATTTTTCGATGTGAGTGTTTCAAACCGCTAGTATGGTCTATTTTCAACTCAAATTTTCATCCCATAAGATAATGCCTTCACATTTTTAATGCATGGATAATATTTATAAGCTCCAAGTCATGGGTAGCATAATTTCTTTCATGTTCTTTGAATTTCTTCGATTCATATGACATGCCTATCTTTCATAAGGGGTCCACCAAGTCCTTCTCTACATGAATTTATGCAAACCAAAATATCCTCATTTGGATTTTCTTAGAATAGGTGCCTTGGTTAATAAATATTTCAACTATTGAAAATTATCTTCATAATTTGTAGTCCATTCAGTCTATACTCATTTCTGTTGCAATGAAATAATTGAATGTAAAATCTTATAGAATCCTTCAATACATATCATGTGGTAACTAGGTAAACCCATAAACAATCTCACTTTTGAAATATTCTTTGGTGAGGACCAACCTTTGATGGATTTAATCTTCCCTGGGTCCATTGCTATGCGCTCCTCTAATACACTGTGAACTAAATCATGGATTTTCCTTTCATATAAAGTGCAATTTCTCAACTTGGCATACAATTATTGATCTTGCAACACCTATAGCACCATCCTCAAATGTCCCTCATGCTCCTGTTTTCTCTTAGAGTGTATAAGAATATCACCATAGAAGGAAATAACGTCAAATAAGTCTATATAAACTCTAAACACTCTATTCATCAAACATATAAAACTAGAAATTGCACCACATGTTTCAAAGTAAACATTGTATATGGCGGTAGCATAGGAAACAATAGCATAGAAGAAAGAAAATAATTTATGCAATTTTGTTTCTTTACTCACATTTCTTTGTTATCATACGTTATGTTTCCGGGAGATTTCAACCAGACCAGTATTCTAGAATATGTTCAAAATGAAGGTGATGCACAACATCTTTACTCCAAAGGATTTATGGAAATTCTCTTCATTAAGATTCATGAAATAAGTAAATGATCTAAATCAAACATTTCATAGCACAAGTAATACTGTATCACCTTTTATTCACAATGCAATGGATAATAGTTTTTGTTAGAAGGGATTCAAGATAATGTATGTGCATTTTGAGTCATTTTGATGTCAAATGTTGTTATGACTAGAAAATTTTATTCATTTTGAGTCATTTTTATGTACTTAACATTGCAGACAGATTTAAAGACCCTCTTAAAGGGGTCTTTAAATTTTAACACTGCAGATGGACTTAAAGGCCCCTTTGTCTCTAAATTTTACACTGTAGGTGGATTCAAGGAAGGGGGTCTCTGAATCCATCTACAGTGTTAAAATTTAGAGACAAAAGGGTATTCATAATTTTAACACTACAGATGGATTCAAATACCCCTTTGTATCTAAATTTTAGCAATGCAGATGGATTCAGAGACCCATGTAGTGAAAAGTAACACTTCAATATCAAAATTGCAATATTCCATTTTCAGAGTGACACAATTAAAAACTAATAACATAAATGAGTAATTCATATACTTGTTGTACTTGTTATTTGGTCATATTTTTATTCTTGGACTATAGTAGCCATTTAAGTTAATCATTATTAATTTTATCACTTATTATCCAGTCATATATTTTAGTCCTGGACTAAATTAGTCATTTAAGTTAGTTGTTTTTAGTTTGGTCACTTATTATTTAGTTGTATATTTTATCCCTAGACTAAATTAGTCATTTAAGTTAGTCATTTTTAGTTTGGTCACATAAAATTTCTCAAATTTAGTAGTAAATCACTTGAAATAATTGTGTTGACTCACTTTTTTAGTCACCTAGTCAATAATTTCATCATTTTCTACTAGTGATTGCTAATGCTTGGGTCAATTCTTACTTTTGAATATGTTTTCTATAATTCATGTTACTTACCTCCATAGATTTTATCCTTTGCCCATATGAATCATACTTTGGTGGAGTTGAGGGTGATATTTTAAAATTTAGCTTAATCATTGTCAATATCTAGATTACCCAACTCAAGTTCTACAACAATTTTCTCTACAAAAGTCTCCTCAAAATTGTGTACCACCACAAAGGGAATACTATCCCTTAATGTAACCTCTGAAAACTATCATCCCCAATGATAGTTTATTGTGAATATATGGTCATTTACGGTCATATTTATTCTTGTAGATAAGAATAATCGCAAAACAAAAGATAGGTTAGAATTGTACATTTGGGACTAGAGACTAGACTCTAAATAGCTAACTAAAGAAAGCTAAAAACAACTGATAAAGAGAATATAAGAGAAGATTTTGATAAAATAGAAGTGTCATAAATTGAAAGGGTCTAAAAGTATTGATACCAAGAAAAAGAGAGGGAGGATGTCATGACTTACTAGTGTTGATGGCCAAGGATGAGTGAGGAGATCAAGATGTGGGCCCACCATCAGAGTCCTCAATCACTATATAAGGACAGATGCACTAGCAGAAGATATGCTTCAGGAAGTGGCCTAGACAAACAACACTTGGCTATATGATCCTGGGTAGTGCACGAGAACGGGTGAGTCCCACTCTCCAAATTCCAAACTTCCAAGGCCAAAGGGAAGAATATCCTAATGGAAACCTACCTACTTTTATGATCTTGATGAGTAGTATACTGAGGTGGGAACCAACAGAGTATTAACTTTGGAGCTTCATAAAGTTAGTTTATCTACTTGTTTGGTGGTGTATGACCTGTGACATACAATGAAAAATCCTCATAGGCCTTAAAGGGATAGGTCAACCCACTAAGGAGGAGGTCGGGAGGAAACATGAGGCATCACTTATCCAAGTAAGTGATCTATAAATTTTGATCTGGAAGAAGAAACTCCTGTTTCTTAAGTGTGGGTAAAAATGCCAAATATTTCTCTGGACTCTAGGGCAATGAAACACGTTAAAATCTGAATTAAGATAGGGATGCATTTTGACAATGCTAAACCAAGATCAGGCATGTTCTATCGTGCTCAGATTTGTGAGAAAAATGGAAGAAGGACTTCTTAAGACTATAGAAATCCAAATAGCTAACTAGATCCATGTGTAGCAACTGACTGATGAGAAGTTTCCATTGAAGTGAAATAATTTCCATGACTATGGAAATTTTGAGAATATTTCCCAAAGAAATCCTCCCCACCCCTCCTTCCAACAACCCCACCGAACCCTCCAACAAACAGAAGAAAAATACATGTTTTCATAGGGTTAATTGTAGACCCTCTAGTGAGAAGAAAAACCTAGTGCCCCTAGCTAGAAAAGAAAGGGGTTGATATTCAAAAACAAAAGACAACTCCAAAGTTCTAGAGAAGATTTTGAAGAAGAGCCACTAGAGAATAATATTCACGCTGAATCAATGTATGTGTATGCATCAATCATCTAAGGGGAAGAGAAAAAAACCAAGGAGAAAAGGGACAAATGGGGCCCTCAAAATATCTCAGCACAACTCTCAAAAAATGATAGCTAGACGCCACCACTCATAGGCTGCCCCCAAGAGAGGATCCAGTGGGAGAATCTCTTCAATTAGATATAATGGAAAAGAAAGGACTAGATGAAAAAGAAAAGCATATTCATGATCGAAAATCCACCACCTCAAGTCAAGGACAAGAATAGGTACTCATAAATTCTTACAACACTTTGAAATGGAGCTAAGGGTAAAAGATGCAATTAAGGAAGCTCCCCAACAAAATAAAGAAATGTCTCTCATACAAAAGCTACAAGAGAATCAAGTGGTGGATAGATGCCCTAAAGAGCCCTCCAAGGGAAGCCCCAGTGTCACAGATCGAGTTGTAGACATAGGAATATTTCAAAGCATCTTTCAAAATTGACAAGAAAAATATTTTTGCCCCATATTCAATAGCTCACATAATATGGAGATGCAAGGGGGAATACAGAGAATGAGAAATTGAAAGAAACAAAACTTTTAGATCTCAGAGTACCTTAGCTGCATCATTTAGCAATAGTAAAGGCCTGATCTAGTTGGATATTGGTGGCCACCATCCTATTCCACTTGGACCCCGAACACTGTATCTTTCAGTTTTCGATTTCCTTAACTGTAGCACAGTTTAGTATTTTTGGCAGTTTTTCGGGTCGTGAACTTCCGGAGCCCCAAATTGGTCTTGGTAATTTAGTGTCAGCCTCCTTTTAGATATCTTTGAAATGAGGTATTATGATAGCTAAACGAATATGGTATGCCAAAGTTACAGCCCTGGGACGTTGATGTACCAATTTACCTGAACGGGGCACAATGTTTTGCGGCTTCATCTCCTAGGGTTAGGTTTTTGGATGTTTAGAGTTTTCCATTGTTTCTCAATAATAAATAGGCCTTCGAGCCTCATTGTAACAAAGTTCAGAGGAATGTATCCACCACATCTCTTCTTAGAGATAAGCTACCATCGCTCGAGATATCTTATTTCCATTTTGTTTGTAAGCATAGTTCAATATTTTTTTGTTAATGAAATGAAGTGTTTTTCTGCTGCATCTCTTTATTTATGATTATATCTATAAGTTGTTGCATTCCTGTTTAAGCTCGGATCAGTGGTATCATAGCGGTCTTCTCTTTCTCTCTTTTTCTTTGCATGTCCCCAATGAGGTAAGGGTATAAGGAGTTAGGACTCGATTTGGTTGAACTGTTGCAAGATCAGTCTTGCAAAACCTGGCGACCTCCCATGGTGGAAGAACATAAATATGAGGGGGCAGGAGATCCTTTCAAAATGTGGCTCGAGGAATCCCTCGAGCGATAAAGGGACGCGATGATGGATAACGTTGCCAAAATTCTTCAAAGACTACCCACAGGCGATGCAATTTCATCCAGCAACAACTTTGTAGGCACCACTCCTTTTAAGGTACAAGTTAACTTCGATATTTCCATATTTGAAGGCTTGATAGATGCAGATGCCGTATATAAATGGTTAAATATTTTGGAAGGATATTTTTTCAGTTCATGACTTTTCCAATCGAGAAAAGATTACCTTTACACTTCTCAAATCCGCCCCACACATCAAGGAGTAGTGGGAAACCTATTGTGAACAAATGGACGAGAGTGAACCCTCAATGTTTTCAGTCGCATCCACTTGGGATTCTTTTCGAGATGCCATCAAGCAACAATATTACCCTGTCGGGAACTATGAAGATAAATACATAAAGTGGACCTAGATGTGTTGGAGTTCCCAAATATTTTCCATACCCTTCGCACGAAGCTGGGTATCAAGGATACTGAGTAGCATTTGCTGCTCAAGTACCGTGGCTCTCTACACAAGTACATCCACGACGAGATGAAGTTCCTCGACATTTCCTCGCTCCGCACAACATACTGGTACGCTATAAATATTGAGCATAAGTTTAAACAAAAGAAGTGGGACTTTGGATCTGCGAATCAAAAGCAAGGAAAAGGAACCCCCAAACCATAGAAAAAAGGACCAAGCCAAGGTAGGGCTACCTAGGACAACCCATCGAAGCCGCAAGAAAAGAACAACACCACGAAGACAAAGAATGACATGGGAAAATGGTGTGAGTTCCATAAGACCTCCACTCACAGTACAAGTGGATTGGCCGCAACCAGAAAATATTTCAGGACCAACCATTTTCTCTAGAGAGAACTGTGACACAGGCTTTAGCCATATATTTCATGCTCCGAGATGAAGAGAATGCCTCAGCCCTTCACATTATCACTGAGGAAATCATCGATCGATCACTCCCGTGGGATTATTTTGATTGTTCCTCACAATAGGGACATTGTGGTGGAGGGGTTGTTCTCTACATATCTGAACATCATTACTTTCAGTTGAAGTTTGGTTTGGGTCAATGCTCCAGCAATTACGTTGAATTACATAGTCTCAAACTACTGCTTCTCTTTACACTTGAGAAACAATGCACAAAGCTACAATTTTTTTGTGATTCAAAACTAGTGATCAATTATTTCACTTCCAAATCCACCTGTCACACACACACTCTCAAAAGTATATTGGATGAAGTGATGTGACACAAAGCTCATTTTCATTTCCTCTCTTGTCATCATATTTATAGGGAGCAGAATAATACATCAAACCAACTTTCCAAAAAAGGTACACAACAAGCGTTTGGTACTTGGCACATGACAAAGAACAATAACAACAAACAATATCAATATTATCATATGCCTTTCATGGACACATATCCGGAAGAGGAAGATATACAGGACTAAACATATACTATGGAGCTTTTTTCCCCTCATGAATACTTTGACATAGCTTAGGATTCAATTTTTTTGATATCTTAGTTGCATCCATATATTGGATACTCACTCGACTTTGATGACATGATGTATTTATTTTCTTATGCTTATATGCTAGGATGATGGTACTCGACTTTTCCATTTCTTACATCGGGATGAGACTGCTTCATTGTTATTACCTGACTTTATTTCTTAGTTATATTTATGTCTCCCTTACGTTCGATCTATGTAAATTTTTATTAGCCCCTGCCGCCTGCGGCATGGGACTATAGTATTCGATATTTTGCACTAACACTAGTCTCTTCATAAATTAACCAAAGTTTTGATTTTATATTTCATAAAGTTGTCTCTTCACCGTCCACTTACCCTATCAAATAGTTACAATGTTTTTTTCAACCAATAAGAATTTTTGTGTTCTTATTTGGCCTCTTCCCAAGGTCGAGCTTCATTTTCTTCGTATAAAGGTTCATATTCTTCTTAAAATTTCCTAAGTTGAAAGGATTCACCTCATTCTATTTTTCAATAACAAGTAATGCTGGCATTACTTCCTTAGTATTAAATGTTAGAGTTAATAAGTAATATTTATTTTGCACAAACATGTCTTGTAGAGACGTTGGTGTCATCTTCTGCTATCACTTATGCCTTGAGCTGTCCAACTACATGACACTGCATGGTTATCCGAATAACTTGGTTGTTTGCATGTACTACACCACACCGCATGGTTATTTGAATCACTTGGCTATCTGCATGTACTCTGGCACGTGGCTGTCTGCATTTACTCTGGTAGGCTCGACAACCCTATTACTACCTTTGAATAACAATATTGTAGTACTACTTGTTCATGAATGTCTCCTTCATCTTCCTCTGCAATATTGAATAATTGTTTCTCCTGTAGCAGGGCTATTATTCGCCCCAGAAACCCACTGCTTACTCTATAAGAGCCATAGGAACTCTTATTAACACAACCCCTCCATGCACATCGAACAGTTTTAGAAGAACCTCTTCACGGTCAAATCAGTTGGGATTGTTGAATATGCAATCTGATTCTAAAAGAGCTAGCTAATAGTAATACTCTAAGTTAGTTTGCCCGCTGTGAGAGGATGGGGAGGAGTCATAGCCCTAAAGCGAAGACGACTGAAATCCTTCATGAAACTAAGTAGCCTTGTTGGATGCTCACTCGGACTGACCCACAAGAAAAGCTCAGGCCATGTTGGCTCCTGTAGGAGGGACTATGCAGAAGGGACTCAATTAGGTCGAAGCAAGCAGGCAGGAGAAGGCAACAACATATCTCCTCACAGGCAGTTGGTCAGGTCGAACCTGTAAGTTCGATGAAGGCAGATGGAAATATATCTCACAGCGGCAGGGAGGTGTCGAAGGAGTAGTAAGTTTGATGAGGGAAGTGATTAAGAAGAAGGCGGGTAACAATAACGTAAGTAATGTCACCCATTGTGTTTCCTTCTTGGCCGAGTCGAGTTTCTTCTCCTAGCCCAACCTTCCTCAGTTTCTTTCTCTCGACCAGCTCTCAGTTCCTCTCCCATCCAGAAAGCCACCCATACCCATTGGATTTAGTCCATCCTCCTAGCCCAGCCTTCCTCGGTTTCTTTCTCTCGACCAGCTCTCGGTTCCACTCCTAGCCAGCAAGCCACCCATACCCATTGGATTTAATCCATCCTCCTAGTGCAGGGAATGCTTACACTCGACTAACAATGGACAGAATGTTATCAGAGTGATAATGCAACCATGCAGACAAGCAAGCCAGGACTTGCTTCCTACCATTGGATGCAATGCAGGCACTACACACACAGGGCATGCGATAAAAAATGGATGGTGCGTTGTTACATTTATGACACACACCCCCAGCCTCGACCAATGGAAGAGCTTTACTTGTCATTGTTTTTGGATGAGCTATCTCTCTTACATGATTAATGGTGATATCTCATGTTTTCTTTTGTCTTTCATGTAATGTTATCATACATGATTCACTTCAAATGAATTTAAGAAGCAATGGTCATTTTCCGCTATTATTCTTGAGTAGGAACATTGACTAGCTTTGTGGACTATTCTCTTAGTGAATCTTTAGTTCAACTATTTCAGTTGTTTTGTACTTGTATGTGGAGTATTCTCTTAAGAATGTAGTAGAGGTGATATTTATAGATAGGGTTCTCTTCCACTTACTGCGCTTACGCTACGTATGCTTACCTGGCTGGCTATAGATATGCTACACAAACAATAGTAATGGATGGTATGCCTTGGCTACCTTCCTCCCTCGATCAAAGCAGTTTCTCACTCTCGATTGCTTTCGTGACACTTTTCGCTTAATAGCAGTAGGCCATGTAATACATACATGCCAAGGTCATACATACAAGCCCAATAGCAGTGGGCCATAGGCACAGTAGGCACAATAATACATACAGGCCTGGTTGTCCTGTACCTTCCTAAGTGATTAATCTCCATTTTAGAGTCTGCAACCATCATAGTGCATCCAATTCGTGAAATTTGAAACTTATTATGCAGCAAGGGAAGGTTGTCATAAGTATCAAACATGTTCAAAAGGAGAAAGTAGTAAGTCTATTTATTTGTTGTGCCTTGAAATTGTTCCTGAAGCTTTCACCCTGGAACCATCCATCCGGAAGGTCCAGGTATGATTTGTTTAAGAGCAAAGAAATTTTGTTTGGAAATTAATTATTCTCTTGCCTGTTGACCCATTCTATGTGCAGAAGCTTCAACTGACTTTTTTCTCTACATGTAAGGGAATATCCCAAGCCATAATTCCTCCTATTGCTAGTGTGCATTAAGATTCTTAGTTTCTTTCCATGTGGAGATAATGAAAATATTTGTGTAGATTATCTGTTATGTATCTCTTATTGTCATAAATTCATAAAAAATATAATTGCATCATTTCTAGATGCACTGAAGTTTTTTATAAATTTTCTCTGTGTTTTTATATAGCTCTGCATACTGTAACATTGATCGTTTCCAAAGATTTATAGAGATGACCCATATTAGTACTATATATTATTTATGTTATCTATACTATTATATATTAACCTAAATAACATAGATAGGGATGGGGGATGATGGATGCATGACCGATTTGCCGACTGAAAGGAGTGCACAATAGGTATGTAATTTCTTCTTCTAAAGAGAATCTAATGCCAGTTTCACCCGCAACAAAGCCAACATCAGAACCCATTGCTTTCCTGGGAGAAACTGGATAATTTCAAACTGCCTTTGTGCCCCTCACTACTGGGTCTCGATCTCTAAATGGATCTGTTATGGTTTCGGGGTCTTGATATGTTGCGGATGGAGCCTCTTACGACTTTGGAACCAATCAATTGAGATGATATGCTGAAACGTGCGCTAGCTTGAACCACCATAGAACAAAGCTTAGCCATCACCTATGCACCAGAGACTCTATTATTGATCCATCCCAAGATTGATACCAGCAAGCAGAACTAGTTTGTACTATTCAGTTGTGGTCGCTTACTAATTTTATCAGTGGTCTAGATTTTTGCAAAAAGTGTGATTAAAGTTTTAGGCTTGAAATGAAAAAGGTAACCGAAGACTCCCCAACCAGAAGATAATTCTCCCAAAAAAAGTGCTCAATTTATTAAATACTATGGTCAGATCCATTTTCAGAATCACAAAGAAGGCAATGATTAGAGTAATTTACATATCGATTGCTTGGCAGACCCATTTTTAGAATCACAAAGAAGGCAATGATTAGAGTAACTTACATATCGATCACTTGGCAAGAGGTTCTGAACCAAATTCCTGCAGATTATTCAAACCTACTTATTGGGTTGGGCCCATACCTGGGATTCTTCTGAAATGTGCTTCCTAATGAAATGACGAATCCAACCATTTTCGGCTACTGGAAAAATTGTACACACAGCAGGAAGGTTATCCCTTACTTCACTTCGTTAACTAAGTGAATGTCCTTTCACTTTCTAGTGATAGCTATCAGTCACAACGAGTGCGCTCTGGATTTGGATATACATACAATAAATGGAAAAGGCTATGGTCTTGGATCAACTCAGTCAAGTGCTCAATTTATTAAAGACTCTAGTCAGACCCATTTTCAGAATCACAAACAAGGCAATGATTAGAGGAACGTACATGTCTAACACTAAGCTATGAGCTGCTGAGCATGGGGAATTTTTTGCAAGTTGTCGAGCATGGAGACATTTTTGATAACTAGTGTTTCTAAGAATTGTATTCATAGTGGCTTTCCAGCTGCACACAAAAGTGAAAGAGATCGTCAATAATCGCTACTATTATTTTCACTCTATCTGGAAGTGCCATGGGACAACAATTGTCTGAGGCATGCAAATGAAGAGAACACCTGGTTTCCTTTTTCTTTAGTTTATGCGAGTGCGTTCACAACTGGCATTAATGAAAAATTAATTAATTCAAAATTTGATAGTATAGTGGTTTCCGAGAGACTACGTGGTTTACCAAGGCGTTTTCTAGCCCCTTTGGCCATGTGTTGTTCCCTGCCCTAGGTCAATTGCAAAATAATATAGATACTTGGATTTAATTGTCGCACAGGTGTACAAGTACTTTTGAATGTTTCATTTATTCTTGATTTCATTTTTTAATCTAGTTTATCATAACATTCACACTTGTCTAAAATCTCCAGTGGATGATGGAAAAAAAGTTGGTAAATCTATCATGGTGTTGATGGTGCTCTCAAGCTTATCCCTGAATATTGCTACTAACTCTAGTAAAGATGCACTTGTAACTGAAAATACAACATTGTCACTATTATATATTTATTATATTTTATATCTACGTTGAGTCACATTCTATCAGTCTTAAGATGATAAGACAGAGACAAATGTATGGGTGAGACACGGATTCATTCTGTCAGTCTTAAGATGATAAGATAGAGACAAATGTATGGTGAGACGCGGATTTTTAATATGCAAGCATGTGTTATCATTAGGCTTCCCATTTTTATAGAGATTCGAAAATACATAAAGTAATATTATGTTGGCTTGAGGGGTCTAGTTCTCCAAATGGGAAGGGCAATTTACCTTTAAAACTACTTACCAAATTTGAGATTTGAACATCCATGTTGCACAGTGGAATTAGTTAAATTTGAGATTTGGGTATCCACAGTGAATATGATACATGTGGTGGGCTTATTGATTTCGGAACAAAATTGCCCATTATCTTTTGGTACATGTCCTTAGGTTTAGAAAGGGAAATGATTCGTTGTTCCACTGCCAGAATGCCTTAGATGCCGCTATTGGTCCATCGAGTTTGATTCCAAGAATCAACATAAATCCCAGTTTTCTATTCTCAACCAGGTGAGATAGTTCAAGCCTTAGGTACTAGGTTAGATTCAACAACACTTGAAACTACTGTTGTAGGCTATGGGGTATGGGTCTGCTGGATCTTGAATTGGACAGCAAAAGAAAAAAGTGATGGTTGGGAAAGAACATTAATTTACTGCTTCAAGGTAACCCCGGAGAATTACACGATCCAACCCTAGATAACCACTTAGACTCACCTAAACCAGCCAAAAAGCTTTGGGAGGGACTTGCTGCTTCACAGCTTTTCTTGTTATATGTTGTGTTCGATCAGGCTTTCTTGGTATCAACCAATCGATACCAAGTGATTGGGCTTAGACGGTCCAGATACTAAGAGTCTGATTCTCGTACGTTAGTCTTTAGCTTATATAATTTCAAAGAGTATGGGGTTTGCCAAGTTTGTATTAACAGAGTGTCACTCTTTCTTGACTGCATTTTCATTAATCAAAAGTTGTTTTTGTTGGGCAGATGAAATATGTCTCCTCCTGTCCAAGTGGAGCCACTCAAAACCATTTTCATGTTCGATTTCTCATTGATTAAGTCGATCCAATGGAAAGGACTCATTTATATTGCCAACGGAGAGGACAAAAATGAAAATCCCCTACGAATGGAAGCTTCTCCCGTAGATGAATTCTAAATGTATGAACCCAAGATTTTTGTTTACAATTATGATGAGACTAACGTTAAAGTTTTCTATATGTATGAGCCCATATGGGGAAGGCTATTATAAAAACCTATTTTTGGGGGTTTCAAAAAAGTGGAAAGGCATCATAAAAGGGAGAGAAAGGCTCTTTATAAAAAAAATTGTTTTGGGAGTTTTTATTTAAGAAGGTTTTTGTGTGTTTTGAAAATTTGGGGCAAATTCTATTATTAGTATTTTTTTCCCTAAGTTTGAAAGTTTAAAAATAGGGGAAGAATTGAGTAAAAAACTTTACTGGGATAAAAAAAGAAGAATATGGGCAAATATTATAGGCATTCTTTTAGAAATTTCTAGCAATTTGTTTTACCGAGGTAAAAAGATATTCGCACAAATGGTTTGTTTTTTTGGCATTTTATTATAGTTGTTGTAAAATTGGGGTTTTGATATTATGAAATAGCTAAGGATAATAGATTTATTTACTTGGTACAATTAACGTTCCTAGAAAAGAAAAACACAACAACTGCTACAATCCAAGGGGTTGTGGAAAAAGTTTAGTGAAAACTAGCGCAATTTTACAAAAGAAGTGGAAAGGCCTAGCTAGAAGAATTAACTAGATGAAGGAATGGTGCTCATTGAGTTGCATGTTTCAGACAATATATTATTTCATGTTGAAGAATGTAACACTCCCAAGGAAAGTTGGGATAAACAAACCTTTGTATTTGGAGGTGTCAATGAGTTTCATGCTTCAGAATTGGAAACTAAATTATCATCCCTAATACCTGATGAGCATGCCTCTATTGAGGATGCTCAATTTAGGTCTTTGTTTTCTAAATTAAAAGAATGTGGCAAGGAGAAAAGAATGATGCATTCATTTTCATGTTTTATTTGTCTCTTCAAATCAGGCTTTGGTGGCTCATAACCTTGAAGGCAACATAAAGCCTAGCATCAATAGAAGAAAATGTTTTCACAAACGCATGAGTCTCCCTCTAAGCCTTAGTAGAATACTAAGTCTTCTCCTACTTTTTCAAAGAATGAATGATCCTTCTTAAACAAAAAGAAAAAACAGGAAAAGAAGATGACCAAAATAGATGAACCTTGTACTTTTCATGGAAAATAGGGGCATATTGAAGAAAGATGTTGGAAAACGTTGGATGCCTTAGAAGAAGCTATGAAGAAAAACAATATTTCAATAGGAAAAGGACAATCTTATCCACGTAGGCCTTATGTAAATGTATAGATAATTGGATACTTGATTCAAGGGTATCACATCATATGACTCCTTATCAAGATTTGGTTCATTCTACATCTCATAGGAACATTTCAAAAATTGCAGTTGGTGACTCTACGCAAATTGAAGTTTTGGGATTAGGCACTATATAGATTACCAATGGCTTCATTGACAATGTGCTCCTAGTCCCTGAAATTTATGCAAAGTTATTGTCCATTTATCAAATCTATCATTCTAGTGATGGGAAAACAATAGAGTTTTATCCAAATCAAGTAGATATTAGAGAATCAGATGATCCAAAAGTTGTTTTTACTATTGGACAAGTTAACATGCCTCTATATTATATAATTATGTTTTCTTCTAACCTTCCTCTATTTCTTATTTTATAGCTCATGTTGATTTATTGAGTAAGCATTGGCATGAAATATTTGGACATCTAAATTGTAGATATTTACAGTAGATGTACACTCAAAATTTGGTTTCATGACTTCTAAAAATTTCTTTTATTGATGGAGTGTGTACAAGTTGCACTCTTGGAAATAAACACCAAGATCCCTTTCCTAAAGGAAAGTCCTCAAGGGAAAAAACACCTCTTATGTTTGTGCATATTGATCTAATGACATTTTCAGGTCATTTATTTTTAGGGGCCAAATATGTGTCAACTTTTATCAATGATTTTTCATGATACTCTTGGGTGTATTTTCTCAAGTACAAGAATGAAATCTTTGCAACCTTCAAGATATTTAAGGGTATTTTTGTGAAACAATATTCATGCTCCATTAAAAAGATACACATATATAATGTGGGGGAATATGTGTACAAGAAATTTCAAAATTTTTGTAGAGAACACGACATTACTCATTAGCATTATATTCCCTACACCCCTCAGTAAAACTATGTAACTTAATAGAAGAATAAAACAGTAAAGGAGATGTATAATTGCATGTGTTACATGATTTTTTTTCACATCATCCCAAAAGGGCTACAAACTAGATCAATCAACATCCTTGAACATTTTTCATAATCCCCTCACAAATCCCTAAGTATCACTTCTCCAAAAAAATTGAGTTTATAGGAAAAAAATGCTCAAAAACATTGTTTATAGCCCTAGTGCACATTCCATGTCTGGCCACTTGCATTCAGCACATGTTGTATACTTGAGCACCATCACCGGTCAACACATGTTGCTCATTCTACAAGTGCGCTAATTCTAGAAATTCGGGAAAGTAAAAAATATCTCCAAATCTTCCTCTTCCAGAAGCTTCTAAGGTAGTTTTAACTACTTACCACAGATAGAGATTTTGGATTCCTATATTATCCTACTCTAATTAACCTATCTCTTATCCCTTGCATTCATCCTCCCATTTTTTGCGGATATCAAGCCTATAATGGTAAATCCTAAATTACCATTCTTACCTATATATTTACTTCTTTCCATAACACCATAGTTGGCTTTTGGAGATTGATAGTGCCCTTATGCTCCTACTTTGAGCCTAAATGAGTCACGATATTCATGCATTAGGGTAGATTTTGAGGTGTTCTTTTGTCGCATACCTATTCACTACTACGACTTTTTTTGTTTTTTCATTTTTAATCTGTATTAATAATAAGAGGTACCATCTTATGCTACTTACTTGTTGTAATGTTAACCATTTCACACTTGATTTTCGTGGGATGAATTACAAGAATCATAACCTTCGCTTCACTTTAAACATGAACTTATGATGTACGTACATTTCTTACATACTTTGCTCGATACTTTACATATGCCTTATGCCTTACCATTAGTATGAATATCCTACTATAATGTCAAGGAGGGTTTCTATGTATATTTATTTATGGTATACACCTTTCACATTCAATAGATTTAGTGTTAAATGGCGATGATGTAAATTTTTAACTCTAAATGCCCCTAGTTCTTGTAAATGTCGTTCTATTCCTTCATGAATTTATTTACTTAACTTACCTACTTGGTTTTATAGTCATTGGACCACATAATTTGTTGGGTGCATGGTCATCCAAGGTTCTCATTGATTATTATACATGTTAACAGTGTGAGCTTGGGAAATTGATAGAATTGTTTATATTGTTTAAACCTCATCCCTAAGGGTTTTTTTCCACAATACCTAAATTAAAATCTCTAGTGCATGAAAATCATATGGTGTTGGAGGCCATATGCCTAGAGGGGCGAGTGGCCAATCCTCTCGGGCCAACACATAAAATTCCACGTGAATATCACATGGAGGGTTTATACCTAGGTTTTCATAGATGAATAGGATGGGTTGAGGTGATCCAATGGTTCACTCTCCACCTCTCAAACCATAAACCCCCTTCATCGAGTTTTCCCTTGTTATTTTCTAGGTAACCTATCCTTTGAGTGATGCCAAGTGATAACAGGGGAAATTGAACAACTACACTGGTTTATCATGTATTTGTGTCGATGTCTTCATTCCTTGCTTCTGCAGGCACATAACCGATCGAGTAGGGTTTTTATCACTTGTGATATCCCCTGTTTACACCCCACCCCATCATTATTATTCCCACAAAATATGGCAATGTTGTTTGTAATGAAACTCGTAAATTTTCCCTCTGGAGTTTCGATTTCGACCCCAATAGAAAGAGTGCTTATAAAACAACTCTCCTAGACAAGTGTTACTAGTTCTCCATAGGTAAGGTTTATTTAAGAAATTTTCTTATTACCTCTCTAAAATGGATAATTTGGTGCTCTTTATACTTCTCAAGTTGTTTTTTTTCCTTTATTATTCTCGTCTTGTAATTGAAGATCTAGGTTTCATTTTGATAGGGGAAAATGCATCAAAATTTGGTGTTGCCACTTATTATTGATTTCTTGCTTCTCATATGGCCAAGCGAGCTTATGGATTCTTGTAGCACCTAACCATTTAGTTCATCTATCGGGTATTAATGCCTTACACTTTCCTTTTTTTTCTTCTCCACTTAATATAGTATTTGATGGATTATGTTTAGCTGATGGCATTCTTTAATTTGGTGTACCTCTTTTGACCCTCCCTACAGGTAGAAGGGTAAAACCTTTGTGACAACAATTGTTACAGGTAGGCCATTGTTTGATTTTGGCTTGTAGTTGAACTTGAACCATTTCCTATCTCAGGATAACCTTTCTCACTCATTTTTAATTGTTTTTTTCTACAAGTATGGAGATAGTATCGATGCCTGGTTTGTTTAACTCATTTCACCATAGAAGTTCATCAACTAATAGTGCTTCCCACTGCTACATGTATGTTTGACATGTCCAATCCAATGATGAGTTTTGTGAGGACTTCTTAGATGGCATCTTTGTCTTGTTTATGTTTTTTGTTACATGATTTAAGTCATACTTACAGTCCACTAACAAATACTTCCTATCTCTTCTAGTGAAGTAGTAATTTTGTAGTGTTACTTTCCGAATTTATAGCCCTTGAGGGAAATGTTTCTATAAAATAACTTGGTCATGGTTACTTCTATCTGACATGTTGTTCCATTCAATTTCACGTCCTGTAATATTTATTCTATCACTGGTTATTATTATTTTTTGGAAATGTATTGGGGCTGAAGAAACAATGTTTTATTCCGACGTGAATCCTGTAAAGCATAACTGGATTTATTACAAATCGAATCCCTTATGTTTTAATATATATTATATACCAGACAGTTTCTTTAAATCTCTTCCACTCATAGTTTTTCGTATATACATGCTTTACCTAATGAATACTGATCATATTGTTCCATTTAATTGTTAAATTTCATCCTCTGCTTGAGGTTGAATTATATTATGTGATATTCTTAATAATGGTTTCCCAAAACAATTTGAACCTCTAATTATCTGTTTTTTTAATGTATTTGGTATCGAAGATGATATTTAGCAATAGAGCATATATATGTCTAGCTGGCGTGCACAGTTTCATTTACCTTATATCCTGGCTGGAAATTTACTTCCTTATATAGTAAGAGAGCAGTGATTTATACGTTTATATTTGTCTCTGAGATTGAATTTTCTAGAGGCATCTCTTTATGCCCTGGTTACCATAGTTTATGAATATTGCTAAGTTATTAAATTCCCTAAAGGATTCATACCTAATCTCTAGCTGAAACTTGGTTTTCCCTTAATTGTAACTTGTTTCTAGATAATGTTGCTCATCTTCTGATATATATGCTATTGGTCCTCTCCAATTTCTTTTTATTTTTATTAGGGAAGAATTATTATCGATTATGTCCTCTAGTCTGAAGACTTTCCTTTATATTTTCAGTACTAAATTTATAATAAACTAGGTTCTCGATGACCTCAATGATTATGTACTCGGATCTAGCTATTTCCACTTCGTAAGGAAACATAATAATGTTATTGTGAATTTTATAATACTACCATACTATGAGTAAAAATTTTCCATTCGCTGTGGTTATTTGTATGGGTCAATTAGCCTCACAAGGCAGGAGTTAAGAAAATTATAACAAGTTTCCTCGATGGATTTCGAGGCATTCAAGTTGACCCTAGGCACCCCAAATTCAAGACAAGGTTCATGTCTATGATTTGCGGAGTTAATAATTATTGAATTAAATTATTTTTTCTCACATGATGATTCATGATACGACATTTATCATCCAGTAGAAGTAAATTATTTTTTCATTCGCCTACAATACATGTATATGTACATCAGATCACCAAATTATGCAATCTCAGAAATAGTATTAAATTTGTTTTGTATTACTACACCAAACAATAAATTTGACAAGAGACTTTTCCATGGAACCATTTCTAATTCCTGTGATCCCCTCAATGGGATACAAAACTTATGCGTAGAATATTTGTTTGTAGCCTATCTAAATTTCATTTATGGTGCTATTGTTTGTGTATGTAATTACTTAAACAAGCCACCATGGAACGAAATTTTATTTTGTAAACTAACATAACAACTTTCCTATAAAATAATAAATAATATAAACTTTCTTTTAAATCAACAAGCAAAAAATCTAAACCTAGGCCAACGGGATCTGCTTGGGATGAACACCTTTCCACCCAACCATGAACCTTCACCATTGTTCCCCCTGAGCTGAGATCTCATTACCAATGAATCAACAACCTTTGGTGATTCTAGACAAGGTATTTTATGTATTACTTCCCTAGAATATTTTTCCTTAGTGATGTCCTGCATTCTAGGGTTTTCCAATACAATAGCCTAGGATTTTTCCTATATTTCAAAAAAATTATCTTCCCCTTTTTCATTAAAGCTCTCTTTTTTCTCCATTGGTGCTTTATTCACCCTTTCTTGGTGTTTTTTTCTACACTAAGTGATTTAATAGATTTTCTCTCCAATGATATTAAATCTCATTAAGCAACCCCTAGGGATTTTTAGGAATGATTTTAGGGAATATTGTCTTCATCTTATCCTTCCACATTGGTTTCCAGATTTGGGCAATAATCTCTTTTACTTAAGTGTTTCTTTCCCAAGTAATCTCGGCTTTTTCCTTTTTATTCATAAAATATATTTATTACATCATCATACTTTATTTCAAATTGACTTCACTATGGATTTATATCCATCACGACTAAAATTAGTTCCATATAAAATAAAATATATTTACATAGAAACAAAGGGGCATCACATTTCCCCCCCACTTGAAAATAACACTGTCCTTCGTGTTTATTACTAAGTTGTCTCATTCTTGAACAATTCTGGCTAGGCTTCTTTCATAGTAGCATCCCGCTCCCAAGTAGCCTCCTCAAGTGTAGAGTGCCTCCACTACCCTTTAACCCAAGTGGTGACTCAATTTCGCAGCACGGTCTTTTTTTTATCCAGGATGTAGAGCGCCTTTGGTAGAAAATCTCCTTTGGGTTCCTCCTGTATCAAGTTCCAACCAATTACATGAGATTTATCATGGATATATTTCTTTAACAAGGACACATGAAAAACATTATGAACTTTAATAGGGCTCAGTAGGGCAAGCTAGTATGCCACAAGACCAACTCTATCCAAGATCTCAAAAGGCACACATAAATGTGGTGCGAATTTGGCATAGGTCCTAGTCCTTAAGGCATTTTTTCTTGGTTTTACTCTTAAGTAAACATGGTCTTCAATATTAAATTATTTATGAATTCTCTTCTTATGCACATAACTTTTTTTTTTGTCTATAGTTGTTTTAATATTATGTCTAATATTTCACACCACCTCTCACTCTATCTTCTGGTTCACCCCAACTGAGTGGTGTATGACATTTTTGGCCATATAAAGCTTCAAAATGACGCATTTTAATTGAATTTTGGTAGTTACTGTTATACAAAAATTATGATAAATGAAGAAAATCCTCCCACTTGGTAGGCTTGTCCATGACATACATTCATAGCATATCTTCCAGGATCTGATTAGTTATTTTTGTCTACCCATCCATTTGAGGATGATATTTAGTGTTGAAACTTAATTGAGTCCCCATGCCCCTAAAAAGAGATTTCCATAACTTGGAGGTAAATTTAGCATTTATGTCCGACACTATGATTTTTGCTACACCATGTGGTCGAAATATTTATTTCATGAAAATAATGGAAATCTGAGCAATTCTAAAAGTAGACGGCATCACTATAAAATGTGTTGCTTTAGTCAATGTTCCCACCACCACCATGATGGAGTCATGTTGGAGCTTTGTCCCTGGTAATCCTATAATAAAATCCGTTGAAATTACTTCCCACTTCCATTTAGGAATGGGTAAAGGATTCAACAACCCCGCAGGATGTAGATGTTCCACCTTTACTTGTTGACATTCTATGCATTTGCCAAATAGTATGCTACATCCTTCTTCATACCTGGCCAAAATAAGTTTTTCCTTAATGTTGTTATCATATTTTCGTATCCAGGATGGCGTGCATATGGTTTCTTGTGATACTGATCTAATATCATTTGTTTTAGCACACCCACATTTTGAATATACGATCTATTCCAGTAGGTTAGTAATTCTTCCAAATTTTGAGCATATCCTCGAATTTCTACTTGTTGTAGTTTTTGCTGGATTTCCATATATTAAGGATCTTTTTGTATTGAATTTTTTATTAGTTCCACAAAATATTAATTAATGTTGCTAACAAACATACCTATCAAAGCATGGGCATGTCTACTTAAAGTATTTGTGATTTTATTTTATTTTCCTTTTATATGTTTTATGCCAAATTCAAACTCACTGAGGAAGGCTAACCACCTTGATTCTCTAACATTTAGATCAAGCTAGATAAAGAAATATTTCAGACTAATGTGATCTGTCACTAAAATAAAAAAATTTCCCTAACAAATAATGTCTCCACATTCTTAGACCATGTATTACTATTGTGACCTTTAGATCATACCCAACATAATTCCTTTCATGTGTTTTCAATTTCCTAGACTCCTATTCTATTACTCCATTTTCCTACATTAACAGTCCCTGAAGGCCTTCCAAATAGGCATCAGTAAAAACAATGAATTCCTTACCTGGGTCTGCAATTTTTAATAGAGGGGCTACTGTCAGAAGTTGCTTTGACTTGTCAAATCTTACTTGGCATTTGGCTCTCCACTCGAACTTTATTCCCTTTTTCTATGAAGAAGTAATGGGATAAGCCATTTTTTGAAAATCCCTCTATAAACCTTCGATATTATCATGTGATCCCCATAAATGAACAAACTAATGACACATCTTTAGCTCTGGGCCAATTCATAATAGCCCTAACCTTTTCAGGGTCAACAAATAGTCCCTCTTTGGAAATAATGTGGCCTAAATACTGTGTTATGTCTTTGTAAAACTCACATTTACTGATTTTTTCATATAACTGATGTTATCTTAAAGTTTGTAACACCAATATTATATGTTCTTTGTGTTTCTTTTCATTTTTAATTAGAATACACTAAAATGCCATCTATGAATAATAGCACAAACCTATCAAGGTATTTGTGAATTACAATGTTCATTAAACACATGAAGGTTGTTGGTGCATTAGTGAGAATAAAGGGTAACACTACGAACACATAGTGGCCATATATGGTTCTGAAAGTTGTCTTATGTGAATACTAATCTTTTATTCACAGTTGATGATAGCCAATCATTAGATCATTTTTTGAAAATATAGTTGCTTCCCTCACTTGATTGAACAAATCATCAATTCGCGGCAACAAATATTTATTTTTGACAGTTAACTTATTTAGTTGACGGTAATAGATGCGCATTCTGAATGTGCCATCCTTTTTCTTGACAAAGAGTACAGGGGCCCCACATGGTGTCACACTGGGTCTGATATATCATTTTTTTACCAATAACTATAACTCCAATTTTAGTTCTAGTAATTCTACTATACTCATTCGATAAGGGGATCTAGGTATTGGGGTGACACCTGACATGAAGTAAATAGATAAGTCTATGTCTCTTCGAGGAGGTAACCCTCGAATTTCCTCTGGAAAAACGTCCTGAAAAAAAATTCCTTCTTTTATTTGTTGTTTATTGGTTTCCACGTGCACCATATATATCTAGCAGCCTTTCCTTTCACTCCTTTTAAGCTGTAAAGATGAAATTTGTTGGAATGTTATTTTATTTGGTTTGCCACTATTAACCGAGTTTTTCCATTTTGACCCATACAACTCATTTTTTCCTCCAAATAGTTTATAACAACTCTTTGTTTCTCCAGCTAGTCCATCCTTATTAATAAATCATAGGATCCTAAGGGAAGAATATTTAAATTTTCCTCTGTGAGGTAACCATTTAAGTCAATGACACACTATTTAATTTGACTGGTTACACTTCTTTGTGTGCCAATCACTAACTATACAAACTAGGCATTCTTGAATTTTTCAGATCTTAGTTTACATTTTTCAACACTTTGGGGACTAATATAGCTTAAAATATTCCCTCAATCAATTAAAATAGAAAAAAATTGGTTTAGAATGGTACCTTCAATGTCAATCATAGTAGATTGATGCTCAACCTGTCTATGTTCTAGTGCGGCACTGATCCTGGGAATATTTCTGGCAACATCATTTACCATTATTTCTTCATGAACTGCTTGAATATTCTAAACATGTCGTGTATTATGCGTCCAGTCCCTTAATAAATTGGGTTCAACACAACCCCAAAACTTTAGTGGTTATATTTCCTTGATCCCATCATTTTTTTATTGTTCAGTTCCATGGGTTCTGACCCAGTGTAAGACTGTGCGGGCTGATTTACGTTTCCCTTTGCTGAATTTTTTCCTCTACTGATCTTTGCCAAATTCTTACGATAAGGAGTTTTCTATCATTTTATACTTGTTACAAACCTTATTCTGTCCTTATTATGCCATGGTTTTAACCCTTTTCTTATACTTTTGAATTATTGGTAGCACAATCTGTCTTTTCTAACTGCCTCATCCATTGACTTAGGATTGTCAAACTCAATCCTTTCTTTGTAAGGTGCTGGAAAATAGTTAAAAAATCATTGTACCTTAGCTTTTTGTTCTTTAATATAAGGAGCATACCATAATAAATTTGTAAATTTCATTACAAACTCATCCATGGTTAGTTTTCTGAACTTTAACTCATGGAATTCCTTAGCACGGTCATCATAGTGTCGCTCACTTAGGTACCGAGACTTAAGTTGTTTCTTGAATTCCTCCCAAGAGACTATATTTTCTTCCAATAGATGTACACTTTTGGCCTCTTCCCACCAGAGGATTGCTTTGTCTTAAAACTGGTAAATAATTAACCTAGCCCTTAGATTGCATTCATATTCATATACCTGAAAATATTATATCATATTAAAGAGCCATGTTTCCACATCTTTTTCCTTTTCCCCATAAAAGGTTGGGAGTTTGATTTTCCTTAACTCTACTTGTAACTCCATTTTATTCTTTTCTTTATGTGACTTCGGATATGTCGTATCTGATTCACCTCCATTTCCATACTTTCCTGAATATGCTTCCATTTTTTTCCTCTTCAGCCATTCTGGTTCTATGCTTCTATGACTAGAATTTTTAGTTAATTCCATTATCATTCGCTCTTGTTCCTAACTAGCCTTTAACTGGCATTCATTGTCGTTTTTGAGATGATTCAGTTCTCATTGTATAGTTTGAATAACCTTCATAAACTGATATTTTGGTGGAGTACTACCACCTCCCAATTCCACGTATAGTTCTTCACCGCCTGTTATGGACGGAGAGGAATTCTCTCTCATTCCCTTGTAGCATGCTTTTCAACGGTACCTTGTCAACCACATAAATTGTTGTCAGTTGTTCTATATACAATTTTCTTACCTTACATTTAAATCTGATGTTACATTCCAAGCCCAGTGTAGAATTGAGGCTCTGATACCACCTATCGCATACCGCTTCACTACTATGAATTTATATTTTTCCCTCTTTAATCTATATTAACAACAAGAGGTATTGTCTTATGCTACTTACACATAGTAATGCTAACCATTTCACACTTGATTTTCATGAGGTGAATTACAAGAATCGTAACGTTCACTTCACTTTAAACATGAACTTATGATGTACCTACATTTCCTACATACTTTGTTTGGGACTTTACATATTCCCTATGCCTTGCCATTAGTATGAATATTAAACTATAATGTGAAGGAGGCTTACTATGTAAGTTGATTTATGGTATACACCTTTCACGTTCAATAAACTTAGTGTTAAATGGTGACAACGTACCTTTTTAACTCTAAAAACCCCTTGTTCTTGCTAATGTCATTATATTCCTTCATTAATTTATTTAATTGACCTACCTACTTGGTGTTATAGTCATTGGACCATATAATTTTGGGGCACATGGTCATCCAAGGTTATCATTGATTATCAAACATGTTAATAGTGTGATATTGGGAACTCGATAACATTGTTTATATTGTTTAAACTTCATACCTAAGGTTTTGTTTCCAGAATACCTAAATTAAAAGCTCCAGTGCATGAAAATTGGATGGTGTTGGAGGCTATATTCCTAGGGGGTCGAGTGGCTGATGCTCTCCAACCAATGCTTCAAATGTCATGTGCATATAAAATGGGGTGTTCATACCTAGGTTTTCGAGGATGGCAAGGATTGGTTGAGGTGATCCAATGGTTCTCCATGCATCTCTCAAACCCTAAACCCTCTTGACTGATCGTTCCCTTGTCGTTTACTTGGTAACCTATCGTATGAGCGATACCAACTGATAACAAGGAAAATTAAATAGCTGCATTGGTTTATCATGTATTCGTGTCGAAGTCTTCATTCCTTTCTTCTGCACGCACATACCTAATCAATTAGGGTTTTTATGGCTTGTGATCACCCCTGTTTATACCCCATGTCATTGCTATTATTCCCACAAAATACGGTAGTGTGGTTTGTAATGAAAATCACAAGTTTTCCCTATGGAGTTTTGATTTTGACCACAACAACCAGAGTGCTTATCAAATGACTCTCCTTGACAAGTGTTACTGGTGCTCAACAAGTAAGGTTTTTTTAAGAAATTTTCTTATTAGCTCTCTTGCATGCACAATTTGGTTCTCTCTGTACTTCTCAATTTTTTTTTTTTCCTTTATTATTCTCATCTTGTAATTGAAGATCTAGGTTTCATCTTTGTAGGGGTAAACACATCAGAATTTGGTGTTGCCTCTTATTCTCAGTTTCCTGAATCACATATGGCTAAGTGTGCTTATGGAATTTTGTAAGGCCACCCATTCAATTCCTCTATCAACTATTAATGGCTCATGCTTTCCTTTTTTTTCTTATTTACTTAATGTAGGATTTTTAGGATTATGTTCAACAAATAGCATGCTTTAATTTGGTGTAGCTCTTTTGACCCTCCCTACAGATAGAAGGGGAAAACCTTTGCGATAACTCTTGTTATAGGTAGGCCTTTATATTTGTTTGATTTGGGCTTTTAGTTAAACTTAAACGATTTCCTATCTCAGGTCAACCTTTCTCACTCATGTTTAATTGTTTTTTTCTTCTATAGGTTTGGAGATAGTATCAATGTCTGGTTTGTTTAGCTCATTCCACCTTAGAAGGAGTTCGTTGACTAAGAATGCTTCACACTGCTACAAGTCTATTTTACACGTCCACTCCAGTGATGTGTTTTATTGGGACTTCTCAGATGAGGTCTCTATCTTTTTTATGATTTTTGTTACATGACTTAAAGTCATACTTACTATCCATTAACAAATAATTCCTAGCTCTCCTTGCGAAGTGGAAATTGTGTAGTGTTACTTTTCAAATTTATAGCCCTTGAGGGAACTGTTTGTATAAAATAACTTGGTCATGGTTACTTCTATTTGAAACGTTGTTCCATTCAATTTCACATCATGTAATAGTTATTCAGTCATTGGTTATTTATTTTTCTGGAAATGTATTGGTGTTGAAGAACCAATGTGTTATTACGGCGTGAAGCCTGTAAAGCATAATTGGCTTTATTATAACTTGAATCCATTCTATTTTGATATGTATTCGATACCGGAAAGTGTTTTTGAATAGATTCTGTTCATAGTGTTTACTAAATTCACGATTTGACAAACGAATATTGAGAAATAGAGTATATATATGTGTAGTTGACGTGCATAATTTCATTTACCTTATATCATGGCTAGAAATTCACTTCCTTATATAGTAACAAAGGAGTGATTTATATGTTTCTATTTCTCTCCAACCTTGAATTTGGCAGAGGTGCCTCGATATGCCCTGCTTACCATAGTTTATGAATATTGCTAATTTATTAAATTTCCTGAAGGATTGAAACCTAATCTCTCGCTGAATCTTGGTTTTCGCTTAGTTGTAACTTATTTCCAGATAATGTTGCTCATCATCTGATATAGATTTTGTTGGTCCTCTCCAATTTATTTTTATTTGTATTAAGGAATAATTACTATCGATTATGTCTTCTAGTATGAGTACTTTCCTTTAATAATTCCAATACAAATTTGTTAATCATGTTTCAATCTTGTGAAAAAATTAAACCATCTTCAAGTATTAGCAAGAATAGTTTCCACATGTTTCAAGCTTGTGTATGAAACCATTCCCACTTTTCTTCTTGTGATTGTGATTTTTATCAGCCTAATTTTTCTAGATGAGCCTTTATTTTCTCATTCCATCGTCACCACTTGTTTGGTTGATCATACACTTTCACTTGGTTGTTACCATTTCCCAAGGAACCGCTACAATCAGTGGTCTTATTAGCCATCCTCTTCACCTCTACGTCTTTTGAGGAGTTCCATCATAAGCGAAACTAATTTCTACCATTTATACCACTCGTTCCTAGAGGAGGAATTATCTTTCATCTCTTTTCAGACTCCCTAAACATAAAAATAATGTCGAGAATTTGTCTTCTCGAAATCATTAAAGTAAATGAAAAGACATTTACTCAGTATAATTTTAGCCCTTTCCAGGCAGAGATAGAATAATTACGAAAAAGGAATACCTTAGTTGAAAATGTCTAAGAGGTTCTCCTGAGTATTGTTTTCTACCTGTTGGGATAGGGTCCTTATGGTCAATTTTGGGGTTTGTTAACACAAATTTTGTATATGTTATTGTAAAAGATGTAAAGTCTCCATGATATGTGGATACAGAGCGCACAAATAGATAGGTGTCAAAGGGTTCTTAGCCCCTTGTTTGGAAAGATAGTTAAGTCGGTTTTGAGACTCACCCATGGTCTACATACCATAGTATTGTATTGAAAAGTATATATATTCTAGTCATATCAAGTTAAGAAAAGGAGGTAAGTAGCAGATAATCAAGATAGGAATTGTTTTGGGAAAGGAATAAGGTAGGAAGGCTCTGCTTCCTGCACTTAGGCAAGAAGGGGAAGGCTGCTGCAACTGAGTGCGCAGGAGGCCTTGGTGAGTCTGCAACTGAGTGTGTAGGGTAGAAGAGTCTATAATATGAATATTGAAGATGAATAAAGACTAATTTTGAAGAATTAATGTGCATTTCTATAGAATTTTTTTATGTTATGTTCTCTCACTTAATAATATGTTTTTATGAAACAATGAAGGAATGTTGTAGGAAATCATTGTATCTATCTTATTTATGCATGATATGAGTATTTATCTATTTTCGCAAAGTTAAAAGCTATTTCCGTTATGTTTTATAATGAATTAAGTAGATCAATGCGAACTCAGATCTAGGGTTGTTTATTGATCTGCAAAAGTAAATAAGTCATCTGGTTAAGGTCCACAAAGACTGATCGTAGACCTTTGCAAAGGTCTAGAAGCCATTTTAACTTAGTTATAGTGATGAGCCCTAGATGAATACCGATATGCGTGAAGGAAGATCTGAATTGTCAGAGCCTAAGAACCGTTTATCACATATCCCTAGATGTAGAAACCTTGCTCTAACATCCCCCAATACTGCTTCGGGTGAGACTGCAGCATGTGCTATGCAGGTTGTTTCCAAAGGGCTAGTAGTTAGGGTGTTGTTGGTTGGCGCGGACAACACCGAACCTGGTTCAGGCCCCCTTAAGCCAACAAATGGTTCCGTTGTCGGGACCAGGATCCGTCTAAGAGATGTGTCATAAATGGTTTCTAATGAAGAAATAACTTGATAAATGTATTGATTGGAAATCGCACGTGTTCGCTGCTCAGGAGAACAAGAGCCCTAAATTATCCAAGGAGCAGTGGTTGCAAAAATTTTTGTACATGGATGAGACCGACGCGTTCTTTTGTTTCTTCCCTAAAGAACTATATGAGTGGTTGTATAAATTAGCTGATAATCAAGGGACATGGAAGCTCAAAGGACCTATAGTGTGTAATGCTCAAGTGGTGCGACGTCTGGAAGCATCAGGAAGCAATATTGTGTGGGAGTGGATCACTAGGTTGACCGCATATTAGGAAGATTTGTCATTTATTTCTCGATTGATAGGAATATTAGCTACATCGAAGCAGAGTGAAGGATAGTTAAAGGACCGCGAGGTGAAGATTTGGATTAAAATGTGTGTATGTGAAAATAGGGTTATGAAGTTACCTTGATGTTTAGGGCTACGTGAAGTGAGAGACTGTTCAGAAGACATGTAGGATCTAGCCTGGAATATAGTCCACTCATTGAACCTCCTTCAAGTGACAATGAAGGGTCGATGTTGACTACACCATGAAGTGTCATTTTGTTTAATAACTTAGGGTGTTGTGAGGATATATCATCCATCCACTCCACCACCACCTCCACCTCCACCTCATACACCTACGCCTTCACCTCCTCCACCTCCCCTTCCACCATTCAACATGGCGAATGCGATGAAGATGTGGATTTTTAAAGGAACGTTGGACGAAGATCCAGAAAAATTTTGGTTTGTTGGAGGAGCTGTTTGGAAAACGTAACAGATTACCGATGACAATATTAAGAAGGCACAATTGGTTGCAACCTTACAGGACGGCGCATTGACATGGTATATCAAGTATTGCATTGATAACCCCAATGCGTCGTTGGCAGATACCCAACTAGATGTGAATAAGGAGTTCAGTAGGCCTAAGTCATAGGTGCAGTCAGTAATTGAATTTAAGGAGATGCAAATGAAAATCAATGAGATGCCTTAGGAATTTGATCAGAGGTTGAAATTCCAGATCAGGCAGGCTAATATGCAAATCTCATATACTTAGCATAATGACTGGTTTATAACATCACTTTTGTTGCATTTAAGAATACCGTTATCACAACAAAAGATAGTAATGCAAGCAAAAGCCTTGGAGATCGAAATGAGGCTACACACATTACATATTCATGATACAAACCTTGGGGTGCAATAGAGTCATTCGTAGCTGGAGAGCCTACACTTGGAGTTGCAGATCTTGAAAAAGGGAAGGGAAGTTCAGTCGGAGGTGCGCTGAGATCTGGTGCCTAAAATCTAAATTCCATGGACATGATAAGGATCATTGCCCCGTCTTTAGTAACTATATCATACAGGGAGGGCCTTTTTCCCTGAAACCAAAGAGAAATGTTGGAATGAGCACGGGAGTTGTGCTATGGTGCGCTATTTTTCAGGTTACATGACAACATTCTATTGATAATTACCATATATTGCAGAATTTTGTACAGACCCCTTAACAATTATTTTGCAATTTCTATAAGTCAGTAGGGAAAGATGAAGGCCATTGTAGAAGTTATGAGTTGATGATGGATAGGACCCCTACCTACAGAATGAAGGTGGAAATTTGGCCTTAGGATTAAGGCAAGGGAGCAATGAGTGGGGGATTCTAAGGCCGAGGAAGAGGAAGAGGTGCTGGACCGGGGCAAGGGCATGGGCAGGTAATTTTCTATAACTGTGGTGAAGCAGGGCACTTCGCACACGATTATCCAAATCCCATGCTTCCATCATGTCAGTATTGTCGACAGTTTGATCATGTCATAGAGGAATGTCCGGTCCTTCTGGCAAAGATGCAAGAAAAGAAGGTGCAACCCCAGAAACATACACAAAACATTCATATGATGAGGGTTGAGCCCTGTGAAGAGGATCATAACATAAATATTGTATTGAGAAGTGGTATAGCAACTCGCACATATAAAGGTAAGTAGCCTGAGGAAGAGGGACGGGTACACAAGGCTACTAAGAAGGAAGTTGAATTTGATCTGAATCGCGCTAAAGAAACATTCTTGGAAGCAAAGAATAACTTCATTGATGCCTCCACCTCAAGAAGTTAGGAGAAAATGCTAGAGACTAATGCAACTCAAGAAGAAGATCCTTCAATCCTAACTACCTTCTTGAAGACTTGTATGAATATTTTGCACTATCAAAAAGCAATTGAAGGGTTGCAAGGCTTAGTAGACAAGTGCATCAATAAGGAAAATAATTCTACGGAGCAGTGCATAGTTAGAAAGATTGGTAAGTAGAAGGCATGAATGGGGTGTGAGATGAGGTTAACCATGTAGATAGGTGAATACGAA
This sequence comes from Pinus tabuliformis, assembly GCA_031772625.1. NCBI lineage: Eukaryota > Viridiplantae > Streptophyta > Pinopsida > Pinales > Pinaceae > Pinus > Pinus tabuliformis. The sequence continues at coordinate 1,043,490,039 of CM062805.1, read as the reverse complement.
ATGGACTGGGTAATCTTGGATCTGGGGTCTGATGTGAATGTCTTGACTAAGAAAACATTGGAGAGGATGGGGAGGTCTACGCTGTAGTTGTCTCCTATTTAGTAACGGTGGATATTGAGGGAGCGAGTGCGCTGGCTGACTTTGAGTTCATTGAGATAGTGGATGATAGTAACGCATATGCTGCGTTGCTAGGAATTGACTGGGCTATTGATATGAATGGAGTAATCAACTTGAAGAAGTGGAAGATTTCATTTGAGCAGAAGTCGCTCAAGGTAGTAGTTCCATTAGACCCTACAGAAGGAACACGTTATATTGAACCAATGCGCGACTATGTAGAAAGTGACGATAATCTCGATCAGATATACAAGATAATAGCTTGAGATGAGGATTTGATCAATCCTATAGCAGATGGATGAATTGCGTGGGACAAGGATAACTCCTGTGCCTCAGATTCAGATGAAGAGCTGGAGAATCGGCAGAATAGGCTCCATGAAGTATCTACGCTCCGATACAATATGATGACCAAGTCACTAAGATGTGTTTCGACTGAGGTAAGAAACCTTCTGCATTATGATGGGTTGGCTGATGTGTAATGGTTTTTAGATTAATTTGAATGAGAAGTACAGGAAGAGCATCGATTACAGGCACTGGAATTGGCGCTGCACGCTACGTCTTCCCGTTGGTGGGGTATAAACAAGGAAAGATTTGTTGGATGGAGAGAATACCACAGAATGATGAATTTAAGGTTTGGCTATGCTAATAATAGAATGACAGAAAAATATAATGGGAAGGATGATCTGCGTGATCATTTAGCACGATGGACTAAGGCCCCAGGAATAGAACCACAACCAGAATGGGTGCATATATTCTGTCATACGCTAGATACGATCCCTATGAAGTAGTATTTGGAGACAGAGCTTGAACATGGAACGAATGAATGGGATGTTTTAAGGGAGAGTTTTCTATTAAAGTTCAACTTCAAGGATGGGTTTGAGAGCATTGATGAGGTACTCCAAGAAATCAAAGCATATGTATTCAGAACGCCAAAGGAACCAGTAGAATGGACTCAGCCATATTGGAGTACACAACTGTGCCATGCATTGGAATGCCATAATGTGACTGCTGAAGAAGAGGATGACTTGTGGAATATTACCATCCCCGAGACCAAAGGCCAATGTGAAGTCGAAGGACTGAAGGTGGTGAACCCAGATATATCAAAGCCTCTAAAACTCGATCGGTAAACATTGGGTTTGAAGAAGAACCCAAGTTCGCGAAGATAGGAAATGATTAGGATGAAGATACGGTTGATAAGGTCATTGAGTTTCTGCGCAAGTACGAGGACATATTCCCCATGAAGTTTTCAAATTTGAAAGGGATTGTCGGAGATTTAGGCATTGTGAAGATTACATTGAAATCAGATGCAAATCCTATTAAGCAATGACCTTATCAATTGTATCGAAATTATAAAGAAACGGGGCGCCTGGAACTAGATAAGATGCTGGAAGCTGGCATTATTGGGCCTGTAGAAGAATCTGATTAGGTAAGCCCAATGGTGGTTCAAGAAAAGAAACAGAAGGGCGAAATATGCATATGTGTAGATCTCCGGAAGCTAAATGATGCCTATGTGCATGACCCATTTCCGACACCGTTTACTGACGAAGTATTAGAAAATGTTGGTGGATAGGAAGCGTATTCGTTCACTGATGGATTTTCGGGTTACCGTCAAATAAAGGTCGCGCCAGAGGATAGAAGCAAAACAACCTTCGCAACTGAGTGGGGGTCCTTCCAATATATAATTATGCCATTCAGATTGAAGAATATGCCTGCAATATTTTCCTAGATAGTGATCGCGACATTCAAGGAATTTATTCATAAGTTCTTGGAAGTATATTTCGATGACTGGATTGTGTTTGGGTTGGTAAAGTGACATGTCATGAGTTTGCGCCTCATGCTGGATATGTGTCGAAGATATCAGATCATGCTTAACTTGAAGAAGTGTATATTCTATCTGGCTTTTGGGATTTTTCTCGGCCACGTTGTATGTAAGCAGGGATTAATGGTGGACACTGTGAAGATCATCGTTATTGTGAATTTGGGACCCTCTCAGAATGTGAAACAATTGTGCGCGACAATGGGAGACACTAGATACTACAGGTAATTTATCAAGGCATATGCCTAGATAACCGTGCCAATGGAAAAGTTGCTAAAGAAGGATGTGATGTTCTGTTGGGATGAATATTGTCAGCGCAGATTGGATGTCTTGAAGGAGAAATGGTGATTGCACCTATTTTGGTGTTTCTCGACTGGAAAAAGGAGTTTCATGTGCATGTTGATGCCTCTTGTATTGTGCTAGGAGTAGTCTTAACCCAGGAAGGAGAGGGAGAGATTGATCATCTAATAGTTTTCACGAGCAGGAAGTTATCCAAAGGTGAGAGGAATTACTCCACCACAGAGCGCGAAGCGCTAGTGATGGTCTATGCGTTGCAGAAGTTCAGACATTTTTTGTTGGGCAAACACTTCAAAATGTATACAGATCAGTCCGCGCTAAAGTACCTTGTCAACAAGCCCGTGTTGGGTGGAAGATATGTCGATGGTTGCTATTATTTCAAGAGTGTGACTTCAAGGTAATTGTGAAGCCTGGAAGGATGAATGTAGGCCCAGACCATCTGTCAAGGATTGAAAGAGGTGAGGAAGCAAGTAGTTTTGAAGGACGACATAAGACTTTACGCACTGTGTTATGATGGCCCATGTTACACAAGTATTCTAAGGCATATTGCAAGGCTTGCGAAAGGACGGGGAAGCCTTTGCGAAGGGATGAATTTCCTTTAAATCTCCAAGTTTCATTGTAGGTATTTGAGAAATGGGCCATTGATTTTATAGGTCCCATATGACCACTAGGAAAGAAGACAGGCACATGGTATATTATTATTGTAACAAAGTATTTAACCACATGGGCAAAAGCACAACCAATGGGGGATTGTACAGTTTCCACTGCTGGAAAGTTTCTCTTCGAATATGTCTTAACAAGGTTTGGATGCTCAAAGATTTTGATGAGTGATAGGGCTACACATTTTTTGAATGAAACTATCAGCGCAATGTTGGAATAATTTTAGGTATACCATCCGAAGAGCACACCCTATCACTCATAGTTGAACGACACAGTGGACGCTTTTAATAAGATCTTGAAGCATGCATTAACCAAGGTATGCAACGCGCACAAGAATGAATGGGAGATCCACATACTGGTTGTGTTATGGGCTTATAGGATGACCTCCAAGGAGTTAATAGGACAAACACCATTCAGGTTGGTCTATGGAATTGAAGCAGTCATGCCGATGGGGTATATTGTGCCCACTTTAAGGATTACAACCTTGACTGAGATGGTGGACCACAACACCTCGGAGGAACAACTCGCGTAGATCATGGAGGTAGAAGAAGACCTTTTCCTTGCACGATTTTATCAAGAAGTGTAAAAGGAATGCGAGAAGGCATGGCATGATCAACATAATAAGCTGTGCATGTTCAAGGTACATGATTTGGTGTTGTTATGTGACAGTAAGTTCACAAACTTTCCAGGAAAATTTCAAATGCACTAGTTGGGGCCATATGTTATTAAGGAGATCACAGATGGTGGCGTAGTTCAGCTCGCGAAGCTGAATGGGGAACCATTCCCTAGAAAAGTGAACAGAAGTAGGATGAAGTTGTACATCGACAATCCTACCCTTGCGCGATGATTATATGGCAGCAGGACAGTCTTAGTAATCAAGGTAGTTGTAAGGGATTGTGGGACTATAAACTACGCTACTCGACGAGGTGAAAAACTTGGTAGGGAGGCTCCGTGACGGATGGCATGGGTGCGATAAGTGAAGCTGCGTTAGATGAGCTGTGACATGGCAGATGGTGTCACGTAGGTGGGTTCAAATGTAGCCGTTGAGGTTACTATTCATGAGTTGATGGCCAAAAATTAGTTAAGAGGAGTAGGTAGGCACTATTTATGGAAAAAATCTTTGAAGATCTAACGCCAAAGTAGCATTTATTATCAGAATTTGGGGCAAACAGTCAGATTTGAATTCAAAAATCCCTATAAATCTTGCATGTTGGACCACCGAAAAACACTTTTCATTTTGAGACTTGTGTGGGCGATTTCCTGTCTGCAGTTTATGAGTCGTCAATTCTGGGAGGATTTCGTGGCAAGCCCAGCATTTGCTGCATTACTTGCATGGGATCATAAGGTTATTCTTCAGCAAAAGACTTCAACCAACCCCATCGGAGCCGTGAGTTTTGAAGCCCCTGTGTCTGACACGTCAAGGTCACCAAGGCCATAACAATCCGCTGCAAAAGAGAAATAGCCCACTGCAAAAGAGAAGTAACCAACTGTAAGAGAGAAGAAACCAGCTGCAAAGGATAAGTAGAAGAAGTCGGTGCCAGTGATAATGTCACCAAGGAAGAATCCTGAGGTGCAACAAAAGGAGAAAAAAGGCAAACAACTGAAGCAAGTAGCGGATTTAGAAGAAGAGGAATACCAAGGTGTCGAAGAGATCAAGCCTATCTAAGGGATTCCTGAATATATCCCTTCGTAGAAGGGAAGAACCAAAGTTACCAAGGACCCAAATTCCCAAAAGTTCATGGTGTCGACTCCCTTGCTACCCGTGCAGGTCGAATTTGAAGTTTCTAGGCTAGCATGCATTATGGTATTGAAAATGGAGGAATGGGACTCGCGGACCATGAAATGTTGCCGCATTTAGCAACCCATAAATATATGACAAAGATATATTATGAAGAAATGGGGGTTACACAATTGGAGCCCACGAAGTGTGTCCGCGATGTTGAGCAAGCAGGGCTGCTGAACATGCTTAGTGCCACACTATCATCGCTCAGTTATCAATATGGTGTGTGTGCACCAGCTCCTAATGCTAGTGCATGATGGGTGTCTGTGTCTTGGACAATCCATTCCAATAACTGACATGTTGAACCATAGGATAACCAGGCTGCCTCACAAAGGCGCAGACCCTTCCAAGGAGTTTGGAGGGAAAATGGGGGAGAAAGAATTAGCTGAAAAAATGAAGAAAGAGTATGCTCTTATGAAAATGTCACGTGGATACTCCACCCTTTCAATTCAAGACTAGGTAGTACAATTCGCTACTCAGATTCTTGCAGGAAAGATCATGAGGAAGTGCTGCGTGGACAAAGTTCCGACATTAGTACTGTCACTTGCAACACAGTGCATGAAGGGCATTCAATATAATTGTTCAAATATCTATGCCAAGAGTTCCTCGCGAGCTACCCAAAAGCCCAAGATGAAAGAAAGCCCTTTCATTATGCTTGGTTTTTATTTTCTATCGTGTTAGTTTCTTGGAGGTTTCCGAAGGAAAGTCAGTTTGCTCCGTAGAAGGAAGATTTACCTGAGGCCGCGCGGTTCACCTTGCTGTGGTTTACAAAGGATCTTGCCCGAGTCAAGGAGATGAAGATTTTTTGGATCCTGATGGAGATGGACCTGCGCATGGTGATTAATCAGTGGCTAAGGTTTTCCCCAACCTTGCTCGAATAATTGATGGCCTACGCAGAGTTTAAGTCCTTTTTCCACAATGTGTCAATCCGAGCGCGGAAGGACCCAGAGCACACATGGCATCTATTGCCTTATTTGGTATCCAAGAGGGATGTGTAAGAATTTGTGGGTTATTGGTCAGCAAAGTGGAACGAACCTACAAAACTTGATGTGGGAACATGCAAAGGCATAGAGAGCTTTGTTGTGTAGAAGTGAAAGGATGCAGCTGAGAAGGCCGCACGTGCCTTGGCTGAGCAGAAAAAGAATGAAGATACTAGGGTAGTTGCGGAGAAGGAACAAATGGAGAAAGAGAGTGTTTCCAAAGAGAAGGCAGAAAAGGAATGACATGATACAGAGGAGGGTGGAAAATCAGCTTTGCATCACACTAATGAGTAAGAGATGTCAGAACAGGGAGGAGGTGGTGGTGAGGAGCAAAGCACTCCTTTCATCTTGAAGAGGTGTGATCAAGAGTAGACTAGTGGATAGTGCAAAAAACTTAATCCAGACAAGCAAACACATCTTGACTGAATGGTACTGATAGAAGGTGATCTCGATGAGATCAACGATAAATTTCGAGATACGACGACAGAGGTGCTGCAACATTTTGAGTAGCAGTATATGCAGACGTTGGGGAGTTTCCAAATAGATTTGCGCGAGCTGCAGATCTAGCAAACAGGATCTAGGCAAACGTCAAGCAAGTGAGTGGAGCGTGAGCGAGCCTGACAGAAGGAATTAGCACGGTGGTGGAACTAGAACAAACTCTGGACCTCATAGTCATTCCATTTCCAAAGGGGTCAGTCCACATAGAATCGGATGAGGATCACACTGTGATCAACACAGTGAAGGATATGGGCCTAAATTTGGTCGTGCATCCACTCCAGACCCTCCATGCACTGCATCAGGGGGTGTCATATGAGTTGAGGATTAGAGAATAACGGGAACTCACCCTCATCAGTGAATTTAAGGTCAACAACGAACAATTATTTGCATAGAAAACCCAAGCACTGAAGAAAAAGGAGGAGTTGCAGACACGACGTCAGAGCCTAGTAACAACGATCCAGCAAGCCTACAAGTTAGTAGCTGAACTAAAAATATGAGAGGATGCAGAAGCCTCAAGCAAAGTGAGGAAATTGGCTGCTGCAGTACATGCATCAAAGGAGGAAGTCAGTAGGGTGACTTTCGATTTCTAGATGAAAATAGCAGAGTTGTAGTTGAAGTTGTAGCCAACGACTCCGCCAGAGGTTCAGGAGAAGTGCAGAGTGGCAATCAAGGAGGGAATGAATACACTGATTACTGTAGTCAATGACTGCTCCTCCATGTTTGATGCAATGATGGAATTATGGACGAATCTGCAAGAGGACCCAAACCTGTAGAAGTTGAACACAGATGTCTAAGAGACGCAGCGACAGTATGATGAGATCCAAGTGATTTCATGCACTTTGGTGCTCGCTCAGCGCCTAGAAAAGTTACAGGAGGGCATGAAGCTGCTAACATAGGCGGAGGACTTGCAAAGGACAGAGGCCTTGCCGAAGGCCAGATTGAAGTTGTGGCTAGAGGAAGCTTGTTAGCTTACTCTATCCCTTCAAGAGTAGCTAAAGGGGCTATAACAGATGTAGAAGACAATGCGCCTAGCATTGGAAGGGAAAAAAATAGAGAAATTGGTCGAAGAGGTACAAGAGGCAGCCACACAAAGTGTTGCTGAAGTTGCAGTGATGTGGGTTGAGTTGGGTGGTCTTCGCAACAAGATCACAGTGCCAATTGAGTGGCTCGAGGGTGATTCAGGATATTTGTGTTGGGAGCCTATTGGGATAGGGTCCTTAGGGTCCGTTTTGGGGTTATTTAACCCAAATTTTGTATATGTTGTTGTAAAATATGTAAAGTCTCCATGATATGTGGATGCGGAGCGCGTAGATAGATAGGTGTCAAAGGGGTCTTAGCCCCTTCTTTGGATAGATAGTTAAGTCAATTTTAAGACTCACCCATGGTCTGTAGCAAAGAATAAAGATAAGAAATATTTTGGGCAAGTACTAAGGCGGGAAGGCTCTTCTTCCTGCACTTAGGCAAGAACGGGAAGGCTCCTTCATCTGAGTGCGTAGGAGGCCCTTGTAAGTCTGTAGCTGAGTGCGTGGACCCCTACAGCTGAGTGTGCAGGGTAGAAGAGTTTGTAATCTGAATATTGAAGATCAATAAAGACTAATTTTGAAGAAGTACTGTGCATTAATGTCGAATCTATTTATGCTATGTTTTGTCGCTTAATAATATGCTTTTATGAAACAATGAATGAATGTTGCACGAAGTCACTGGATCTCTCTTATTTATGCATGATATGAGTAGTTATCTATTTTCACAAAGTTAAAAGGTATTTCCATTATGTCTGATGAATTAAGTAGATCAGCGTGAACTCATATCTATGGTTGTTTATTGATGCACGAAAGTAAATAAGTCGTCTGGTTAAGGTCCACAAAGACTGATCGTAGGCCTTCACGAAGGTATAGAAGCCAATTTAACTTAGTTACAGTGACGAGCCCTAGAAGAATACCGATCTACGGGAAGGCAGATTTGAACTGTCAGAGCCTAAGAGTCATTTATCACATGTCCCTGAATGCAGAAACCTAGTTCTAGCATCCCTCGATACTAATTCGGGTAAGACTGCAGCCTGTGCTATGCAGGTTTTTCCTGAAAGGGCCTGCAGTTAGGGTTTTGTTGGTTGGTACAAACAACTCTGAACCTAGGTTAGGCCCCCTTGATCCAACACTACCTTTTCAGACTCGAGATTATTTAAGGAAAGTAACCTTTGAATTTTTCTTTATCACCTCTTTTTCAAACTCTCTAAACATGAAAAAGGAGTCGAGTTAGACCTTCTTTGGATTCGTAAAAACATCAAACAATGATAAGCTCATCGATCAAGATGGGACCGAACCGCTCCTTCTCAGTGTTTGTTAAACATGCTTAGAGGGATCCATCTGAAGGATGAAATTTCATATCAAGCAGATGTCATCCTCCTCAAACTTATTAAAAAAATAAAAAGGTACTGACCAACAATGGTTGGGGAAATTGGGAAAATAGGGTACTTCACTTGCTAAAAGCAACAAATCATTCTTGAAAATGAAACTCTTCCACTTAATCTCCGTGGTTGTTTGGTTGAGAAATATGCTTGTATTTTGGTCCATCACACCATTTTAAAGCCTCTATTTTTAGTTTTGGGTCAAAGATTCTAACTCCATTTAGTGTCCCTGATGTGTTCAAGAGAAGTTATTCAGTGAATATTTTCTACAATACTCTTAAGCCTTTTTTTATCCTCCACAATATCCCAAGTCTGAGAAAGGAGATCGATGAAGGTAACCTCAAACCACTGAGGGTTCAACAACTAGCCCTACCAAACAAGAGAGGGCTCTCTCTATGAGCTCACATCCAGTGATGTCTTGAGTAGGATAAAATATTAGGCTAGGTCTATTTCAGCTCTAGGGTTTTGAAATTCAGGGCTTTGCTGGATCAAGAGTCAAAATCAAGGAACTATGTCAGGTCTCAAGGGTTCAGTTGCAAGAGATAAACAGGAGCAGGGTAGGTATGATTTTGTGATACTTTTTTTTTCGATGTAGTGTAGGGTGGAAAAGCAAAGATTCAAAATGAGCATGGCAAGCATGAATTCACTTATCAGAAGATAGGTAACATTAACATGAAATTCCTAACAAAACAAAGCTTAAATTTAAGAATTCTATTTAAAAAATCCTAGTAAAATCACTAAAAAGCATAGATATTGAAAGGAGATGAATTATCATTCATATAAGCTATTAACAGAAGGAAAACATTATCATGAACTCATATCACAAGAATTCCTAAATACTAGCTGCAATTGACCTTTTATTTCATGTAAAACTTGATAAGTACAAGCTCCAAGCCTTTCACTCACTCATGTCCAACACCTAATACTTTGAAACCTAAAGTATTTATACAATGGTTTATAGAAAAATATCTTGAAATAGATCTCAATATTTGTTACAAAAAATCATAAAAATGGATCACAACTACTAAAAATATCATTTGGCTAAGCTCTGGTGCTATTATGGACATTCTGGTGTAACTTAGGCCTCGAATAGACACTTTTTTTAATCCTGTTGACTGATGAACCATGTTTCTATTCCATTTTTTCTGGATTCTATTTTGAAAGTTGTTGTAAAGAATGTGCAATGCTCGCTCCTTTTGCTCCTTAAATTGTGATGAAAAGTTCTTCATTGTCCTTCGAGTGGCAGTGAAATGAGTGATATGGTGCTCTGTGAATGGATTTCATGGTCTTTCAATTGAGAAATTACATAAAAGACATTGAAAAATCATGGTCGAGGGCATGAAAAACTTAACTGATATTGACTATCGGGAAGAAATATGAGTCGTTGATCTGAATTGTCTGATCCAAGCTAATGATATCTAGGTTGTTGATCTGGGCCAATTATATATCACAATCGCAATAGGGAGAGGGGCTCTAAACCATGTTCCATAGTGTTTTGCTGACGGGTCGGACCCGATAATTTATCAAGAACCATTTTATAACACAATTACCTAAGGAAACATGAATTTCTACTACATAGAATTCACAAAACAGGCAAATCAAAATCAACAATATTAAGCCCTACTCCTAAGGTCACTTAAAGTAGACTATATTGCATTAATGTTAACTGAAGCATTCGTTCATATTTTATGCTACTATACAACTACAAACTAAATTGATGATTCATACTCAATCAAAATAGACTAGATATCCCACCAAATACATGTAATTTGAAGCACATAAACAAATGCACATTATGTAACTTGAAACAAACTAATGAATGCATACAAAAAAATATGTAAACTATAACCTTATTCCTAAAATATTACTAACCATAACACAATTATCTAAGAAAACATGAACTTCTAACGTACACCAATCACAAGACATATCAGAAACAAAGCAGAACCTACTAATAAAGTGACTTAGACTGCTACTATATTATATAAATATCAAATGAATTCCATATCTCTTGAAACATAGATAAAAGAATATAGTTATTGATAAATTAATAGATCATGCTATACACTTTAAGGTACTAGCTAAAAATTTAACAACAACAAAACAAAACCAACAATAGCAAAGCCAACATCTTGTCCATATCTCTTGAAACATAGATAAAAGAATAGAGCTATTAATAAATTAATACATTATGCTATACACTTTAAGGTACTAGCTAAAAATTTAACAACAACAAAACAAAACCAACAATAGCAAAGCCAACATCTTGACCACATTGAGCAGATGGGTGAGGAAAACGAATTTGAGGACTTCCCCTCAAAAGGCGAGTCACCAAATAAGTGTTATCCCGTTCATGCAGACATCGAGCAACACCAAGTTGGAAACTAATAGAAACATGTGAAGAGATAAAAAATAAAGCGAAAAAAATAACTAGCAAAATATGACTTACATTTAAACATATTGAAAATAAACACTTCTACTTACGACTTTCACTCTTCTATATTTTCCTATAGTGCTTTTCAGAGTGTGCAGAAAGAGCCCATTGAATTGTTTGTGTGCAGAAAGAGCCCATTGAATTGTTTGCATTCTGTCAATTGAAAATCTAAGTCTCCGAAGTTGGTTTAAGAGCATCAGCCCATTGAATTGTTTGTGTGCAGAAAGAGCCCATTGAATTGTTTGCATTCTGTCAATTGAAAATCTAAGTCTCCGAAGTTGGTTTAAGAGCATCCTATGAGTAGCAACATGACTAGGGCTTGAGGGTTCCTATCTGCCTAGCTTCTATGCTCATATACAGTGTTCTATCCCCATCTAGGGTCCACATTCTCTTTCGCAGGTTCATGTTTTGGTTTCTTTATTGTTTGGTTCTTTTGGTTTTTGGTTCATGGTTATTGCTTTTGTGTGTATTTTCTATTTCATATTGCCCTCTCCAATGCCCTGCCCTGTAAATCCACTTCTCAACACCTAGTTTTATACATTAAATCCTAAAATGCATACTCTGTAATTGAGAAGATATTGTGAATTTTCAAAGTGTCTTAATACTACTGAAAAAAATTAATAGTCAAATTTGATAATCAATGTTCTTGAATGTGTAAATACTAAATATAGAATCTACCATCATGACAATACTAAATATAAAATCTAACATCATGTTAAACCTACAAACTATAATCGTGAAAAGAAATTGAATGTAAAAACTACCGAAACTCCCTACGGATGTGATGGCGAGAGTAGAACTCGTTAAGTGGAGGCTTAAATACTCTGATTTGATCATGGAAGTAAAGTGTGTATATAATTTTGGTGAAGCAAAATTGACAAAATGAAACGAGAAGAGAAAGGGATAAGCATCGAGAAACTACAGCAAATTAATTTAAGCTCCAGAACTCGTATTTTCGAATACATTTGAAATATTAAATAAACCATAACAACCCATATTTCACCTCGAAAAAATAATTTGAGTTTCAATCTGGGTAAAATTGTATTGTCGAATATTCTGGAATGCCATAGAAATATCTAATAATCAAAACCACATACATTTTACCTCTAAAATATATTTTGAGTTTCAATCTCCGTAAAACCGTATTCTGGAATATTTTGGAATGCCATAAAACTTTTGAAATTTTCAACAATCAACCAACATTGTTCAGTTGTGCAAAGTCTTAACTCATCCAAGAATAACAACATTTTTAATACGGGAACATAGGTAATAGATTTAGCGTAGTAAGAAATTTGACATTTGACATTTCAATGCACTGACCTTCGACGCTAACCTGAGGCGTTGCACTGTCTTGCTCGGTCAAATTACTGGTAAAGAACGAACTGGGTATGTAATGGTGTTGCAGATTTATGATTCAGAGTCCAATGCATGGACTAGGGTTTCCATGAAAGTACCCTTCTTCATTAATCCTCATTAACTCTGCAAAATCTATTATCAACGTTAATATGGATAACAGTAATGTCAAACGACAATATGGTTATCACTGTTACTTAACTTCAAATCTGAAAACTAAAGGCACCTGTAATCGTCTGTACATCGTGCAGACAACAGTTTTCTGATTCCTCAATGGCAGTCCACATCCCAACCGTTTCTGCTTGCTTTCCTGCTGCACTTCTTAGAGGCGGGGGCTCATACATATAGCAAACTTTAACATTACTCTCGGCAGTACCGTAAACAAAAATCTTCTCATCCCACACTACAGAACACGAAATCCTTTCAAGGGTTATAGGAAGAGAACACAGCGCATTCCAAACGTTTTCATTGGAATCGTATTCCATCACTCCCTGCTTCTCAAACGAATACAAACGCTCTGAAGAAGAAACAACCAGAAACGCCCGTGGGCCTTTCCCTGCCCCGATAACCCCCATATTCTCCAGTGTTGTCCATGCCCCCGTTTCTGGATCATAAACTTCCGCACTCCACCCGATTATATCACCCTCATCACGGACACTTGTAATAACGAAAAATTTGCCGAGGAAAAGCACCATACCATCCACCCAGTGCTCTGTTCATGTCGGGAAGAAGCTTCCATTCGTCTACAAACACATTGTAAACAGCTGCTGATCGCATGGGATTTTGACCTTCATCGTCTCCGCCGGCAACGTAAATGAGTCCATCCGGTGACACAGAGGAAGCACCGCAGATTCGAGGGACTGGCATGTCGGCACCGCGGCTCCACTTACTTGACGAGAAATCGAAGATGAAAACGATTTTGAATGCATCCGGTTCATCAGTTCTGAACGGAATCCATCCGCCTAACAATACCAGCTTTTGATTGACACAAACGCACCTTGAAAAGGTGAAATGGGAAAGGGGAGGAAGCGTTTTCCGGGTGCCGCGCAGAGGGTCAAAGACAGAAACCACGAACATATCATAATAAGCGCCATCAAAATATTCCTGGAGTTCCAACGAACATATCAACTGCTCGGAAGTGCCAAACTTTTTTCTGTCTTCATAGAACTGGGGGTTTTTCACAACGGCCTCCCAGGCTTTGCAAACAACTTTGAGGTTTGCATGGGAATGGTAGGGCACTCTTAATAGACACTGTCGACCTAATTCCCACGGAAGAACAGCAAAAGGATCCATAAAGAGATGCACTACCCTCGTTTACCTTCCAGGAGCGAGTGAATATGAAGTTGGCAAGCCGGAACTCTTTCAAATCAGATAGGGTAAAGACTAACGTAGCAGAATCACAGTCTTCGTACCTGGAGCGCCAAAGCCCAATCGCTTCGTCAAATATCGAACGCAAATCAGAAAGGATAGAGATCGAGCGAAAGGGAGGGACATCGAAATAAGCTGTAACGTAACGAAAACTAAACACTGTTGGTGTACATGCACTTAGACTAGTTGTTTTGGTGTACATGCACTTAGATTAGCTTAAGTTGGTGTACATGCACTTAGACTAGCTGTGTTGGTGTACATGCACTTAGCTCCATTAACTTATTGCTTGCATGTGGCACATGTACACATTAACATAAGATAAAGCACACTTAGCTTTAGTTAGCTTTAGTTATTGCATGTACAACTAAGCTTAACTTAGTTGCTTTTGTGTATTTATTCTAAAACTAATATTGTAGAATCATTTTCATTCTTTTCTCAATTCTTGCTCACTTCCTTCCTTCTCCTGCAAGCTTGTTATTGTTTTGCAGATCTAGATCTATCTGTTTATCTCAAAAATCTTACATGGTATCAGAGCACAGGGATTTGTAATCAGTGGACAAGTAATTTTATTTGCAGGTTCAGAAGATTGAAGCAACAACAAAGAATGGAGTCTAAATTGGAGTTTCCACAATCGGCAATTCTCACTCCATATAATTATTTCGAATGGAAGCCAAAGATTCAACTTCATCTCAGAAGTAGAAGCTTATTTCGAATAACCATGGGAACGGAAGTTGAACCAACATCGGCAGTGGAGAAATCAAGATATTTCAATCACATGGACAGTGCAGATTGGAAGATGCCCTCACTGGATTCTTTTATTCAGTCTTTGATGCATGAGCAAGATAAGCTCATCAAAATGGGCACACTTAAAAATTCCAAAGCGCATGCACTTACTGTGCATGCAAAAGGAAAGGCAAATCCCAAACCCCCTGATGGATCATCTGGCTCAAAGGAAAGGAAAGGAACGAAAGGGAAATCAATGTGCAATTATTGCCACCATGGTTTTCATCCTGAATCTGCATGCATGAAGAAGACTATAGATCTTATGGCGCAGACACTCCAGCAACACAATCTTGGAGACCACATTCCTGAGAATGCTAAGAAGAAGTCTGGAGAAAAAGCACCAGATCCAAGAGGTAAAGGGCATGCTTTGATTGCTCTTCATTCTGCTCCACAAGAATGGATCATCGATTCAGGAGCTTCACATCATATGGCTTCTTCAAAGGAATCATTTTCTTCTCTACATGCATACTTAGGTCCTCCCATTCTCATGGGGGATAATTCTGCAGTTGTAGCAACTGGACAAGGAAGAGTGCAATTCGAAGATGGAAGTTTTGAAAATGTCTTGCATACTCCAAGGCTTGCTGTGAATCTTCTCTCAGTGTATTAGATGACACACACAGGCAACAGAAGGAAAGTGGAATTTACCCCAGATTCCATGAGCATTTATGACATGCAAACCAATTTGAAGATTGCATCTGGCAAGGTAAATGATCAATCTCGTCTGTATACATTTTCTGATTTTGTTCCTCAAACCCCTGTTAGACCACCAGTTGTTGAACATCGAGATCATACTTCTGCATGTAGTTCGGAAGAGTCTCGACCACCTTCAACACAAAAATGGCGCAGCATGAGTGATATCCTTGATGATCCTACCTCTATCCCTCTGTTTGAGGAAGATCCGCAAGCACTCTTAGCTATGGAGCCATCCATGCCCATGCATGCTTATATGATGCATGGATCTGATCCACAAACTTATGCTGAAGCAAATGGGCATCCTGAATGGGAAGCCGCCATGGATGAGGAATATAACTCTCTCATTGAGAACCAGACTTGGGATTTGGTTCCATTTGACGAGGAAGAAGGTGCGACCAAGGCCTATGACTGAGCGGCCCTCAAATTCCGGGGTCAAGATGCCATTACTAACTTCAATCCTGCAAGAGATGAGGATTCGGAGGCTCGATTCATGAGGGAGCATAGTCAGGGAGAAATCGTCGACATGCTCCGAAAGAACACATATGACGCAGAATTCGAGCATCATAGAAAGAGTGTCATTATGAGGGAAGCTTTGTCGGCCTCCAAGAACAACGTCGGGGCGTCAAGGCTGAAGGTTTCCGGCCTGAGAGCTAATGTCTGTCAATAAAACCAAGAAACCGTCCACGCAAACATGAATGTCTCCTCCTCCGCCGCCGTCGCCGCCAAAGAAATGGAAGATCCACCGCGTGAGCATCTTTTCGACAAGGCTCTTACGCCAAGCGATGTGGGCAAACTGAACCGCCTGGTGATTCCGAAGCAGTATGCGGAGAAGTATTTCCCTCTGGACGCCAATTCCCGCGAGAAGGGACTGCTTTTAAATTTCGAGGATAACACGGGGAAAGTCTGGCAATTCCGTTATTCATATTGGAACAGCAGCCAGAGCTACGTGCTAACCAAGGGGTGGAGCCGTTTTGTGAAGGATAAGAGATTGGAAACCGGTGACATTGTTTCGTTTCACAAAGGATTTGCTCAGACTGATCACTTCTACATCAGCTGGAGTCGCAGGCCGTCGGGTCAACCCGGACTCGGTTTCAGTCCCCACAACCAAAAATCCAAGGTTGAAGTGGTGTATGCCGTCAAGAGGCCGTCGTTCTTGAATCTTTTCAATTCCAGTGGCATTAATAATGCAGCTCGATGGATGCCCGTCTTCTCGCCCAGTTCGAGTAACCCCAACGCCATTACGCAATTCAGTTCCCATTCCTTCTCCTCGCCAATCAGAAAAATCGGTCATATGGATGCCCTGTGGTCTCAGTGCTCTGCAGCCCCCCTTTAACAGCGCGATTCCTTTTTATTTCTCTGCACCGCCCATTAATCATACGGTTCAAAGCAGATTTTATGCCATTCATTTTGCATCATACTCACCTAAGTTATGCTTAAGGGGGGGTGTTGGTGTACATGCACTTAGATTAGTTGTGTTGGTGTACATGCACCTAGATTAGCTCCAGTTGGTGTACATGCACTTAGACTAGATGTGTTGGTGTACATGCACCTAGATTAGCTCCAGTTAACTTATTGCTTGCATGTGGCACATGTACACATTAGCATAAGATAAAGCACACTTAGCTTTAGTTAGCTTTAGTTATTGCATGTACAACTAAGCTTAACTTAGTTGCTTTTGTGTATTTATTCTAAAACTAATATTGTAGAATCATTTTCATTCTTTTCTCAATTCTTGCTCACTTCCTTCCTTCTCCTGCAAGCTTGTTATTGTTTTGCAGATCTAGATCTATTTGTGTATCTCAAAAATCTTACATGGTATCAGAGCACAGGGATTTGTAATCAGTGGACAAGTAATTTTATTTGCAGGTTCAGAAGATTGAAGCAACAACAAAGAATGGAGTCTAAATTGGAGTTTCCACAATCGGCAATTCTCACTCCATATAATTATTTCGAATGGAAGCCAAAGATTCAACTTCATCTCAGAAGTAGAGGCTTATTTCGAATAACCATGGGAACGGAAGTTGAACCAACATCGGCAATGGAGAAATCAAGATATTTCAATCGCATGGACGAGGCCTTCGGCATCCTATGTTTATCTATTTCTCAAGAACTGCTATTTCATGTTGAATCATGTTCAACTCCAAATGAAGTATGGAAAATTTTGGAAGAATTGTTTGGAAAATAGGATGAAATGCAAGGTCACATTCTCGAAAATGAGTTAAACTCATTAGATCCGAGAAACTTTGAGAACATTCAAGACTTTTTCACAAGGTATAAAGCCTTGTTGGTTCAGCTGAAAGGATGCGAGATCGACAAATCCAAGCAAGAAAAGCAGTTGATTCTTTCCATATTATCAAAACTTGGTCCAGAGTATGCAGTATTCATCTCTACATTCCACACAGTCAGATCTGCAACTGGTGCAGATTGGAAGATGCCCTCACTGGATTCTTTTATTCAGTCCTTGATGCATGAGCAAGATAAGCTCATCAAAATGGGCACACTTAAAAATTCCAAAGCGCATGCACTTACTGTGCATGCAAAAGGAAAGGCAAATCCCGAACCCCCTGATGGATCATCTGGCTCAAAGGAAAGGAAAGGAACGAAAGGGAAATCAATGTGCAATTATTGCCACCGTGGTTTTCATCCTGAATCTGCATGCATGAAGAAGACTATAGATATTATGGCGCAGACACTCTAGCAACACAATCTTGGAGACCACATTCCTGAGAATGCTAAGAAGAAGTCTAGAGAAAAAGCACCAGATCCAAGAGGTAAAGGGCATGCTTTGATTGCTCTTCATTCTGCTCCACAAGAATGGATCATCGATTTAGGAGCTTCACATCATATGGCTTCTTCAAAGGAATCATTTTCTTCTCTACATGCATACTCAGGTCCTCCCATTCTCATGGGGGATAATTCTGCAGTTGCAGCAACTGGACAAGGAAGAGTGCAATTCGAAGATGGAAGTTTTGAAAATGTCTTTCATACTCCAAGGATTGCTGTGAATCTTCTCTCAGTGTATCAGATGACACACACAGGCAGCGGAAGGAAAGTGGAATTTACCCCAGATTCCATGAGCATTTATGACATGCAAACCAATTTGAAGATTGCATCTGGCAAGGTAAATGATCAATCTCGTCTGTATACATTTTCTGATTTTGTTCCTCAAACCCTTGTTAGACCACCAGTTGAACATCGAGATCAGACTTCTGCATGTAGTTCAGAAGAGTCTCGACCACCTTCAACACAAAAATGGCGTAGCATGAGTGATATCCTTGATGATCCTACCTCTATCCCTCTGTTTGAGGAAGATCCGCAAGCACTCTTAGCTATGGAGCCATCCATGCCCATGCATGCTTATATGATGCATGGATCTGATCCACAAACTTATGCAGAAGCAAATGGGCATCCTGAATGGGAAGCTGCCATGGATGAGGAATATAACTCTCTCATTGAGAACCAGACTTGGGATTTGGTTCCGTTTGACGAGGAAGAAGGCGCGACCAAGGCCTATGACCGAGCGGCCCTCAAATTCCGGGGTCAAGATGCCATTACTAACTTCAGTCCTGCAAGAGATGAGGATTCAGAGGCTCGATTCATGAGGGAGCACAGTCAGGGAGAAATCGTCGACATGCTCCGGAAGCACACATATGACGCAGAATTCGAGCATCATAGAAAGAGTCTCATTATGAGGGAAGCTTTGTCGGCCTCCAAGAACAACGCCGGGGCGTCAGGGCTGAAGGTTTCCGGCCTGAGAGCTAATGTCTGTCAACAAAACCAAGAAACCGTCCACGCAAACATGAATGTCTCCTCCTCCGCCGCCGTCGCCGCCAAAGAAATGGAAGATCCACTGCGTGAGCATCTTTTCGACAAGGATCTTACGCCAAGCGATGTGGGCAAAATGAACCGCCTGGTGATTCCGAAGCAGTATGCGGAGAAGTATTTCCCTCTGGACGCCAATTCCCACGAGAAGGGACTGCTTTTAAATTTCGAGGATAACACGGGGAAAGTTTGGCAATTCCGTTATTCATATTGGAACAACAGCCAGAGCTACGTGCTAACCAAGGGGTGGAGCCGTTTTGTGAAGGATAAGAGATTGGAAACCGGTGACATTGTTTCGTTTCACAAAGGATTTGCTCAGACTGATCACTTCTACATCAGCTGGAGTCACAGGCCGTCGGGTCAACCCGGACTCGGTTTCAGTCCCCACAACCAAAAATTCAAGGTTGAAGTGGTGTATGCCGTCAAGAGGCCGTCGTTCTTGAATCTTTTCAATTCCAGTGGCATTAATAATGCAGCTCGATGGATGCCCGTCTTCTCGCCCAGTTCGAGTAATCCCAATGCCATTACGCAATTTAGTTCCCATTCCTTCTCCTCGCCAATCAGAAAAATCGGTCATATGGATGCCCTGTGGTCTCAGTGCTCTGCAGCCCCCCTTTAACAGCGCGATTCCTTTTTATTTCTCTGCACCACCCACTAATCATACGGGTCAAAGCAGATTTTATGCCATTCATTTTGCATCACACTCACCTAAGTTATGCTTAAGGGGGGGTGTTGGTGTACATGCACTTAGATTAGTTGTGTTGGTGTACATGCACCTAGATTAGCTCCAGTTGGTGTACATGCACTTAGACTAGCTGTGTTGGTGTACATGCACCTAGATTAGCTCCAGTTAACTTATTGCTTGCATGTGGCACATGTACACATTAGCATAAGATAAAGCACACTTAGCTTTAGTTAGCTTTAGTTATTGCATGTACAACTAAGCTTAACTTAGTTGCTTTTGTGTATTTATTCTAAAACTAATATTGTAGAATCACTTTCATTCTTTTCTCAATTCTTGCTCGCTTCCTTCCTTCTCTTGCAAGCTTGTTATTGCTTTGCAGATCTAGATCTATCTGTGTATCTCAAAAATCTTACAAACACGTCTTTTTTTATTTTTTTTAATCTTTTGATTGTTATTTTACGAGTTGTTTTTAGTGTTAATTTTTGGAAGTTTTATGGTGGGATTTTGGTTATAATTTTTCTAAAATTTTGCCAGAATTTATTGAAATCACAAGTTTGATGGGTAATCCCGGCACAATTCAAATGTGTCACCCGTTTTTCACGGTGTTGAATCATATATATAGTCAAAAACCAAGTTTAAATAACACAAATAAAGATTTCACCTCAATTTTTTCCATTTTTCCCGGTAGGAGCCAACTCCATGGTTTTATAATAATAATTATCATAATTATTTATTTATTTAAATTATTATGGGTTATGGAGTTTTTGATTGGTATTTAGCCAACTAATTTTTGTTCAAATTATAATATTTTATTATTTAAAATGTAATTTTGACTATATATAAATAGGCATAGCTTCATTTATAGAAGAAATGACTTCACGACCATTTTTTTGTTTCTAATTTTTAACGGAAACAACCTTTTTCACGAGTGTGGTAGAGGTTTTCAATGATGTTGAATCAATTTATGCATTCAAAAATATATTTTAAACAATATAAAGAAATTGAAGTTGTATTGCAATATTTTGGGAATTCCGGTGAAAAAGACCATTTCGCCTATAAGTTAGACTAGGCCCATATATAAATATAATATCTTCAAAAACATGTGAAACACCTAAATTGTGGAGAGTTTACAAGTCAAACACGTAATTAAAATACCCATATGGGGGTGGATAACCCAAGGTTCTTGTGTCATGTGGGGCCTCCCTCCATATCCTTAATGCATGTCAAAACAAGGTGGGTTGTGTGACTGTGTGAAATCACCCATTGGCACTCAAGAGAATTTATGCAAAGGTAGGTGGGAACACGGTCTCATTAGCTAAATGATGAGTTTTGTAATGTTATTATGGCGATGGTAGTTCAGGGTAAGTGATCCATGCTGGCACCTCAAGCCAAGCTCTTCGATCGTTGATTGTTATTAGGGATTCAAAGGGGCAGCGTGCTATAATTTGAAATGTGACACGGGAGGCACGAGTTTGTAGAAGCGAGCCCAATGCAATTTGGTCTTTTACTTATTTTGTACTCTGTGTGGTGTCCTCCAAATTGGTTGAGCATCTTAAGCCCAACTTGTTGTTGGCTCTCTCTTGGTAATTTGTATGAGCTATACTTTATCATAGCTCTTGCTCTCTAGGGTGTCGTTGGAATTGGGCAGAGTGTAAATGGAGAATTGGGTAGGCTCCTCTCCTAAATGTATCTCGTTTCCTTGGCTCTATGTTTTCCTATGACTCTACGACCCACTGGTGTAGAGGTGTGCGACCTTCAGAGGGTATTTGGTTATGGGTGTCACGGTCTTCACTTGTGGTGGTGCACTCCTCAGGCGCTGAGCTAGTTGTGGGTGGATAGAATTGAGGGTGCAAGGGGTTAGTATTTGGAGAGCATTGTGCTTGGTGGTTGGAAATTGATACATTCGTGGCCACGTCTAGGGTGGGTGTTAAACCCATTAGGGTAGTATGTGAAGGGTGGGCATAACGAGTGGGTGTTAAGGAGGTTCACGTGGTCCAGGGGAGGTCTGAGTTTCAAGCAGGAAGAGGATATGCGTTGCGATGAGGAGCGAATTCGGGGTAGCGTGGGTGCAATAGTTAGAGCTCCTACCTTTGAATTTTCCTGGTATGGCATTGTGTCACAACTTTCGTCTCGATACCAGTGCCAGTGGAACTGCCTTAGAGACTAGGCCTCAATGGAGATATAAAAAAAAGGATTTTGATAAGTCAAACACAGTTGCAAGGGGGCGCACTCTGCGACCTTGTATAGGTCCCTCTCCACCCTAAAAGAAGAGAGGCAACTCCTCCCATGCAGCCCCAACACCATCGAGGCAGTCAGTGAAGATGTAGCCGAAGAGCTATGAGAAAAAAACATCTCAAGGAACATGAGGGAGTGATGTTGGCCTTGTCTAGAATTGAGTATTTCCAGTGCCACTTACGCGAGCGAGTGGTGGTGTTATGGCACCGACAAAGACACATTCAAGATGAATTGGAGTAGCTTGAGGCCTCCTGGAGCAACATGCCAACTGCCCTTTTCTCCCATCCCCACCACGGATCGCTCAAGATAACCGAGCTTTTTTCATCTTCGACAATTGAGTACATGACTTTTGGCATTTCGTTTATTCTATTAGTCTTTGGTAAGTTTTTGGTTTTATGCAAATTCAACCAAACAATATGCCCAAAAAAATCCAAAAATTATAATTGTAAATACTTAAACGTACATTTCAATTATTAATTTATAATGTGATAAATTTATTTTATATTAAAAAATATAATTTAAATAATCAAATATTAGCATTTTACTAAAAATAATTCTAAATAATCAAATATTATTATTTAGCTCCAATTAAAAAAAACCATTTGAATATTTTAAAATCTTTTACAATAAATTTATTTATATAAATGAAATTATATTTTGAATAATAATAAATTATGATTTCAAAATATTTTTTTAGTAAACATTCAAAAACATCCTAAAACAGTTGAATAATATTATTAAAAAATAGCAATGTAATTGACACTTCATAAGTATTTAAATAATAAATAATAATAACATTTTTTCTAGTTAATTTTAACTAAATATTTAAATTTAAATTATTTAATAGACAGAATATAAATGCCTAAAAAATCACAACCTGCATAAAATTATATAATCAGATTTTAGAAAAGAAAACCATTTCATCATTAAATTACACTAGGTTATTATTATTTACTATAAAGGTTATTGGTAAGAGTTTGCAAAACTAAGTAATACTAAACCATAATCATTATTTACTATAAAATTTATTAGACAGATAAGTATGTAGGTGTAAGACTTTGTTGAAAAATGAGCTATTTATTATAGGACACTTCTGGAGGTTCGGCAAGGATTTTTGTAAATCCAAGTTACAGGTGTTCTAGATGTTTTTCATGGTGCTAAATCGATTTCCACCAATAAAAACACGGTTCAAACGCTGTCTCTACAATTTTTTTGAATTGTCCACCAACAAAAAGACGGTTCAAACACTATCTCTACAAGATTTTTTGAATTTTCCACCAACAAAAACACATTTCAAACACTGCCTCTACAAAAAAAAATTGCCGAGATTCCAACCACTTCTGACTATCAGAGCAATTACTGCGCTCCGTAGATGACTCCATATTTAAATGCAAGAGATGATAAAGTTAACTTATATCGGTTTTAGGTAGGGTTGGAAAGTAGGTTCAAAATAAAGTATTATTTTTATAATTTAGAATAAAATATTTTTGGCATTATATAAATATGAAATATATTTTTATAATATCGAAATAAAGTAATTTTTATTTTATAAATTTGTTAAATATATTTTATTTTTAAATGAAGTTTTTAATAATTTTGAAAATGAGATTATTTGATATGATATAATGGTTTCTTATTTTAAGATTTGTATATTTTTATGTTAAAAATGATCAAAATAATTTAGTATCTTAGTTTTGTGTTTTATTTATTTTTGTCATTTATTTTTGTATTTTTTCTCCTTTTTAGTTATGGTAAGTGAGCTTGTATTTTTTTGGACTATTTGTTATGATGTAGTAATCTTCAATAAAATTAGATGGGTTGAGACAAATAAAATATTGGGGAATAACCCTATAAATATTTACATGAAAATTCCAATTTACAAATGATTGCTAGATTCTCTTCAAATTCAATTGAACAATACACCCCAAAAATTCCAAAACATATAAAAATTTATTTTAATCCATAAATAAATGTAGAGAAATTACAATCATAAATATTTAAAAGTCCATTTTAATTATTAATCAAATATTACCATTTTACCAAAAATCATTCTAAATAATTAGATATTATTATATAATTCCAATTACAAAAATGTTTAAATATTTTAAATTTTTTTAGAAAAAATCTATTTATATAAAAAAAACTATTTTAAATAATAATAAATCATGATTTCACAGAGAAAAAAAAATAAAAAATAAATTAGAGTAGTGTTAAAAAACAACACAAAACAATTAAATAACATTATTAAAAATAACAATGCACTTATAAAAATTAAATAATAACCATTATTCTTGCAGTAAAACTAACACACAAAATAACAAATTTTAAGGTATTTTAAAGTAACCAGATATTTGAGTCCAAGAAATAAATGTAGAGAAATTACAATCATAAATATTTAAAAGTCCATTTTAATTATTAATCAAATATTACCATTTTACCAAAAATCATTCTAAATAATTAGATATTATTATATAATTCCAATTACAAAAATGTTTAAATATTTTAATTTTTTTTATAAAAAATCTATTTATATAAAAAAAACTATTTTAAATAATAATAAATCATGATTTCAGAGAGAAAAAAAATAAAAAATAAATTAGAGTAGTGTTAAAAAACAACACAAAACAATTAAATAACATTATTAAAAATAACAATGCACTTATAAAAATTAAATAATAACCATTATTCTTGCAGTAGAACTAACACACAAAATAACAATTTTTAAGGTATTTTTCCTCGTTACTTTTAACTAGATATTTGAGTCCAAGTTGTCTATTGTGCAGAATTTGAGTATCCCAAAAAATCAAAATCTTGCATGAAATACTATGGTTGGATTTTAGAAAAAAAAAAA
This sequence comes from Pinus tabuliformis, assembly GCA_031772625.1. Taxonomy (NCBI): domain Eukaryota; kingdom Viridiplantae; phylum Streptophyta; class Pinopsida; order Pinales; family Pinaceae; genus Pinus; species Pinus tabuliformis. The sequence continues at coordinate 1,043,465,266 of CM062805.1, read as the reverse complement.
AACCATTCCATTTATAAATTATATTAAACTAATTTTTTTTTCTAAACTTGGTAGGACTACATCTTCTTCATGTCTAAAATATCACCTCAATCAAGGGTGTGAATAAAATTGGTGCCTTCACTTCAAAAACTACCTTAATATATCACCTAATAACTTCACATAAAAGAGTGCGTTGACTTACACTTAAAATGTTTTAAAACGTTTTTGTATGTAAATTAACTTACCATAAAATAAAAAGTTAATTTTATAATTTTTTTTACTGAATATAAATTGGTTTAAATTTTCTTTGAATATCTCTTATATTTTCTTTAAATATCTCCTCACAACAACTCGTATGTTATCCTTGGTCATTAATGCAAAATGTCTTACCCTTCCATTACTTACTTGTATCGTGGAGATTCTATGTATGTATATATATCAACATCTTTATGATTTTAGGTTTATAATTAAAGGGGTCATTCTTTGAAAATTGCTTATATATGCATTTTTTTTTTCCCTTTATTCGAGTATGGCAAGGGCTTGGGCTTGTTGTAGGTTGGAAATCATCCACTTCTTATGTTATTGTAGTTAGACCATTATTATTTGAGGAAAATTTTCATTTAGGGTAAATAAAGTTGGATGCTAATTTTTTGGTTGAAGTAGTTTGCAAGGTCAACTTTCGGCTGGTAAATTTTATGATTACACATGATGAACTTCCATTTTGGTTCATAATCTCAATTTTTTCTATAATTTCTATATCTACATATTTATACAGGTACTAGGGTTACTATCACCTCCACAAACTCCTTACAAGTTACATCTAAACCTTAACCCATTTCTTGCTTCTTTTTACACTATTTCTTGGTCACGAACCTTTCTAACAAGTTTCTTACTATGACAATTACAGGTTCGTCTCTCGATAGCTTTTGTGGATAGGAATTGCTTTGAATGTTTATTTTCAACTCGTGCGAAGGTTTCCAGGTTCTAATAATCTCTTTCTATAGATTTATTTAATTCCAAGTTGCTTTTGTTGAAATTTCTAAGTCTATCAGTTAGAAATTTAATTTGTATTCTTCTGGTTTATTTATTCTACTTGTTAATTCTAAACAAGTTATCTAAAACATATAAATGACGAAATAAACACAATACAGTCTCAACATCTATAGATCAACAGATGAAAGAAAAGAAACACACAAGTGACACTGTTATTTTTGGACAATCGTCCATGGAAAAACACAATTCAGGAAAATCGGTGCAGCTATTCTGAGGGTTTATTGTTATGCAATATTTCCTGGAGTGCAATTTGGTGCCAAACTAGATCACCCCATAGAGAAAAAAAATTGGCAGTAATACCTCTCTATTCCGAAATAGGTATTTAGAAAGCCTGTCCAACGAAACCCCCTCCTGTGATAGGTCTCTTCCTGTTGACATAAGCTCATTATCTAATAATTTTACTTAGAAAGACCTTCTAGTACCTTGGTACTTGAATACATCAATGACATGTTTCCTCGCTCTTAGTGACATGTTTTCATCATTTACCTTCGACTGACAGACTCTGTGTGGTGTTCAACTTCAACTCATTCATTCACACCATACAAATTGTACTATAGTACCTTGACATCCATTAACATCATCGATGTTTTTTTCGTGGTTTTTAATGACTTACATCATTAGTAGGGAGTTAGATGGTGTCTACCATGTTCAACCTCAACTCATTGATTCACATGGTTAGAATCATACATTGGACCATGGAGTGAACGATACCGAAGACCCTAGATTTGGTCTCATATATACGGGCTACAATTTTAGGATTAATGAAAGATTACAAATCATGATGGTTGTGATAATAGAGTCATCCAATCATGGGTATACCCTTTTTCATCAGTGGACGCGTTTTTCTTATTATTGTAGATGTAATGTTATCTTATGTGTTAAGCATGGGTAGCCCCCCCTCAACAAATATGTCATGACTTAAATGTATTGTAATAGATGATGATATAAACCATTGTTCTTGATCTAGACTTGTCACAAAGTAAAGCACTTCACTCATCAACCACTGTTTCTAACTTTTCACTTTAGGGGGAAATCTGTTATATGCCATTTTGTCACATCTAGTGAATAGGCCTGCAAACTAGATCAATCAACATCCATGAACACTTTTTCATTATCCGTACGCAAATACCTTGGAATGAATCTCCTAGATCCTAGAGTTTATGGGCTGAACTACTTAATTTCCATGCTTTTAAGGCCAAACACACATTTTTCCCTTAGGGACTTGTGTTTAGTGCGGGTTGTTCCATTCTGCACCTAAACAGATAATTAGAAAGTTGTCCCTTGCTCAGGGTGTGTTGATTCTAGAAATTCAGGAGAGATAAAAAACCCTGAAGCTTCCTCTTCCCAAAGCTTTCAGGAGTTTTTTCAAGCTCTTACATTGGATAAGAACTTTGAATCCTATCTAATTCTACCTTGGATATTTCAGCTCTTATCCCTTGAGCTCATCCTCCTATCAAGAGTGGATCTCAAGCCTAGATTGGTAAATGGATAAGAATTCCTAAACTACCATCCTGCCTTATACATTTACTTCCATCCATAAGCTAGGGGTTCAATTTTTTAGATTGATTACCCTCATGTTGTTTCCCTAAATCTAAGAGAGTCATCATTCCATGCACTCAGGTGACATAGATGTGTGTTTCATGGTAAGGAAGGACAAGTCAACTTGGGGAGTTCTCTACATGATCAACTCCTATATCTGGTTGTAACTCGCTTCATTTCTATTAATACAAAGAGTACATTGTTTTCCTATATATGATGTTCAAATTCATAAGTTTCAATGATTTTCTTATCCATTGAATAAATTTATTATATAATGCTACATAGATGTCGTAGATCTTTCGTTTGTTGTGATTGTATGTGCAGGTTATAATTATAGAAAACACAACTAGGATTGGAATGTACAAGCCAAGAAGAGAGTGAAGTTTCTGGTGGATTCTAGGTAAGCCTCATTTCGTTGTTCAATTACTTTAAGGGAAACATTATATTCTTTGTTTTTTTATTGTTCTAGACTAGGCCACTAGGTCTAGGGAAGATACTTCTATCCGCAGTCATAGATTTTGTATAACAAACATGTTGACAAGGTACTAAAACTATTGGAGGAGTAAAATTTTTATGCAAAACTCTCAAAATGTTCCTTTGGGGTACAAGAAGTTGAATATTTGGGTCATATTGTATCCCATGAGGACGTTAAGTTATACCTTAACAGAATAAAATCCATCAAGGAATGGAAAATACCACCAAACTTAAGGCATCTTCGAGGATTAATTAGGTTGATAGGGTATTATGGCAAGTTTGTTATGAATTATGGGAGGATAGTAGAATAGTTAACAACATTACTAAAGAAATATGCATTTTTTTTACTACAGAATCAACTAAGTCCTTTGAACATCTTATAGAGGCAATGTGTTAAGCTTTGATACTAGGTACACGAAACTTTAGAAAAACCTTTAATGTGGAATGCAATGCCTAAGGAAATATGATTTGTGTAGTTTTAATGTAGGAAGGGAGACCCATTGCTTTTGAAAGTCATTTAAACAAGGGGAAATATTTATAAAAATCTATTTATGAGAAGGAAATGTTGGCAATCCTACAAGCACTAAAGAAATGGAGCCCTTACCTAATGGGAATAAACTGCAATGTAAAAAAAAATCATGATAATCTTAAATACTTGTTGGAAAAATATTATATTCATAGGAGTAACAAAAATGGGTCACAAATATGTTGGGTTATGAATTTGAAATGATTTACAAAAAAGAGAAGCAAAATGTTGTTGTGGATGCATTCTAAAGAAGGTATGAGGATGTGGTAGCATTTATCTGTGTCATTTGTATTATCCAACCTAGTTGAATAACTTAAGGAAGGGAGGAATGGAAGAATGATGATGAGGTATGGACACTCATTCAAAAGTTACAACAAGATCCTAATGCATCTGGTTCATTTATTTTGGAAAATGACTCACTGTGGTTCAAATATCACTTATATCTATGTAGGAAATCCTATCTTAAACAAAAGGTTCTTTTGGAATTACACACCTCTTCTATAGGAGGGAACTCTTGATTTTTAAAATCTCACCACAGGTCAAGAAGGAATTTTTTGGGGATGGATTTAAATTTGATTTTCGAAAGCTTGTGATGAAATGTTTGGTTTTCCAACAAAATTAAATTGAGACAGTTAATACCCCAAGTATTTTACAACCATTACCCATTCCAAGTTAGCATTGGGAAGATGTCTTAATGGATTTTATCATAGGTTTAATCAACTTTGAAGGAAAGAAAGTCATCATAGTGGCATTTGATAGACTTACCATGTATGCACACTTTTGTGCACTATATCATCCTTTCAAATCCAGTACACTCGCTATTAAATTTGTGGAATTAATTCAAAATATGCATGGAAACTTAAAGATTATTGTAAGTGAAAAAGACTACATTTTCACTAGAATTTTTTGGAGAGAAATATTTTCTTGTCTTGGTACTTAATTAGATCATAACTCACCTTATCATCCTAAATCAGATGGGCAACCTAAGATAGTGAACCGATTTCTGGAAGGATATCTTTGTTTCTTTATATCTGATACACAAATAAAATGGATCAAGTGGTTACCCATGGCAGAATGGTGGTATAACACTTACTTCCATACTGCAACAAAATTTACCCCCTTTGTGAAACTTTATGGATATTGTACACCATCCATCATGTCATCTTTAAGAGACAATTCCAAGATTTAAGCAGTGATAGAGCACATTGAGCATCAACAACAAGTTCTCCAACTCTTAAAGGATAACCTAACTATGAGACATAATCAAATGAAACAAGAAGATCAACATTGCAATGAAAGAAATTTTTATGTGGGAGATTGGGTATTTTTACAACTACAACCATACAGACAAATGTCCCTCAAGAAAGCCAAGGATAATAAATTATCACCCAAGTACTATGGCCATTGCAAGGTGTTGTAAAATATCGGTACTATGCAATACAAGTGGAGCTTCCTGCATCTTTGTGAGTACACCTAGTTTTCCATGTTTCACGCTTAAATAAGATTATAGGTGACAAGATCCATGTTCAAACTATATTTCGAAAAGTTGATTAGGAAGAAAATGATATTGGATACTGAAGCAATAAAGTAAAAAAAGAATCATGCATCTACTGAACAGATCAGTTTTAGAGTATCTCATTAAGTGGAGAAACATACCTACTGAAGACTCCACATGGGAGGATGACTATTTTATTGAAAAACATCCAAAACTTCTCAAGAGTGGAGGAAAACACTTTTTGGAAGGATAGGGGCATGTTAGGTCCCTATAATACTAGTGTAGCCCCCATATTGTTATTGTTGTGCTCCATATATGCCCACTATTGTTATTGTAGGGCCCTTGCATTATTATTGTTATGTAGTCCCTAGTTATATTGTGATCCCTTAGACTCCTATATATACCAAGGAGGTATTTTCATTTGATTCATTTAATAATTGTTCATTGATGTGATGTAAAGGATGTTTTCCCCTTGAAGAGGCTTATTTTCAAGTCGTTGATCTACCTATTATTTTATTTTGTGATTTGATAACATAAAAAACTACCTATGGTAAAATTCTTAAATACATTCCTAGCCCATGTGGAATTACAACGTTGTATATATCTATAGTGAAAGTTTGTAATGGCACCCTATGATGAGCCCCTTGATTCGATCCTAGGACACGAAACTATGAGGTCTATAGGAAGGCTTTGAAAGCCATGTATTAGGTGAATATATGTAGAAGAATTGAGTACTTCGAATGGAATTATTTGGTAGACCAAAAATTTGAGCTATTTGAGCTTCAATACAACAAAATTTAAGGTATGACTCACAACTATATATTCTGGAATATGAATTATGTGGGTCACCAAAGGTTACAAATGGGTCCAAGGCCTCCTAGTGAGGATTGTAGGAACATGATAAAGTGTGACAAGGTTGCGACAATCATTTGAAAAATGTAAGAACAGGTGACAAGAAGACTCATTATTGAATGAGCTTTGGACTCAAAGGGAGTAGACAAGATAAACCTTATTGAAGCATGTTTTGAGTTATGATATAAAGAATTTAGTTGAGAAGATAGATTGAAGTATTGAAGATTAATGCTAATCCAAACACTTTGAAGGAGAGCCCGTGACTTTTCTTCCCTGGAGCCTCATTTTAACATAGTTTAGAGGCATGTAGTAATCACATCTCTTCTCAGAGATTAGTTAGCATCACCCAAGCTAGTTTATTTCCATTCTACATGTAAACAATTTTAGTATTTTGTTTTATTAATGAATTCAAGTTTGGTTTTTGTTGTAACATTGTGCTTCTGTTTGAATCTATATTTCATTTTGTTCGTACATAAATCTATGTTAGATTTGATTGAAAATTGGCAACATTGTCAAATTTGTAGCTTTTAACCCTATACAGAAATTACAAGCAGGTGAATTCTAAAAATAGAAAATAAACAATGACAAGAATATAAAACAAATACACAGATTTTCCACTGAATTTCAAAACCAGGATTACTAGATTGATTTTTCATTATATTATTTTCAATGTTGCAATATATATATATATATATATATATATATATATATATATATATATATATATATATATATATATATATATATATATATATATATATATATATATATATATATATATATATATATATATATATATATATATATATATATATGATTTTTTGATTTTTTTTGCCCAGATTCCAACCACTTTTGGCACACCATTCAAACAATGCCTCTACAAGATTTTTTAAATTTTCCACCAACAAAAACACCATTCAAATAGTGCCTCTACAAGATTTTTTGATTTTTTTTGCCCAGCTTCCAACCACTTTTGGCCGTCCAAGCAACTACTCCACTTCCTTCCATAGACGACTCCATATTTAAATGCAAGCGATGGTAAAGTTAACTTATAACTATTTTAGGTAGGGTTGAAAAGTAAGTTAAATAAAATAAAGTATTATTTTCATAATTTAGACTAAATTTTTTTTTTGGCATTATATAGATATGAAATATATTTTTATAATATGAAAATAAAGTAATTTTTATTTTATAAATTTGTTAAATATATTTTATTTGTAACTGAAGTTTTTAATGATTTAGAAAATGAGATTATTTAATTTGATATAAAATAAGATTTATATATTTTTATGTTAAAAATTATCAAAATAATTTACTATTGTTAGTTTGTTGTTTTGTTTATTTCGTCATTTATTTTATTTTTTTCCTCTTTGGTTATGGTAGGTGAGCTTATGTTTTTTTTGGACTATTTGTTATGATGTAGTAATGGTCAACAAATCTAGGCTAAGATTAATAAAATATCGGGGAATAACCATGTAAATATTTACATTTGTAATTAATAGAAAATTCCAACTTACAGGAAAATGTAATTGAAATACAATTATCAATAGATTCTCTGCAAATTCAATTAAACAATACACCCCAAAAACTCCAAAGCATATAAAAAATTATTTTAATCCATAAATAAATATGGAGAAATTCCAATCATAAATATTTAAATGTCCATTTTAATTATTAATCAAATATTACCATTTTACCAAAAATCATTCTAAATAATAAGATATTATTATATAATTTCAATTACAAAAATGTTTAAAGATTTTTAAAACTTTTATAAAAAATATGCTTATATAAAAAAAACTATTTTAAATAATAATAAATTATGATTTCATAAAAAAAAATAGAGTAATGATTAAAAAACAACACAAAACAATTAAATAACATTATTAAAAAATAACAATGCACTTATAAAAATTAAACAGTAATCATTATTCTTGTAGTCTAACTAACACACAAAATAACAATTTTGAAGGTGTTTTTTCTCATTAATTTTAACCAAATATTTGAGTCTAAGTTGTTTATTGTGCAGAATTTAAGTATCCCAAAAAAATCAAAATCTTGCATGAAATCGTATTGTTGGATTTTAGAAAAAAAGACCATTTCATTTATAAATTATATTACGCTATTATTTTTTTGTTAATTTGGTAGAACTACATCTTCATCATTCATGTCCAAAATATCACCGCAATCAAAAACATATAAAAAAAATCTTAATATAACACCCAATAACTTTACAAGAAAGAGTACCTTGACATACACTTAAAATATTTCTTTATGTAAATTAACTTACAATGAAATAAAGAATTAATTTTGCAATTCTTTTTTACTCAATATAAGTTGGTTTAAATTTCCTTTGAATATCTCTTATATTTTCTTTAAATATCTCCTCACAACAACTCGTATGTTATCATTTGTCCTTAATTGAATGTCTTCCCCTTCCATTGCTTACTTGTATCGTGGAGATTTTAGGTTTATAATTAAAGGGGTCATTCTCGATACAACGTATATTATATATGGTTGCGCATAGGGTCTTGCCCTCCACGTGAACTTATGGAGATTGGAATAAGGTTTAGCTCATGTTTTGATACGTCACTCCTAGTTGCAATGGACATTAGGATATAAATATTTATTCCTAACTCGCTTTTTTTCACCGATTTTATGGTTGAATGGTTATGGTAGAATTTCTTAGACTATTGTAAGTTTTTCGATACATTACATCTCAAAACTTCTAGATGCATACATACAACTGTATATCATTGTTGGCTTTTGGGATTTTCTCCACGTGAAGTTTTTTTTGTAGCCCTTGAATCAATGGTTTAGATGTTAGGTTTCTATTCTCATGGGCACATGATTATGGGAGTAATTATCTCCCTTTTCCCATGCCATTTCGTTTCTGTTGGGTCTTTCGCTTGTCGAGGGTTATCTCTCGAACACGAAAATGAAGGGAAAATCTACTTTAGATTAATGTGGCTTAGAAAAGATGTTTCTTGCTCGGGGAATTTTTGAAGCCATTACTCTTCTTGATAATTCATTTTCGAGTTTTTTTTGTTTTCCTTTATTCCAGTATGGCGAGGGTTTGTTTTAGGTTGGAAATCATCCACTTCTTATGCTATTGTAGTTTGACAATTATTATTTCGGAAAAAATTTCATTTAGGGCAAACAAAGCCCTATGCTAATTTTTTTTGTTGAAGCAATTTGTCAAGGTCATCTTTTGGCTGGTAATTTTATGACTATGACATAGCGAACTTCTATTTTGGTTCATAACCTCATTTCTTTTTCTATAATTTCTATATTTATGTATTTATACAAGTTCAATGGTTACTATCACCTCCACAAACTCCTTACAAGTTACATCTAAACCCTAACCCATTTCTTGCTTCTTTTTACACTATTTCTTGGTCGCAAACCATTCTAACAAGTTTCTTACTACGACAATTACAGGTTTGTCTCTCTTTAGCTTTTGGAGACAAGAATTGCTTTGAATGTTTATTTTCAACTCACGCAAAGTTTTCCAAGTTCTAATAATGTCTTTCTATAGATTTATTTAATTCCAAGTTTCCGTTGTTGAAATTTCTAACTCTATCTGTTAGAAATTTAATGTATATTCTTCTGGTTTATTTCTTCTACTTGTTAATTCTAAACAAGTTATTTAAAACATTTAAATAACGAAATAAACACAATACAGTCTCAACATCTACAGATCAACAGCTGAAAGAAAACAAACACACAAGTGACACCGTTACTTTTGGACAATCGTCCCCGGAAAATCCAATTTAGGAAAATAGGTGTAGCTATTCTGAGGGTTTATTATTATGCAGTATTTCCTTGAGTGCAACTGGGTGCCAAACTAGCTCACCCAACAGAGAAAAACAACTAGCACTAATACCTCTCTATTTGGAAATAGGTATTCAGAAAACCTGTCCCACGAAACCCTCTCCAACAACTCTGAAGCAATGCGTCAGCCTCTTGTTAAACTGCATTAGCCTCAGAACCCTTTGCGTCAGCCCTCTAAGGCACTGCGCAGCCTCTAGGACCCTCTACGTCACTCCTGTTCCCCTCTGCGTGGATGACGTAGACCCTCTGGCCTCTGCGTTGTCTCCTCTAGGCTCTGCGTGGCTTGCTCTGGTTGATGCTTCTTGTTCTCTACCTTTGCGCTAGTCTCTTGGCACTACCTATGCCTCTCTATCCAGTACTCACTACCCCTCGCTACTGATCACTAATTCAACTTTTCTTACCAACCCTACTCTAGCAAATCGAATAACTAATCAATTTGGTGTATTCTCCAACTAACCCTCAAGCCTCCTCTTATACTTTTCCTGTCGGTCCTTCAACGACCGAGAGTAAATCTCTAATCAGTGGCTAAGATTAGATTTGGCTTGATCCATGACTTTTGGAACCTTCTAACCTAGTTTTATATTAATACCCATTAATATTTTATTTTTCCTAAGTTTAGACTTAGGAACTCCATTAAAAATATTAATTATCTTAATATCTCCCAAACCTGGTACAATCTGTCCAATCCATTTCTTTTCCTTGGAGATCTCATGTGCTTTAGCCTCTCTGCCAAATTTCATGGCTAGAGCACGTCCAATGCTACCCCAAATCAACAATCCCTCTTAGCGAGGATTGTGCTCTAGTAATACTCCTCACTTGAGGATCACTCTGATTATATGGCACCGGTACGTGTGCTAATTCTAGGCCTCCCCGCCCAACATCCTCTGCACTACTGCATCCTGTACTATTACTCATGGCTCTTCCACAGCCACTTTTGCATGGCAGCTCCCTCTGCATCCATGCTACTATTAGCTCTTTCTCCCAACACTGCATCTGCACTGCAACCCCCTCTCATCATATTACAACGTGCTACTGCTAACCGCTATTGCGTTGCAACTCAATTACTGAGAAGTGAGTAACTGATCCACCCAACTACTAACATGCTTGTAAGGCTAGAAACACTCCCGATGTTGAATCTCTCTCTTCCGCTAACAAGTGCTCCCTCTACTGCCTTTGCACTGCTACAACCATGACCTCCATCTTGCATCGCTCCAAACCTATTTGTGCCATCCTGCACTATGCAGCACTCTACATGCCTCTCGCACTGTTGCAACCTGCTAGCCTTGCTCTACCTGGGGACTCCTGCACTGTAGCACTCTCTGTTGCTTCATCTGCATTCGTTTCTACCGACATCCGCTAGTCCTGCTACTCTCTCTTCGAGGCTCCCATAAAGGGTATAATCAAAGAGTTTGGGTACCTCAAGGATCCTGCCCCTCATCACCTGTAGTCCTCCTGACTATAGCTCGATGTCTCCCCACCTCTTCTCTAGAGTTACATGAGCACTCATGGCACAATCATCATCTTCCTCGACCTCCTTCTCTGCCTTCGCTGGCGCTACCTTAGAGTCAGATGCCTCTCCCTTACTCTTCTTCTTCGGAGACTAGTTCGCATAATGACCCAGTTCCCCACAGTTGAAGCATTTGACATTGGAGAGGTCATTTTTCTTCATCTTCTCCTTTCCCGCAGATGCCAGAGTTGCATCCTATTCCTCTTCCTTCCTGATCTAGATGCCTTTGCTGCTACATCCCGTCTTGCTCAACCTCCTCATCTCCTCTTGGCGAAGAGCTATCCACAGTTCTTCCCAATATTGAAGATCTGCCCTGCCCAGTATGATTTAGAAAAATGTCTCCCACTCCTTGGAGACTACGTTAAGTGCGGTACTCACCAACATCTCCTCATCCAGCATGGCCCCTATGGAATTTAGTTGGTCTCGGATCTCCTTCAGCTGATTGAGGAAGTGATATTTCTACTCCCCCTTCTACATCTGTAATGGTCGCAGTTGATTCTCAAGTAACATCTTCCTCTGCACGGAAGTATGTTGGTACAATTTCTTCAAGGCGTCCCACATTTCATTTTCCATCTCCTTCTTAGCAATATGTTGGACCACATGATCCTTAACCCCATTAAGGATGATGCACTTCTCCTTGGCCATTGCCTCCTCATACTTCTCATTATCAGCCAGGTCAACTGGGATCACCACTGTGCTCAAGGTGAAGACCTTAATGCGATTTCTATCTAGAAATGACAGGATGTGGGCCTTCCAGACCACAAAGTTGGATGCTCCATCTAGCTTGTCCTGATCCCTCAGCCCATTCATGGCCATCTCTCTCCTCTTATGTCAACTCCTTCGAGTCTCTCTACTTCCCTCTGGAATTTCTCTCTTTGACTCCTGTTGATTCTCTCTACTTCACACCAAGAATTTCTCTGCTAGACTCCCTCTAAGTCATGATTTACCTTATGGAAATCCTCCTGCCAATCGTCAAGTTGCACCTCTCCGCTCTTCTGTGCACCTGCAACACTGATCCAGATTCCTTGGCTAGAAATCTACCTCGGTAGCAACTTCCTCTACCTTGGTTTCGCCCTGTTAGGTATTGTTCTTGCTACAATACCTCACCAGCTTCGCTCCCGCAAACTTCCCACAACTTTCTATGCCCCAACAACTCAAGGACTGAGCCTCTAGGCTTGACGCAATCCCTACACTGGCAAAACAACTCCCTCAGCCAACTACATCAGCCCTCCTGGTCTCTGGGTGAGCCTCTTTCTGCCCTCCTCAGCCTCTGCACTGGCCTCTCTCTGGCTCTAACTGATGAAGCAGTCCCTCTGTGTCAACCCTTCTTCTATCGCTTTCTACAAGGATCAACTTTTATCACTTGGGACAACTTATTCTGCTGCAAATGCTCTGCTTAGTTGATGCCTTCAACTCTCCCATGATCTGCAATCATGCTCTGATACCATGTTGAAATTTCTATGTATATCCATTAGAAATTTAATCTGTATTCTTCTGGTTTATTTCTTTTACTTGTTAATTATGAACAAGTTATTTAAAACATATAAATAACGAAATAAACACACTACAATCTCAACATCTATAAATCAACAATTGAAAGAAAACAAACACACAATTGACACCGTTATTTTTGGACAATCGTGCATGGAAAAACCCAATTCAGGAAAGTTGGTGCATCTATTCTAAGGGTTTATTATTATGCAGTATTTCCTTGAGTACAACTAGGTGCCAAACTGGCTTGCCCGACAGAGAAAAACAATCGGCAGTAATACCTTTCTATTCGGAAATAGGTATTAAGAAAACCTGTCCCACGAAACCCTCTCCACTAACTCTAAAGCACTGCATCAACCTCCTTCTACTCTAATTTAGCCTTAGAACCCTCTGCGTCAGCCCTCTGAGGCACGACACAGCCTCTTGGACCCTCTATGTCACTCATGATGCCTTTTGCGTGGATGATGCGGGCCCTCTAGCCTCTACACTGTCTCTGTTAGGCTCTGGTGACCTGCTCTGGCTAATGCTTCTTGCTCTTTGCCTCTGCACTGGTCTCTCGACACTATCTCTACCTCTTTGTCTAGTACTCATTTCCCCTCACTGTTGATCACTGATTCGAATTTTCATAGCAACCCCGCTCTAGCAAATCAAATCACTAATCATTCTAGTGTATTCTTGAACTGACCCTCAAGTCTCCTCTTATACTTTTCTTGTTGGTCTTTCAACTATCGAGATTAAATCTCTAATCAATGGCTAAGATTGGATTTGGCTTAATCCATGAATTTTGGAACCTTCTACCTAGTTTTATATTAATACCCATTAATATTTTATTTTTCCTAAGTTTAGATTTAGGAACTCCATGAAAAATATTAATTATTTTAATATCTCTCAAACTGGGTACAATCTGTCCAAACGATTTCTGGGTATTGGAGATCTAATGAGCTTTAGCCTCTCCAATAATTTTCATGGTTAGATCACATCTGATGCTACCCAAAATCAACATCTGTAAGACCAAGGCCACACTTCGAATAGGGTTTGAAATTGGGGTTATAATAACGTCATTCCAACTTTGAGTTTTGTTGTGTATAATTTTGTTCCTAGTTTGGTTGTTGGCAATGCGGCTTGAACACTCATTCGAGTGAATGGCCTATCATCCCTTTCAATTTTCTATTGTAATTATAACTTTAACTGTTATAGTTTCAAGGGCTTCAACAATTATATTATAGTTTACCAGTTTCGCCACTAGTTTGGTAATAAATATTTATGGTCTTAGACCATTGATTTGTAATTGCGCTTTCCTTTTTAATTAGCCTAGAAAGGGGTTTCGAGTTTACAAATTTTACTTCTTTGTTTGACTATTGGATCTTAATTTGATTGGATAAAAGTCTTCATTTTGTTATGCAATATCAAAATAAGTTATTATTATTATTATTATTATTATTATTATTATTATTATGTAAAACTCACATATAGCCAAAAATCTCCGCTTATAATCTTGTTGAAGACCCGAAAATCGGGTCTACAACAAGGGGGATACCCACCCGGTCCGGACCTTGAAAGCAGCTCCTTTTCCATTTGGGATGGTGGGTCTGACTGGGGATAATGGGACCAGTTTCCCAATTTGTGTGTGTTGATAAGAATTTGATATTTCTGTTTTCTAAATATTTTTAAGTAAAATGCTTTTAATCTAAGTCTAATTTTAAAATGCAATTGTATTCTAATGAACAAAAATATTTAAGTCTACAACTAACCCGGGATTCAACTTTTCATTTATGCGATCTAAAATAATTTCGAACATCAATTGGTAATAAAGATCATTTAATCGCTACAAGAAAAGAATTCGATAAAAATGAATTGTTTCGTATAAAAAGTTAGCCAAAACAATTGTGAAAAGCATATCACATAATAAGTCATTCATATATTGAGCATGTTAGCGCTTGAAACTTCACCTCAGGCTGAGAAAGGTAAACCTCAAGGCTACATCAAACCATTCAGCCTCGTAGCTAGCCCTATGGGGCAGGAGAAGGCTCTCTCCGGTCAATCTCGGAAGATCTTCAATGGGATGAGATGACCAACAAGGTAACACTGATATTAGGCTAGTAAACTGATCAAAAAGGTTGATTTGGGGTTTTTTGGGTTTTTGGTGGCAAATTGAGGAATTGCAATTTTGGGTGCGAGGATTGGACACAGTTTCTGCAGGGGGTTCCTTGGGGCGAGGTAGGAAACAGTATTGATGCCTTAACTTGAGATGGATGATCAGGAATGAAAGATGAGGAGCTAAAGAGAGCAAACAATGACTTTGAATTCCCTTTAGACAGTAGAAAACATGGAAATTAAACAAATTTAAAAGCAGAGCATGGCTAGCATGAATTCCTACTTTAACACTTCATTTGCTTAATGTGCAGCAGTAAAGAAAGGAAATGAATCACATAACAAAGCTTACAAGAACATTTAGAAACACACAATCAACACATGAGTCCACAAGAATCCCAAATATGACTGCAAAACCCTGGTCTTCCTTAGCCAAAAATTGTAGAGATACAGTGAAAATATACAATGATAGCTTCTCCCTCAAGAGTCCAACCCTGAAAATGAGCAAGAAAGTACATAATATAGATGACCTAACCTCTTTCCCTGCCTCCATGGGTCGAGCTCACTATCCTAGGAGCTGTTTGAACCACTTCTAAACTAAGCACTACAAAATAGGCAGTCAAAACAACTTGCCTCTATAAACTTGGAAACCAGTTCATACATTCAATTTTTACCCTTTACATGCATAAATCTTCTAGAAATGTTAAACAAGAGTAAAAGTATCCAAAAAGTGTCACAATTACATCCATGAAGATCATCATTAACCTCAGAAAGTCGAAAAGGGTCAAATCTGCAATTTCTGGGCTGAACTGGTCAAATCTGGCAACATTTCCTCAACGGGTCGTGCCCCTTTTCTCAACGGGTCACGCACTTTGGAGCTCTGTTTGGAGGCCTTCCCGGTATCAGAATTGAGAACAAGATAGCTCGTTCGAAAGGTCTACGAGTCTACTTTCTAACCCAACTGGAATTTTTGAATTTGGACTTCATTTGCCCAGTCAAAACTCAATTCTCCCAAGACTGCTTCTGCAACTCAAAAAAGGGGCAGAAAGTCAAATTTTGCATGTATTTTGACCTTCCGGAGGCCCAAAACCCCATAAAAACTCAAGTCCATCCATGGGAATATGTAATTTTGCATGAAAAATCTAAAAATGCTGAGTTTTTGCAAAACGGAGCTACGATGACAAAGGGTCTCACCGGGGGTGAGACCCGTTGAGGAGCCAAAACCTGTAAATTTCCAAAAAATGCCAAAATTACCCAAAATTCTCAAAATTTTTTGGGATTTGTGCTGTAGCTGATGCTAGTGAGTGCCATGATCTTTGAGGGATGCCTTGGCCAAGATACGAAGTGGATTGGTCTTCTTCCTCCGCTTAAGAGCCTCAGACAACCTCCTTTGGAACATTTTCATTTTGGCCTTGCATACATGCATCCTTGCCCAATAGTGATTCTTCATGTTTCTCAGCAGCTTTTTCTCTTGGTTGGCCTTAGCCAACAGCCTCTCCAAGTGAGCATTCTCCTGAATGAGCATTGACTCTCGGTCAGCAGGCAATGGGTCACCAGGTCTTCTACGGTTCAAGACTCGGTCGCTACGAATCCTCCATAGCTCATCAAGCGCTTTCTCATCCTCCAATTGTTTGTTCCACTGCTCCAGGTAAGTAATAGTCCATTGAGCACCCTCAAGTCTCCTTTGTAAAACATCATTTTCAGCTCTGAGATGCTGAATGATCTCCTTCGCCTCTTGGCTAGGAGAACTGACCTCAAGATCAATCACTGGATCCTCATGAATCATGGGCTCTTTGCCCCTCTGTAGTACCTGTGCTGGTGAAGAAAGCGAGGCCCCTTCCACCTGATGTGGAGATAACACTCGCTGAGCTGAAGATGAAGGCGAGACCCCTTCCACCTGCTGTGGAGATAGTACTCACCTAGTTGCTGCAAATAAGGCCCTTGGGCCTTTCTGATAAGTGACCAAAGGAGTGGAGCGAACATGTCGGGTGACGGGAGCATCGGGCTGCTGAGATGGTCCTCCCTCCTCATGAATGACCTCCTGATGTGGTTGAGGTGGCACTGTGAAAAACTCACGGGAGATGAACTCCTCCCATGAGATGCCCTGCTGAGTCAATTGATGTGAGACTATGAGCTGAATCAAACCATAATAGCATAGGCTCCTATACTGTTGGGCCGGGGTCTTCTTCTGCAACATGGGCACCATCCTCTGAATGTTATGAAACAAGAAGACTGGGATGTTCATCATCCTCACTCGGGTGAAATGCATCAAAAGGCGAATGTGATATGAGTACACCTGCGAAAATCTGCCCTCACAGGTAAAATAATGCATAATAAGCCTCATGATGGGAGCATACTTGCTCCGGAGAAATCTGAATGGAAAAACACCTGTCAAAAGTCTCACAAATGGTGGCCGGACATAGGGCTCAAAGTGAACAAAATCTAGCAATCTGTGCTTAGGCCACACCTCACCCACATTTGGTATCCCTGTAGCCTGTGAGATCACCTCAGGAGTCAATGTGAAGTTCACCCCTGCCAGAGTGACATGTCCATCACGGAGGTGCAAGACAAACAAGCGGGCCAACTCTCTATGATGCTGAATCTGAGAAATTCTCTAACAGAAATCATAACAAGACATATACTGAAAACAACTCACTGCCATGGGGCAAGCCTGTAATTCTGCCAGAGAGGTGGGCTCCTCTCGCTTATGATGTCCACCCTTACCACCCTTACGAGGCCTCCTCTGTTCCTCAACCTTTGTAGATGACGAATGGTCATCACTTTGCTCATAAGTTTCGGTTTTTGACATGGTTTAGGAGCAAAGTGGACAAATAAAACTGCTGTCTCTGCCTGCAAAAAGTGTTGAAATCTATGTTGTTTCAAGGGGAACAAAACATGAGGGAAATGTTAGGGGAGGGATCTTTTAACAAGGAATGGGAATATATAAATATTACAGGGAATTTCAAGGGAAATTTTGCAAATCATATGCATATAGGAACACATATTTGTAATAGGGAAATCATTTGTAAAGATTATTGCATATGGGAAAAACATGCATGAAAGTAAACATGGGAATATATGTATTCATGTTCAATAAGGGAAAAAGGGAAACCATGCACAAAACATGCTGACATTTTACCAACAGTTTTTGTTATTTTGCACATGCATATGGTAGAGGGGAATCAGGGTTTTCATTTTTTGTTTTTGATGCTTTGGGAAAGGGGTAGGGTTTTCATTCTTAATGGCTAGGGATGGGGAAAAATTTGCATTTCATTTATAAAATAATATGGGAAGAGAGATGAACATATGAGTGTAAGTGATAGGGAAAGGAAGGGAAGCCAACCAAAGGGAAAAGTAATCTTGAAACAACACAAACCCTATCACAATTTGGTCATGAACATAGCAGCCATATAAAGAGTTCCACTTGCAAAATTTTGATCATAAAAGCATGCCCATGACATCCACCATTCACAACAGTAATGAATCCATGTTTAGAGCACCTACCTCGAGCAAATTTGGTGATTTGGAAGAAGATTAGGATTTTTTTTTTTGTTTGCAGCAGACCGGCTCAACGGGTCGCGCAGGTCTCCCAACGGGTCGCGCACGTTGATTTTCAGCACTGCAGAGAGGCTCTGGACGGGTCGCGCACCTCCCAACAGGTCGCGCACCTTTCTCGACGGGTCGCGCCCCTCTCAACTGCCCAAAATCGCTGCAATTTCGCTCCTTTCTCTCAATCACTCTCTCTTTCTCTCTTGCAAGCTCTAAAATGCACAATGAGAGTGAAAGGAGGGAATTTGGGCTTTTATAAGTCTCATTTGAAAAAATTTCATTTACAAACCCATTTTCTAATGTTTTTTCTTTTGACACTTTATAACACTGATTTTTGGTTTCCTTTATCCCGATTTTGACTCATTGAGTGCTTTGACTTGATTCTTTTTGCAGGTAGATCATCTGAGGGACTTTGGAAAGGGGACCAGGGTTACTGCTGTCCTTTTGAAGACTTTTTGGAATTTCATTCTTTTTACACAAATTTAACATGACATTGGCTTTAAAAACAGAGTTTTTAAATCCAAGGTTAAAAATGAACTGTACATGATGAAAATATCAAAGAAACATGTTTACAATCCTCCCTCTGGCTTGCTGGGCACTCAAGGACTTTCAAAGACATGACCTTGCAAGGATAAATGACCAAAACCCTAGACCTAGGACCTTTGACCTTAAGACAAAACAAGACAAGCTTGAAAAACTTAATGACTGATATGACCTGATCCAGCAAAGCCAAGAGGGGTATAAATAGACCAGCTCCTCCATCAGGGTTATGGCATGCCTAACGGGATGCAAAATTTGACACTAATGAGACACCTACTAATGCAAAATGCAAAGAGCTTTGATCACTGATGGAGGGCTTTCAAGACCGACACTAACATTGGCTCCAATGGGGATGGTAGCTCCTTGGAGGTACCAAGAACCTCAAACCTCTGGGAGAGCAGACCAATGCTTTTTTCATTGGGCAATGGAGTCAACTTATTCACATGTGACCAACTTGAACACAACTTTATTTGACTTGGACAATTGACTGAAATTCAAGACTATCTTGGACACTAACTCACTTACTCTATACAGAAAATGAACTGACATGAAACAACTTGTAAAACTCACACCAACTAATCACCATTTTCAGAATTATAGCCTTCACCGCGGGCCCCAAACTGAAGATGGAAAATCAGCTTCACACTTGCTGCAGAAAGAAAATGAAATGGTATTTACAATGAGAGTGATTAGAGCAGAAAATGCTCAAGCATGATACCTTTTGAGCAGCCGGCCATTCACCGACCCACCAAGACATTCATCACCGTTCATTTCTTTGAGAAGAAAAGCATTTGGACCACGATATGCTGCAATTTTGTAAGGACCCTTCCATAAGTTGTCGAATTTTCCATGCTTCCCTTTATCTTCATTGCGGGTATCCCACCGTAACACAACATCATCAATCTGAAACTCATCTGCTTTGGCCTTTTTGTCATAGATTTTCTTTATGCGCTCCTGCAACTTAAGGGAATTCTGGTGAACCTCTTCTCGTGTCTGCTGTATATGAATCATTTGACTGATCCGTCGTTGCATAGCATCCTCCTCACCACTAGCTTCTTGAAACAACTTGGCTACTGGGACACTAAGTGAAGTAGGAAACACTACATCTACTCCATAAACAATTTCAAAAGGTGACATACCAATTGACTTCTTTTGACTTACCCGATCAGCCCATAGTGCATTTATTAACTTCTTGTGCCAGCTCTTCTTATTTATTTCCAGCAATTTCTTTATAATGTTCACTAGAGATTTGTTTGAAGATTCAGCCAGCCCATTACCTTGCGGATGATAAGCGGTTGAATGCCCCAAGCTGATGTTATATTTATAGCAAAAATCAACCAACTTCTTCGATTTGAATGCAGCTGCATTGTCTGTAATCAACTTTTGTGGACAGCCAAAACGTGACAAGATATTATTTTCAAGAAAAGAAATAATTACCGAATCTGTAGCCTGCCGGGTGGGAATGGCTTCAATCCACTTTGTGAAGTAATCTGTGGCGGTCAAGATCCATCGATGCTGCCCGGAAGATGCTGGGTGGATTTCGCCAATAAAATCCAAGCCCCACTGCTGAAATGGTGCGCTGATTTCCACCGGCTTGAGAGGCAATGGCTGTAATTTCTGTTTTCCTTGAAAAATTTGACATTCATGACAGCTCTTTACCGCTTTATACACATCAGAAAATAAAGAAGGCCAATAGAAACCAGCTCTCAAGATCTTATTAGCCGTAGTCTTCCAAAATAAGTGACCCCCACAGTCACCTTTATGGAAATCATCTACTGTTGTTTTTGCTTCCTCTTCGACCAAACAGTTCAGCAAGATGCCACCGGGATCTTTCCAATAAAGTGCAGATTTGATAATGCAAAATTTGGCAGCCTTTAGCTTCAATGTTCTAGCTTTGTTTCTAGGCATTCCAGGAGGAGAAGATAAGTTTTGAAGCACATAAACTATATCAGCATACCAAGGAGAAGACACAAAGATATCGGACACCTGTAGAACTGAATTTTCTTCATCTTCATCGGACAAGGCAGCAATCAAATTTATATCAAGGACGTGAAGGTTTGCTTCAGCCATCAACTTAGCAAGACCTTGACCTCTAACCAATTTGGTATGCTTAATTTCTACATCATATTCTAATAATGCAGCGATCCACTTACCCCTTCTTCCTTCCGGTTCCATTTGTACTAAAACATCCTTCACAGTTGCATTAGGAACATATGCTAAAATATGAGAATTCAATATGTAAACCCGGAAATCTTTCAAAGCTTTGATCAACGCCAATGCTTGCTTCTCAATGATATTATAATTCAGTGCTCCGTCTCTTATGATGCGGCTAAAAAAAGCTATGGGCCTCTCAACTCCATCTCTCTTTTGCATTAACACAGCTGCCAATGTATGCTCAGAGGCAAATGAAAACAAAATGAAATCCTTTGTATAATCCGGGCTAATCAAAGTTGGGGCTGAAGATAAGATTACCTTTATCAAATTAAAAGATTTCACTGCCTCTTCGGTCCATTTAAGCTCGCTGTCCTTCTTTAGCATATTTGTTATCTCTCTAAGATGTTCAGCAAGATTGGGAATGAAACGACGCAGAAAATTCAATTTACCATTGAAAGACTGAATTTCTTTCTTGCTACGGGGCTGCTCCACTTGCTGAATTGCTTTTACTCGTGCAGGATCTATACGAATGCCGTCTTTAGAAATGATATGGCCCAGCAGCTTGCCTTCGCTCATAGCAAAAAGACTCTTTTTCGGATTCAATGAGATGCCATATTTTCTGCACTTTTCAAACACCTTAGTCAAATGAAACAAATGCTCTTCATCTGATTTAGAAAACACGGTCAAATCATCAAGATAAACAACTAAAAAGACATCCTTCTCATTTGCAAAGGCCATGTCCATTGCCCGCTGAAATGTGGCACCCGCGTTCTTCAATCCAAACGGCATCTTGGCATAATGGAATGTACCCCATGGAGTAGTAAATGCTGTCTTGTCACGGTCATCTTCGTGCACCAAAATCTGATTATATCCGGAGTAACCATCAAGCAATGACATCCTAGATGCCCCCACCACCCGCTGCAATATGTGGTCCATCTTGGGTAGCGGATAATTGTCCTTTAATGACACCTTGTTCAGATTTCTAAAGTCTATACACAAGCGAATCTCGCCGGTTTTCTTCCTCACGGGCACCAAGTTTGATATCCAATCGGAAAACCGGATTGGCACTATGATTCCAGACTTATACAACCTGTTGACTTCCTTCTCAATCAATGGCAGCAATTTAGGATTAATTCTTCTCAACTTTTGCCGGAAAGGCTTTTGATTTGGCTTTATGGGGATGGTATGCTGAATAATGCTTGTGTCATAAGTTTTCAAATCTGAATAGTCCCATGCAAAAACATTAGAATACAAAGACAATAATCTGATATACTCTTGCTTTACCTTAGGCGGCAATGCTTTTGAAAGCTTCACCAACTTTGGATTTGCAGCTGTCCCAAGATTTACATCTTCAACTCCTTCATCCGTAGGCCTCAAAGTTGGCTTGCGGGCCACATCATCTTGATCGAACAATTCCTCCAAAGGAATCAATCCTTTAGGAATGTAATTGTCCTTGAGCTGCAACACATCCATCTGATTCACTCCTTCAGCTTCCGTATCTATTGAAATGTCTTCGAATTTACCCTCAACTTGCAGAAAATCTTTGATTTCTTCGTCATCTTGGAACACTTGCCAACACCTTTGGTTATCTGGAACTGTAGGACGATGCTTCACATATATCTCAAACTTATTGCTGGAATTCATGGGTATTTTCAGGTTACTTGCTGCCTTAGCCAATGCATCCGCAACACCATTTTGAATCCGGGGCACACATGTCAAAGTATGTTCAGAAAATCTTTTCAAGATATCTAAAACAGCATTCCGATATGCTCTCATACGAGGATGTTTGGCCTGAAATTCACCTTTCACTTGCTTGATAACTAATTCGGAGTCGCCATATACCGCTATCTTCTTTGCCTTCAACTTCCGAAGGATTTTCAGACCAGCAATAAGAGCTTCATATTCCGCCTCATTATTTGAACAATCAAATGCCAATTTATAAGAACATACCCGTACCTTGCTTGGAACTTGATCTTGGGCTGAGAATGGGCTTCGAATCCACACACCTATACCAGCACCATCGCTGCCCACTGCACCATCAAAATCCATGGTCCAAACACCATCTTCATCATCTTCTAGGTGCTGAAAATCTGATTTTGATTCATGTTCTACTCGCTGCCCATTTATTTCTGCAATTGGCCTTATGACAGCAGACCTTTCTTCACTTTCCTTTCTCAAAACTTCTCTGAAATTTTCTGAAATGTCTGGTATATCTTCTACTTGAACTAACTGACTATCTACCTCATTGAAATTTTCCGCAAACAAAACAAAAGATTCTAAATCTGTTTGTACATAATTTACAGGATGATTTACGGGCTTTTCCTTACTAGTGATCATGTATTTCATCTTTTGTTCCCGATATAACTTCCTCATTTGACCGAAAACTGGAATTGTAGCATATGAAAAATCAAGCTGAATTGTACCTTTGAGTTTGGCTCCCCATGACCTCGACAACAACATGCCAAACCGTGGAGGAATATCCGCCACCACCACATCCATCAAAACATTCTTCGCTGGAATTTGATCTAGACTCACCACTAAGTCTTTGATCAAGCCAATACATCTTACCCGGCTGGAATCAAATGAATACAGATCATGATACTTTCTTGTGATGTCAAGTCCCAGCTTCTCCATGATTGTTTTAGGCATCAAATTATGTGAAGCTCCCGAGTCAAACATGGCATTGTGCAACACAAACTCATGCAACCGCAAACTAATATAAAATGGAGGAACATCACTTTCGGGAGACTCACCATTCAAAGCTGGCCCAAAGATTAACTCCGGCTGATCATCTTGTACATTCACCATGTCTAGCATTGGATCAACATTCAGCAACTTGGAAATTTGGCCTCGGTAAGTGGCATTCTTCATGACCTCCGTCAAAGGAATAGATATCTTCAACTTTGCAATCTCATTCTCCAAACTGAAAACTGGAAACTTCTCACCTTCTTTTGCCGGATTATCTCTTTTTTCAACTTTATCCTTCGGTGCATTTGATGGCTGGTCAATCTTTGCTGCTGGTAATGTTTGAGTTGTTGATGGACCGACTATATCTTTACCTTTTGAGGAAACCGAATCATTCTTTGCTGCAATGTCTTTCCTTTTCTGCACGGGATTTATAGGAATAGCTCGGCTTCTCAATTGCCTTTGTTGTCCTTGCTGAGCTGATAAAGCATTTAAGTACCCTCTTTGATACTCTTCAGATTCTTCTTCAAGTATTGTATCATTTGACAAAATATAATGCTCATCTTGGGGAAAGACAGAATTACTCACCAACTCATCTTCTTCCGTAATATATGTGGGCATATCATCAGGAGTGAAGAAATGATTGCCAACATTATCACCTTCATCTTCAGACTCTTGGCTAACAAAATTCTGCTGAAAAGGAGGTTTCATTTGCTGCTGAACTGCTGTGTCTTGTGCCTTTGTTTCGCGCTGCTTAATCCTATATTGTTGCTGCTGTTGACCTCTGAAATTAGGATTACGAATCTGAGGCTCCGGCTTGTCAAGAGTAATCTTTTCAAGTGCCCTCTTTATCTGTTCAACATCACGATGTAACTAATTTGAAGTGGATGCTTCCTCCTTAATTGTGACTCGCTTTTCTGCCTTCATCCTTGCTCTTTTATCATTCAAATTTGCCTCAATGCTGACATCAATTTTCTTCATTTCCTCCAATGTAGGTGGATCTCTGTCTCTCAATGAATAAGCCATCTCCGGATCAAAACCATCCGGGAACTTAAGAAGTGCTGATTTTCTAGATGGCCTCAAATCATCGGGAATAGCATTATAAACTGTATTGAATCTGATTATGTAATCTTGAACAGACTCACCCGGATTACGCTTGAGGTTGTTGTATTCGGCATTAATTTGAAGCGGATCCTTTCTGATTTCCCACCGATCTAAAAACTGATTCTGAAGTGCTTCCAAAGTAGTAATGCTGTTAGCTGTCAATCCTCTGAACCATTTTCTAACTTCTCCTGCAAATGTTTGCATGAATAATCGCATGGTAACATCTTCTTCATCTAACTCATATAGATCAAAAAATGTGGTCATCTTGTCGATATGTTGCTGAGCTGTAATACTTTGTGGAGTGCCATCAAACATGGGAATTTTACTTTGGTAATCAGCGGGCATATCATGAAGATTTGCAGGTAAAACCAGTGGGGCAAACCGGGCACCCATTGCTCTAGGAGGGGGAGTAGGATGAGTATGAAGTGGAGGAGCTGTGATAGCAGGGATTATTATAAGAGGAGGTGTAGTTTGTGGAGTTGGGGGAGTCGGAGGTGTAGGAGACGATGGAAGAGAACCGACTGTTGATTCAGGATAGGTGATTATAGGTGAAACTGAAACATAAGGAGGGTAAGATTCTTCGTGAGCCGTGATAGTAGATCCAATGTGATCAGAGATACTCTCAACAAAATCAGCAAGGGTAGTAGCTTGAACACTTGACTGAAGATGTCTTAAGATGAAATTTTCAACCAATTTATTATGTCTCTCAAACTCAATAACAGCTGCAAAATCAGGGTCAAGAACTAGAGAATCGAGCGCACTTTCAGACTTAGCTTTAAACAGAGACAACTCAAAGCTTTCGTCAAAATCTAAATCTTCAAGATAATCAAAAATAGCTGGGCATGAATGAGATCTGAAAATGGGTCTAGGATCTGTAGCCAGCTTGTTTTCTCAAAATGACTAGGAAAGAAAAAGCATTCAGCCTGTGAAAACTCTCAACCTATCATCCACGGCTCAGAGTTAACAAATACACGGGGATAAGATGTCAATGAAGCTCTATGTTCACAAGCTCATGGAGATTGACTGAAGCAGCGTTTATCTACTTGCGCTGATGTAAAACAAGAGCGTTTTCGAAGGCTACCTGGCGTAACTTCAGGCTCCGTCTAAGACTTATGAAATAACACGTTCAATGAGCAAAGGATTAGTTGTTCTCCCCAGTATGGTCGCCAGTATGTTAGCGCTTGAAATTTCACCTCAGGCTGAGAAAGGTAAACCTCAAGGCTACATCAAACCATTCAGCCTCGTAGCTAGCCCTACGGGGCAGGAGAAGGCTCTCTCCGGTCAATCTCGGTAGATCTTCAATGGGATGAGATGACCAACAAGGTAACACTGATATTAGGCTAGTAAACTGATCAAAAGGGTTGATTTGGGGTTTTTTGGGTTTTTGGTGGCAAATTGAGGAATTGCAATTTTGGGTGCGGGGATTGGACACAGTTTCTGCAGGGGGTTCCTTGGGGCGAGGTAGGAAACAGTATTGATGCCTTAACTTGAGATGGATGATCAGGAATCAAATATGAGGAGCTAAAGAGAGCAAACAATGACTTTGAATTCCCTTTAGATAGTAGAAAACATGGAAATTAAACAAATTTAAAAGCAGAGCATGGCTAGCATGAATTCCTACTTTAACACTTCATTTGTTTAATGTGCAGCAGTAAAGAAAGGAAATGAATCACATAACATAGCTTACAAGAACATTTAGAAACACACCATCAACACATGAGTCCACAAGAATCCCAAAGATGACTGCAAAACCCTGGTCTTCCTTAGCCAAAAATTGCAGAGATACAGTGAAAATATACAATGATAGCTTCTCCCTCAAGAGTCCAACCCTGAAAATGAGCAAGAAAGTACATAATATAGATGATATAACCTCTTTCCCTGCCTCCATGGGTCGAGCTCACTATCCTAGGAGCTGTTTGAACCACTTCTAAACTAAGCACTACAAAATAGGTAGTCAAAACAGCTTGCCTCTATAAACTTGGAAACCAGTTCATACATTCAATTTTTACCCTTTACATGCATAAATCTTCTAGAAATGTTAAACAAGAGTAAAAGTATCCAAAAAGTGTCACAATTACATCCATGAAGATCATCATTAACCTCAGAAAGTCGAAAAGGGTCAAATCTGCAATTTCTGGGCTGAACTGGTCAAATCTGGCAACATTTCCTCAACGGGTCGCGCCCCTTTTCTCAACGGGTCACGTACTTTGGAGCTCTGTTTGGAGGCCTTCCCGGTATCAGAATTGAGCGCAGGATAGCTCGTTGGAAAGGTCCGTGAGTCTACTTTCCAACCCAACTAGAATTTTTGAATTTTGAGTTAATTTTCCCAGTCAAAACTCAATTCTCCCAAGACGGCTTCTGCAACTCAAAAAAGGGGCAGAAAGTCAAATTTTGCATGTATTTTGACCTTCCGGAGGCCCAAAACCCCATAAAAACTCAAGTCCATCCATGGGAATATGTAATTTTGCATGAAAAATCTAAAAATGTTGAGTTTTTGCAAAACGAAGCTACGATGACAAAGGGTCTCACCGGGGGTGAGACCCGTTGAGGAGCCAAAACCTGTAAATTTCCAAAAAATGCCAAAATTACCCAAAATTCTCAAAAAATTTTGGGATTTGTGCTGTAGCTTATGCTAGTGAGTGCCATGATCTTTGAGGGATGCCTCAGCCAAGATACAGAGTGGATTGGTCTTCTTCCTCCGCTTAAGAGACTCGGACAACCTCCTTTGGAACATTTTCATTTTGGCCTTGCATACATGCATCCTTGCCCAATAGTGATTCTTCATGTTTCTCAGTAGATTTTTCTCTTGGTTGGCCTTAGCCAACAGCCTCTCCAAGTGAGCATTCTCCTGAATTAGCATTGATTCTCGGTCAGCAGGCAATGGGTCACCAGGTCTTCTACGGTTCAAGACTCGGTCGCTACGAATCCTCCATAGCTCATCAAGCGCTTTCTCATCCTCCAATTGTTTGTTCCGCTGCTCCAGGTAAGTAATATTCCATTGAGCACCCTCAAGTCTCCTCTGTAAAACATCATTTTCAGCTCTGAGATGCTGAATGATCTCCTTCGCCTCTAGGCTAGGAGAACTGACCTCAAGATCAATCACCGGATCCTCATGAATCATGTGCTCTTTGCCCCTCTGTAGTACCTGTGCTGGTGAAGAAAGCGAGGCCCCTTCCACCTGATGTGGAGATAACACCCGCTGAGCTGAAGATGAAGGCGAGACCCCTTCCACCTGCTGTGGAGATAGTACTCGCCTAGCTGCTGCAAATAAGGCCCTTGGGCCTTTCTCATAAGTGACCAAAGGAGTGGAGCTAACATGTCGGGTGACGAGAGCATCGGGCTGCTGACATGGTCCTCCCTCCTCATGAATGACCTCCTGATGTGGCTGAGGTGGCACTGTGAAAAACTCACGGGAGGTGAACTCCTCCCATGAGATGCCCTGCTGAGTCAACTGATGTGAGACTATGAGCTGAATCAAACCATAATGGCATAGGCTCCTGTACTGCTGGTCCGGGGTCTTCTTCTGCAACATGGGCACCATCCTCTGAATGTTATGAAACAAGAAGACTGGGATGTTCATCATCCTCACTCGGGTGAAATGCATCAAAAGGCGAATGTGATATGAGTACACCTGTGAAAATCTGCCCTCACAGGTAAAATAATGCATAATAAGCCTCATGATGGGAGCATACTCGCTCCGGAGAAATCTGAATGGAAAAACACCTGTCAAAAGTCTCACAAATGGTGGCCGGACATAGGGCTCAAAGTGAACAAAATCTAGCAATCTGCGCTTAGGCCACACCTCACCCACATTTGGTATCCCTGTAGCCTGTGAGATCACCTCAGGAGTCAATGTGAAGTTCACCCCTGCCAGAGTGACATGTCCATCACGGAGGTGCAAGACAAACAAGCGGGCCAACTCTCTATGATGCTGAATCTGAGAAATTCTCTCACAGAAATCATAACAAGACATATACTGAAAACAACTCACTGCCATGGGGCAAGCCTGTAATTCTGCCAGAGAGGTGGGCTCCTCTCGCTTATGATGTCCACCCTTACGACCCTTACGAGGCCTCCTCTGTTCCTCAACCTCTGTAGATGATGAATGGTCATCACTTTGCTCATAAGTTTCGGTTTCTGACATGGTTTAGGAGCAAAGTGGACAAATAAAACTGCTGTCTCTGCCTGCAAAAAGTGCTGAAATCTATGCTGTTTCAAGGGGAACAAAACATGAGGGAAATGTTAGGGGAGGGATATTTTAACAAGGAATGGGAATATATAAATATTACAGGGAATTTCAAGGGAAATTTTTCAAATCATATGCATATAGGAACACATATTTGTAATAGGGAAATCATTTGTAAAGATTATTTCATATGGGAAAAACATGCATGAAAGTAAACATGGGAATATATGTATTCATGTTCAATAAGGGAAAAAGGGAAACCATGCACAAAACATGCTGACATTTTACGAACAGTTTTTGTTATTTTGCACATGCATATGGTAGAGGGGAATCAGGGTTTTCATTTTTTTTTTTTGATGCTTTGGGAAAGGGGTAGGGTTTTCATTCTTAATGGCTAGGGATGGGGAAAAATTTGCATTTCATTTATAAAATAATATGGGAAGAGAGATGAACATATGAGTGTAACTGATAGGGAAAGGAAGGGAAGCCAACCAAAGGGAAAAGTAATCTTGAAACAACACAAACCCTAGCACAATTTGGTCATGAATATAGCAGCCATATAAAGAGTTCCACTTGCAAAATTTTGATCATAAAAGCATGCCCATGACATCCACCATTCACAACAGCAATGAATCCATGTTTAGAGCACCTACCTCGAGAAAATTTGGTGATTTGGAAGAAGATTAGGGAATTTTTTTTTTTGTTTGCAGCAGACCGGCTCAACGGGTCGCGCAGGTCTCTCAACGGGTCGCGCCCCTCCCAGCGGGTCGCGCACGTTGATTTTCAGCACTGCAGAGAGGCTCTGGACGGGTCGCGCACCTCCCAACAGGTCGTGCACCTTTCTCGACGGGTCGCGCCCCTCTCAACTGCCCGAAATCGCTGCAATTTCGCTCCTTTCTCTCAATCACTCTCTCTTTCTCTCTTGCAAGCTCTAAAATGCACAATGAGAGTGAAAGGAGGGAATTTGGGCTTTTATAAGTCTCATTTGAAAAAATTTCATTTACAAACCCACTTTCTAATGTTTTTTCTTTTGACACTTTATAACACTGATTTTTGGTTTCCTTTATCCTGATTTTGACTCATTGAGTGCTTTGACTTGATTCTTTTTGCAGGTAGATCATCTGAGGGACTTTGGCAAGGGGACCAGGGTTACTGCTGTCCTTTTGAAGACTTTTTGGAATTTCATTCTTTTTACACAAATTTAACATGACCTTGGCTTTAAAAACAGAGTTTTTAAATCCAAGGTTAAAAATGAACTGTACATGATGAAAATATCAAAGAAACATGTTTACAATCCTCCCTCTGGCTTGTTGGGCACTCAAGGACTTTCAAAGACATGACCTTGCAAGGATAAATGACCAAAACCCTAGACCTAGGACCTTTGACCTTAAGACAAAACAAGACAAGCTTGAAAAACTTAATGACTGATATGACCTGATCCAGCAAAGCCAAGAGGGGTATAAATAGACCAGCCCCTCCATCAGGGTTATGGCATGCCTAACGGGATGCAAAATTTGACACTAATGAGACACCTACTAATGCAAAATGCAAAGATCTTTGATCACTGATGGAGGGCTTTCAAGACCGACACTAACAGAGCATAAATAGAATAGTCATCACCGCACAAAAGTGCCAAATGATAAGTCAAATATTCAAGCTTTCATATATAAATAACTAAGCATAAAATATTACTTAGACACATACGCAGAAATCGTTAAGAGATAAAAGTACCATTGATAACAAGTCCTACTCATGAGCTTCAACAATATAGATTTATCTCTTCCTAATTCAACATCTACTAAGAGTACAAAAGTGCATTTCAGTAGCGGACATTAAACACAGATATCAATAAATCTTGTTCCATTCATTCATCAAAACCTCCTCTAAGGGTGCAGAAGTGCATGTTTTGAGGAAATGTTTTTGACAAATGTTAGGACCATTCTCTAAATGCATGAGAGGGGTTAAAATACTACTTCCTAAATACTAAAAATAGTTTATTACAAAAATATAGGAGGAGGTTTAAATGACCGTCCTCATCTAAGGCAAAAATAAATCAAAACTAAAACTAAAACTGAATCTGGAAATAACTATCTATGTATCTGTTCTCTGTGGTCGCAAGCATTCAGCATTGGGTTGAGGAGGGTCGGTTGGCCGACCTCCGATTTTAGTTGCCCTGCAAAAACATAATCGGCAAGTGTTGGCGCTATCTTCTCGGCAGAGTTCGTAACGCTTTTGAGAGTCATACATTGACTGTGCGGTTTAACCAAGTACTGTCAGTAAGTTTCCCAATTCAACTTGGTTAACTTCTTGATGGAATCCGCCCTTTCCTCAGCCTTTTGTCTCCAACTTGTCTGCAGTTGCTGTGCTTTTGGGAGAAATCCTTGTGCGGTCTCTGATATGAGGTTTTCTCTGTGCAGGTTTTCATTGACATAGTCAATGACGTTGTTTGCCATTGTAGCTGCTTCTTCTGCTACCTGTTCTGCCTTTAGCCTTTAGCGCTTTTCCCCGTGGTTTTCCGGCTTACGTGTAACGGAGTGCTTAGGGGTTTTCCTTCTCGAGGGGTTTTGCCTAGCGATGCGTGATTAGCGCTAATCGTGCATCAAAAACTGCTTCCTTTTTCCGATCTGGGCTTCCTAGGTGCTATTTTTTTGCCTCTTGCACGGTTTTTATGGGCCTTGGTCAACGCGCTTTGCCCTTTTTCAATGGTTTTTTCTTTATCGACTAGTTCTGGGTTCACTCTGCCAAATCTTCGTTTTCTTTGGTAAACTTCTCCACGAACTGCTTGTTGTAGGTTGCCTGCAGCACTGGTAGATGATACATAAGCCTTAAATCTTGTGCAGTGAATGACTCAATGAGGTCATGGCCTCGAGTCTTGAATTATCTGTCTGTTATATCAGCATTGCCCAGTACCCGCTTGACCATGTCTGTCTATGGAAGAATCTTCAGCCTTACTGCTATTCGGTGCAAGAACGAACATGCAAGTTTAGTGATTGATGCTTCAGATGACCCGCACGAGTCTGTTGTTGCTTTAACCTCCATAACTCTCGGCTTTTCTTCTTCGAGGAGACTGTACATGCCTTCCCAAGTAGTTATGTCGGCATCTTTGTTACAGGTGGTGTCTGTGTACAAGGGCATCATATCTTTGTCCTCTGCAACTAGAGCCTTTCCCTTCTTTCCCATTATGTTCTGCACCTGGCTGCGTATATTAATCTGCTTGCTGCTCCTGCAAATTTACAAGTAAGGAAAGAGATAAAGTGACAGGAAAGCTCTTTAATTCTGAAATCATATCAAATATACCACCCTACGTGAAATAACCTTTCGATCAGTTTTAAGTCTTATCTCATAAATGACCATCAACTAACCATTAAATTGACATTAATGCCCATAACTCATTATCGAATTACGAGAAAAACTTTATTGGACGATGAGCCCTACAGATTTGCGATAAAGCGATTTTGTGATTTGCTTCGCAATATCGTAGATCGCAATATTGCTAATCTATTTTGTTAACAATCATTTATCACCTTGAGCATCTGCGAGATGCGATTTGCGAGATATCTTATCACATATCGTTGGATCGGGATGTTTTACCATAGGTGATACTTGCGGCATATGAAAGCTGCGATGTGAGATAAGTCTTTAAGGCGCGCGATCTCGCATCGCGTTTTCACAGTTTCGAAAGCTTGTTTATATGATGTTCCCCATTACCCTTTGCGATGTGATGTTTTATTATTTAAGAGAATGATCTTATTTGGAACTTATCATAAAACTTAGGTTTTTGGGTTTTGCGGGTGTTTTCCTAAGTTTATGATAGCATGTTTTATTCAAAGGGAAACATAAGTGCTATTTTTTTATTTTTTAGAAGGGTCCCCATTTATTTAGCTTTATTACTAAAACTAAATAAAGGGGGGTTGTTGCTGGCCACAACAATTGGCGATTCACTAGGAAGAACCAGTTATCTCTGATTATCTTTTGAATTTTCTAAACTTCCAAAATAGAAATGTTTTCTAGAAAATCAAACTTTATTATAGAAATATAAAGTGTATCATGCTTTCAGCCGTCAATGGTAGTTTGTTTCTCCTGTGTTAACTCTGATTATTTACTTCCCAAATCTAGTCATTGTATTTACATCAGCCATTACTTAGTTTATAAAAATAAAACAAAGACTTCTCTGTAGATTAGTTTTAAGTATGCTCATTTTTTGTAGGTAGAGCCTCTGCTGCCAGCAGGCGTTCATAGCCTCGATAGGGTTACCTGTTACCCAGCAATGATCCTGTATTCTACTTGGAGAAATATACAATTTTCAAAGATAAATCCATATCCACATTTGTTGTTTTTTGCTTTCTTTTAATTCTTAAAGAACAATGTCTTGGTTTGGTAGCCAAATTATGATAGTGCCATTCACTTGACTTATAACTTTGCTGAACAAGCTGGCTCGTGATGAGACCCCTTGTCTTTTGATTGCAACGATCTTGAGCCATTGCCCTGTTGTGGTATGCAGTTTTGGCAATGTAAGCAAGTCATAATATCTATGATCATGATAAGTCAGCTCGTGATGAGACCTCTTATTCTTTAAGCTTAGAGTGTATCATTGGATTATTCCTTGAAATTCATAATTCCCTAGGTGGGGAGGAAGTCATTGGTTCCTAAAGAATAGCTCTGGACGACAATTATAGAGTTTTTGGAAACAACTTTTCTACAGAGAAGTTTGTTTTGTTATTGATACTTTTCATTGACTGACATAAAACAAATTCTCACTAAAGGTTGTTTTTCATCAAAATTCATAAGGTTGAAACTAGTAGCATTTTCAGGCTTATAGCATTTGACTTTATTTTTCAATAACAATGATCAATTTTCCAAATCAGTTCTATTTATACAAGCGAAAAAACAAAATCTAAAAGAAACACTAATCTTTTTTGTGAGTTCCTAAAGTTAACCATTTACAACTTGTTTTATTATCAAAATAAAGTTATAAACAGTCATTTACAAAAATAGAAGAGGTTATCTTCTATGGAAAGTATTTTTTAAGGATCTGCCCATTAACAGGTAAAGATTCTCTTTTCTCTGCTAAATCTTGCAACATGAAAGTGGATGGACCTATGATTTCAACAATTTGGAATGGGCCAAGCCACATTCGTTGGAATTTAGAATGTTTGCCTTTTTCTTCATGAGCTTTATCCCATTTCAAAACTAAATCTCCAATTTGAAAATGCTTCTTAGATACCATGCTTGAATCGAAGGAAGCCTTTACTATTGCTTGATGATGAGCGTGTGTGATTTTAGCCTGTTCCCGTTGTTCTTCTAGCTTAAGGATCTGCAATTGTCTTAGTTGTAAAGATGAAGTTGGTGTTTCGTCGATAAATTGAACTAAGGCCAAAGAAGGAATTGCTAGATGGGTTGGGAGAACTACTTCTTTCCCATAAACTAAATTAAAGGGAGAAGTGCCAATGGAAGCCTTTTGGGTTATTCAGTCTGCCCATAAAGCATACATCAAAGATTTGTGCCAATTTTTATGATTCTGATCAATGGTTCGCTTAATGATTCTGATTAAGTTTTTATTCGTTGATTTGGCCAACCCATTCACTTGTAGGTAATAATTGGCAAAATATTTAAGCTTAAAACCTCTTTTAAGTGCAAATTCAGTCATAGCATTGCCAGAAAAATATGATGCATTATCAAACATTAAAGCAGAGGGTAAACCAAACCTGGTGATTATGAACTGATCTATGAAATCAATGATATGCTTAGCATTGGCTATCTTGAGTGGAACTACTTCTACCCATTTAGTAAAATAATCTGTAGCTGTAAGGATATACCTATGTTGTTTAGAAGAGTAAGGAACTATCTCACCTATTATATCCAATCCCTATTGATCAAAAGGTTAATCGATGTTGACTGGTTGCAAAGGCAATGATGGTTTCTTTTGTCTTCCGGCAGCAGTTTGACAAATTTGACATTTCCTTACATAGCTATACGCATCTTTAAATAGTGTAGGCCAATAGTATCCTGCACACAAAATTTTATGTGCTGTAGCATCTCCTGCATAATGTCCACCTGCTGGTCCATCATGGAGTTCCTGCAACACCTTTTCAGCTTCAGATTTCTCAAGACATCGAAGGACAATAGAATCATAATTCATCCTAAAAAGTACATCATTTAAAAAGTACATCATTTATGAGTTGATACTACTTAGCCTTCAATCTTAAAGCTCTTTTCTTTGTATAATCTAGATTTGAAGGAGCATATCCGTTCTTGAACCTTGCGATGTGATATTATCCAATGATCCAACGGTTAACATCAACAGTGATCCGACGGTCATTGTGATATCGCATGGAAAGTTATGCGATGATACCACCTCACAGAGCCGATATAATTATAAACCCCAGTTTATAACGGTTCAGGTCTAGACTTGAGATTAACGTCCGATGACAGAGGTTTTGAGAATCAACGGCTCACGGGACTTCGATTAACACAAAGTTTAATAACAGGCTCAACCCCCACTGTTGACTATGCCACAATGCATTGAAAATGAAATCAACGGTTAATAATGAGTGTGGGACATCAGTCCTAGATCAAGAATTCACACACTTCTAACCTCGTAGTCGCTAATACACAACAAAATCAAGTTAAATGTGATCACACAGAACAATAAAACTTTGAGGTTTAAACCAAACTGGAAATTCAAAGATACAGAGAAACACTACGGAGGGACACGACACCTCCGGGATTGACTAATTTCACACAAAAAATACACAAAGTTATGTTTTCTGCAACTTAATCTTATATAGCCAAAACAAGCCGAATCAGTCAAAATCCCCTTCCAATTATTCATAACTTACATAAGTACTAGTTCATTAACAACTAGATCCTAAATCAAAGGATCGAACTGACTAATCCTATCTAATCTGCAAGATATTCTCCTTGAGAATCTCCACTGCAGCTAACTACTTGAATTTATTACCTGATAATCCAAATCCTAGATTCTAGTTCAAATCCTAAATAGAAAGCTTTGTAAATTGACAACTAAAGGACTCCACTCCTTTGCTTGTAATTTTTTTTGGATTTTTGGAATAATTTCAAAGCCTATTGCCTTCAAGCCTCATGCTCCTGCATCAGACTCCTGAGGACAAAATTCTTCATGGGCTCCTGTTCATGAGCTCTTCTACATAACTGCCCAATTTATGTAGCATGTCATCTGTTACGCAGGTAGCAACAATTGGTTGATCTTTCCATTTGACCAAATACTGAAAATACTGCTGTCCCCTTGTCCTCTTCAACAATTTCTTATCCAGAATCCTCTTTGGCTACAATTCCTTTGTTGTAGGTAACTATTTTACACAATCAATTTCTTGTTTCTCTTGGTCTTTTTCTGTGTCATCTGCATCTACACCTTCATACCTGTACAAATCAGCAACATTAAAAATTGGAGATATTCCAATATCAGAGGGTAATTCAATTTCATATGCATTTGCAGAAAATTTCCTCAATACTCTGCATGGTCCAATTTTCTTGAACTTTAACTTGTTATACTCTCTTTTTGGAAATATTTTGTTGGGTCCCTATAATACTAGTGATTACCCCATTACTGTTGTAGTTATACCCCTTATTTATATTGTTGTGCCCTTATTACCCCCATATTGTTATTTCTGTGCCCCTTAGAATCCCTCTATTGTTATTTTTGTGGCTTTATATTATTATTGTTAGGTCGGCTAGATTATATTATGACTCCTTAGACTCCTATATATAGAAAGGAGGTTTTGTCATTTGTATCATTCAAGAATTGTTCATTTATGTAATGTAAAGGAGGTTGCCCCCTCGAAGAGGGTGAATTCTAAGGCGTTGATCTTTCTTTTCTATCTTTTCTTGAGCTGGTTTCATAACATTTGGTATCAGAGCTTTGGATTCTAGGGTTTCGCTGCTCCAAACAGGTCATCGTGGCATTTTCGTTATAACATTTTTTCTGTGAAGTTTCAGAAGTCGAAAAAAAAACCATTTGAGAAGACATCGCGCCGAACCTTGGGTCCGAATTTTAGAGCATTTCGCGTGATATTTTCGGAGATATGATTTGAGGAAGTTGGTCTTTTTGTAGACTCCTGAATTACATTCAAAACAGGTGACCTGGGGAAAATCGTCATAACTTTCTTTCTGAGCATCGGATTGAAATTTCGTAAAAATTTGCAGAAAGAGAACGGACTGTAGTTTTCTTGTATATATTTTTCAGAGTCAAAGGTTGGAACAGTGACACGTGGCACTTCATACAAGTTCGCTCTACTGAACTAGTCTATAATCAGGTCACTGCGGGAGATTGTGCATAACTCTTTCTTGGAGAATCCAATTTGGATCAGACTAGTGGCATTGGAAAGAGGACATAGAAGGCTACTACAAGTGATAGTTTCAGAACTGGATGATTTGAAATTATAGAGATACATCAGATTCAATATCAGGCTTCTACAAAGTAAAAAAAAGGTGTGTAGTTTTTTTTTTAAATTTTTGCATAAGCTTGGTTTGAAGGAATTCAAAGGGCATAGTAAAGCATTATTATCGGTAATTGATGCCCCGAGGAAATAAAATGCAAACACCTAGTAAGGAACCTGAAAGCTCTAGCATGACTCATGAAGAAGAGGAAGAAATGCTACATGATATATCAAAATTACAAGAACAAGTGCAACAAATGTCACGCTCACAAAAGCTAACAGATGCTAAGATAAATGGCGTGGAATCTAAGATAAAGGGCATGGAAGCTAAGATGGATGATCTGAAGACAGATTTGAGGACAGATTTGAAGACAGACATGGCAGATTTGAAGACAGATTTGACAAATTTTCTACAAGAAATACTTCTAATGGTGAAAAGGTTGTAAAGGAAACTCATGATGTGAACAAAAGAAATGTTAATCATGATTCCATAGACTCTAATGTTGGATCGAAGACCCACCATATTCTAAAAATCGATATGAGAAATTTTGATGGCAAGGATCCCGCCACATGGATATTACAGATGGAGCAGTTCTTCGATCTCAATAATGTGCAAAACACACAAAAGGTACGTATGGCAACTTTATATTTGGAACCAAATCAGTTTGTATGGTATCAATGGCTTTGCTCTCGTAAACAATTTATCACTTGGGCAATTTTTACGGAAGAATTGATAGCACATTATGAGGATACAAAAGCAACACTTTTTTTAGCCAATTGATAAGTCTCAAACAAAAGGGTTCAATAATGGAGCACATTGAGGAGTTCCAAAAATTGAACATAAGGGTAAAAGATATTCCAGAGGAGCATAGGATTGATGTGTTCATAGGGTCTTTAAAGGATAATATCCAACATGATGTTCGCCTTTGGGAACCTGATTCATTAGAGAAGGCATTCAGGTTAGCAAGAAAAATGGAAAGCAAAATTATGGCAACTAGGAAGCATACCATTCACAACTATAAAGACGGAAGTGTTGTTGCCCATAGTCTTCCACAACCTGAAAGGTTGACACCACAAAAATTGGAAGAAAAAAGAGCAAAAGGGCTTTGTTACAATTGTGATAGCAAATACACAAAAGGTCATAAGTGTGCTGAGAAGAAATTATTCTACATAGATTGTGAAGAGGAAGAAGAAAAGGAGCAAGAAAGGTCAAAAGAAGAGGATATATTCCAGGAACAAAGCCTAGATGAAGAACAAATAAATCCGACCATATCTTGTAATGCATTGGCGGGAATTACCACTCCTCAAACCATCAAGATAGAAGGAAAAATCAAGAAGAAAAAGGTAATAGTGTTGATTGATTCAGGAAGCACCCACAATTTTATTCATTGTAGGGTAGCAAAAGAATTGAATTTCTTCCTATATCCAGCACCAGAGTGTCAAGTGATGATTGCAAATGGAGGAACAATAAATTGTTCTGGAAAGTGCCATAATATCAAGCTATCCATGGGAGAATATGTATTGACTAGCCCAATGCTTTCCATTCCAATGGGAGGTGCTGATGTTGTACTAGGAGTCCAATGGCTACAATCCTTGGGTACAATAGCTTTTAATTTTCAAGAACTTTTCATGAAATTTTCTGTGGAAGGAAAGGAAGTTGAATTAAGGGGTATTGCAGGGAAACCAGGAAAGATAATCAGCTCTAATGGCATGAAAAAGCTTCTAAAAAAGGAGCAAAGAGGTGTAATTGCACAATTATGTTCGCTAGATGTTTCCACATTGGAATCATCTATTTCTCCAGATCTCCAAAAAGTCCTGGACAATCATTCCAAGGTATTTGAGACTCCCAAAGGTCTCCCACCTATGCGTGATCATGATCATGCTATTCATCTGATTCCAGGAAGTGTTCCTCCAAACATCAGGCCGTACAGATATCCATATGTCCAAAAAAGTGAAATTGAACGTATGGTTGCAGAAATGCTAGAGGCTGGTATAATTCAACCGAGTCAAAGTTCTTTCTCAGCTCCAGTAGTATTGGTGCACAAGAAGGATGGATCATGGCGCATGTGTCCAGATTATAGGGAGCTCAACAAGCTCACTATTAAAGATAAGTTCCCCATTCCTGTCATTGATGAATTACTGGATGAATTGCATGGATCAATTTACTTCACCAAGTTGGATCTTCGTTCGGGATATCATCAAATCAGAATGAAGATTGAAGACATTCCGAAAACGGCATTTAGAACTCATGAGGGTCATTATGAATTTTTGGTCATGCCTTTTGGCCTTACCAATGCACCTTCAACATTTCAAGGTTTGATGAATTCAATTTTCAAACCATTCCTTAGAAAATTTGTGTTAGTATTTTTTGATGATATACTAATCTACAGCAAGTCTTGGAAGGATCATGTTGAACATGTTGACAAGGTGCTACAACTATTGGAGGAGAAACAATTATATGCAAAAAGATCCAAATGTTTCTTTGGAGTCCAGGAGGTGGAATATTTGGGTCATATTGTATCTCATGAAGGAGTTAAGGTAGACCCTAGCAAAATTAAAGCCATTAAGGAATGGAAAATCCCCACATCCATAAAGCATCTGCGAGGATTTCTTGGGTTGACAGGGTATTATCGCAAGTTTGTTAAGAATTATGGAAGAATAGCAGCACCTCTAACAACATTATTGAAGAAAGATTCATTTTCATGGACTCCGGAAGCAACAAAGGCCTTTAAACATCTTAAAGAGGCAATGTGCCAAGCACCCGTCTTAGCTACACCGGACTTCACAAAAACCTTTATTGTGGAATGTGATGCTTCAGGAAATGGAATTGGTGTTGTTCTAATGCAAGATGAAAGACCCATTGCTTTTGAAAGTCGTCCAATCAAGGGAAAGTTTTTAAGCAAAGCTATTTATGAGAAGGAAATGTTGGCAATACTCCATGCACTTAAGAAATGGTGACCCTACCTAATGGGAAGACACTTCAAGGTAAAAACGGATCATGATAGCCTTAAATACTTTTTAGAACAAAGATTATCCTCTGAAGAGCAACAAAAGTGGGTCACAAAGATGTTGGGTTATGACTTTGAAATCATCTACAAAAAAGGGAAGAAAAATGTGGTGGCAGATGCACTCTCAAGAAAGGATGAGGATATGGAAGCATTGTTGTGT
This sequence comes from Pinus tabuliformis, assembly GCA_031772625.1. Lineage (NCBI taxonomy): Eukaryota > Viridiplantae > Streptophyta > Pinopsida > Pinales > Pinaceae > Pinus > Pinus tabuliformis. Next base: position 1,043,424,625 of record CM062805.1, on the reverse strand, counting down.
GCCATTTCTATTATCCAACCAGATTGGATAAACGAAGCAAAGGAGGAATTGAAGAATGACGAAGAAGTGTGGGCACTTATTCGAAAGCTACAACAAGATTCCAGTACTTCTGATACATTTAGCTGAAAAAACGATTCCCTATGGTACAAAGATCGCTTATACCTCTGTAAGAATTCCCAGCTAAAACAAAAGATTCTTATGGAATTGCACACTTCTCCCTTAGGAGGGCACTCAGGATTTTTAAAAACTTACCACAGGGTTAAGAAGGAATTTTTTTGGGATGGCCTTAAATCAGATATTCAAAAGTTTGTGGCGGAATGTTTGGTTTGCCAACAAAATAAAGTTGAAACAATTAAGACACCAGGTCTATTACAACCTTTATCCATTCCAAGCCAATGTTGGGAGGAGGTTTCAATGGATTTTATCACAGGTTTACCCAATTCTGAGGGAAAGAGTGTCATCATGGTGGTAGTTGACAGACTTACCAAGTATGCACACTTTTGTGCATTATCACATCCATTTAAAGCCAGTACAGTTTCTACTGCATTTATGGAAACAATTGATCCGGATTTAAACAGGAACACAACGAATTACAGAGATAACCATATACACAAAGATGCAGCGGAAATAATACTTCATTTCATTAATGGAAAATACTGAAATATGCTTACAACCATAAATGGAAATAAACCAGCTAGGGCGATGGTAGCTTATCTCTGAGAAGAGATGTGGTGGCTACATGCCTCTGAACTGTTTCGAACTATGTTACAATGAGGCTCGAGGGCCTATTTATTGTTGAGAAACAATGGAAAACCCTTCACATTCCAAAACCTAACCCTAGAAGATGAAACGCCAAAGTGTGGGCCCCGTTTTTGGGTAAGTTGGTACATTAGCTTCCCAGGGTCACGAATTGGTCGTACTATCTCCGTTTGACGTGCATGATAGCCCGTTGGAAAGATATCTCCAAGGACTACGACAGAAAAGGTGATTTTTAAACAGAAAAATGAGCCCGAAGATCCAGAGGCATCAAAACGGCTCTGGAAGTTTAGGACCCGAAAAACTGCTAAAAATAGTAAATTGTGCTATAATTAAGGAAACAGAAAAAACTGAAAGAGACAGTTGTGGGGGTCCAAATGGGATAGGTGGGTGGCCACCAACATCCACCTGGATCAACAGTTCAAAAGCTACATGGTGTTAACACCCAGGTTGTTCCCTTTGACTCCCAAGGGAATACGGCCGGGGTAACCACTAGCCAATCTTTGGATTACAGCTTCTAGCAAAACTGTAATCAGAGAGGGCTCTCTCTTTAAGCTATGTTTTGTGAAGATTTTAGGCTAGTTATGAATTCAGGGTTTGGTTGTATGTTTTGGTTGAGGGATGTCTTCTGTAGCTAAGGTGGAAATCTTCAGATAGTTCTAGTCCATTGGGCAATGGAGTCTGTGGCTACAGGTTGTCTGAGATATTAAGTTGAGTTGCTGAAACTGCAGGGCCATTCAAATACATCATGAAACAAAATTTAAATTGTGATTATGAGGTGTGTTTAACCAGTGAAAAGCAATTAAGAATTCTCCACTAAGCTGGGGGTGTAAGAAAGAGATATATTGCACAGGAGCAAACTTGAATTCCTGAAACAACAATCACTTTGAAAGATATAGTTTGGAGGTGCAGCAGTTAAGAATTACACCTTATGACTATAACTAAAGAAAGACATTTATAACAGCGTAGATTGAGTTCAGGGTACTCTGTGAATAAATCCTGGAACTATTCTTTTTCTCTGCCATTGACTACGAAACACAGAAACATGAATGAGCTATGAAAGGATAACAAAAAAAAAACACATAACGAAGAGTTTTTTAAGGAAAACTTATTGTGCCATGAAGTATGCAAGAATCCTGTAACATTCAGCAAAACACCACAATGACTCAGATAACGCAGAGCTTTGGAAATTCCATCCGCCTTTGTATTAATACTCTGAAAATTTACAACATAAGAAACTCTAGAAGAGAAATCAACAACAACCCTTGCAAGCTTATGCGAGGGGGGAATATATACAAACGGTGATACAAAATATCTGAAGCGTTGAGTCATCTGAGAAATAAATATGTTCACCAACTTGTACAGAACAACAGATAAGAAGTTATTACAGCTTTGAATACAACATAAATGCTCTTCAATTCTGTCAAAAGACTTTTTGACCTTTGGAGGCCACTGAGTCGGTTGAATGTTCTGTTATAAATGCTGGATGACGTGTCTTTGTGGCTCTGTCCTCCTGTATCTTTTCGGCCCTGTCACCTGTGAGTGTCAGTGCTGCTTTAGTGGCCGAATAGTTTTGCTGAGTTGGCTCAGCCCATTCTTCTCCATGCATGCTGATTTTATCAAAATTTTCCTGTGCATGATAACTTATATATTTAAATGAAAAAACTTGAATACAGGCTCTGGTTTACAGTATTAATTGTATCATTTTGGTCCAGACTTCCTGTGTGGGCAATTGATGTCTTAGAATTGCCTCTAAAGTCTCATCTGCCTCTGTGTATTTGTAGAAATTTGGAGGCACTTCAAACAAATGTTTGATCTCATTCATGATGAAAAATAGGTTCTCAACCCTGTTGTAGAGACTCTGCCCTGATGCTGGCCCTGATTCTTCTGAAGTGCTGGGCCTTTCTGTAATATGATTTGTAGCAAATGTGTTGACCCTTTTGGCATAATTTTCATGGGAAAGTAGTCTTCCTGCGCTGTTCAGTAAGCTAGGAAGACCTCTGTTTTGCAATGCCACAAATTTGTCCATGAACTTATTAACCTCTGTCTGCATATCTTGGCTTCTTCTTTCTAGTGTTTGCACCAGGCTTCTTAGTGTTAGGACTCTTTTTATTAGCAAAATGGTCCCAGTCCTATTGGAAATTCCCATTGTTGCCAGCTGAGCACTTGTTCTGTTATTAAGCACATTAATCATTCTGTTGGCAACCTCAGGCATATTGCTTAGAGATGCCCTTGCTCTTTGGATTTCTCTATGTGCTTTCCCTATGAGCTCTATTTGCTCATGAATGGTCTCAATGTATTGCCATTGATCAGTTATGGATTGGCCAATGTTGGCCCATAGGACTGTCTTGAGTTCAGCCACTACTTTATCAAGTGTGAGCTCCTTCTCCAGCTCCTTTATCTTCTCTTTGAGAGCCTTTATCTCTCTTCCTTTCTCAGCAACACTTTGTTTTTATTTATCATATCTTTCATTACACTTGACCAAATTTTCCCTGGCCTCATTTAATTCTGCCATTTGGGCTTCCAGGGCTTGGATTTCACTTCTTAGCTTCTGCATGTCCAGGCTTGGAGCCTGCTCTGTTGCTGGCGCTGGTGCTGATGTAGATGGTGCTGTTTGTTCTGTCTTTTCAGGGGGAGGAGCAGTAGTCTGCGGAGGTTCCTCAAGGTTAATTATCTCTGGAGGAGGCTGAGATGTTTGTCCTCCTTCTTTTTGTTGTAATGCTGCCTGCAGTGCAGCCTGTGCAGCCTCTGATTCTCCCAATTTCTCCTGTGTCTGGATCAGCTGTTTGTATAATGACACCAGCATAGCTGCTGCATCTTGGTCATGTCTCAGCTGGGCAACTTCTCCAGTTTGTGGGTGAATGGTTGCTGGGACTTTTACCATTTTCCTTAGTGTTGCCATATCTGCATCTCTTAACTTCAATAATGCTTGTACAGCCTTGATTTCCTTGGGATCATGCCCAAGTTCTATGATTATCTCCTCTAAGGCTTTGATTCTATTGTCCTTTACTTGAGAGGATGCTCTCTCCAACTCAAGTTGGGCAGCTGTATTATTTAGGCTATTTTCTAGCCTGTAGTTCACCAATGTTTTATCCGCCAAGGAGGCATACAACATCTCACCCGTTTGCTTATGTAATTCGATTTGATCCATTGGGTGGATGTCCTTGGCAAGGACCTCAAGGTTGGTCCTTATGTAATCTGCAGCTGACTGCGGCTGCAACACAGCTGGCATAAAGTGGCTCATGATCATCTTGCCCTCATGGACATCGTATGTAGACATTAGTCTCTGCTGGTTAGTGGGAGCCATTTTTAACAAATGATTGTATAGCTGTACCCTTATGGGCTCATTCCTCTTCTTTATATCAATGAACTGTTGCTTGATGCCCAGTTCACCTCCTCTTTGCTGGCTTGAGGAGCTGACTTCTCCTCCCACTGTCCTCTCTTGTTCCTGCAGGAAGGAACTTGCAGATTCCTCCATGCTAGGTGGGACGATGCCCAAAGATTGCCCTATTGGCATTTCTTCCTCAGAAAGGGGATTCATTCTGTGTCTTTTCTCCCCGTGAGTTGTTGATGTTGTGAGGGGAGTCTCTCTGTCCCTCTTTCTACTTATGTCTTCTTTTTGTGGGGTTTGGAGGACTGAGGCCTCCACTGTTGTCTCCTACCTAGGAGGCAGAGTGTCCTGAGCTTGCTGCCCAGTGGATTTTGGGGCCTGTGATGTTTGCTCTTGTTGCACTAGCTGTTCCTTTTCTTGCTGCCCCCCTTGTTGCTGTTGTACCTGTGGTTGTTGCTGCTCTTCCTGCTGCTGTACCTGTTCTTGAGGTGGCTGCTCTGGCTCCATCTCTTTCTCTTTGCCTTTGCTAGAGGTTTGATCAGTAGCTTTGGCTGCTTGCTGATGTGCTGTGGAGGATGAGGCAGCTGCTCCCACTTGAGTGCCTGGAAGAGAAAATACCTGTACACAAAGCTTTAAGTCAGCCATCTTTTGGAGATTTTTAACTGCTCTTTGATTTAATTCTTCTTGTGTGACAGCTTCCTCTAAGGTGCCTCTCCTCCACTTTATTTGATTTGCATATTTTTCTATATGAGGCAACCTTATGTGGTCATAACTGGCCAGCCTATACTTGACCCTTCTTAAGCCTATGAAGTGATTGGGTGATAAGGTTTCCAAAGGAAACTGGTCTGTAGGCCAAGGGATTCTAGCATTCTGTCTGCTTCTTGCCAACCTTCCTCCCTTTTGTTGTAAATGAAGTGGCCTAATTGGTTTCTTACTTTGAGCTGTGCTTTCTTGCTTTTGCTTGAAAAATGTAGCACATCAGCATTCCCAAACTGCCTGAAGTATTCAAGGGCAAACAATCTCATGGGCACATATTTGGGCAATTTGTATGGGGGCAACTCACACCCATATATTCTGATAACTGTGTGGTTTTGGTAATAGTACCAATCCCCAATGCTGTATACCTTGGACAGCTGAAGAATCCTCTACATCTCATCAGTTAGTCTAGGAGGAGGTGAGCTCAGAAGCAGAGACATGGCTGGGTGGATGAAAAGGTCTATAAACTCACAATAAGTGTATGGAGAACAAGATCTGCAGTGGATAACAGAGGACCAATAGACTACTGACCTTGGATTGCCTTGTGCATCCACTTTCTTCACAGCAAAATGAAATTTCTCATGTTGATAATACAAAATTAAGTGGTAGATGTAGGAGGTGTATCTGAACACCCTTTCTCTTGCCAAGTTCATCAATTGATCATGTATTTTGTCAGATATGTAGGTGGCATAGTCATAGCAGATTGGAGACTTGCCAGGGGAAAACATGAGCATCATCACCAGCACAGTTTCATCAACAAACTCAATTGAATTATAGCCCAGAATGGGACTGATCATGTCTACAAGGTCCCTGCCCATTTGGTTGAGGTAAACATGAGAAATGGGAGGGTACTTCACGGTGTCAGAGTCAATGTACAATTGATTTAGTTTGGTGACCTGAGCATCTGTCAATTTAGCTCCTTGCTTTATCAGATCAGTCGGTGATAAAAGAACTAATTTCTTCTCAGTTTTGAAGTGCAACATCTCTCTGATGGCTTCAGGGGTGACCTAGAAAACAACTGAGCCTGAAGGGTCAATCACAGCCCTCTGAGTGGCGTCGTAGCAGTCAGCACATAGGTGGATTAGGTCAGGGAACTGGTTGACCTGAGGGAGCTTGAAGATAGGGAGGAAAGAATCCCAAATGCCCAATACATCTGTTCCAGTCTCATGTTTAATCTTCAATTCGTTTAACAAGTGGATGTGGTACTTGCTGTGCATTAGCATTTCTTCTGATATTTGATAATCCAGGTCTGCTAATGGTTGCCATTCCAATTCTCTCTGAGGGGCATTTAATGGAGCAATATTCAAGGCTACAGGAGCTACTGGTGCATCCATGGTTACTTTAGGATTATGTTGGTATGAACTGGTGTTACTGTGCAGAGCAACACAAAGGAGTATTTCTTGGAAAGAAAGGTGATTTACTGAGGAACAGAGGATAAAATGGCAATGGCAGCAATTGAAACACTGCACAAAGCACTAATAGGGCAAATGCTTGGCCTTAAAAACTGTCTTTACGGTGAATTGGTGCAGCTTGGGTTCTCAGTTCACGAATGCGCGAACCAACTGTATGTTTTGTGAAAACTTGGGTAAACAAGGCTCTGCAGGCGAATTTCGACTTTACAACTGAAAATGGAGGCTAGCCACAGGGGATTTAGCGGTAAACACAGTGTTTTCTCACTCTTTAAGCTATTGTTGGAGAATGCAGGATAAAACCAGGCGCAGAGGGAATGACTAGGATAAATACCCGGTAAACTATCGGCAATAGTCACAAATGCAGGTGGATTTGGCGCACCAACGGTCCTCGGGTCGAATTCAGCAGGTTGACGCTTGTTTGGTCGTAAAATACATGCAGAGGTGCCACAGTCGTTTTTGCAAAAGTAATGAAAAACACGATTTTTCGGCCAAAATATGGATTTTTGGGTTATTTGGCGCTTTTTTTGGATGACGTCAGCATGACGTCATCAGGTGGGGTCAAGGTCGGATGACGTCAGCATGACGTCATCGAGTGACGTGGCGGCTTGAGAGTGGTCCACAGGGATGGTGAGGTGGCGGGCAGGTCAGAGCAGTGGCGGACGGGGGTGCTGACGCGGCGGTGATGTAGCAGTGACGTTGGCAAGGCGGGTTCACAAAAACCGGAAACGGTAAGCGGTATAATATCGCACTGCTCTCTATACGGAAGCGGAATTGTCAGAGGGCGCTCCGATACGATTTGGGGGTGACGCGTGGCAGAGGCCTGACGTCACCCTCTGACAAATTTCGGAAGGTAACTTACGGACGTCGGGCCCGGTCCGAAATGCATGAGAGTTGTCGGATGAAAAGGGCCAGATCCGATGGTCGACGGATCGTTAAGGTGTCAGGTTGATACAGACGTGGGCGGGGATTAAAATAATATATTTGTTTGAAAAGCGTGCCCAGCCGGATTGTGGACTTTGGCGAATTTGTATGACTTTTCAAAGTATTTTATCAAAACGTGCATTGCGCCAATACTTTGGGTAAAATGGGAAAAGTGGGTTTTTGTGTATATTTTGCAAATGAAGCGGGTTAGGGGTGAAAATGGGGTTTTTTACAAGGTTCTTTAGCAAATGAAGGGGTTAATGGTTTAGATAACTTCTGAAGGGGGAAGAGGGGTAGGGTTTGGGTTCTTAAACTGACCAGATGTCAATTTAATCCCTGACTGTGAACATATGGCTATAATGCCAGGGGGGAAGGGATATTTATAGAATGCTTGGGGTTTATACACCATAGTGTTTATAATAATAGGGAAAGGGTAACATAGGGGATTTAGATAATAAGAAGTTAGGGGTTAATATGAATGGAAGAGGTGAATGAGGAGTGATATCACTAAGTTTATATAAAACAACTTAGCTTAGGGAGTAGATCAAAATGAAAAGAATTTTAGACAAGAAATGTGGCTTTTAAAGGAATAAGAACCAACATAAAACTTTAAATTCTTTCATGAACACAAATGATGAAGGGATGTTAGTAATGAATGTGAAAGGGGAAAAAAGGGAGTTAGTCATGCTCCTTTGCTTTGCTGCAACATGATGGAGAAGAGGAGCTTCTCTATCCACTGATGTTCCTTTATGCTAGACTAGCAAAATTCAATTGAAAGTAATAACATTTCTGCAACCCCATCTGCCTACCCATCTACTTGCCTAGCATTTTTTGTTTCTTCATGGAGGGTGCACTTAGACTTGCAGACCCTAATGTGCCTTTTCTTCTCTTTTGGCTTTTTCTTTTGATTCTCTACCTCAGGCTACCCTTATTGCTTCCAAAGTCCCAGATTAAGCAGTTGGGAACCTTACTTCTCTACCTAACTACTGGTCTGCCAATATTAAACAGTTTGGACAGACTTCTTTCTCTATTCTACAACAAAAAATTGAAACATGGCATGATCCAGATTAGGCTGTTGGACCATCCATCAAAATTGAGACAACATCAAGCTATATACACATGTTGCCTTTCCTTGAAAATATGGGATCTTTGCATCATCAAAGCAGAGCATATTTGGAACTTTCTCTGCCAATCATGAAATATGAAACCTATTGGTATAGGTAGCTAATAGTGGCTCCACATGGGGATGGTTTTTCCATTTGAAAGACCAAGAATAGCAGGTCAAAATGCCGTGGCCCTTGACTTCTTGTATCAAAACTTGGAGTATTCCTTTTTGAAATCCCAAAATTGTGCTCTTCCCATCTTGGTAAATCTCTGAACTTATTTGCCTTTTGCTGATAACTAATAAAACTTGAGAAACTATATTTTTACATGTTAACAAAAAGTAATATATACACCTGAATATGTACAAGGGAAACTTAGGCTGTAGTTATGGATAGTAGTCAAAATAGTGCTTCAACATCCTGCAATTTACAGGACCTTCATCCAAATCAGCTTCATCAAGACTTTTAAGGAAATAAGTATTGTTTCCTTGTACTGCTTGAACATAAAATGGTCCTCTCCATAGGGAATCAAATTTTCCATGTTTTCCCTTATCTTCCCTTCTTGAATCCCATTTGAGGACTTTGTCACCAATGTTGAAATCTTCTGCCTTAGTTCTTCTATCAAAGGCTTTCTTTAACTTTTCTTGTAAAACTTGAACTCTGTGATAGACTTGGTCTCTAGTTTGCTGAAAACATATAATTTGATTTACCCTTCTTTGCACATCATTTGGTTCAGCTTGGCTTTCTTGAAGAAGTTTCATGACAGGAACCCCTAGTGATGAAGGAAATTTGGCTTCTAATCCATAAACTAACTCATATGGGCTGATCCCAATTGATCTCTTGGTTGTTAGTCTATCTGCCCATAAGGCGTTCACAAGCTTCTTATGCCAATTCTTCTTATTTTCTTCCAACACCTTCTTTATGATGTTCACAAGGCTTTTATTTGATGATTCAGCTAGGCCATTTCCTTGGGGATAGTATGCAGTAGAATGGCCCAGGGTAATGTGAAATTTGTGGCAGAAATTCACCATCTTCTTAGATCTGAAGGCAGAAGCATTGTCTGTTATTATCTTATCAGGACAACCAAATCTAGAAAGAATATTGGTCTCAAGGAACTGAATGATAGTGGAATCATTTGCTTGTCTGCATGGAACAACTTCAATCCATTTAGTAAAGTAGTCTGTAGCTGTTAGAATCCATCTATGTTGGCCTGAAGATGAGGGATGAATTTCTCCAATGAAATCCAAGCCCCATTATTGAAAAGGTCTCTTTGTTGCAATAGGCCTCAAAGGAAGTGGCAGTAACTTTCTCTTTCCCTCACACACTTGACATTTATGACACGAGGTGGTAAATTTCTTGACATCAAAGAAAACAGTGGGCCAATAGTAACCAGCCCTCAGTATCTTATCCACAGTGGACTTCCAATACAAGTGTCCACCACAGTCACCTGCATGAAATTCTTTGGTGACATTGTTAGTCTCATTCTCAATCAGGCAGTTTAACAATATACCCTCATGGTTTTTCCAAAGAAAATTGCCATCCATAACACAAAATCTTGAAGCTTTCATTTTTAGGAACCTACATTTAGTTCTGGACAATCCTGGGGGAGCACACAGGTTTTGTAACACATAACAGATATCAGAATACCAAGGGGATTGTTCAAAGGCTACATTGATCTTTGGAGTCGCCAGCTCCGGTTCATTGTCCAGCTGGTTTATATCTAAGGCTTGGAAGTTTGCTTCTGTCATTAGTTTGGCCAAACCTTGCCATTTTATTAGTTTTGTAGGTTTTATTTCAATATCAAATTTCAAAATGTTGGCAATCCATTTTCCTCTTCTGCCCTCTAAGTTTTCTTGAGTGAGTATGTCTTTCACAATGGGACTTGGCACATAAGCTGTAAAATGAGAATAAAGGATGTAAATCCTGAATTCTTTAATGGCCTTGACCAAAGCATAAGCTTGTTTCTCCATGATCTGATATTTCAGAGGTGCATCTCTAAGAGCTCTACTAAAGAAAGCAATGGGTTTCTCATTTCCTTGGTCATCTTTCTGTAATAGAACAACAACAATGGTATGCTGGGAGGCAAAAGAAAAAAAGATAAATTCTCTATCAAATTGGGGATTTCTTAAGACTGGGGTTTGGGTAAGGGCCAATTTTATACCTTCAAAGGCTTGATTTTCTTCTACTGTCCATTTCACTTTTGAATCCTTCTTCAACATGTTGTTTAGTAATCTGATCAATCTTGCTAAGTTTGGGATAAACCTTCTTAAGAAATTGATCTTCCCTAAGAAAGCTTGCAATTCTTTGATGTTTCTTGGGTGGGGCATTTGTAAGATAGCTCGTATCCTGTCTGGGTCAATTCTTATGCCATCCTTTGAAATGATATGCCCTAAGAGCTTACCTTCTTCCAAACCAAATAGAGACTTCTTGGGATTCAAGGAAATTCCATATTTCCTACATGTGAAGAAGATCTGCCTTAAATGTTTCAAGTGTTCTTGGTCAGATTTTGAGAAAGGTGTGAGGTCATCCAAATAAATGACAAGAAAGTCATGACTCTCTTTGGCAAAAGCAATATCCATTGCTCTTTGAAATGTTGCCCTTGCATTTTTCAATCCAAAAGGCATTTTTACATATTTGAAAGTTCCCCATGGGGTTGTGAATGCAGTTTTGTCTTGATCATCAGGGTGCACTAGGATTTGATTAAAGCCTGAGAATCCATCAAGTAATGAGATCCTTGAGGCTCCTACCACTCTTTGGAGAATGTGATCCATCTTAGGTAAGGGATAGTTGTCTTTGAGGGACACTTGGTTTAGATTTCTAAGATCAACACAAAGTCTTATCTCACCAATTTTCTTTCTTGTAGGTACCAAATTAGAAATCCAATCAGAAAACCTGATGGGTGCTATGATGCCAGCTTTAAACATTTTTTGCAGTTCTTTTTCGATTGAAGGGAGAAGCATGGGATTGATCCTTCTCAATTTCTGCTTAAATGGCTTTTGATTAGGCTTGAGAGGGATAGTATGCTGGATAACCGAGGTGTCATAGGATTTTAAATCCTCATAATCCCATGCAAAGACATCTTGAAACTCTTTGAAGAGGTCAATGTATTTAGGTTTTTGATCGGGAGGTAAGGATGCAGACAATTTTATTATTTTGGGCTTCTCAATAGTTCCAATGTTGCATTCCTTAATGGCAGCATTAAGGGGCTGCATTTTTGGTTTTCTAGGGATATCATTTGAGTCAAAGATGTCCTCTAATGGAGTTAGGCCTGTTGGAAGAAAATTGTCTTTCAGCTCTATGATCTCAGCCTCTGTAGCAGCTATTTCTTCATAACTAGTTTGTTGAATTTCTTGTATGTTGTTTTTGTTAAAAATTGTTGGATGTAGGATTTGGTGAGCTGTCTTGGGTGATATTGGCTTGTTGTTCTGTTCACTCTGTATTTGTGATTTACTTGCTCCCTCAGTGTCAATGTTTAATCCTGCAAATTCTTGTTGCAAGGTCAAGAAATTATTTATTTGTGTATCATCTTCAAATACTTGCCAATCTTTAACATTGTTTGGGATAGAAGGTCTGTGTTTTACCTCAGCTGTAAAGCAACGGCTAGGTTCAAAGGGTAGCTTGCAGGTACTTGCAAATGTGGCTAAACTATGAGCATGAAGATTGTGGGTCCTAGAAATTTTGGCAATTTGAAATTCAATGAAGGAGTTTAGTATTTCAGCAACAGCAGACCTATAAGATCTCAACCTTTTGTCATTAGTAACAAAATTTCCCTTCACTTGTTGGATAATTAAGTCTGAATCTCCCATGATTGAAACCTTTGTGGCTTGTGAGGATTTTACTAGTTTGAGGCCTAGTAAAAGAGCTTCATATTCTGCCATGTTATTAGTGCATCTGAAATTTAGCCTATAGGCTCGGCCTTCTGCATGATTGTTCTGCTTGTTATGTATCCAAACTCCGGCTCCTGCCCCTAATTTGTTGACTGACCCATCAAATTCAAGGAACCATAGGATCTCTTGTTCTAGGGGAGACTTAATAACTTCTCTGTGATCTGGGATTGTGAGTTGAAGTTCTGGTTTTTCATTTAGTTTGTCTTTTAGGACAGTCTCATCACTTGATTGGATCAGCTTTATTTCTAGAGCAGCAGCTTGTTCATTAATGTCCTGATCTTGTTTGAGTGTCTTGGTTTCATCATCATTTGTAAGACCTGAATTATCATTGAAGAGAATATATGAATCTATATCAGAATGGACAACATATATGGGAAAGTTTTGAGGTTTTTCTTCACTGCTGACCATGTATTTCATAAGTGACTCTCTATATAACCTCTTGGGTTGACCAAAGACTGAGATGGTGGCATATGACATGTCTAATTGTAGGGAACCTTGGAGTTTAGCCCCCCATGATCTTGATAAGAGCATCCCATATTTGGGTGGGATATCAGCAACTACAACGTCCATTAGAATTGTTTTATTTGGGTACTGAACTAGGGACACACATAAGTCTTTTATTAAGCCTAAACACTTAACTTGGCTGGAGTCAAATGAGAATAGGTCCTTATATGGTCTTGTAATATCTAGATTCAATCTTTCCATGACTGATTTAGGCATCAAGTTGTGAGAGGCACCTGAGTCAAACATTGCATTGTGTAGTATCTTATCATGAACATGCAGGCTGACATAGAAAGGTAAGATCCCTGTAACTGTTGTCTTTCCATCAACCTCTAGACCGAAAAGCAATTCTGGGGTGTCATCCAACACATTGACATTATCTTTATTACGAGTAAGTTGAAGGGACTTCTTTATTTGTTGTCTATAAATGTCATGCTTGGCTAGTTCTGAAAGAGGAATAACTACCTTCAATTTGCCAATTTCAGCTTCTAAGTCAAAGGGTCTTTCAGATGGGATCTTGGTGTTGTGGGTGACAACCTTTTCCTTGTTCACTAAGTCTTCTTCTTGATTCTTTTCTTGATCTTGAGGCTTGTCCTTCTTACTCATATCTTGAGGAGTATTACTTGGATTAGGGTGCAAGGGTGATGTAGCCATAGGATGTTTTTTTGAAGGCAATGGTTCAGTGACTTCTTGAATGGTTATTTCATTTGTAACTGAATCAGTTGTGTCATTTGGTTCTGTGACTATGGCTCTTTTGCGCTGTTGGCTATCCTTTGTTTTTTCAGGCTGTGTTACATTTATAGTTATGCTTCTTAGCTTATATTGCTTATGAACTTCATAAACAACTGTGTCATAGCCTTGTTTAAAGTCAAATGACTCACCCGACCTGGTTTGGAATTGCTGAATGTCATCATCCTTATGATCCTCTTGACTCAAAAAAACTTGCTGCTTGTCATTCAGGCCCATCAGGTTAATGTGGGTGTCATCTGTTTGCTCATTTGAAGTGGATGCCTCAGTATAGTTTTCCTGGAAAGGAGGTCTTATGTCTGGATCAGAACCGGCCTTGCCAGCGTTTGGGTTTTGATTTCTCCTAAAATTGGGATTCCTGATAGGGTTATTTTGTGGTGCTTCCCATGATGACTTTCTCTCAACTGATTCTACTCTATCACCCAATCTCTTCATACCAATGAGTATTGCATCCAGTTTTTGATCAAAGGCTGAGGGTTCTTCTTTGAAGGTGGTTCTCTTTTCCAATCTTGCCCTGTTTCTTTTGGAAATCAGGTTAGCCTCTACTGTAACAGCAACCTTTTGGGCATCTTCAAGGGTTTCAGGGGCTCTTTCCTTCAAATGATATGCCATATCAGGGTCAAAACCATCAGGAAATTTGTACAAGGCTAAATCAGGAGGAGGTCTTAAATTTTGTGGTATTGCATTATATACGTTGTTGAATCTTGCACAATACTCCAAAACGGTCTCTTGAGGACCTCGTTTGATTGTATCATATTCACCAAGTATGTGCAGGGGATCTTTCTTTTTTTCCCACCTGTTAGTAAAGGCTTGATAAAGCTCATCAGGAGTTGTGATGGTATTTACAGCCAGTGATCTAAACCAAGTTCTTACATCCCCTGTCAGGCTCTGAACAAAGATTCTCATTCTCACACTATCGTCATCTATTTCATAGTTCTCAAAATGGTCTTGCATCCTCTTGGCATGCTGAATTGCTGTGAAAGGGCCAGTGGAGTCAAAATATGAGATCTTGGATTGGTAGTCCTGAGGTAGAGCTGCAGCATTAGCAGGCAACTGCAGGGGTGCATATCTATTAGCCATATTTGCAGGATTTATAGGGTTGACAGGGATAACTGGGATAACATGAATGACTGGTACAACAGGGGTAGTGGGAACAGTAGAAACTAGAGTGTTGGTCAAGGGAATATGTGCAGTGGATGGAGGTGTGAAAGGAGGGCTTTGAGATGTGGATGGTGAACTGGGGGAATCAAGGGTAGATCGAAATAGAACCTTGATTGGAGTTGGAACAGGGTTTGGATAAGCTGTCTCAGGACTTAAATCAACAAGAGTTTCCTGTCCTTGCTGCTTCCTAATGATTTTAGGGATTGTATTAGGATTTTCAAAAACAGTTGGTGGATTAGGGTCAGGATTTGACCTTGTATATCGCGGATTCTTCTTGGGAGCCAGCTTCTGAACTTGTTTTTGAGTATGTTTTTTGGAATATTTTTGTGTCTACAAGGGCCAGACAAGATTTTGGAGTGACTGTGTATATCTTAAAGCTAGCATGAAAATTGACTGAAGCAGCTTTAAGAAATATACAGAAATTAGAAAATCCTGAGGAAGCTCCCCAGTGGAGTCGCCAATTATGTTAACACCCAGGTTGTTCCCTTTGACTCCCAAGGGAATACGACCGAGGTAACCACTAACCAATCTTTGGATTACAGCTTCTAGCCAAACTGTAATCAGAGAGGGCTCTCTCTTTAAGGTTTGTCTATGTTTTGTGAAGATTTTAGGCTAGTTATGAATTCAAGGTTTGGTTGTATGTTTTGGTTGAGGGATGTCTTCTGTAGCTAAGGTGGAAATCTTCAGATAGTTCTAGTCCATTGGGCAATGGAATCTGTGGCTACAGGTTGTCTGAGATGTTAAGTTGAGTTGCTGAAACTGCAGGGCCATTCAAATACACCATGAAACAAAATTTAAATTGTGATTATGAGGTGTGTTTAACCAGTGAAAAGCAATTAAGCATTCTCCACTAAGCTGGGGGTGTAAGAAAGAGATATATTGCACAGGAGCAAACTTGAATTCCTGAAACAAAAATCACTGTGAAAGATATAGTTTGGAGATGCAGCAGTTAAGAATTACACCTTATGAATATAACTGAAGAAAGACATTTATAACAGCGTAGATTGAGTTCAGGGTACTCTGTGAATAAATCCTGGAACTATTCTTTTTCTCTGCCATTGACTACGAAACACAGAAACATGAATGAGCTATGAAAGGATAACAAAAAAAAAACACATAACGAAGAGTTTTTTAAGGAAAACTTATTGTGCCATGAAGTACGCAGGAATCCTGTAACATTCAGCAAAACACCACAATGACTCAGATAACGCAGAGCTTTGGAAATTCCATTAGCCTTTGTATTAATACTCTGAAAATTTACAGCATAAGAAACTCCAGAAGAGAAATCAACAACAACCCCTGCAAGCTTATGCGAGGGGGGAATATATACAAACGGTGATACAAAATATCTGAAGCCTTGAGTCATCTGAGAAATAAATATGTTCACCAACTTGTACAGAACAACAGATAAGAAGTTATTACAACTTTGAATACAACATAAATGCTCTTCAATTCTGTTAGAAGACTTTTTGACCTTTGGAGGCCACTGAGTCAGTTGAATGTTTTGTTATAAATGTTGGATGACGTGTCTTTGTGGCTCTGTCCTCCTGTATCTTTTCGGCCCTGTCACCTGTGAGTGTCAGTGCTGCTTTAGTGGCCGAATAGTTTTGCTGAGTTGGCTCAACCCATTCTTCTCCATGCATGCTGATTTTATCAAAATTTTCCTGTGCATGATAACTTATATATTTAAATGAAAAAACTTGAATAGAGGCTCTGGTTTACAGTATTAATTGTATCATTTTGGTCCAGACTTCCTGTGTGGGCAATTGATGTCTTAGAATTGCCTCTAAAGTCTCATCTGCCTTTGTGTATTTGTAGAAATTTGGAGGCACTTCAAACAAATGTTTGATCTCATTCATGATGAAAAATAGGTTCTCAACCCTGTTGTAGAGACTCTGCCCCGATGCTGGCCCTGATTCTTCTGAAGTGCTGGGCCTTTCTGTAATCTGATTTGTAGCAAATGTGTCGACCCTTTTGGCATAATTTTCATGGGAAAGTAGTCTTCTTGCGCTGTTCAGTAAGCTAGGAAGACCTCTGTTTTGCAATGCCACAAATTTGTCCATGAACTTATTAACCTCTGTCTACATATCCTGGCTTCTTCTTTCTAGTGTTTGCACCAGGCTTCTTAGTGTTAGGACTCTTTTTATTAGCAAAATGGTTTCAGTCCTGTTGGAAATTCCCATTGTTGCCAGCTGAGCACTTGTTCTGTTATTAAGCACATTAATCATTCTGTTGGCAACCTCAGGCATATTGCCTAGAGATGCCCTTGCTCTTTGGATTTCTCTATGTGCTTTCCCTATGAGCTCTATTTGCTCATGAATGGTCTCAATGTATTGCCATTGATCAGTTATGGATTGGCCAATGTTGGCCCATAGGACTGTCTTGAGTTCAGCCACTACTTTATCAAGTGTGAGCTCCTTCTCCAGCTCCTTTATCTTCTCTTTGAGAGCCTTTATCTCTCTTCCTTTCTCAGCAACACTTTGTTTTGATTTATGATATCTTTCATTCAAATTGACCAAATTTTCCCTGGCCTCATTTAATTCTGCCATTTGGGCTTCCAGGGCTTGGATTTCACTTCTTAGCTTCTGCATGTCCAGGCTTGGAGCCTACTCTGTTGCTGGCACTGGTGCTGATGTAGATGGTGCTGTTTGTTCTGTCTTTTCAGGGGGAGGAGCAGTAGTCTGCGGAGGTTCCTCAAGGTTAATTATCTTTGGAGGAGGCTGAGATGTTTGTCCTCCTTCTTTTTGTTGTAATGCTGCCTGCAGTGCAGCCTGTGCAGCCTTTGAGTCTCCCAATTTCTCCTGTGTCTGGATCAGTTGTTTGTATAATGACACCAGCATAGCTGCTGCATCTTGGTCATGTCTCAGCTGGGCAACTTCTCCAGTTTGTGGGTGAATGGTTGCTGGGACTTTTACCATTTTCCTTAGTGCTGCCATATCTGCATCTCTTAACTTCAATAATGCTTGTACAGCCTTGATGTCCTTGGGATCATGCCCAAGTTCTATGATTATCTCCTCTAAGGCTTTGATTCTGTTGTCCTTTGCTTGAGAGGATGCTCTCTCCAACTCAAGTTGGGCAGCTGTATTATTTAGGCTATTTTCTAGCCTGTAGTTCACCAATGTTTTATCCGCCAAGGAGGCATACACCATCTCACCCGTTTGCTTATGTAATTCGATTTGATCCATTGGGTGGATGTCCTTGGCAAGGACCTCAAGGTTGGTCCTTACGTAATCTGCAGCTGACTGCGGCTGCAACACGGCTGGCATAAAGTGGCTCATGATCATCTTGCCCTCATGGACATCATATGCAGACATTAGTCTCTGTTGGTTAGTGGGAGCCATTTTTAACAAATGATTGTATAGTTGTACCCTTATGGGCTCATTCTTCTTCTTTATATCAATGAACTGCTGCTTGATGCCCAGTTCACCTCCTCTTTGCTGGCTTGAGGAGATGACTTCTCCTCCCACTGTCCTCTCTTGTTCCTGCTGGAAGGAACTTGCATATGCCTCCATGCTAGGTGGGCCCATGCCCAAAGATTGCCCTATTGGCATTTCTTCCTCAGAAAGGGGATTCATTCTGTGTCTTTTCTCCCCTTGAGTTGCTGATGTTGTGAGGGGAGTCTCTCTGTCCCTCTTTCTACTTATGTCTTCTTTTTGTGGGGTTTGGAGGACTGAGGCCTCCACTGTTGTCTCCTGCCTAGGAGGCAGAGTGTCCTGAGCTTGCTGCCCAGTGGATTTTGGGGCATGTGATGTTTGCTCTTGTTGCACTAGCTGTTCCTTTTCTTGCTGCCCCCCTTGCTGTTGTTGTACCTGTGGCTGTTGCTGCTCTTCCTGCTGCTGTACCTGTTCTTGAGGTGGCTGCTCTGGCTCCACCTCTTTCTCTTTGCCTTTGCTAGAGGTTTGATCAGTAGCTTTGGCAGCTTGCTGATGTGCTATGGAGGATGAGGCAGCTGCTCCCACTTGAGTGCCTGGAAGAGAAAATACCTGTACACAAAGCTCTAAGTCAGCCATCTTTTGGAGATTTTTAACTACTCTTTGATTTAATTCTTCTTGTGTGACAGCTTCCTCTAAGGTGCCTCTCCTCCACTTTATTTGATTTGCATATTTTTCTATATGAGGCAACCTTACGTGGTCATAACTGGCCAGCCTATACTTGACCCTTCTTAAGGTTATGAAGTGATTGGGGTCATAATGTTTCCAAAGGAAACTGGTCTGTAGGCCAAGGGATTCTAGCATTCTGTCTGCTTCTTGCCAACCTTCCTCCCTTTTGTTGTAAATGAAGTGGCCTAATTGGTTTTTTACTTTGAGCTGTGATTTCTTGCCTTTGCTTGAAAAATGTAGCACATCAGCATTCCCAAACTACCTGAAGTATTCAAGGGCAAACAATCTCATGGGCACATATTTGGGCAATCTGTATGGGGGCAACTCACACCCATATATTCTGATAACTGTGTGGTTTTGGTAATAGTACCAATCCCCAATGCTGTATACCTTGGACAGCTGAAGAATCCTCTACATCTCATCAGTTAGTCTAGGAGGAGGTGAGCTCAGAAGCAGAGACATGGCTGGGTGGATGAAAAGGTCTATAAACTCACAATAAGTGTATGGAGAACAAGATCTGCAGTGGATAGCAGAGGACCAATAGACTACTGACCTTGGATTGCCTTGTGCATCCACTCTCTTCACAGCAAAATGAAATTTCTCATGTTGATAATACAAAATTAAGTGGTAGATGTAGGAGGTGTATCTGAACACCCTTTCTCTTGCCAAGTTCATCAATTGCTCATGTATTTTGTCAGATATGTAGGTGGCATAGTCATAGCAGATTGGAGACTTGCCAGGGGAAAACATGAGCATCATCACCAGCACAGTTTCATCAACAAACTCAATTGAATTATAGCCTAGAATGGGAGTGATCATGTCTACAAGGTCCCTGCCCAATTGGTTGAGGTAAACATGAGAAATAGGAGGGTACTTCACGGTGTCAGAGTCAATGTACAATTGATTTAGTTTGGTGACCTGAGCATCTGTCAATTTAGCTCCTTGCTTTATCAGATCAGTCAGTGATAAAGGAACTAATTTCTTCTCAGTTTTGAAGTGCAGCATCTCTCTGATGGCTTCAGGGGTGACATAGAAAACAACTGAGCCTGAAGGGTCAATCACAGCCCTCTGAGTGGCGTCATAGCAGTCAGCACATAGGTGGATTAGGTTAGGGAACTGGTTGACCTGAGGGAGCTTGAAGATAGGGAGGAAAGAATCCCAAATGCCCAATACATCTGTTCCAGTCTCATGTTTAATCTTCAATTTGTTTAACAAGTGGATGTGGTACTTGCTGTGCATTAGCATTTCTTCTGATATTTGATAATCCAGGTCTGCTAATGGTTGCCATTCCAATTATCTCTGATGGGCATTTAATGGAGCAATATTCAAGGCTACAGGAGCTACTGGTGCATCCATGGTTACTTTAGGATTATGTTGGTATGAACTGGTGTTACTGTGCAGAGCAACACAAAGGAGTATTTCTTGGAAAGAGAGGTGATTTACTGAGGAATAGAGGATAAAATGGCAATGGCAGCAATTGAAACACTGCACAAAGCACTGATAGGGAAAATGCTTGGCCTTAAAAACTGTCTTTACGGTGAATTGGTGCAGCTTGGGTTCTCAGTTCACGAATGCGTGAACCAACTGTATGTTTTCTGAAAACTTGGGTAAACAAGGCTCTGTAGGCGAATTTCGACTTTACAACTGAAAATGGAGGCTAGCCACAGGGGATTTAGCGGTAAACACAGTGTTTTCTCACTCTTTAAGCTATTGTTGGAGAATGCAGGATAAAACCAGGCGCAGAGGGAATGACTAGGATAAATACCTGGTAAATTGTCGGCAATAGTCACAAATGCAGGTGGATTTGGCGCACCAACGGTCCTCGGGTTGAATTCAGCAGGTTGTCGCTTGTTTGGTCATAAAATACATGCAGAGGTGCCAAAGTCGTTTTTGCAAAAGTAATGAAAAACACGATTTTTCGGCCAAAATATGGATTTTTGGGTTATTTGGCGCTTTTTTTGGATGACGTCAGCATGACGTCATCAGGTGGGATCAAGGTCGGATGACGTCAGCATGACGTCATCGAGTGACGTGGCGGCTTGAGAGTGGTTCACAGGGATGGTGAGGTGGCGGGCAGGTCAGAGTAGTGGCGGACAGGGGCGCTGACGCGGTGGTGATGTAGCAGTGACGTTGGCAAGGCGGGTTCAGAAAAACCGGAAACGGTAAGCGGTAATAATATCGCACCGCTCTCTATACGGAAGTGGAATTGTCAGAGGGCGCTCCGATACGATTTGGGGGTGACACGTGGCAGAGGCCTGACATCACCCTCTGACAAATTTCGGAAGGTAACTTACGGACGTCGGGCCCGGTCCGAAATGCATGAGAGCCGTCGGATGAAAAGGGCTAGATGCGACGGTCGACGGATCGTTAAGGTGCCAGGTTGATACGGACGTGGGCGGGGATTAAAATAATATATTTGTTTGAAAAGCGTGCCCAGCGGGATTGTGGACTTTGGCGAATTTGTATGACTTTTCAAAGTATTTTATCAAAACGCGCATTGCGCCAATACTTTGGGTAAAATGGGAAAAGTGGGTTTTTGTGTATATTTTGCAAATGAAGCGGGTTAGGGGTGAAAATGGGGTTTTTTACAAGGTTCTTTAGCAAATGAAGGGGTTAATGGTTTAGATAACTTCTGAAGGGGGAAGAGGGGTAGGGTTTGCGTTCTTAAACTGACCAGATGTCAATTTAATCCCTGACTGTGAACATATGGCTATAATGCCAGGGGAGAAGGGATATTTATAGAATGCTTGGGGTTTATACACCATAGTGTTTATAATAATAGGGAAAGGATAACATAGGGGATTTAGATAATAAGAAGTTAGGGGTTAATATGAATGGAAGAGGTGAATGAGGAGTGATATCACTAAGTTTATATAAAACAACTTAGCTTAGGGAGTAGATCAAAATGAAAAGAATTTTAGACAAGAAATGTGGCTTTTAAAGGAATAAGAACCAACATAAAACCTTAAATTCTTTCATGAACACAACTGATGAAGGGATGTTAGTAATGAATGTGAAAGGGGAGAAAAGGGAGTTAGTCATGCTCCTTTTCTTTGCTGCAACATGATGGAGAAGAGGAGCTTCTCTATCCACTGATGTTCCTTTATGCTAGACCAGCAAAATTCAGTTGAAAGTAATAACATTTCTGCAACCCCATCTGCCTACCCATCTACTTGCCTAGCATTTTTTATTTCTTCATGGAGGGTGCACTTAGACTTGCAGACCCTTATGTGCCTTTTCTTCTCTTTTGGCTTTTTCTTTTGATTCTCTACCTCAGGCTACCCTTATTGCTTCCAAAGTCCCAGATTAAGCAGTTGGGAACCTTACTTCTCTACCTAACTACTGGTCTGCCAAGATTAAACAGTTTGGACAGACGTCTTTCTCTATTCTACAACAAAAAATTGAAACATGGCATGATCCAGATTAAGCTGTTGGACCATCCATCAAAATTGAGACAACATCAAGCTATATACACATGTTGCCTTTCCTTGAAAATATGGGATCTTTGCATCATCAAAGCAGAGCATATTTGGAACTTTCTCTGCCAATCATGAAATATGAAACCTATTAGTATAGGTAGCTAACAAATGGAAATCCAAAGATTATTGTAAGTGACAGAGATCCCATTTTCACTGGAAATTTTTGGACAGAATTATTTTCTTGTCTTGGTACTCAGTTAGCTCATAGCTCATCTTATCATCCTCAATCTGATGGGGAAACTGAGATAGTAAAAAAATGTTTGGAAGGATATCTTCGTTGCTTTGTATCTGATAAACAGAAATAATGGGTCAAATGGTTGCCTCTGGCTGAATGGTGGTATAACACTTCCTTCCATACAGAAACAAAAATGACCCCATTTATGGCACTTTATGGGTACCAACCACCATCAATCACATCATATTTAAGAGAAAATTCTAAGGTTCAGGCAGTGGAACATCACATCGAACATCAACAACAAGTCCTCCAACTCTTAAAGGATAACCTCGTGTTGGCAGAAAATAGAATGAAACAACAGGCAGATCAACATCGCAGTGAAAGAAGTTTTGATGTTGGTGATTGGGTATTCCTACGGCTACAACCATATAAGCAAATGTCCCTCAAGCAAGCTAAGAAGGATAATAAATTATCACCAAAGTATTATGGTCCGTACAAGGTGTTGGAAAAGATTGGTACTATGGCATACAAATTGGAGCTTCCTGTAGCTTCTCGATTGCACCCAGTTTTCCATGTTTCATGCTTAAAGAAGGTTATAGGCGACAAGCTCCCAGTTCAAACAATATTGCCAGAAATAGATGAGGAAGGAAAAATTATATTGGAACCGGAAGCAGTCACAGAAACAAGAAATCGACAGCTACGAAATCGACCAATTTCAGAGTATCTTATCAAGTGGAAGAACTTATTTGCTGAAGATTCCACATGGGAGGATGAGAATTTTATGCAGAAGTATCCAGAACTACTCAAGCGTTGAGGACAACATTTTTTTGAAGGAGAGGGGCATGTTGGGTCCCTATAATACTAGTGATTACCCCATTACTATTGTAGTTATACCCAATATTTATATTGTTGTGCCCTTATTACGCCCATATTGTTATTTCTGTGCCCCTTAGAATCCCTCTATTGTTATTTTTGTGGCTTTATATTATTATTGTTAGGTCGGCTGGATTATATTATGACTCCTTAGACTCCTATATATAGAAAGGAGGTTTTGTCATTTGTATCATCCAAGAATTGTTCATTTATGTAATGTAAAGGAGGTTGCCCCCTCGAAGAGGCTGAATTCTAAGGCGTTGATCTTTCTTTTCTATCTTTTCTTGAGCTGGTTTCGTAACATATTTCCTTCCTCAGGTGTGCTAAAACCAAA
This sequence comes from Pinus tabuliformis, assembly GCA_031772625.1. Taxonomy (NCBI): domain Eukaryota; kingdom Viridiplantae; phylum Streptophyta; class Pinopsida; order Pinales; family Pinaceae; genus Pinus; species Pinus tabuliformis. The sequence continues at coordinate 1,043,401,089 of CM062805.1, read as the reverse complement.
TCTCCAAAATCAAAGTTAACTTCTCTCCTTCTCAAGTCTGCTCTACTCTTGTACTTTATGTTGATGTCTTGTAACTATTGTTTTACCTGTTCATCTATTGCTTGCATCTTTGAAGAAAAATGTCCCCCTTCAACACTTCTCATCTCAGATTTTCCTAAATTTCTTAATTAAGATACTCCTCTTTGGTGCATTCCATAAACTATATGGAATGGACTCTGCCATGTATGATCCAGGTCCGGGTGTGAAGAAGGAGCCTTCCAAGACCTTTTATTTTCATGATGTGTTAAAATTGATTTTTAAAAGAAAATTAACAAAATACAGTTGCAGAATGTAAAGAAGAGGAACATAACAATCATCAGCACATGAGAACAAAAGTCGTTGATTACGGAGTTCTTCTAGGAGGGACTACGTCTCCGGGCTCCGATGTCAAGAGGGTGTAGGCTGCTGCATTATGTGTTGTCAATAAATATGATGTACATAGAGATGATGTCTTGATCATACAAGGAAGAATGCCCTCATGCAGGAGTGGCTCTAAGAGATGTTCCATAGCTAGAACTCTCAATCAAAAGACTCCTATCAGTATGACACAAAAACAAGCATGGTGTGCATCTCGCCAACATGGCACAAAAGGGATGTCAAAGAAAAACACATGCATGACGACAACAAGAGTATCCCAGCAACATACAACACGGGATCTCAAAGCATAACATAAAGAGTTATGACAAAAATTACATCACATAGAAAGATTCTGCATCAAATCAAGCAAGGAATCATGAAAACATGTGATAAACAAGATCTTGCATCAAACATCAATCATGGATCTGTACAACATAATGCAAAAAGAAGAAGTACATGAACACATCATATACCTCACAACCAAGGGCCATCTGAAGAAGTGGATGTCACACTGCTGAAGCTGCTCAGGCCATCGATCTCAAGGCATCGATCGTATGAAGATGACTGCCCGCACATGAATGTGGACATCTGCACTGGCACTTAGAAAAGTGACTAGAAGAAGAAATGAGAGAATAAGAAATTTGAAGCCACCATCAGATTTGTGGCGTCGATTAGTGCTAAATCGACTGTCCTAAATACGGATTCTGAGAAGTTGAGAATTCAGAGCTCAAGGAATCTTTTAGATTCCCTCGGGATTCCTCAAAGATTTTGTTTCAGGGATGGACTGAAAATCTGCTGCTTAGATGTCAAATCTGATTTCACCATTAGGATCTCTGCGGAAAACCTTGAAAAACAAGTATAAACTTGACCATATTCTGACAAAGTGAAATTTTACCTCCTTGGGAAAATTTCATGGCTCATGATTTTGCTCCCTGTTTTCGCTGAAATCATGGTTCCGCATGCATTCTAGAAATGAATGGAAGATGCAGAACTCAAATTGAAAAACGGATAGTGCCATCGTGTTCGTGGCGACAAGAGGTATAAAATCTATATAAAATTTGTCAATTTTTGAGAAGTTGAAAATTTTGCCCTCCTGCAAAATTCATGGTTCCTACATTAAAAAATTATTAAAATTGCCTCAATTTGCATGCCTGCTCCTGTCTCAAAATTCGTGCAGTCCTTCTCCCCCAGCGCTAGCAAAAATTGAGTTCTTAAATAACTTGGTTGGTGAAATTACCAAGAAATTTGTTTGGCATAGTTGGTAAATGGTTAATTTAGCGTAGAGGAGGTTATGAAGTCAAATCTTGCTCCTCCACAAATAACATAAATTTTGTTTTCAAACCATATATTAAAAACCACTTAACTCTTTAAACCTATACATGGTTTCTTTATTCAACCATCCTCGATCTGCGTGAGTTGGTTAATAGTTTGTTTTGAACACTGTATATATGCTCCCGTGATTTCATGTGGTCACCAACCCAACTTTCATAACCTTATGCCATCACGTGACTCCATTCAATACACGTTGCTTTGACTTTCGTTGTTTTAAAGTTTGTTGGGGTGGGTGATATGTTAATATATATGGAATCCTTTTAATAACCCATTCACGTTGGATCATTTGAAGTTTATAGCCATAAACCATACACATCCTTGCGCGGATCCCGAGACTTTTGGTTATAAGTTTGTTTATATATATATTATATTAACTATATATATATATATATATTTATATGCTAATTTGTTATACTTTTTTTTTGAAATATTTCCTTCTTCAGGTGTGCTAAACCCAAATCTCCAACTTCAAAGTTAACTTCTCTCCTTCTCAAGTCTGCTCTGCTCTTGTACTTTATGTTGCTGTCCTATAATTGTTGTTTTACCTGTTCATCTATTGCTTGCATCTCTGAAGAAAAATCTCCCCCTTCAGCACTTCTCATCTCAGCTTTTTCCCAAATTTCTTAATTCAGATACTCCTCTTGGGTGCATTCCATAAACTATAAGGAATGGACTCTGCCCTGTACTCCTGTTAGGAGAGTCATTATATGCATATTCAGTCTGTGCCAATATTTCATCCCATTGTTTTGGATGTTCACCTGTAAGACTTTTTAGAAGATTACCCAAGCTTCTGTTTACAACTTCAGTCTGTCCATCTGTCTGAGGATGATAAGCAGAACTGAAACTCAGTTTTGTTCCAAGCTTCTTCTACAATGTCCTCCAAACATGTCCAACAAATTTGGAGTCTTTGTCTAAAACAATACTCTTAGGTAGCCCATGCAATCTCACTATCTCTTCAACAAACAGATTAGAAATGTGAGTAGCATCACTGGTTTTATAACATGGAATAAAATGTGCCATTTTTGAAAATCTGTCAACCACGACATAAATTGAATCATTTCCTCTTTGAGTCTTTGGTAAGCCCAAAACAAAATCCATGCTTACCATATCCCAAGTTCTAGAATAGGTAATGGAACATACAACCATGTGTTTTGGCTTCTTCCTTTTGCATACTAACGGATTTTACAATTTTTCACATACTTCTCCACTTTAGTCCTCATCTTCGGCCATAAATAAAACTTGTTCAACTACTCATAAGTCTTGTTTGCACCAAAATGCCCTGGAAGTCCACCACTATGCTTCTCCTTGATTAAATTTTCCCTCATACAACAATTTGGTATGCATAGCCGATTTCTTTTAAACAACAACCCATTTTGCAAGAAATAATCAAGCCACTTACTCTTGTCTAACAAAACAAGAATTTTACAAGCTTCAAATGCCTCTTTAAAACCTATGTTTTTTTCATACAATTCCTTAGGAAAATCAAAACTCAACACTTGAATTTGACTTTCTTGAAGTAGTATGTTTCTTCTACTTAAGGCATCTGCTACTTTGTTTGATTGGCCATTTATATGCTTCAAGACAAAAATAAAACTTTGAAGATACTCTACCCATTTGGCATGTTGCTGATTAGGTTTTGGCTGTTGCATAATGTACTGCAATGCATGGTTGTCTGAATAAAGTATAACCTCTTTAGACATCAGGTAATGTCTCCAATTCTTCAATGACTGCACAACTGCATAAAATTCCTTATCATAAGAGGAATATTTCTTCTTTGATTCATTCAGTTTCTCACTGAAATAAGCTACAGGTTTGTCCTCCTGACTTAACACACCTCCAACGGCTTCTCCACTGGCATCACATTTCATTTGGAAAGGTTTATTAAAATCAGGCAAAATCAAAATAGGTTTTTCAATGATCTTTCTTTTCAACAGTTGAAAGTCCCTTTCTGCTTCAGCGGTCCATTTAAATGGTTGTTTATCTTTCTTTATAGTGTCGATAATAGAATCATTGATCTTACTAAATTTCCTTATGAATTTTCTGTAAAAACTAGCAAGAACATGAAAAATTATTACCTCAAAAACACTTTTTGGCAAAGGCCACTCTATTACTGCCTTGATCTTCTCTAGATCCATCTTTAATCCATTAGCGAAAACAACAAAACCCAAATACACCAATTCTTCCTTCATGAATGAACACTTCTTTAAATTTAGCAGTAATTTCTCTTGCTGCAACCTTTATAAGACATAATTTAGATGTCTCACATGTTCCTCCTTAGACCTGTTGTAAACTAATCTATCATCGAGATATACCATTACAAATTTACCAATAAATTCCTTCAAAACTTCATTGATAAACCTCATGAACATACTAGGTGCATTTGACAACCAAAAAGGCATTAGCAACCATTCATGCAATCCTTCATTTGTTTTAAAAGTGGTTTTCCATTCATCCCCTTCTCTAATGCTTATTTGATGATAACCACTTTTTAAATCTAACTTTGTAAAATATCTAGCTCCACTCAAATAATCCATCAAATCTTCGATTCTAGGTAAAGGAAATCCCTACCTGATTGACATCTTATTGATTGCTCGCGAGTCAGTGCACATTCTCCAGCCTCCATCCTTGTTTGGGCTCAACACTGTTGGCACTGTGAAAGGACTCATACTCTCTCTAATCAGTCCCTTGTCTAACAGTTCCTGAACCTATTTCCTGATCTCTTCATTCTTTGTGGGAGTCATCCCATAAGCTACTTTATTAGGTAGATTTGCTCCTAGAATCAAATCTATGTGATCACTGATTTTTCTAATGCGTGGTAACTCACAAACCATCTACAATGATATCACAATAACTGTCCAACATCTCTTATATTACAATTGGTAGATCAGAAACTTTAGTGTAAGTAATTGTTACCTTGGGATTGCAAATCAATGCAAAATTCACCTCATTCTCTTCAATCTGCTGCAGGTATTCTTTTCCACTTAGCAATAGAGTCTTCGGTTTAGACTTTCTTGATGCATCTTCTTCTTCCATAGGCAGTAATGTATGATTGAAACCATCTTTACCAAATTTATATGTGTTTCTTTTCCCATCATGCATAGCTCCTCTGTCATATTTCCAAGGTCTTCCAAGCAATATGTGACATACATCCATAGGCATCGCATCACACAAAATTTTATCTTTATACTTGCCCAACTGCAACTCTACTTCACATTGTTCATTTACTAACAATTGATGTCCCTTTTGTGGCCATGACACCTTGTAAGGTGTTGGATGTTTCTTTGTCTTCAATTTCAACTTCTCCACCACTTTTGTAGAGACCAAATTATCAGTGTTGCCACTACTAACTATCATCTGACAACATTTTCCTTGAACCTTGCATGCAGACCTGAATAAATCCTTCCTTTGTGCTGGTTCAACCACTTCCTTTGCTGGCTTTAGCAATAATTTGTTAACTACCAAAGATTCTCATCTCTCTGGTACATTTTCTTCTTCTATCATCACTGCTACTTCCTCGTCAATCTAAGCAACAATTTCATTTCTCTGAGGTGTTCTTGCATTTTCTAGGCACTCATAGGCTCTGTGTCCCAGCTTGTTCATCTGTAACATCTAACTTCTCTTCCTCTACCTCTGCCTGCTCTTCCTCTGGAAAAACTCCCTCTGTCACTTACATCACCTCCTATGGGTGCATGCTAACTTGAGCTGCTGCTAGCTCCATCTCTAGGTGTTGTATATCTTCCTCTACCACCTTGTCTTCCGCTTCCTTGGAAAGTACCTCTATTTCTGGCAGACTGCTTCCTCATGAGTTTTTTTCAGCCTTCAGTACCATCTGATAAGCATCTTCTACTGTTTTAGGAGACAGTACACTTATCTCATCTTGAATGTCCATTGTAAGACCATTCACATATCTGGCAACCTTCTCATCTGTATCTTGGATTTGTCCAGCTCTTATGCTCACCTTGTAGAATTCCTTTGTTTATTCCTTTACTGTCATAGACCTCTGTCTAAGATTCTGCATCTGTCTAAATAATGTTTGCTAGTAATCACTTGGCAGAAACTTACCTTTCAGTTTTTCCACCATCTTGTTCCAATTCTTAATTGGTTGTTTGCCAAGTCTTCTTCTTTCTGCCTGCACTCCATCCCACCAAAGTGCTACATGTCCTATCAACTTTGTGACAACAAACTTCACCTTCTTTTCATCCTCGGTTTCTTCATAATCGAAGAATTTCTTCATGTCATTAATCCAGTTTATTAATTCCTCAGGATTTAATCTTCCTGCATAAATTGAAACCTCAGTTATGGGTCTAGATGTGGATTTCAACACTGACTTAAAGAACCTTATCTCAGGAGTAACTTCTACAGGTTCCTCCTCTTCTGCAGCTCAACTTCAGGTTCACTGACATCTCCAGCATCTGCATCTCTCCCTGTTTCCATTGCTTCTAATCTAGCTTGCATCTGTTGCACAGCTTCCATCACTTCAGCATTTGCAATAGGTCTCCCTCTTCTACCACATCCTCTTCCAACTCTGAAAGCCATGATGGATTTATTTCTCTGAACCTTGAGACCCTATTCGATGTCAGTAGGCTGCTCTGATACCACAAATGGTGGCCGAGGTTCAGGCGAAAGAGACAAACATTGAAATTCGGAAATAATTTCTTCTAGTTCAAGTGGAATGTGTGCTTGGATTTCCTGTGTATTATCAGTCATCTACCTCTAGAGTTAGTTACTCCACTAAATTAGCAGAACCTCTAATTTAGCCGCAATCTCCAAATGCCTTACAAACCCCCTAAACATCACATATCGCATGTCGCAAGCTCACCGGTAAGGGTTCCTTTACTTATTAATGTTGCGATGCGATATTCATCAGCATGCTTCGTATCACGTGTTGCATTTCGCAACTCCGCCGGCCAGGTTTTTCACTCTTGAACCTTGCGATGCGATATTAACTAGTGATCCAACTGTCAACATCAACAGTGATCCGACGGTCACTGTGATATCGCATGGAAAGCTATGTGACAATACCACCTCATGGAGCCGATATAATTATCAACCCTAGTTTATAACGGTTCAGGTCCGGACTTGAGATTAACACCCAATGACAGAGGTTTTTAGAATCAACGGCTCGCGGGACTTCGATTAACACAAAGTTTAATAATAGGCTCAACCCCCACTGTTGACTATGTCACAATGCGTTGAAAATGAAATCAACGGTTAATAATGAGTGCGGGACTTCAGTCTTAGATCAAGAATTCATGCACTTCTAACCCTGCAGTCGCTAATACATGACAAAATCAAGGTAAATATGATCACACATAACAATAGAACTTTGAGGTTTAAACCAAACTGGAAATTCAAAGATACACAGAAACACTGTAGAGGGACACGACACCTCCGGGATTGATGAATTTCACACAAAAGATACACAGAGTTATGTTTTCTACAACTTAATCTTATATAGCCAAAACAAGTCGAATCAGTCAAATCCCCTTCCAATGATTTAGAACTTACATAAGTACTTGTTGATTAACAACTAGATCCTAAATCAAAGGATCGAACTGACTAATCCTATCTAATCTGCAAGATATTCTCCTCGAGAATCTCCACTACAACTAACTACTTGAATTTATTACATGATAATCCAAATCCTAGATTCTAGTTCAAATCCTAACTAGAAAGCTTCGTAAATTAATAGCTAAAGGACCCCACTCCTTTTCTTGTAAACTTTTTTTGGATTTTTGGAATAAGTTCAAAGCCTTTTGCCTTCAAGCCTCATGCTCCTGCATCATGTCTGTATGAACTACACGGGTCGGTGGTCTGTGTGGATGACCATTTCCTTCTCCATAATGTAGTACTTCCATTGATGGCAGGCCTGCACAATGGAATACATTTATTTATCGTAAGTAGAATACTTTCGGACTATGTCTGAAAGTTCTCAGTGTGGTAAGCCATTGGATGCCCCTGCTAAGTAATAACTTAATTAATAGCATAGTCAGAGGCATCTGTGTTAGTCTAAAATGGTTGCCACAGGTCTAGTAATGTGAGGATTAGTACAGAGCAGAGGTGATGCTTCAACTCAAAAAAATCCTTCTATTGGGTTTTGAACAAAAAAAAAATGTCTTTCCCACCACCCTTGGTGACTTGAATTAAAGGCTAAGTGATATGAGATAACCCCAACACGAACCTGCGGTAGAAATTCGCAAAACCCAGAATGCTACGGAACTCTGTTAGAGTTGTTGGGGCTGGTCAATCTTGAATGACTTGTATGTTGGTTGGGTCCACATGCACATCCTGCTCATCAATGATGTAGTCGAGATATTGAACCTCGGTAATGCTAAAACTGCATTGTTTCCAAATTGGCACATATCTTGTGTTGTCGCACGGTTTGAAGGACCTGTCGAATATGGTGGAGGTTCTCTCCCCAACTCTGGTTGAAGATCAAGAGGTCATCTAAATATACCACCATGAATGCATTGGTGAAAGGTCATAAGATGTCGTCCATCAATATCATGAAGGTTGTGGTGGCATTCATCAACTTGAAACGCATGACCAACCATTCGAAAAGGCCCTCCTTCTATTTGGTGGTAGTATTCCACACATCAGAGGGTTTGATAGGCATGTGGTGATAGCTGGAATTCAAGTCAATTTTTCTTAAAATACTTGGCCCCCATGAGATGGTACAAAAGGTCATCAATCCATGGGATTGAGTACCTATCCTGGAAAGTGATCTTGTCTAACATCTGACAGTCAATACAGAGTCTCCATGTCCTATCCTTCTTTTATACCAATAAAATTGGTCTCCCACATGGTGAGTAGCTTGGCCTGATGTGCCCTTTCAGCAACAACTCCTGAATATGCCTCTTGATCTCATTGTTCTCCAGAATAGAGTGTCGATAGATCAGTGCATTGGGTCGCGGCATGCCCAGGGTTAGATCGATGGAGTGCTTGACCTAAAAATGCAGAGGTACCCCTGTAGGTGAGGTGAAAATTTCCCTGTACTCCTCCAAAACCATTTCCATCTATTGTTGTTGTGCGTATCTAGAAGTCATGGCCACTACCTTATTCTTGCCCTGAGGGGATATCACAAGGAAAATAAATTTCCTGATCTAGGAAATAATCTTATTTCATTGCTTTGGAGTGATCAAAGAGATGGTGGTAGGAAGGGCTACCTCTGGTATCCTGTACAACTCATTGCCCAAAGTAAGAATCATAGAGTGAGGTCTAGCCTCATCATTAGGGGAATTTTGACGTCTAAAATGGGCCTCCTAAGAAAAATGTACAACCCAAATAAACTTTATAAGAACCAATAGGATTCAAGATGATGATTTCAACCATGGGGGATGATTCACCATTTTTGGAGTAAAAAAGTAAAATGATTAAAAAATAATAAAATAATAAAAGTACTCTTTTAACTCGTATTTTCAACTTATCTCCCTATGGTTTTACTCAAATTTCGAGTGTGAGTACTTGTTGGATGCAAAATTTCATTCACCATCCAAGGAGTACCTTTGTGAATAATTTTGATGGACTCTACTACATGAAAAATTAGAAATACATGATAAAACGTGATTGAAACCATGTTTTTCATGTATTTCTCATTTTTTGTGTAGTAGGGTCCATTGAAGTATGCAAAATGAGCACTCCTTGGATGAGGAATTAAATTATGCACCCAAAGAGTGTTTTTTCTCGACATTTGAGTAAATCCATAGGGAGATAAGGTGAAAATACGAGTTAAAAAATATTTTTTTCTTTTTCTTTTTTTTCCCTCTAAAATTTGATGATGTAATGTAATCTTATTTTATTATTTCCACTATTATTCTATAATTTCCGTAGGAGGCCCATTTTATACCTCAAAATTCCCCTAATGAGACAACATGTCACTTCCACAAGTATGGTTGTTTTAATAATACATCACAAACTTCAAGGAGCAACATCACACAATACCTCATCCGTGAAGGGCTTAATACCTCATCACACAATACCTCATCCGTGAAGCCACCCGATGGTGTAAGGTTGTGGATGTCTTGTCTTTAGTAGGCCCAACCACTTCATGACCTCCACTAAAATGAGGTTCTTTTGGCTACCGCTATCGACAATGAACCACAGTGGAGGACCTCCATGAGGGATCTGATGGTGAGGCACTGGCCTCACAGTTTGAGCTGGATCTCTCGCTTATCGCATGCATGGTTTCATCCAAGGTGGGATGTGTGTGGTACCTAGACAATGGAGCCTCATTCCACATGTTAGGTGACAAGAATCTTTTTAGTACCTTGGAGGAGAAGGATCTGCAGATGCGGATCGAGATGGGCGATGATGGAAAGTATCATGTTTTAGGTGAAGGTACGGTTGTGTTTCAGAGGGAGCATGGAGCTCCCCTCACCCTGACTGATGTAAAGTATGTACCAGGTCTAAAGAAGAATCTTGTGTTTGTCACTATGCTAGAAGATAAAGGCTATGATGTAGTCTTTAGTAAAGGAAAGGTATTCCTGAGGCATATCGGTACTGGACAGACAAAGCGAATAGGGATTCCAGTCAAGAATCTCTACAAGCTGGAGGTAGACGATTGTGCTGCTTTGAGTTCCAAAGCTGAGATGGTGCAGAGCCAAGATGTTGGCGAGCTATGGCATAGAAGACTGGGCTACTTGCACCATGGAGCCCTGAAGATCATGTAGCAGATTTCTACCTGATTACCCAAGGGAAAACTTGAGCAGACGACTACATGCAAAGGTTGTACCTTGGGTAAGTATGCAAAATATTCCTTTCCGTATCAAAATAGTAGAGATGGAGAAATCCTGGAGCGAGTTCACTCAGATGTTTGTGGACCTTTCTCTAGAGCCTCCACCACTAAAAAAAGGTATTATGTTATCTTTATTGATGATTTTTCTCGTAGATGCTGGACCTAATTCATGCAAAAGAAGGATTAGACCTTCTTCAGGTTTTGTGAGTTTAAAGCCTTGGCATGGAAAGAATCTGGAAAGAAAATAAAAGCCTTGCGTAGCGACAATGGTGGAGAGTATGTCTCCCAATAGTTTAAATACTTCTGCGCTGCAGAAGGAATTAAATGGGAATTGATGACACCCGATAACCCATAGCAGAATGGGGTGGCCGAAAGGAAGAACAGATTGATTGTGGGAGCAGCTCGAGAGATGTTGCATGACCAAAGCCTACCATTGCATTTGTGGGCTGAGGCATGCAATACAACAATATACTTCCAGAACAAAAGCCGAAACCGTATACTGGGAATGAAGACACCTATGGAGGCCTATTTCGGGAAGCGACCTGATGTAAGTCACTTCTGAATCTTTGGATCATCAGTTTACTGTCATGTGACCAAATATGCCAAGAAGAAGCTAGACCCAACAACTGAGTTGGGAATACTTGTGGGCTACATAGATACACCCCACAACTATTGGGTGTACCTGCCTTCCACTCAGAGGATAGTGGTACATAGGGATCTGAAGTTCGACGAGCAGAAATCCATGTGCTTATCACTTGAGAGGGAGCTCAAGTTGCATGCAGATGAGGAACTTTCAGTTCCTAAGGAGGAGGAGCCTCAGATTGATGTGGAGCAGCCGCATGCAGAGGATCCGAGAGTGGATACATCCACTCATGCTGAGACTTCCAGAGATGGGTAGAAATGCTCAAGGGAAGTTGACAGGTTGATGCTGGATGCGCGGGAGAATGTGGGACATCCATCTTCTCAGCGTAGACAGAGGAGGTCACTTGAGCGGTACACTGGGTACATGGCCCTAGTTGGGGAGTGTGTAGATACCGAACCTTCTTCATTCGAGGAGGCAGTGCAGCAACCATTCTGGGTTGATACAATGGTTGATTCTGGGTTGATACAATGGTTGATACAATGGCAGCAACCATTTATGTCAATGATTTGATTTTGACAGGTGATGATCAGCTGATATAGTCTTGCAAGGAGGACCTTGCAAGAGAGTTCGAGATGAAGGACATGGGCCTTATGCACTACTTTCTAGTCATGGAGGTGTGGCAGAAAGATGGGGAAGTATTTGTGTCTCAAGGCAAGTATGCGAATGAGATACTCAGGCGCTTTCACATGGAGAAGTGCAATCCCATGCAGACTCCTCTAGATGGGAACCGAAGGAAGGAGGATGCTACTTCAGGTGAGGTAGTAGCTGGTATTATTTATCAGCAGCTGGTGGGCTCACTTATGTATCTGGTGAACACACAACCTGACTTATGCTTTGTGGTGAACCAGGTGAGTCAAGCTATGGTTCAATCTACCAAGCTGTTTTGAAAGGCAGTGAAGCATGTGCTGAGATACCTCAGAGGCACATCTCAGTTCAGATTGTGGTACAGACAGACAGAGGGAGTGAAGCTTTAGGGCTTCACAGATGCAGATTGGGCATGGAGTCCATCAGACTGGAAGAGCACTTCTGGAGGAATCTTCAACCTTGGTTCAACTGCATTTTCTTGGTACAACAGGAAACAGAGATCAATTGCACTTAGCTCAGCAGAGGCTGAATACATGGCTGCTAGTCAGGCTGCATGTGAGGCCATTTGGATATGGAAGATTCTAGTGGGATTGTTTGTTTAGATGATGGATCCTACAGTGATCTACTGCGATAACCAGAGTTGTATCCAACTCTCTGAGAATCCAGTCTTTCATGACAGGTCCAAGCACATTGATATCTGGTATCACCATCTTCAAGGCTGTGTGGTCAAGGGGATCATGTTGTTGCTGTATGTTTTGACCGAGGAATAGGATGCAGATATTTTGACCAAGGCATTGTCAAAATGCAAGTTCGAGTTCCACGGAGACAAGATTGGGGTTACTGATAATCCCTTTCTTGTTGAGAGGGAGTGTTGAAAATAGCAACAAGAAATGCTAAAAATAGAATTGCTAAAAATAGCACTGCTATAAATAGTAGTTCAGCTAGTGTTGATCTTAGCAGCAATGGATGGAAAAATGGAAGTGCTAAAAATAGCATTTCGGGATACCTTCATATTTTAGTCAGTCCCTAAACTAAAATAGTGAAGTAAAATTTGAATTTGATCTTAACAGTTGTTTGTAAAATAATTAATTAATTCATCTTGAGTTAATTAGTCAAGGAAAATCAAACATGAAGTCTATGTGGGGACATGCAACAATTTCTTCATTAATTGAGGAATTTATCAATCAGTTAAAGAGATAAGGATGAGTTGTAATATTGAGTTGTAATTAGTTGGCTTAGTTAATTGAGTCAAGTCCAGTTAGATTAATTCAAACAGTTTGTTGAATTAATGTAAGTTCAGTTAGTTAATTCTTGCATGCATGAAACTACTGCACTTCAGATAACTGAGTATTCTCTCATAAATAACTCATGCATGTCAGTTCAGATAGAGACCCAGTTGAGATCAGATGGAGGGGCAGTGTACTATCAGTTGCTAGAATATTCCATTGTGAATATTCCTTGCATGCAGAAGGAATTCTTTCCTTGAGGTTTGCGTAGTTACTTCTTCAGGTTTTGTGAGTGCGATGAGGCCAATTCACACATGCGGCTTCACTAGACTGCAATAAAAACTGCGCAAGGAAATAGGAGGCTTGGAGTGCTTGAGTAGGACATATACTATGTCTATTCAGTCTGTGAGTGGTATTGTTTGATTGCAGAGAGAGCAGGATAGCTTGAGAGTTGATTCTTTTTGTAACTTGAACAAGATTTCCACTTGTATGATAATACAGAGAATGGGGTTTTAGGCTGAGGCTTTCCCCGGGTTATTTCTTTTGTGTTATGTGTGATTGATTTCTCATTCTCAGTTATATGTGTTCTCTTGATCTTGCTCAGTTCGATTAAGCTTCCACAAAGTGTTGTAGAAGTAGATCTTGTACCGTGTTTTATTATATTGCATAATCTGTTGATCTACAGTAGGAATTACTACAGTTTCAGGATGTGTTTGTAGTAGATATTTTATAGTTTCCTCCTCACAGAGAAGTGGAATTTTCTATTGAGTTAGGATAAGGGGAAACACCAGCATCGAAAGCACCGTATAGGATGAGCACTCCAGAGTTAGTAGAGTTAAAGTTGGAGTTAAAGGAAATGCTTGACAAAGGATACATTAGGCCAAGTGTGTCATTATGAGGTGCAATGGTGTTGTTTGTGAAGACGAATTATGACACTCTCAGGCTATGTATTGATTACAGGAAATTGAATAAGGTAACCATCAAGAATTGTAGGTATTTGTTGTCGATATTTGATGAATTGTTTGATCAACTGAATGGAGAAATAGTGTTCTCAAATATTGATATGAGATCAGGATATCATCAGGTACACATCAAAGAAGTGGACATCTAAAAGGAATCTTTCCAGACCAAGTATGGGAATTATGAGTTTTTTGTAGTTCCATTTGGTTTTACTAATGCTCCAACTACCTTTATGTGGTTGATGAATAGTGTGTTGTTTCCTTATCTGGAAATCTTTTTTTTTTTGTAATTATTGATGACATCTTCATATATTCTAAGAATGAGGAAGAACAAGTCAAATAGTTAGTAGTAGTATTGAGATTGCCGAGAGAGCATTAGTTGTATGCTAACCTGAGTAAATGGAGTTTCATTCAGACAAATGTACATTACTTGGGGCATGTTGTTTCCAAGGAAGGTATAAGGGTGGATCTAGAAAAGATAAGGGTTATCATGGAGTGGGTTGCTCCTAGATATGTTGATGAGGTAAGATCATTTATGGGGCTAGAAGGTCACTACAGGAGGTTCATCAGGAACTTCTCTTACATTTCATATCCTATTACATCACTATAGAGGCAAGGTAAGAAATTTGAATAGATAGAGGAATGTGCAGTAATTTTCGAGAAAATTAAACAATTATTGACGAAACCTCTAGTGTTAAAGATTACAGATCGAGACAAATATTTTGTGGTGTGTATAGATGCTTGTAGGACAGGACTTGGTAGATTCCTTATGCAGGAGGGATGGATAGTATGCTACAAATCCAGGAAATTGAACAAGCATGAGAAAAATTATCCGACACATGATCTTGAGTTGGCAGTGATCATTGAAGCATTGAAGATGTGGAGGAACCATCTTCTTTGAAGGAGGTTTTTATTAATGAGTGATCGCAGTGGATTGAGGTATCTATTTGATCAACTGAATCTGAATGCCAAGCAAGATAGATGGTTGGACATGATTGCTGATCTTGGATTTGAGATTAGGGACACCAAGGGTAAGGAGAATAGGGCTGCAGATTCTCTTAGCATGTGGATACAGGTGAATCATATAGCAACTATCAGTTCTTATGGGACATACTTACATGATCAGATCTTATAGGCAGGATAGGAGGATAATAGGTACATGGAGCTTAGGCATAGGTTAGAGTGGAGTACAGGTGAGCGGTATGTGCATTATCATCTTATAGAAGATGGTTTGATATGATTTAGGGACAAGATATATGTGCCAGACAAAAATGATCTGAAGAATATTATCTTGCGTGAGTTTCATGCGAAACCATATTTAGGTCACTCAGGATACCAGAAGACATTGACAATAATGAAGAATTTTTATCATTGGTCAAATCTGAAGAATGATGTGGTTGAGTTTGTGGCTAGATGTTTGGATTTTCAACAGGTAAAAGAAGAATGTAAGCATGCTGGTGGAGCACTACAGTCGATTATGATTCCAGAGTGAAAGTGGGAGGTAATTTCCATGCAAATCATTATCGGTTTGTCGAGGACATATAGACAACATGACTCCATCATGGTAGTAGTGGACAAGTTGACAAAGGTAGTGCACTTCATTTTAGTAAAGTCTACATATTTAGCTAGTGACATGGCACATGTATTCATTAGAGACTTGGTGAGGTTACATGGTGTCCTGCGAAATATTTTATCAAATAGGGATGCTACATTTACTTCCAGGTTTTGGAAGGAGCTATTTGCAGGTTTGGGTACAGAGTTGACCTTTAGGACAACTTATCATCTCTAAACAAATGGACAAAGGGAGAAGGTCAATATGATATTGGACAACATGTTCAAGATGTATGTGATGCATCAAAATAGGAGATGGGAGCCGAAACTTGCATTTGTTGAGTTTTCTTACAAAAATAGGTACCACGAGTCACTGGGGATGATTTAATTTGAGGAATTCTGTGGGTGGAGTTGTATCACTCCCATCAGGTTGACTGATCTAGTGAACAAGGTGTTGATAGGACTACATATGTTGGTAGTTATGGAACATGAAATGTAGGTAATCAAGAAGAATATAAAGACAACACGTGACAGGAAAAAATGTTATGTAGTCAGAAAAAGATGTTTAAGAAGTTTTAGGTTGGGGAATATGTGTACTTGCGCATCAAACCTAAGAAGATTTCCTTGAGGATTAGATCATGTGCCAAGATCAAACCTTGGTTTTGTGTACCTTTCAATATTCTTGGAAGCATTAGACCAGTAGCCTATAAACTTGCAATGCCTCTGACAATGAAAGCCCATGATGTTTTCCATGTGTCATTCCTTAAGAAGTATGTTAAAGATGTTGATCATGTCATTGACTGGTCTGTATTGGAGGTGGAACCAAAAGGAGAATTCCAACCAAAACCTCAGTGTATTTTGCAGAGAAAGATGCTCATGCTCCGACACTAGGAAATTGAGCAGGTTAAAGTGAAACAGAAGCACTTTGGGCTGTCTGAAGCTACATGGGAGATGGAGGATCAAATGTGGGTTATGTATCCTTCTCTATTTATTGTTAGAGTGAATGTTTTTTGCATATGTTGTAATGTGATGTTTTGGTATATGTATACATGTATATGGTTGTAAATACCACCATGAGCTATATTATAAAGCTCCAAAAGCTCCAATAAGTGGTATGGGTGTCATGTTGTTATGGTTGTTATATTTTTATGTTTGTCATGTTTGTTTGTTTCTTAGCTAGTTGATCATTGTAAATACTGAAACAAGCTAAGTTATAAAGCTCCATGGGCAATATGTTTTTCTTTCAGTGGTCTTGTTTGTTGTAGGTGCCAATCAACACTCAAGATGGTGTTCCCCCAAGGGAGAGGGTTATGTAATAGCAATGGTAAAATTCATGTAATAAAGTTAATAAAGGAAAACTAATAACCAAGGTCATGGGACACGTATTCGAAGCTAAATGTTGGGAAAAAAAATCCTATTTTGGGTGTTCAATTGGTTTATTATGGATAATAATTTGGCAAGGGAAATTCCAAAGGCTTTGGAAAGATAAAATGGAATTTTTGGCAATTTATTTATGAAAATAATGGAAATTAGGAGAAAAGGAAGGTGAAAGGTCACAGGCTGCATCTGAGGAGGAAAATGAAGGAAAATAATGCAAAAATGAAAAAATAGAGGCCTCATTAATAAAAAGGCTTTTGAGGATCAGTTGGTACCTTTTGTCAATTTAGTTTTGGAACTCTCGCTCTCTACTCTATCTCTCGCACTCTTGGACATATATACTTTTCTTTAAGAACTCTAGCATTGGAACAAGGTAAGAAAAGGAAAGACAAACAAGGAAAAGGGAAGAAAATATCAAGCAAGGAAGAGCAGGATAAGCAACTACAACGGGATTACGTACATATATCGATTTTCATGTGATTTCCTTTCTAGATTTGGCATGCATGGGTCATGCATGTGTGGTTTTGGCTCTCTTTCTATCACTGGCATAGGTTTTCCTAGGTGTAGTAGTGTTCTTCAACTTTTCCTTTTTATTTCTGGATAGCCATGGTGTGTTGTATTCTCTTGTATTTTGTTGAGATAGATTGCTGGATGGACTCGAACTTGAGTGGGGTGGTCTTATGATTATTCACAAGGCCTAGGAATCTCAGGATAGGATACATGGTAAAGCCTGGCTCTAAATACCTTAATTGAACCTAGAAATCCTCGACCGGTGAATGGTGGGATACACGATAAAGCTCAGAGGTGAATTGATTGAGCTCGGGAATCCTTAGTCAGTGAATCGTGAGATACATGGTAAATCTTATATGGGAGTACTCTTGATTGGGCCTAGGACTCCCTTGACGGTGATGGCGAGATAAATGGTAAATCCCAAATGGTGGAGACCTCGTAGGTCTGGGAATCCCTTGACTAGTAATGGAGAGATATATGGTAAACCCGAGCGGTTGAGATAGACAAATTCCTCACAGTTTAGGTGGAGAGATTCAGAGGCATTGATGCTTGTTTAAGGCCTAGTGATGCATTGGGGATTGCAGTAAAGCGAGGTTGTATTCGTGAGGGTTTGGGACTAGTGATCCAGTGGGGATTGTGGTAAAGACTAAGTAAGCCCTAGTTGGTTTTGTTGAGATTCCCACATTCATGCTTCAAATATGGCATGGGGGTGATTAGTTGAAGGAAATATTTGGTTCAACCTAATAGAGTCCGGTGGTTCATGAAAATCCCAAACGTTGCTAGATTTTTCACTCATTAATAAGAGCTTCTTCTCCTTGGTATTTCGTGCGTAGATGTGTTGGTTCATATCTTATTCTTATGGTTGTTATATCATTTTTATTTACGTTGGTTATATGCTAGTTATGAGTATGTTTTATGATAGACTTCATGTATGGTTATCATCATGTTTTTATTAAAAAGTGATTGTACAATGAATGTATGACCTAATAGATTATAATTTAGCTATTGTGATATGGAAACAATCCTCCTTTACGAATCTCATATAAGTAAGAGACCCCTATGCTCAGATATGTTGTTATGACCTGTAGGTTACATATTTGTGACATGTTCGATGAAGTGCATATGATCGCTAGTAGCAGTCAAAACCAGTACTTGCACCAGTGATTGCATTAGTATCTTTGTTTCATTATTATTATTTGTTTATGAAAGTTTCATGAAGGTTTGGGTAGTTGCCTAAGATCTGGCCCTGAGAAAGTGGCTAGGAGTCTGAGGTTGCTGGCACATAACTGCCTGAAAAATTCCACAGGTGCTGGCATGCCTTGTTGTGGGAGTGACTGGAAGGCCTCACTCGCATGCATGACTTGTCATGGGAGTAGCTGACAGTCCAGATTAGTGAAATGTCAAGTTTCCTTAGGGGTTGGTCACTTAGAACGGTTGGTTGGCTCCGTAAGGTTCTATAACATGTACGGAAGTTCAGTTTGGATCCACTATGTATGTTTTGCTTCCTTAATTGTACATGGGGAGTTGAATCACATCATTGTAGCCTCTCATCACATTTTTATCCTTGTGGACCAGTTAGCTTAGGTAACTATCGAAGGAGGGTGTTACACCAACTCAAAGCTGATAAGTGACAACATCTTTAGTGATGTGAAAGAGGACATAGTTGGGTTGACCGAAGAGGTTGTCATACAATTTTAATCTTAGGAAGAAGAAGGAGATGCAAGTGTAGGACCAAGCAGGCAAGAGAAGGAGGAATGTGAGGAAGCTGAGAATTTTAGTTTGATGTAATGTTTTTCATATGTTATATTGTGTTGTTTTTACATTAGGCGTTTTCTTTAGAAATTATGAGAATTATTAGTGTTTTGTAATAGTGGTCAAGGCTTGTAGAAGGAAGAAATTAGAATTATGGATGTATTGGGACATGGAAATCGATGCACAAACTGCACTTCCCTCATCTGCTCTCTTCCTCATTCCATATTCATCTCTCCCTTGTCGTGCCCTATCTCTCTCGACCTCTATCTCTCAATGTTTTTGTTCTTACCCCCCTCTCTTCCCCCCTTCAATTCCATCTCTCTCCCTCCCTCTCTCCTCCTCTCTCCCTTCCTTCCCCTCTCTCTGTTTCTCCCCCACATCTATGTCTCTCTCTCCCGTTGTATTCACCATTCATCTAACTCTCTTAAATATGATCCCATTGTATTGCATTTAAGAAAGTATCTAAATTTTTTGTTCTTACCCCCCTCTCTTCCCCCCTTCAATTCCATCTCTCTCTCCCTCCCTCTCTCCTCCTCTCTCCCCCCTCCTCTCTCCCTTCCTTCCCCTCTCTCTGTTTCTCCCCCACATCTATGTCTCTCTCTCCCATTGTATTCACCATTCATCTAACTCTCTTAAATATGATCCCATTGTATTGCATTTAAGAAAGTATCTAAATTAAAAAAACATAATTGGTTGTAAAATATTAAACCTATAATTTCGATCAATCATGTAAAAGAAAATACAATAATAAAAATCTTAAAAGAATCATGCACTGGCTTTCCCATATCATTGTGAGTCACTTTGATTTCCCTCTTCACTTGGATCCTATTAAGAGACATCTATCCTGGTTCTTTACTATATTTTGACATATGTATATACAAAAATATTCTCATTTTTAATTTATTAAAATTTCTATGGGATTGAGGGTTTAGTGATACCTCAAAAGTGATTATAACCTATTTTCTTTTATATTTAATTAAAAATATTATAAAATTAAATTAAAATAAAGTATTTATATTTAAATTTTAAAAGAAGTCATGGTTTTAGGGCATGTGGTATTGATAAGCCCTCGCATTGGCCCATGGTATTGATAAACCATGGTATTAGTCCATAGTATTATGATTCTCTTCCCTCCTCCTCTTTCCCTCCCTCTCTATCTTCCGCTTCTAGATATTGGTCCATGGTATTGTTAAAAAATCTATTTATAGGTTTTTAATATCACGGTGAATATTCATTATTAAAAGTCTTGTTATATTGTAAATATTAAATTATTTTTTTTTTTAAATGGGAGGGGCTAGTTCCCTACAGAAGCATTATGGGCCCTCTTTTTTAGATATATTGGTACAAATGTGGCTGACAGCCGTCATCGGGGTCATCGGGGTCTCCATGATCAGAATACGCTGCAGCAATCTCCACAGGACTCGATCGCGGTCAGGGGGCATGCAAACAAACCTCCCCGACCATTACATCGTGCGCTCATGCGCTTAAATATTAAATTCTTATGCACTTATTAATTAAATAAATCGCTATTTTAATTTATATGGTAAAATAGATTTTAATTTATAATTACAATTTATATGTTATATATTTTAATGTATATATATATATATATATATATATATATATATATATATATATATATATATATATATATATTATATTTTTTTTATCGAAAAATTTGTTCTTGATTTTATTAATAAAAAACAAAATTACATTTAAAAAATATCTCACAGCTCAGCCCACATCTACCTATGAAAAAAATTTGAAAATTTTAAACATGTTTTTGGATCAAATTTACTTAAAATACCACACCTTATATTCAACTTTTATCATAATATAGTTTCTAGATGCAAAATACCACACCTTATTTTCTCTACTATCTAGGTGGAAAATATTACGAGTCAGTCACAAATAGTAAGGAACAATTTATCAATTTTATTTGTTGTATTTCTTATGGAGTTGGTGGGGGAGTCTCCTTTGGATGGAATTGATATATGAAATCTATGCTCACTTGGGCTGGTAGATATATGAAATCTATGCCACTTGGGCTGGTAGATCAGCATAAAGAAATATACCTCAATATAAGTCAAACAACCTGAAAATGAAAAGTTGAAAAAAAAAACAAGGGTGAATGAGATGGAAAGTTACAGTTTCCAATACCTTCATATTGGAAGTTCCTCTTATTTCAAAAGTTAAAATGGGGGGGTGCCTTAGTTATGCCTCTATCACAAGAATTAGTAGGTGCCAAACCTATTTGGTAAAAACCTCCATCAATTTGTACAACATATGTGGATACGCACATTTTTTGTATAGAACCAAATACTTCATTGCTGTTTTCCCCTACCCCTAACTTCGTAGTCTGAAGCTGCATATGTGCCTTGCTTTCCTTCATCAACAATAATAATTAATGAATCCATTGGCCTACTTACCAAATCTAGAGGAAAGAAGGAGAGGACTTACGAAGTGCATTGGTATTGACACTTTGGCACCTATTCTTACCTGCAATTGCCCCAAGTACATAATTATTTGGCCGCATTTCTCTTATTAAATGAAAAGTGCCAAATTCGGTTTTACAAATTCATTGTTCTAATATTTGAGTTGTTGTTTAAATGGGTTTGTGTTTAATTACAGGGTTTTGTGAAGGTTTTGTTGCAAATTGACAAAAGTGATTGAGTCAAGAAAGGTCGAAACCATGCTCTAGATGTCATTATTGGAAGGAATCATAAAGAGTCTAACAAAAATATAATAGTCAGTAATCCAGCTAGCAATACATGATGCACTATCATGAAAGTGCTACTTTTACTCCTTGCTGGTGTTGTCGAAGAATCCTCTACCTTTACTCCATACTCCTTTTTCTATCCAAGAATCCTCTGCCTACTTTCCTGAAAAAAGAGAATGCACATAAAGATCAAGTATTGGAAGGGAGTGCACACATGAAGATCAAGTATGAGATGTTGTTGAGCCAAGAATAAAAGTGAAGATAAGGAGAAAAGCCAAGTACAAATTCTTAAAATAATAATCTGCGGGAGTTAGTGTGATTTTAGTAGGAAACCCTGACAATAACTATGTGGGAAGGATGCAAAATGGCTCACATGCCAACAATGTGTTCCAGAACATTGATCATCTAGCCTAACAATAAAAACTTAAAAATAAAACATTAGTATATGGTATTTAGGTGTCGGTGCTCAAAATGAAGATAATACAATACCTAAAAAAGCCTTAGGATATGTTGTAAAGTTAATCCAATGCCCAAAATAAAGCTCAGGATATGTTGTAAAATTAATGCATTGTTCCAATTAATGGAAAGCAGGGTTGAAATAAGAGGTTCACTTGGTTTCCCAATCAAATAGAAAGAAATGTTGGAAATACTGGGGGGGGGTGAATCGGTATTTCTTTTTTCGACTATTGTTTTACCAGTTAAACAATTTATATTCAGAACACAAGATGAACAACAATAATAAATGATTTTATTAATATAAACTTTGGAGTAAAATAGATACAATATATAAGTGGTTGCAATCAGTTGCCAAGCTCCAGCTCGAACTTTGGTGGGGCTCCAACCTCCAGAGCACCAACTCTATTTTGCCAAGACACCAACCTTGGACTTAGGAGCACCAACTCACAAGGACTCCAATCCTTCCTACTTCTAAGGCATCAACCCCAAGGACTCCTATCCTTCTTGCTTCTGAGGCACCAGCCCCAAGGACTCCAATCCTTCTTGCTTCTGAGGCACCAGCCCCAAGGACTCCAATCCTACTTACTTCTGAGGCACTAGCCTCAAGGGTTCTAACCCAATCTTGTCAAGGTTCATTTGATAGTAATGTTCTGCTCTTAGAACTGTTCTCTATTGAGTTCTATCTGATTATAGCTTCACTGCAGTCTCCAAGCTACAACATCAACAACAACCAATCTTCTTATGAAGTAGTCTTCCCAATTCTTCATACTGCCCACACAGAGTGTCCAATACCCTTCATGACTTCTGATAATGTCTTCACATAGCTTTAGTCAGTCTATTGTTAGCTGCACTAAACTCTGCATAAAGAACAACTTTCTGTTCAAACTTATGTTCTCTACTGACTACCTCAGCCCTTCGACTGTCTGCTGTCCTATTGCCCCTTCGGCCCTCTTTCTGTTCTGCTGGACCCTCTCACTACTTCTGTCTCCTCCAGCTTATTTCCATAGTGTTCAAGAGCCTTCTTCAACCCAGCCAACCATTTAAACAATTCTTTTTTCTTATATCTGACACCCCTGGCCTTTGGCTTCCTTTCTCCACAGGCTCTTCGGCTTCCTCAATGCTCGCTTATCCTGTCAGTTTCCTCCTTGGTCGCTGTCATTTCCTCTGCGCTCGCTTGCTTCTTCGGCTTCTCGGCTTTCAGTTTCCTCTGTCTATCCAAGCGTTCCAATATTCACAGGACACTTTCAAGAGGAAGAGAGGCCGTATACACAGAGAATACTTATTACAAGTTAAAACCTGTAACAATGCTCCTTTTATCAATGATTGTAGGCATACGCAGAGACAACTTTGTTTAACGGACAACCACATCCCAATCGCAATCGCAATCAGCTTGATTCAGCCTCCTGAACTATCAGGTGTGTTTTATAGTGCAGTCTCGCCTTCAAACTACGCGCAAGCCAAATATACACATACACAGGAAATATGATAAAAAGTAGGCGAAACTTGTTAAAGAGCGGACTTCAAATTATTTTACCTGCGTCTATTCCTGTATTGGGTCCGAACTTAAATTGCAATCAGCGATTCGTAACTCTCGGGGGTCCTTTATATATTGGACCCATGACTTCGTCAATGGCCAATGACCGATCCACCATTGGACGTGATATTATAATAGGGGGCTATATAATAGGACCATCTAGTGCACATACATTATCGCAATCGCCACATTCTGAGGTTCTTCTATAAGTCGAACCTAAAACATTGCCGATGGTCGATGGTCGATATCGGATGCGATATTATATTAAACTGTTTATAATAGGTCCGTTGGGTACACAGCTCTATCGCAATCAGTGCTTCCATGTGGAAAGGCTTCATAATATATGCGATATGTGATGGATGCGATGATAGATTCACTCATATTGCAATGTGCGGCGGGTCCACATGGATAGGCATTGTAGTCGGGAGTTGCCCCTGGAGGAGGTCCGATGCGATATCGCTATCAGCGATCGCAATGGAACGCTTGACATATTGTAGCACCCGCTTCCGAAGTGTCGATGCGATAATCGCTATTGGTAATCGCAAGTCGCACAAAGTCAAGGCTCAATGTTAATGTAGACCCCTCATAGCGATGCGATGTGCCAGACCTGATACAAATCAACACTCCCATGTATGTATGATATATGCTCCTCCACCTATATCTGCAAGCATATAATTCTTTTGTGGCCCAATAGCTCCCAATGTTCCTCTGTTGCTCCGATGGCTGTCTGCGTCCTCTGTTATCTTTGTTTGCTTCTGTACTTTGGCATATATGTATGGTATATATATGGCTCCTCTGTAGCTCCGATAGCTCTGTGTGCTGCCTCCCATGGCTATGTTCTTCTTTGGCATATATATGGCATATATATGCTCTGTTCTGCTCATTCAGTTTGCTCCTGTAGCTCTGAGAACTCAGTTTTGGCATATATATATGGCTCCTATTACATATATATGTGGCTCCTCCTGTAGCTCCTTTTGGTCCAATGTGTCTTTCATAGACCTCCTTGCATATATGAATGCCTCTCTTGCTCTGATATCTTGCAATATGCTTTGATATGCCTCCTTTGGTAACTCCTCTTGGCTTGGCTATCCTGATGGCCTTGCCCCTGTCTCTTCATGGATTTTCTCGGCTTCCCCTTGGCTTCATATCATCCTCTAGTATCTAGAATATTGCCATATTGACATCAATGACAACCTAGGTCAACAATAAAACTTTGGCTAAACATTATAATCCTAGTCGGCAATGCTTAGTTGCACTATAAAAAATTGGTTAAAAGAATAATATTAAAAATAAGTCAACACAATTAATATGTAATCAACCACATAGTGATCGCTATATATTACCTCGGTAAGTATAATAAAGATGCACTATAATTACAATGTAAGGTTGCGTGAAGTCTCGTTAGATCCCAATAAAATAGTAACGATGCAATAAACTTACGATGTAAGGCTACGTGAAGTATTTTTTAGTTGTATGTGTGCATATTTTTCCCTTAAAAATGAAAGATTATAAAATTATTATAGAATTAAAATTTTATTTTCAATTGAAACTTTAATTAAATACAACTCATATATGGTTACAAAATTAGAATTTATTTGTAATTGAAAGTTCAATCAAATTAATGATTGTGTGAGAGGCACATTTTAATGTTTATAATCAGGTTGATGTGTGATTCCATGTGTAATTTCATTTCTGTTCAAAGTGGAGTTGACACCTCGTTTTTCTAAAACATAAATAAAATATTCCTTCATTTAAAAAATCATGATGATGACAATTATTAACATCCACTAAGACCAATGTAGTTTATTAGACTTTAATAAAGTAAGAGATCAATTGTGACTCTTTAATATTTTAATTTTATGTTAAAAAAGAAGGGAAAGAAGTGCTCCTAGATCACTATGGTTTTGCTCACTTAAAAAGTCAAGAAGCTTGGTAGTGTGGAAAATGTTTTGGTAGTGTGAGTACGACAAAGTATTTTTCATATTCAACCCTCATAGTATCTTGAAGGTGATAGATTATATTGTATGAAGGTGTTTTGGGGATAGATAAATGCCTGGTTTCACTTCAAACCTCATGAGAATTAGTTCTTATATTTTGCAATATTCATTTTCATTTTAGCACTAGTCAACGTAGAAATATAATTATGGTTCACAAAAGTGGGGTTGATCACCTCCTTATAATACCATAGCTTCCTTTTTCACTCTATCTCCTTATCATCCAATAGATTATATTTAAATTTGAAGGTAATAGTATTTTTAATATTATTCTTATTCTCCAAGATGATCCCCTCGTTTATTCCCCAATAGTCGAGCCAAGACTAGGCATCGTTTTTCCATCCTCGCTTGAGTCGGAGGTGGGGGTTTTTTCTAGAGTTAGAAGAAACTTCGGGGAACCGCTTGACTTCCATGATGTGAAGCTTCCTCTTATATATTAAATACCTAAACATAACCATGCTTTCAATGGGGGAAATACTAGCTTCAATCAAGAGGATACGATAGGGAGTATTTCCTTGAATCTTGAGGTTGTAGGTTATAACTTTCTTTTGGATCAACTCGATCTTCCTCCATGATTTTCTAGATGTCCTAGAACTCCAAACCTCGAAACCATATAAAATAACAAGGGTGACAAGAGCATCATAGAGGAACATTTTTTTACTCCAAATCCATAGATTAATCAACTTATACTTGTTTTCGAGCTCATAATAAGCTTTATGACCTCCATGATCCTTTTCTCAATGTTATAATTCTAGTTGAGTTGATGATGAATGTTAATACCTAAATATTTTTATGAAGAAACCTACTCCAAGTAATTTTTACCATATAGGAATTTACCATGCTTGATCTTTTTAGATTTAATTGTCATGAGTTTATTGTTTGTTGATATTAACAGTCATATCCATCTTGGAGTAGTAATCATAGAGGATCTTAAGCTACTTATTGAGATCATCATTCCTTCTCACTAGAAGAATGATAGCATCTACATAAAGAAGAAGAGTAATGACCATGCGGTGAATGAGTTTGGGGCCATCACATCTTGTAGCTTTCAATCACTCTTCTAGCTTATCAATGTAAATGCAAAAAATGGTAGGGGATAGGGAACACCCTTGCTTAACTCTGATATTGCATTTCATTTCTTTAGATAAACTCTCAAGATATTAATAATGGTAAAAAAATTATCATAAAAGTTCTAAATCAGAACAACCCTCACCTAGACAGGAACAATTATCTCTTAAAGTCTTCATCATAGCTTATCCCAAGGAACTATGTCATAATCTTTTTTAAAGTCAAGAAAACAAGAAAAGAAATTATTTTTGCTATTTTAATACTCCATTAACTATCCTAAGAGTGACGAAATTGTCTGTTAGTTTTGTATCATGGGACAAGTGTTCTAGTCTTGACATTGTTCAGAGAGGCTTAGAAAACACTAGATTTCCAAAACCTACAAAAATATTAAGGAGAAAACACCTAGAGATGGCTGAATTAAGTTAATTGAGCAATAATTTAATATTTCCTAAATCTAACTTTGGAAAATTGGTTAATTAACAGTAATTAATTGAGAATGGTAAGAATTCTGTAGAAACTCACATGGATCAAGTATGAGATGATCTTTGTGACTGATGGGGATCTAATCATGGTCATGGGTTCACAAGGAAGATATTATCAGAACTAATGGATGGGTACATGGAGAAACCATTGGAGGGGTTGCGTTCCTTGAAAGATTGAGCTATCCAACCAAAATATTTGAGAAAATAAGAAGATTTTGAGCTAGAATGGAAGCATAGACAGTGACTCTAGAGGAGTTTCTAGTTCTGGAGTGGCACAGAGAAAGAGGTGGAATTATTTCATGAGAGGCTGCGTAGGGACTGCCCAAGCAGCTTGAGTGAGGCAGTTCAATTTGGCTAAGCAAGAGGTTGATTCAATAACATGAAGTTAGGATAATTTTCCAGAGGGTCGATGTATCAATTCCAAAGGAAACAACAAGGAGAACAATTCAGAGGGAGATTCAGGTTTTGTGTGTGAGGGTTTGTACAAACACTGTACAAGGGCCTATGAAAGGGTTCTTGGAGAGCCAATTACGGAAACAAGTTGTGCTAGGATTTATGATGGAGAGAGAAAATTATCTCTAATAATTTTGGCCTAATTATTTGCTAGAGATAACTAGTTTTGGGCATCCAAATTCTACTAAGAAAATTACATTGTTACATTATAATAAAACCCTCGTCTGTTGCATCAAATTTCCCACATTAGGTTTTTACATTTTTTCAAACATAATTGTGTCATTTTTATTTATTGTGTGCTCTAATTTTCTCATTTTCCAACATTTTGTTTTCTGCAACATTTTTTTTGGTGAAAATTGTAGTTCTGATTTTATTCATTATTTTTCATAGGAAATAAACTACACTTAATTTAAATCAATTAGAAGAATAATTTCTAGTTACTGCAATTGAATTAAAAATTTCACATTGTATTAGAGTGTGTTTGAAGACATATCAGTATTTTAGTGACAAGGAGAAATTTTGAATCTTTAGAAGGAGTGTTTGGAAAAATTTATAAGTGTGCACAAAGGTCCAACCAAGCAAACTGGATTGCTAGGAAGGGGTTCAATTTC
Source organism: Pinus tabuliformis (assembly GCA_031772625.1). NCBI lineage: Eukaryota > Viridiplantae > Streptophyta > Pinopsida > Pinales > Pinaceae > Pinus > Pinus tabuliformis. Next base: position 1,043,372,707 of record CM062805.1, on the reverse strand, counting down.
TAGTTGCATGGGCAGTAAAAGTTCAAACAAGATTAAACGTAGTTCCAACATGCAGTATTGTTGCTAGGAAGCAGTTCTGGTAAGTAGATTAGTTAGTTCGTTGAGTAGATATCAACACAGTTGATTTGCTGCTAGATCATCAAAAATAGATTAGCGTCAGGTGGAAGATAAAATCACATGAAATTCTACTCAAAATGTCTTCAGTAATTTTTATAGAATTCTCCATTATGGCCATGGATAGATTTGATATTCAGGGGGCTATAGAATTGTCTTCTAGTTTGGAGGACAATTTTTCTTTCTTAACTAGCTCAGCTTCATAAAGAGTTTAGTATATATATAGAGAGAGAGAGGAGTAGCTCACATGACATGAGTCAGAGAATATTTCTCCATCTAGAATGTGGAGGATATGAAATTTCAAATAGTGGTGGGAAACAAGATTAACATAATATTGTTGGAAGAGGTACCATTGATATTTAGAGGGAGTTAGGAGCAAGCACAAGTGTTACAAATGTATTGCGTGTGTCAGGATAATGTATGAACTTGATTTCAGTATCCCAGTTGCAGGATAAGGGATATGGTGTCCACTTTAAAGGGAAGAAGTTGTTCATCAAACACGAAAACTTGAAGAAGGTGAAATAGATTGGGGTCTGTAGCAACATATTGTACAAGTTGTAGTTCAATTCTTGAATTGAACTAGTGAGAAATGGTAGTAATAGCGGGAATGATCTGAAAATGGAATGTACTTGTTTAAGGGTGCAAGGTATCCATTTCCCATAATTGCAAATGTGAGCTATACACTCCAAGTGACCTCTGAAAATGTGAAAACTTCTTATTTATTATACAGAGATAGACTGTAGGGGCATTCACCGGACATGTCACCTCTAAAGATAGGATGAGTTCCATAGGCTACCTAGCCCTCTACAGGCTCTGCCTAAAGAAATAATGAAGTAAACACTTAGAATTCTTTGACATACACATACTTGAAGTTTGATGTCTTGCGGAATAAGACAAATAACTTTATGCAGCTGAATAGGTGATTATGTGTGTATGCAAGTTATGTATATTTGTTGTTTAACACTTTATATCAGTTTTGTTTAGCATATCATCTTCAGCAAATAAAGACATCAAAATAATAAAGCAGTTCACCCCTTCTGGGCTACATCTATTGGACCAAGCCTCTCAAACTAGGCTTGTCCTCTTGTATTAAAAATGCTACAAAGGCTAATACAAGAATATGAGTGTCTCAAAAGACAGATCTGACTGTAAATACAGAATCAGAAGATAGGAATTAGCTAAACATGCTCTTTCCGAAACACTAAACAGTGAAATTGTACCTTATACAGTACTTTCCCCAATTGGCCCTGGTGGCCCTTTAAACTTGCATGGAGAATTTCGAGGTGAAGATGATGTCAATTGGTTCTGAAACCTCTGCCATTAGACTCAGAATGTCGAAAATAGCAGACATAGGCTTTTGAATCACCAAAAATGGATAAACGTAGCCCCTAAACAGCTCAAGCACTGAAATGGCCCTAGTGGCCCTGAAAGCTTCCCTGAAGCTAAACAGTGAGAATAATGCCTCAACAGGAAAAACGAGCTATAGAAATGGATTCAGAATGCTGAAAAAATTCAGGAATGACCTTCGTTCCACATTCACTGGCTGCACAATTCCCAATGCAACTCCCAAACTGATTTGGCCTTGGTGGCTCCTGGAACTTCCACGAAGCAAAATCACCTACAAATGACCTCATATGGCTGTGAAACCTATTCCAGTGGCTTCAGAAGGTCGAAGATACCCAAAATAAAAAAAAATTCGTCCAAAAAGGACTTTCCTAGCCAAAGTTATGGCTCATTAAAGTTTCTCCAGTCTGCCCTAGAAAAACTCCAGTTAAAACTGGCTAACTGCCAGGTAACCCCGCTAAATTTGGCAATTCCGCCATTTTTGGAGAGCTCCGCCATATCCTCCGCCAAATCCTAACCTGACCGCCGGATTTAACTGTTTGGTGTTAAAGCGCATGTGAACGCATTTATAACACTGGCAGTCTTTCTCGGATTGCGCGCCCAAAATTGTGGTTGACGGGCAGTCTAACCGTTGTTTAACCCGGACTTTGGGGAATGTGACCACGTTTCAAAGGGCGGTGACCATTGTTTATGGTGGCCGGCGGTTATGGGAAGGCCCACGGTTCCGGGGCTGCGGACATATGTGATGGGGGCTGGCCCTTCGGGGCTAGCCCCCTTTAGGCCCCACCCAATGCAACCTTAAAACTCAAATGAATTTTATTTCGCTTCCCTAACAAGACCTAGCCATGTAGCGCGTTGGTAAGGCAGAGTATTCGGGTACGTGAGGTTGTGGGTTCAAAACCTGTGAAGGCCCAAAACTTTTAAAATAAGCGCCCACATCATGCTGATGTCACTTGAGCCACGTGGCGCCCTCCGGGCCTGCCACGTGGCAGCTTGCCATTCGCTGCCCAGAAAGAATATTCTGTGGAATATTCTATTTTAAATTTTTTTGAAAAAAATTCAAAATTTCAATGTTATTCAGCAATTCTTCTTTTTGGCATAACTTTCTCATACAACGACCATTTTCCGAACCATTCACGGCACCGGAATGAGGAAGACGAGCTCGATCCAGTCGTTCAGGTTCAAACTAGTTCTGAGAACTTTCATTTTTGACCATTTTACGACACTTGGTCCTAAGCTCCTGATCAGGGAAAGACCTGAATGAGCTATGGAAAAGGAGGACAAGACATTTACAACATGGAGCACTTAGAATTCTCAGGGAGATAGTAACAAGTGTTCCAAAATTAGGCACAGAACATGGCAATGTGTGCAAAGGGTGCGTGCTTGGGAAATATGGTAAGGAAACATTCATAAGAAGTGACAAAAAATGAGGTTGTGTTACAGATTATACACTCAGACATTTGGGGTCCTATGGCCACTAGATCTATCATAGGGTATGAGTACTTCATCACTTTCATTAATGATCATTCTAGTAAAACCTAGATCTATTTCCTGAAGACCAAGGATGAGGTCTTCGATCACTTCAAGTAGTTTAAACCTATGGTAGAGAATGTGACAAGGAAAAATATCAAGGTGATTCACTCAAATAATAGAGGTAAATACACAGATAGTGACTTCACACGTTTCCATATGAAGGAAGGCATGAGGGTAGAGTGGACAACTCCATCCAATCGACAACATAATGGGGTAGCAGAGCAAAAGAATAGGTCTATAGTTGGGGCTGAAAAAGAAATGTTATGTGACCATGATTTTCCCAAATTCTTGTGGGAAAAGGCATGTAACATGGTTGTTTATATTTAGAATAGGGTTCCTCATAGGGCATTAGGGAAGATAACACGAAAAATTTTTGTTATGGAGGAAGTTGTCAGTAACTTTAGGATCTTTGGAAGCATAGATTATTTCCATGTACAAGATGGGAAGTGTATCAAGCTGGATCAAAATGCTGAGAGAGGATACTTCATTGGGCATAATGAAACCTCTAAGGTATACATTATCTATTTTCCTAGCAATAGGAAGATTATCGTGAGACAAGACATGCAATTTATGGAGGATAGAACCTTCAAGAAATCTCACGAGATGCTAGCAGGTGATTAGAGTGAGCCAGCTAAACCTCCATTGGTCCAACAACAAGGATAACCATATGGGTAGTCATTGGGACCATTGCAGGGTTAGTCACAAGGACCTATTACCATTACCAGTACTAGCACATCCTTAGGTGCAGGGGATCCAGTGAATCTACAATAGATGGGGCAGCAGAGGCGAGATGAGGAGTTGGTTGATCCTCCCACCACTAGTGGTTCAACCAACAGGGATGTTCGTCAGACATTGAGAGATGTAGAGGATTTTATTGGTGCTCCTACAATGGGTATTAGGGAACATATATAACTAGATAGGTATGAAGAATTGGTGGTACATGTTGAAGCACCTTCTAGCTATCATGAGGTGACATAAAATTAAGTGTGGGTAAATGCCATGGTAGAGGAGTATATTTGTATCATGATGAATGATGTTTGGGAGGTAGTGCCAAGGCCCGAGGGTAGGTCAGTTGTGGGCTCTTAATGGATCTATAAGATCAAGTACACTAAATATGGAAGACTGGAGAATTTGAAGGCTAGGTTTGTGGAAAATAGGTATACGTAGAAGGATAACGTATATTATGAGGAGACCTTCCCTATATTTGCCATATATGCTTCTATTCGGTCAGTTATATCTCTAGTAGCATAGATGGGATGGAAGATTCACCAGATGGATGTTAAGATAACATTCTTAAATGGGGAGATAAATGAGGAGTTGTATATAAAACAATCAAAGGGTTTTAAGACACATGAGAGGGGAATGCATGTGTGCATACTGAAGAAATATATATACATGATAAAACATGATCAAATAATAGAGGTAAATACACAGATAGTGACTTCACACGTTTCTATATGAAGGAAGGCATCAGGACGGAGTGGAAAAATCCATCCAATCAACGACATAATGGGGTAGTAGAGCAAAAGAATAGGTCTATAGTTGGGGCTGAAAAAGCGATGTTATGTCATTAGGATTTTCCCAAATTATTGTAGGAAAAGGCATGTAACATGGTTGTGTATATTTAGAATAGGGTTCCTCATAAGGCATTAGGGAAGATAACAAGAAAAAAAATATTATTAGGGAGGAAGGAGCCAGTAACTTTAGGGTCTTTGGAAGCATATCTTATTTCATTGTACCAGATGAGAAGCATATCAAGTTGGACCAAACTGTAGAGAGAGGATACTTCATTGGGAATAGTGAAACCTCTAATGTATATAGGATCTATGTTCCTAGCAACAAGAAGATTATCGTGAGACAATACATGCAATTTATGGAGAATATAACCTTCAAGAAATCTCACGAGATGCTAGCAGGTGATTAGAGTGACCTAGATAAACCTCCATTGGTCCAACAACAGGGATAACCATATGGGTAGTCATTGGGACAATTGGAGGGTTAGTCACAGGGAACTATTATCATTACGAGTACTAACACATCCTTATGTGCAGGGGATCCTATAATTTTGCATTAGATGGGGCAACAGAGGCGGGATGAGGAGCTGGTTGATCTTCCCACCATTAGTGGTTTAACCAACATGGAAGTTCGTCAGACGTTGAGAGATGTAGAGGATTTTATTGGTGCTCCTATGACGGATAGGAGGGAACACATATAACTAGATAGGTATGAATAATTGGTGGTACAAGTTCAAGTACCTTGTAGCTATGATGAGGTGACACAAAATTGTGGGTAAACTCCATGATAGAGGAGTATAGTTGTATCATGATGAATGATGTTTGGGAGGTAGTGCCAAGGCTTGAGGGTAGGTTAGTTGTGGGCTCTTGATGGATCTATAAGATCAAGTACGCTAAATATGGAAGAATGGAGAAGTTCAAGGCTAGGTTTGTGGAAAAGGGGTATGCTTAGAAGGATAGTGTATATTATGAGTAAGCCTTTCCCGCAATTTCCATATATGCTTCTATTCGGTCAGTTATATCTCTAGTACCGTAAATGGGATGGACGATTCACCAGATGAATGTTAAGGTAACATTATTAAGTGGGGAGATAAAGGAGGATTTGTATATAGAAAAACCAAAGGGTTTTAAGACACATGAGAGAGGAACACATGTGTCCATACTGAATAAATATCTATACAGGATAAAACAGGCTCCAAGGGCATGGTACTGCCAGATTCAAAGTTACTTACAATAGATGGGATTCATCAAGAGTGAAGGAAATGCCAACCTTTACCATTTGATGGTAGAGGATTAGCTGCTCATCGTAGTGTTGTATGTGGACGACCTCTTCTTGACAGGCTCATCGAGGATCATATAGGACTGCAAGAGGAACATGTCAGCATAATTTGACATGAAGGGTTTGGGGCTGATGCATTACCAACTAGGCTTGGAAGTATGGCAGAAGGACAGGGAAATCTTCCTTGGCCAATGGAAATATGCTACAAAGATCTTGAAGAGTTCAAGATGGCCGACTATAGACCCGTGTCTATGCCTATGATCACAAACTAGAGGATAATCAATGCATCAGAGGACGAGGATTTTGGAACCACCTTGTATAGACATATTATTGGTTTCCTCATGTATTTGGTTAATATTAGGAAAAATATCTACTTTGCGGTCAACACTCTCAGTTAGTTTATGGTGGGACTGAAGATAGTGCATTAGATAATACCAAGGCACATTTTGAAGTATTTGTGGGATAAGGTCAAGTATTAATTTAGGTATATTCGAGGTGATGGTGTCAAGCTATGTCGATTCATAGATAAATATTTAGTAGATAATTTAGTGGGCTTGAAGAGCACATTAGGGTGTTTCTTCAACATTGGATCAGGGGTGGTTTCATAGTGCAACATGAGGTAGAAGTCAGTAGCACTAATATCTGTAGAAGGAGAGTATATGTCAGTTACCACAACTATGTGTGAAGTGATATGGTTTCAAAAGTTAGAGGTGAATATATTCATGAAGATGATGTTGAAAAATGCATCAAGAAATTCTCAATTTCATATTTTATTGATTAAATTAAGAAAATTCGAATTTCCACATCATTAAATAACTTAGATGTAATTAACTTTGATGACATGGATCTTGTCACTTAGTTAGCTGTATAAATTTGAGTTGTAGGAATTAGAGCTTAGTTAAGCATGTGTGATTTCTAATTTGTAGAAATCAAGGTTAGTTATTTCAAGTTATTTTCAGTTAAACTAATTCTAACAGTTTGAGGAACTAGTGGAAGGTTAGTTGTGAAGTGGGACTTCAGTCAAACTCAGTGACCATCGAGTTAAGTGATCAATAATTCCTAAATAGCTATTGCATGTACATAATTCAAATTCCCCACTTTTGGTGGAGATTCCAAAGAAATGTAGCATCAATTGTAGACTATTCTTGAGTGTACAAGCGTTGCATGGAGTCAGATGATCATCCTTGGGAGTTTCACAATCAATTTGAGCAGTTTCCTTAATAATAGGGGCATAATTTGTAAATGAATTATGCAAGGAAATAGGGTCTCATGCAGAGGCATAAAATTACTAAGTCTTGGTTAGAGCTTCTTAGTCAGCAGAGAGATAGGTCAGTCACTTGCAGGTTGAGCTCAGATTGAGCTAGAAATTGCAATACATCTTTATTTATCAATTAATGCAAGAAGGAATTAGAGTTTTTTTTGTGTAAATGTGTGTTATTTCACATTGCATGTTTGTGATTGATGTTCTAAATTGGGAATTGAATTTTGAATAATAGTCGAGTAGTTTTGTGTGTTGTGATTTCGATTAAAATTTCATGAGCACTTGTAAATCTACATCATAATTTCTACATAGAATGGAGGCGACCAATATCTACTATCATAATCAGAGTTACATGAGGCTCTCTAAAAATTGAGTGTTCCATGACAAGGGGAAACACATAGTTATTCGATACCACTTCATCAGAGATTGTGTGCAGTGTGGGTTTTCTAGCTACAACATGTTCCCACAATAGAGTAGGTTGAATATAGACTCACGAAATCTCTATGGAGAGCTAATAGTTTCTATTTAAGAGAACATATGGGTATAGTGGAGAACCATTTTCAGTAGCATATGGATGACTGTCGAATGGCGCTGTCAGTTCTTGAGGAGACACTTGCAGTACTAGTTGTAGTGAGATGTTGAGGAGTGCAGTATAGTTGTAGCAGAGATAGACTTAGTAGACAATGTAGAGACTAGTAGCAGTCATTGCCTTAGGACACATGTGTAGTACATAAACACATTTGGTTCATAGTTTTCATTTGTAGTAGTTGTCGCTATTGGGAACCATGATTTTTGTTAGACCAAAACTCGTAGGTGTTACTCAATGATCATATTTCTATAGGTAAATATCCATGAGAGGAGGTTAGTCCATGTTGGGAAAAAAACGAGGAGTGTTGGTTTATCCAATTTCAACCAATCTCCCCCTGAACGCGATTCAGGTATGTATCGAACTCAAGACCTATGCTCTAATACCACTTGTTGGGAATCATGATTGTCATTAGACCAAAACCCGTAGGTTTTAGTTAAAGATCACATCACCAAATATAAGGATCCATGAGAGGTGGTTAGTCCGTGTCGCGAAACAATCAAGGAGCATTGGTTTATCTAGTGTTCACCAGTAGCAACAATAGAAGCATGAGATTAGTTGCAACACAAAGAAGAGTTGGTATTAATACAGGGTGACACAACGCAGTGTTAGCAGTAGTGTATATCAAATTTGGGTGAACTTGGAGTGGCAGATGAATTAGAGTTGTGCAGTGGCTTGCTGGGAAGTGGCCGGTTGTCACAGTTTTCACACATCAGTAGAGCGTATAAGAGGATGTTATGAATTAGAGTGAGAGATCAACTTCCTTGGTAAGAGGGATTGTTAGTGTGTACCGTCAGATAGGTGTTCTAGTATCAAATTTTCTTAGAGAGGCTTAGAAACACTAGATCTCCAAAACCCAAAAAGTGTTTGAGCAGAAAACACTTAAAGATGGCTCAATTAATTTAATTGATAAATAATTATATATTTCCTAAATCTAACTTAGGAAAAGTGATTAATTAACAATAATTAATTGATAAAGGTGATAATTTTCTATAAACTCACATGGGTTGAGTATGTGATGATTAGTCATTGATGGGGATCAAATTATGGTCATTGGTTCATAAACAAGAGATTACAAGAACAAATTGATGGGTAGATGGAGAACATACTTGAGGGGCTGAGTTCCTTGGCATATTGAACAATATAATAGTGCCAATAGATCAAGTATGAAGAGTTAAAGGCAGAAGGGAGGCAGAGATAGAGAGGGAGAAGAGACATTTATTTTAGAGTAGTTTCTAGTTTTGAAGAGGCAACAACAAAGAGGCCAACTTATTCCACTAGAGGATACGTAGGGACTGGATAGCCAACTTCAGTTAGGCATATTGATTTGCCTAACTAGGAGGTCTATTCACTAACAAGAGGTTGAGATAAATTTTTCAAAGTGTTCAAGGATCAATTCTAGAGGCAACAATAGGTAGAATGAGTTGTTGAAAGGTAGATTCAAGCTACATGTGTGAGAGTTTGCAAAATCACTGTGCTGGGGCTTTCACAAGGGTTATTGGAGAGTAATTTACTGAAACAGGTTGTGCTAGGATTTCTCATGGAGAGACAAATAGTTCTCTCTAAAAAAAATTTCTATATCATTTTCTAAGGATAGCTAATTTTGGTAATCCACATTATACTTAGAAAATTACATTGTTGCATATAAATAAAGCCTTCATCTGCCTCACCGGTTTTTCCACATTGGTTTTATCTAGGGACATTTGTCCTAAAATAAATGTGTCACTTTTATTATGTGGGTGCTCTAATTTTCTTAGTTTCCAATATTTTATTTTCCACAATGTTTTTATTGTGAAAATTGGAGTTTTTATTTTATTCGTTATTTATCGTAGAAAATAAACTGCACTTAATTTTAATCAGTTAGAAGAATAATTTCTAGGTGTTATCACCCAGGTTGTTCCCTATGACTCCCAAGGGAATACGGGCGGGGTAACCACTAACCAATCTTTGGGTTACAATTTCTAGCCAAACTGTAATCAGAGAGGGCTCTCTCTTTATGATTTGTCTCTGTTCTGATAGTATTTTAGGCTAGCTATGATGTTCAAGGTTTTGTTTTTGAAATGTGTTTGGTGATGATTCCAGTTAATATATATAGGTACTTACTAGCATGTCTTAGTCCATTGGGCATGGAGTCAGTGGTCCTTTAGTTTCCTTGATGTGCTGTGTGATACTGTAGTGAAGCTGCAGAGCCAGATTAGTGTCTGAGAAACAATATTCGTAATAGTGATTGAGTGTGGTGTATCCAGTTTATGCAAGGCAGTTAAGAATCTTACAATAAACTGCTAAAGAAAGACAGTGAGAATATTATTCTGGAAGCAATGAAGAATTTCTAGTTAACATTCATACTTATAGAATTAATAGAAACATGAGCAATTAAGAATTCATGTCCATGGTTAATTCTGAAGACAAACATGTACATCAGTAAAAATTGAGTGCAAGGTGTAATAAGACAAATCCTGCACTATTCTTTTTCTCTACTGCTAGTCTAGTATAACATGAGTATGATTTAATAAACATAAGAATACAAGAACAAAGATTGAGGAAAACTTGTTATTTCATCAGGCAGCACAGGAATTCTGCATCAGCACTCATAGCATCATCCAGACATCAAGTATTTCAGGAAATCACTGAGCTGGTCCAGCCCTTTGTATTAGATAAACTGAGAGTATACAATAGATTTGCCTTAGAGTCAAAATCACCAACCCCTAATGCGTTGCCAAGGGGGGTATTTATACAAAATTTACACAAGAAAAATATCAGAGAATGAGTTAATGGCTCATTTAAGTTATGCCAACTCCTGGAGCATTGTAGCTGAGAGAGTTAATGCTGAAATAACTCTTTGGTGCCTTAGCTGTCAAAAACAGTCAGAAGCAGTTGGTTTGGCGGCTGTTGGAGTCGGCTGAGGATACGCTGTCAAAATTTGCGTATTGTCTTATCCCTTAGGCTAGCTGTCATTGTCCATGTGCTGAGTCACCTTTCAGCTGCCTTTAATGCTGTCTTTGTCATGCTGTTTGTTTTGTAGTGACCTGGAGCTGGCAGTGGCCGAACAACTGAGGCTACCATGGCAAAATCTGAAGCATTGCTTGCCACCAATCCTCCTTGGGCATTTGATGTCTCCGAATTTTTATTAAAGTCTCATCGGCCTCTGTATATCTATAAAAGTTAGGAGGAGTTTCAAAAAGATGATTTACCTCATTTTCAATAAAGAACAGGCCTTCAAGTTTGTCATATAAGCTCTGTCCTGTAGGAGGACCTGTTTGCTCAAATGTACTGCCAGATGCAGTAATCTGATTTTCAATGACAGTTTCCATTCTGTTGGCAAATTGATCTTGGGAGACCAATCTTCCTGCTCCGCTTAGGAGGCTGGGCAGGCCCTTTGCTTGCAGCACTGCCATCTTGAGTTTATATTCCTCCACATCACCCTGTATCTCATAGCACTTCCTCTCCACTGTTTGAACATAATTCCTGAGAGTTAGTACCTTCTTGGCAGTGAGGACAACCTCTGTTCTGTTGGCAATGCCTATGGCTGCCAGTTCCTCCTTTTCTTGCCTGTTCAGGAAGTCTATCATCCTGTTGGCCTGTTCAGGTCTGTCTCCCAGTAATGTTTTGGCCTTATGGATTTCTGCTTGTGCTTGGACCATCAAGTCCATCTGCTCATGTATTGTTTTGATTGATCTCCATTGTTGACTGATGGATTGGCCAATTTTGGCCCATAGAATCCTTTTTATGTCGGCCATGGCAGTCTCTAGATTCATCTCCTTCTCTAAGGCATTTATCTTGTCTTTTAGGGCCTTTATTTCTCTGCCCTGCTCTGCTACAGTTACTTTTGATTTGTCATACTTGGCATCCAGTTCTGCCAATTTTTCCTTGGCCTTCTTTATCTCATTTGCCTGGAGCTCCATTTCCTTGATGGCCTTAGTCAATTCTTCTACACTTGTGCTGGCATCTGGAGCTGTTGTTGTTCCTGCTGCTTCTGTTGTGGGGGCCACTGCTGCCCCTGTAGTTGTTGCTGTTGTTGAAGTAGTTGGAGGAGCTTGGGATGTGGATTCACCTTGTTTATCTTGTAATGCTCCTTCCAGCTCTTTCTCCAAATCCAGGGCCCTCTGGTTTAGCTGCATTATGAGGTCCAGTTGGTCATCCCCCTGTTTTTCCTTTTGTAGCTCTGCCGTTTGAGGGTGCTCTGTGGGCAGCAGCTTTAACCTCTTCTTTAATGCATGTAGGTCATCTTCTTTCTTCTTCAGAAGGGCCTTTACACCCTTTGGATCACTAGGATCATGTCCTAGATCAATAATGATGTCCTCAAGTGACTTTATTCTATTGTCTTTGGCTAGGGAGGACATTCTCTCAAAATCCAACTGTGTGTTGGTGTTTTGCAGGGACTCCTTTAGCTCATGGGCCATGGTTGCCCTCTCCACCAAGGTTGCATAAACCATCTCTCCAGCTTGCTTGTGGAGTTCAATTTGGTCCATGGGATGGATGTCTTTGGCCATGACTTCCACCCTTGTCTTCCCAAAATCTGCAGCTGACTTAGGCTATGGTATTGTAGGCTTAAAGTGACTGAGGATGATTTTTTCCTCTTTAATGTCATACACAGACATTAGCCTTTCTTGTTGGGCTAGTGTTGCATCTATAAATTGTTTGTAGACCTCTGCCCTCAGTAGATCATTCTGAGCCTTTATTTGTTTGAAAGAAGCCTTAGTTCTCTTGGGCTTCTTGCTCTGCTGGGAGGAGGAAGACACCTCCAAACCAAGTTGCAACCCTTGCTCCTGCTGAAAGGAGCTTGTCCCTGTGTGCTGGCTGCCCTCCCTGTTTTTCCTTGAACTGTCAAGGAATTCTTCAGTGATGTCTCCTACCTCTGGGGAGTCAGCTCTTGGCCTCTTGGTCTGGGGTTGCTGGGAGGATCCACTAGCAGGGGTGGACTCTTCTCTGGCTCTTTTCGTACCCCTCTCCTCATGTGTTGGGGTCTGCAAAATTGGAGCAGTCAATGGCTCAGTCTGTGGAGGTGGAGTTTGCATTGCTGGAGCTGCTGGTAGCTCCGTTTGTGGAGGGGCAGTCTGCTCTTGTTGCTGTTCTGTTTGCTGCCCTTGTTGGGGCTCTTGCTGCTGCTCATTTGAAGGGGCAGGCTTTTCTTTTACTGTTTCTTCTTCTGCACCCATTATTCCTTTGCCTTTGTCAGTACCTGGTGCTGCTGTAGAGGGTGCCTGTACGACTGGTGCAGTCCTTGAGGCCGAGGTCCCTTCTCCTGCTGAATAAGGCCGTTTGAAAGGTACCTGCTGCACAGAGTCTAGGTCAATAGTTTTTTCAAGCTCCTTTACATTCTTTAGCATTGTCTCTTCTTCAGTTAGCTTTTCAACTAGAGTACCCTGCTGTCATTCTTGCTGGATGGCATATCTTTCAATGTGTGGGTATTGACAATGCCTATAACCTAGAAGCTTGTATTTGGTTCTTCTAGCAGTGATGAAGCCTTGAGGGTCATAAGGGACCCACCGAAAACTATATGACAGCTTGTATTTATCTTTGAGGATTAGGTCTGCATCTTCCCATGCTTCTTTCTTATTCATAATGAAGGGGCCCAACTGGTGTTTGAACTTGAGGTGGGCCTTGTTTTTGGAGCTGTGGAAGTGGGTGAGGTCGGACTGAATCAACTACCTGTAATACTCCAAGGCAAATAACCTCATAGGCACATATTTTGGGAGCCTGTATGGACAGAGCTCACAGCCATAGACTCTGATGACTGTATGATTCTCATATAGGTACCAATCACCTATTTTGTATTTTTTGGAAAGCTGTAGAGCTTTCTGTATCTCAATTGATATTCTGGGAGGAGGGGACCTCATCAATAGGCAAGAGACTGGGTATACAAATTGGTCAATAAATTCACAATAGGAGTAAGGTGAATTTGAGACTTTGTGATAGACAGAGGTCCAGAAGATAACAGATCTTCTTTCCCCTCTATAATCCAGCTTTTTGATGTAGCATGGAAAAGCCTCAGACTGATAGTACATGAAAAGGTGATAGATATAGGCCGAGTACTTGAAGACACCCTGTCTGTCCACTCTGCTCAACTGATCATGAATCTTGTTAGCTATGAACTTAGCAAAGTTGTACTTGCGGGCAGGGGGCTGGCCTGAGCTATAAGCAGATAGCAATACCAGCATTGTTGCATCCACATGCTCACTGGTTCTGTACCCCAACACATAGGCAATCATGTCCAGCAAAAGCCTGCCTACATCAGTGAAAAAGACATCCAGGTAGGGAGGTGGCCCTGTGGGCAGGCACTCAGGTCTCATAAATGTCCTGGTGACCTTCTGAATTTCCTCACTGGTCATCTTGGCACCAGTGTCCAGCAGATAATTCATGGAAAAGGGGAACAACAGCTCAGTCTGATCAAAGTGGAGCATCTTATTGATAGTCTCAGGATTGATGTGAAAGAGGATGCTCCCAGATGGAGACTTAATGGCTCTTTGCTGCACATCATAGTTTCCAGCACATAGGTGAATGATCTCAGGAAAAACATTTACAGAGGGGAGACAGTAGTATGGCAGGTTTGACTCCCATATCCCATATGTATCATGACCATTCAGGTAGTCCTCTCTTAACTGCCTGAAGGTCTGCAAGAAGTCCCTGTTACCCACAAAGTCTTCAATGAGATAGTCCTTGTCAGCAAAGGGCAAGGCCTCCAGGTCTTTATTTGGTGGATTTAATGGAGCTACACTGAGGGCTGAGGGTGCAGGGGCAGCCATTGTATAATCTGATTTTGAACAAGGTGAGTGCCAAGGTTTGCAAGGTTCCTCAGAGCTTAAGTGATAGCCTCACTGTAGACAATGTTTAAAATGTGTTTCACAGTGAAATGGTAGGCTAGTTTCTGCAGTTTTTTGGTAAATTCACAGGGATTGTGAATTGCTAGGGGTAAATTGCAGAGGGTATGTGAATTACTTTGGTAAGAAGTTGCAGCTGGTCTACACCCGGCAAAAGGGAACAATGCCGGGCAAGTTTGAGGCCGAACTGGTAACCTTCGACCGTGAATTAACGTTTTAATAGTGAATTGCCGGGGCAAAGGACAATGCAGGTGGATTTGATGGTAATTTGGTGAAAAACAGTGTGCAATTTGGCAATTGAATGTTTCTTATGGAGAATTCACATAGAAATTGGTATGTTCAGTGGGAAAACAGGGAAGCTGCGGTGAAATACCTGGCAAACGAGCTGGAAAGCCTGCGGGCCGAACTGTGAAGGCTGAATGTAGCTGATTTGATGAGTTGGCACGGTCGCAAGTTTGAATTTGGAGGTCCGGAGGCGATTTGGCAGTGAACCAGTGGCAATGGCTATGTCTTTTTCGCTCGAAAATGACATAAAACAGCCTAAACCATGACTTTTAACGACAAATTCGGAAAAAATAAGTAATTGGCGCCTTTCCGCCGATGACGTCAGCATGACGTCATGGCGGGCCCGGGTACGGAGGGTGACGTGGCTGCTGAGGTGTAGGCCAGCGTGGCCGGACACGGTGGCGGGCGGATGAGGTGGCAGGGCTACGTGGAGGGCCACGCAGCGCGGGGGCGGGAGAGGGTGCTACGTCATGATGACGCATGGATGACATAAGGGGGAGGTGGTAACGGGGAAGGTGGTAAGCGGTTTCCCCGCACCACCTTTGGGCAAAGGCGGTATCGGGGAGGGGGGCTCCGAACAACCCCGCCGCCTGCCACGCGTCCCATGTACGGGGCGGAAAACCACCGTTCCCCGGACGCTAAAGGTCGGCAGGTCCGGATCCTAAAATACCCGCCCACCGTTGGATCGGGGGTGGCAGATGATGGACGGCTGGCGGGCCTCCCGACGGATCGTGCATGTTGGGGGGGGTCCCGCCTCCATTAAAATATTCAATTTAATATTTTGGGCGGAGAACTTTAGGTTTAAGGGTTTTCTGTGGGTTTTTCGGGCTTTTCTGTAGGAAAGAGGGTTTTTTAGTGGGTTTTAGCAGAGGTAAGGGGGTTCTTTGTGGAATTTCTGAACAGAGGGGAGGTGAAGGCTTGGGGGGAGGTTATTACTCCAACCAGAGGCTAGAGCAATCCCATGACAGGGTTGGCCCTGGTCCCTGGTGGACCAATGTCTCCCTCAATCAAACTTATTTAGCTATAGTGCTAAAAGTGAGGATATTTATACAATGCTGGGGATTTATACACCATGGTGTTATAGTAGTAGGGGGAAGGGAATCATAAGGGATTTAGATAATAAGAAGTTAGGGGTTAATATGAGTGAGAAAAGTGAATGAGGAGTGATATCACTGAGTATATATGAAAACAACTTATATTAGGGAGTAGATCAAAATGAAAAGAATTTTAGACAAGAAATGTGGCTTTTACAGGAGCAAGAACCAACATAAAACCTTAAATTCTTCCCTGAATCTGAACTGATGAAGGGATGTTAGTAAATGAATGTGAAAGGGGAAAAATGGGAAGTTAGACATGCTCCTTTGTTTTGTTGCAACATGATGGAGAAGAGAACCTTCTCAAACCATTGATTTTCCTTTGTGAATAGGTTAGCCCACATTCAATTGTAAGGAATGACTTTTCTTCAACCCCATCTGCCTACCCATCTATTTGCCTAGCATTTTTTGTTTCTCCATGGAGGGTGCACTTAGACTTGCAGACCCTTATGTGCCTTTTCTTTTCTCTTGGCTTTTTCTTTTGATTTTCTATCTAGAACTACCCTTATTGCTTCCAAGGTCCCAGATTAAGCAGTTGGGAACCTTAATTCTCTACCTAAGCTACTGTTCTGCCAAGATTAAATAGTTTGGACAGACTTTTTCTCTATTCTACAACAGAAAATTGAAACATGGCATGATCCAGATTAGGCTGTTGGACCATCCATCAAAATTTAGTCAACCTCAAGCTATGTACACACATTGTTTTCTCTTGGAAATATGGGATCTTTGCATCACCAAAGCAGAGCATATTTGGACCTTTCTTTGCCAATCATGAAATATGAAACCTATTGGTATAGGTAACTAACAGTGGCTCCACTTGGGGATGGTTTTTCTTCTTGAAAGACCAAGAACAGCAGGTCAGAATGCCTTGGCCCTTGATCTATTCTTGCCAAAATTTGAAAATTCTCTCTTTTGTATTTCAAAACTAAAAAGCTATCACCTCTGTGGACTTTCTGGCATGTAAAGCCCCCTTTCTGTTTATTTATAGTGACTTCTCAAACTGAACTATTTATCTGCTGAAAGAAAATATATACAGCTGATTATGTACAAAGGAAAATTAGGCTGCACTTCATGGATGGTAGTCAAAATAGTGCTTCAGCATCCTGCCATTCACAGGACCTTCACCTAAGTCAGTGCCATCCAAATTTTCCAAAAAGTAAGTGTTATTTCCCTGTGTTGCTTGTATGACAAAAGGCCCTCTCCAAAGGGAGTCAAATTTTCCATGTTTTCCCTTATCCTCTCTTCTTGAATCCCACTTGAGGACTTTGTCTCCAATATTGAAATCTTCTGCCTTAGTCCTTCTGTCAAAAGCTTTCTTTAATTTTTCTTGTAAAACTTGAACCCTGCTGTAAACTTGATCTCTAGTTTGTTGCAAACATATTATTTGATTGATCCTTCTTTGCATGTCATTTGGTTCAGCTTGACTTTCTTGAAGAAGTTTCATGACAGGAATCCCTAGTGATGAAGGGAATTTAGCTTCTAATCCATAGACTAACTCATATGGGCTGACCCCAATTGATCTCTTGGTTGTTAGTCTATCTGCCCATAAGGCATTCACAAGTTTCTTATGCCAATTCTTTTTATTTTCTTCTAATACTTTCTTTATGATGTTTACCAGACTTTTATTTGATGATTCAGCAAGGCCATTTCCTTGGGGATAGTATGCAGTAGAATGGCCCAAGGTAATGTGAAATTTGTGGCAGAAATTCACCATCTTCTTAGATCTGAAAGCAGCAGCATTGTCTGTTATTATTTTGTCAGGACAACCAAATCTAGCCAATATGTTATTCTCCAAAAACTGAATGATTGTTGAATCATTTGCTTGTCTGCATGGAACAGCTTCAATCCACTTAGTGAAGTAGTCTGTAGCCGTTAGAATCCATCTATGTTGGCCTGAAGATGAAGGATGAATTTCCCCAATGAAATCCAAGCCCCATTGTTGAAAAGGTCTCTCTGTTGCAATAGGCCTCAAAGGGAGTGGCAGTAACTTTCTCTTTCCCTCAAACACTTGACATTTATGACATGAGGTGGTGAATTTCTTGACATCAGAGAAAACAGTAGGCCAGTAGTAACCAGCTCTCAATATTTTATCCACAGTGGACTTCCAATACAAATGTCCACCACAATTGCCTGCATGAAATTCTTCCATGATTTTGTTAGTCTCATTGTCAATTAAGCAGTTTAACAATATACCCTCATGGTTTTTCCAAAGCAAATTTCCATTCATAACACAAAACTTTGAAGCTTTCATTTTTAGGAACCTACATTTAGTTCTGGACAGCCCTGGGGGAGCACACAGGTTTTGTAACACATAACAGATATCTGAATACCAGGGGGATTGTTCAAAGGCTACATTGATCTTTGGAGTCGCCAGCTCCGGTTCACTGTCCAGTTGGTTGATGTCCAAGGCTTGGAAATTTGTTTCAGACATTAATTTAGCCAGACCTTGTCCTTTTATCAGCTTTGTAGGTTTTATTTCAATGTCAAATTCTAAAATATTTGCAATCCATTTTCCTCTTCTGCTCTCTAAGTTCTCTTGAGTAAGTATGTCTTTGACAATTGGGCTTGGTACATAGGCTATAACATGGGAGTATAGGATGTAGATCCTAAAGTCTTTAATAGCTTTGACCAAGGCATATGCTTGCTTTTCCATAATCTGGTATTTCAGGGGTGCATCTCTAAGAGCTTTACTAAAGAAAGCAATGTGTTTCTCATTTCCTTGGTCATCTTTCTGTAATAAGACAACATCAATTGTGTGTTGGGAAGCAAAGGAAAATATGATAAATTCCCTATCAAATTGTGGATTTGTTAGGACTGGAGTTTGGGTGAGGGCCAATTTTATTCCTTCAAAGGCTTGACTTGCTTCTATCGTCCATTTTACCTTTGAATCCTTTTTTAACATGTTATTCAGTAACCTGCTCAATTCGGCCAGATTTGGGATAAATCTCCTCAGGAAGTTGATTTTACCCAAAAAGGCTTGTAATTCCTTTACATTTCTTGGGTGAGGCATTTGTAAGATGGCCTGGATTCTGTCTGGATCAATCCTAATGCCATCTTTAGAAATGATGTGGCCCAACAGTTTACCTTCCTCCAAACCAAACAGGGATTTCTTAGGATTTAAGGAAATTCCATATTTCCTACATGTTAGGAAGATCTGTCTCAAATGTTTCAAATGTTCTTGGTCTGATTTTGAGAAAGGTGTGAGGTCATCCAAATAAATGACAAGGAAGTCATGAATCTCTTTGGCAAAAGCAATATCCATTGCTCTTTGAAATGTTGCCCCTGCATTCTTCAATCCAAAAGGCATTTTTACATATTTGAAGGTTCCCCATGGGGTTGTAAATGTTGTTTTGTCCTGATCATCAGGATGAACTAAGATCTGGTTGAAACCTGAGAATCCATCAAGTAGAGAAATTCTTGAGGCCCCCACTACTCTCTGCAAGATGTGATCCATCTTGGGTAAGGGGTAATTATCTTTCAAGGATACTTGATTCAAGTTCCTTAGGTCAACACATAGCCTTATTTCACCAGTTTTCTTTCTTGTAGGGACTAAGTTTGAAATCCAATCAGAGAATCTGATTGGTGCTATGATGCCTGCCTTGAACATTTTCTGTACCTCTTGTTCCATTGCTGGGAGAAGCATAGGATTGATTCTCCTCAATTTTTGTTTAAAGGGTTTTTGATCTGGCTTGAGAGGGATAGTGTGTTGAATTACAGAGGTGTCATAGGATTTTAAATCCTCATAACTCCATGCAAAGACATCCTGGAACTCTTTAAAAAGGTCAATGTATTTAGGCTTTTGGTCAGGAGGTAAGGAAGCAGACAATTTTATTATTTTGGGTTGTTCAGCAGTCCCATTGTTACATTCTTCTATGGCAGTGTTGAGGGGCTGCAATTTTGGTTTGTTGGGAACATCATTGGAGTCGAAAATGTCTTCTAAAGGAGCTAAGCATGTTGGAAGAAAATTGTCCTTCAATTGTATCACTTCAGCCACATCTTCGGCTGTCTCCTCATAACTAATTTGTTGAATTTCTTGTATGTTGTCTTTGTTGAAAATTGTGGGATTTAGCATTAGGTTAGCTGTTTTGGGTGATATTGCTTTGTTATTCAGTCTACTCTGTATTTGTGATTGACTTGCTCTTTCAGGTATTTGTGATTGACTTGCTCTTTCAGTGTCAATGTTTAGTCCTGAAAATTCTTGCTGTAAAGTCAAGAAATTGTTTATTTGTGTATCATCATCAAACACTTGCCAATCCTTGACATTGTTTGGGACAGATGGTCTGTGTTTTATCTCGGCTGAAAAGCAGTGGTGGGGCTCAAAAGGTAGCTTGCAGGTACTTGCAAATGTGGCCAAGCTATGGGCATGCAGATTATGGGTTCTAGGAATTTTAGTAATCTGGAATTCAGTGAAGGACTGTAGTAGTTCAGCAGCAGCAGACCTATAAGATCTCAGTCTTTTATCATTAGTAACAAAATTCCCCTTTACTTGTTGGATAACTAGGTCTGAGTCTCCTAGAATTGATACTTTTATGGCTTGTAGGGATTTTACTAGTTTGAGGCCTAGTAAAAGAGCTTCATATTCTGCCATATTGTTGGTGCATCTGAAGTTTAACCTATAGGCTCGGCCCTCTGCATGACTGTGTTGTTTATTATGTATCCAAACTCCAGCTCCTGCCCCTAATTTGTTGACTGACCCATCAAATTCAAGAAACCATAGGTTCTCTTTTTCTAGGGGAGATTTAATAAGTTCCCTGTGATCTGGGATCATAAGTTGAAGTTCTGGTTTTTCACCTGGTTTGTCTTCTAGGACAGTCTGACCACTTGATTGAATTAGCTTGATCTCTAGAACAACAGTTTTGTTTAGTGATGGTTTAACCATTATTTCTTGTGTAGCAGTTTGTTCATCAATATCCTGGTCTTGCTCAAGTGTTTTGGTTTCAACATCATTATTTGTAAGACCTGTATTATCATTGAAAAGAATATATGAGTCTATATCAGAATGAACAGCATATATGGGAAAATTTTGAGGTTTTTCTTCACTGCTGACCATGTATTTCATAAGTGTTTCTCTGTATAGTCTTTTTGGTTGCCCAAAGACAGAGATGGTTGCATATGACATGTCTAGTTGTAGGGAACCTTGGAGTTTAGCCCCCCATGATCTTGATAACAGCATCCCATACTTGGGAGGGATATCAGCAACTACAACATCCATTAGAATTGTTTTATTTGGGTACTGAACAAGGGACACACATAGATCTTTTATTAGACCTAAGCACTTGACTTGGCTGGAGTCAAAGGAGAATAGGTCCTTATATGGTCTTGTAATATCTAGATTCAATCTTTCCATGACTGCTTTTGGCATGAGGTTGTGAGAGGCACCTGAGTCAAACATTGCATTGTGCAATATCTTATCATGAACATGTAAACTTACATAAAAAGGTAAGATCCCTGTGACTACTGTTTTTCCATCAACTTCTGGACCAAACAGCAATTCTGGGGTATCATCCAACACATTGACATCATCTTTGTTGTTAGTAAGTTGAAGGGACTTCTTGATTTGTTGTTTATAAATGTCATGCTTGGCTAGTTCTGAAAGAGGAATAGCTACCTTCAATTTACCAATTTCAGTTTCCAGGTCAAAGGGTTTTTCAGATTGGGTCTTTTGGTTGTGGATGACAGTTCTTTCCTTGTTCACTAACTCTTCTTCTTGATTCTTATCTTGATCTTGAGGTTTGTCCTTCTTGCTCATCTCTTGAGGAGTGACACTTGGGTTAGGGTGCAAGGATGATGTAGCCATGGGCTGTTGTTTTGAAGAAAATGGTTCAGTGACTTCTTCAATGTTTACTTCCTTTGCAAGTGATTCCGTTGTGTCATTTGGCTCTGTGACTATGGCTCTTTTGGGCTGCTGGCTATCCTTTATCTTTTCAGGCTGCGTTACATTTACAGTTCTACTCCTTAACTTGTATTGTTTATGGACTTCATAAACAGCTGTGTCATAGCCTTGTTTAAAGTCAAATGACTCACCTGATTTGGTTTGGAACAGCTTGATTTCATCATTCTCATGATCTTCTTGTGTTAAAAAGACTTGACTTTCACCATCCAAACCCATTAAATTAATGTGGGGATCTTCATTGGTTTCACTTGATGTGGAAGTCTCAGCATAATTCTCTTGGAAAGGGGGTCTTATGTCTGGATCAGAACTGGCCTTGCCAACGTTTGGGTTTTGAGTTCTCCTAAAATTTGGATTCCTAGGAGGGTTGTTTTGTGGTGCTTCCCATGATGACTTTCTCTCAACTGATTCCACTCTATCACCCAATCTCTTCATACCAGTGAGTATTGCATCCAGTTTTTGATCAAAGGCTGAGGGTTCTTCTTTGAAGGTGGTTCTCTTTTCCAACCTTGCTTTGTTTCTTTTGGCAATCAGGTTAGCTTCCACTGTGACAGCAACCTTTTGGGCATCTGCAAGGGTTTCAGGAGCTCTCTCCTTCAACTGATAGGCCATATCAGGGTCAAAACCATCAGGAAATTTGTACAAGGCCAAATCAGGAGGAGGTCTTAAATTTTGTGGGATTGCGTTATATACATTGTTGAATCTTGCACAATACTCCAAAACAGTCTCTTGGGGACCTCTTTTGATAGTGTCATATTCACCAAGTATGTGCAGAGGATCTTTCTTTTTCTCCCATCTGTTAGTAAAGGCTTGATAAAGCTCATCAGGAGTTGTGATGGAATTTGCATTCAGGGATCTAAACCAAGTTCTTACATCCCCAGTCAGACTTTGAACAAACATCCTCATTCTCACATTGTCATCATCTATTTCATAGGTCTCAAAATGATCTTGCATCCTTTTGGCATGCTGAATAGCTGTGAAAGGGCCAGTGGAGTCAAAATATGAGATTTTGGTTTGGTAATCCTGAGGTAAAGCTGTAGGATTGGCAGGTAATTGCAAAGGTGCATATCTGTTAGCCATATTCACAAGGTTTGGGGGATTTACAGGAGCAACTGGGATAAAAGGAACGATGGGTACCACAGGGGTAACAGGTGTAGCAGCACCTAGAGTGTTGGTCAAGGGGATATGTGCAGTGGATGAAGATGTGAAAGGAGGGCTTTGAGATGTAGATGGTGAACTGGGGGAGACAGGGGTAGACCGAAATAGAACCTTGATTGGGGTAGAAACAGGGTTAGGATGAACTGTCTCTGGACTCAAATCAGCAAGGTTTTCCTGCTCTTGCTGCTTCCTAATGATTCTAGGGATGGTGTTAGGATTTTCAAAAACAGGGGGTGGATTTGGGTCAGGATTTGACCTAGTGTACCGTGGATTCTTCTTGGGAGCCAGCTTCTAACTAGTTTTTGAATATTTTTTAGGAAAAAATTTTATATCTGTAAGGACTGGATAAGATTTTGGAATGGCTATATAGATCTCAAAGCTAGTATGAAGATTGACTGAAGCAGCTCTTCCCTAAAGCTGTTAATGTAAAACAGAAACAGTTTTGAAGGTTTCCTGGCTGGTATTCAGACTTCCTCTGTAGCTTTAGGAGATATACAGTAATTAGAAAATCCTAAGGAGTTCCCCAGTGGAGTCGCCAATTATGTTAACACCCAGGTTGTTCCCTATGACTCCCAAGGGAATACGGCCGGGGTAACCACTAACCAATCTTTGGGTTACAGTTTCTAGCCAAACTGTAATCAGAGAGGGCTCTCTCTTTATGATTTGTCTCTGTTCTGATAGTATTTTAGGCTAGCTATGATGTTCAAGGTTTTGTTTTTGAAATGTGTTTGGTGATGATTCCAGTTAATATATATAGGTACTTACTAGCATGTCTTAGTCCATTGGGCATGGAGTCAGTGGTCCTTTAGTTTCCTTGATGTGCTGTGTGATACTGTAGTGAAGCTGCAGAGCCAGATTAGTGTCTGAGAAACAATATTCGTAATAGTGATTGAGTGTGGTGTATCCAGTTTATGCAAGGCAGTTAAGAATCTTACAATAAACTGCTAAAGAAAGACAGTGAGAATATTATTCTGGAAGCAATGAAGAATTTCTAGATAACATTCATACCTATAGAATTAATAGAAACATGAGCAATTAAGAATTCATGTCCATGGTTAATTCTGAAGACAAACATGTACAACAGTAAAAATTGAGTGCAAGGTGTAAAAAGACAAATCCTGCACTATTCTTTTTCTCTACTGCTAGTCTAGTATAACATGAGTATGATTTAATAAACATAAGAAGACAAGAACAGAGATTGAGGAAAACTTGTTATTTCATCAGGCAGCACAGGAATTCTGCATCAGCACTCATAGCATCATCCAGACATCAAGTATTTCAGGAAATCACTGAGCTGGTCCAGCCCTTTGTATTAGATAAACTGAGAGTATACAATAGATTTGCCTTAGAGTCAAAATCACCAACCCCTAATGCGTTGCCAAGGGGGGTATTTATACAAAATTTACATAAGAAAAATATCAGAGAATGAGTTAATGGCTCATTTAAGTTATGCCAACTCCTGGAGCATTGTAGCTGAGAGAGTTAATGCTGAAATAACTCTTTGGTGCCTTAGCTGTCAAAAATAGTCAGAAGCAGTTGGTTTGGCGGCTGTTGGAGTCGGCTGAGGATACGCTGTCAAAATTTGCGTATTGTCTTATCCCTTAGGCTAGCTGTCATTGTCCATGTGCTGAGTCACCTTTCAGCTGCCTTTAATGTTGTCTTTGTCATGTTGTTTGTTTTGTAGTGACCTGGAGCTGGCAGTGGCCGAACAACTGAGGCTACCGTGGCAAAATCTGAAGCATTGCTTGCCACCAATCCTCCTTAGGCATTTGATGTCTCCGAATTTTTATTAAAGTCTCATCGGCCTCTGTATATCTATAAAAGTTAGGAGGAGTTTCAAAAAGATGATTTACCTCATTTTCAATAAAGAACAGGCCTTCAAGTTTGTCATATAAGCTCTGTCCTGTAGGAGGCCCTGTTTGCTCAGATGTACTGCCAGATGCAGTAATCTGATTTTCAATGACAGTTGCCATTCTGTTGGCAAATTGATCTCGGGAGATCAATCTTCCTGCTCCGCTTAGGAGGCTGGGCAGGCCCTTTGCTTGCAGCACTGCCATCTTGAGTTTATATTCCTCCACATCACCCTGTATCTCATAGCACTTCCTCTCCACTGTTTGAACATAATTCCTGAGAGTTAGTACCTTCTTGGCAGTGAGGACAACCTCTGTTCTGTTGGCAATGCCTATGGCTGCCAGTTCCTCCTTTTCTTGCCTGTTCAGGAAGTCTATCATTCTGTTGGCCTGTTCAGGTCTGTCTCCCAGTAATGTTTTGGCCTTATGGATTTCTGCTTGTGCTTGGACCATCAAGTCCATCTGCTCATGTATTGTTTTGATTGATCTCCATTGTTGACTGATGGATTGGCCAATTTTGGCCCATAGAATCCTTTTTATGTCGGCCATGGCAGTCTCTAGATTCAGCTCCTTCTCTAAGGCCTTTATCTTGTCTTTTAGGGCCTTTATTTCTCTGCCCTGCTCTGCTACAGTTACTTTTGATTTGTCATACTTGGCATCCAGTTCTGCCAATTTTTCCTTGGCCTTCTTTATCTCATTTGCCTGGAGCTCCATTTCCTTGATGGCCTTAGTCAATTCTTCTACACTTGTGCTGGCATCTGGAGCTGTTGTTGTTCCTGCTGCTTCTGTTGTGGGGGCCACTGCTGCCCCTGTAGTTGTTGCTGTTGTTGAAGTAGTTGGAGGAGCTTGGGATGTGGATTCACCTTGTTTATCTTGTAATGCTCCTTCCAGCTCTTTCTCCAAATCCAGGACCCTCTGGTTTAGCTGCATTATGAGGTCCAGTTGGTCATCCACCTGTTTTTCCTTTTGTAGCTCTGCCGTTTGAGGGTGCTCTGTGGGCAGCAGCTTTAACCTCTTCTTTAATGCATTTAGGTCATCTTCTTTCTTCTTCAGAAGGGCCTTTACACCCTTTGGATCACTAGGATCATGTCCTAGATCAATAATGATGTCCTCAAGTGACTTTATTCTATTGTCTTTGGCCAGGGAGGACATTCTCTCAAAATCCAACTGTGTGTTGGTATTTTGCAGGGACTCCTTTAGCTCATGGGCCATGGTTGCCCTCTCCACCAAGGTTGCATAAACCATCTCTCCAGCTTGCTTGTGGAGTTCAATTTGGTCCATGGGATGGATGTCTTTGGCCATGACTTCCACCCTTGTCTTCACAAAATCTGCAGCTGACTTAGGCTGCGGTATTGTAGGCTTAAAGTGACTGAGGATGATTTTTTCCTCTTTAATGTCATACACAGACATTAGCCTTTCTTGCTGGGCTGGTGTTGCATCTATAAATTGTTTGTAGACCTCTGCCCTCAGCAGATCATTCTGAGCCTTTATTTGTTTGAAAGAAGCCTTAGTGCTCTTGGGCTTCTTGCTCTGCTGGGAGGAGGAAGACACCTCCAAACCAAGTTGCAATCCTTGCTCCTGCTGAAAGGAGCTTGTCCCTGTGTGCTGGCTGCCCTCCCTGTTTTTCCTTGAACTGTCAAGGAATTCTTCAGTGATGTCTTCTACCTCCGGGAGTCAGCTCTTGGCCTCTTGGTCTAGGGTTGCTGGGAGGATCCACTAGCAGGGGTGGACTCTTCTCTGGCTCTTTTCATACCCCTCTCCTCATGTGCTGGGGTCTGCAAAATTGGAGCAGTCAATGGCTCAGTCTGTGGAGGTGGAGTTTGCATTGCTGGAGCTGCTGGTAGCTCTGTTTGTGGAGGGGCAGTCTGCTCTTGTTGCTGTTCTGTTTGCTGCCCTTGTTGGGGCTCTTGCTGCTGCTCATTTGAAGGGGCAGGCTTTTCTTTTACTGTTTCTTCTTCTGCACCCATTATTCCTTTGCCTTTGTCAGTACTTGGTGCTGCTGTAGAGGGTTCCTGTACGACTGGTGCAGTCCTTGAGGCCGAGGTCCCTTCTCCTGCTGAATAAGGCCGTTTGAAAGGTACCTGCTGCACAGAGTCTAGGTCAATAGTTTTTTCAAGCTCCTTTACATTCTTTAGCATTGTCTCTTCTTCAGTTAGCTTTTCAACTAGAGTACCCTGCTGCCATTCTTGCTGGTTGGCATATCTTTCAATGTGTGGGTATTGACAATGCCTATAACCTAGAAGCCTGTATTTGGTTCTTCTAGCAGTGATGAAGCCTTGAGGGTCATAAGGGACCCACCGAAAACTATATGACAACTTGTATTTATCTTTGAGGATTAGGTCTACATCTTCCCATCCTTCTTTCTTATTCATAATGAAGGGGCCCAACTGGTGTTTGAACTTGAGGTGGGCCTTCTTTTTGGAGCTGTGGAAGTGGGTGAGGTCGGACTGAATCAACTGCCTGTAATACTCCAAGGCAAATAACCTCATAGGCACATATTTTGGGAGCCTGTATGGACAGAGCTCACAGCCATAGACTCTGATGACTGTATGATTCTCATATAGGTACCAATCACCTATTTTGTATTTTTTGGAAAGCTGTAGAGCTTTCTGTATCTCAATTGATATTCTGGGAGGAGGGGACCTCATCAATAGGCAAGAGACTGGGTATACAAATTGGTCAATAAATTCACAATAGGAGTAAGGTGAATTTGAGACTTTGTGATAGACAGAGGTCCAGAAGATAACAAATCTTCTTTCCCCTCTATAATCCAGCTTTTTGATGTAGCATGGAAAAGCCTCAGACTGATAGTACATGAAAAGGTGATAGATATAGGCCGAGTACTTGAAGACACCCTGTCTGTCCACTCTGCTCAACTGATCATGAATCTTGTTAGCTATGAACTTAGCAAAGTTGTACTTGCGGGTAGGGGGCTGGCCTGAGCTATAAGCAGATAGCAATACCAGCATTGTTGCATCCACATGCTCACTGGTTCTGTACCCCAACACATAGGCAATCATGTCCAGCAAAAGCCTGCCTACATCAGTGAAAAAGACATCCAGGTAGGGAGGTGGCCCTGTGGGCAGGCACTCAGGTCTCATAAATGTCCTGGTGACCTTCTGAATTTCCTCACTGGTCATCTTGGCACCAGTGTCCAGCAGATAATTCATGGAAAAGGGGAACAGCAGCTCAGTCTGATCAAAGTGGAGCATCTTATTGATAGTCTCAGGATTGATGTGAAAGAGGATGCTCCCAGATGGAGACTTAATGGCTCTTTGCTGCACATCATAGTTTCCAGCACATAGGTGAATGATCTCAGGAAAAACATTTACAGAGGGGAGACAGTAGTATGGCAGGTTTGACTCCCATATCCCATATGTATCATGACCATTCAGGTAGTCATCTCTTAACTGCCTGAAGGTCTGCAAGAAGTCCCTGTTACCCACAAAGTCTTCAATGAGATAGTCCTTGTCAGCAAAGGGCAAGGCCTCCAGGTCTTTATTTGGTGGATTTAATGGAGCTACACTGAGGGCTGAGGGTGCAGGGGCAGCCATTGTATAATCTGATTTTGAACAAGGTGAGTGCCAAGGTTTGCAAGGTTCCTCAGAGCTTAAGTGATAGCCTCACTGTAGACAATGTTTAAAATGTGTTTCACAGTGAAAAGGCAGGCTGGTTTCTGCAGTTTTTGGTAAATTCACAGGGATTGTGAATTGCTAGGGGTAAATTGCAGAGGGTATGTGAATTACTTTGGTAAGAAGCTGCAGCTGGTCTACACCCGGCAAAAGGGAACAATGCCGGGCAAGTTCGAGGCCGAACTGGTAACCTTCGACCGTGAATTAACGTTTTAATAGTGAATTGCCGGGGCAAAGGACAATGCAGGTGGATTTGATGGTAATTTGGTGAAAAACAGTGTGCAATTTGGCAATTGAATGTTTCTTATGGAGAATTCACATAGAAATTGGTATGTTCAGTGGGAAAACAGGGAAGCTGCGGTGAAATACCTGGCAAACGAGCTGGAAAGCCTGCGGGCCGAACTGTGAAGGCTGAATGTAGCTGATTTGATGAGTTGGCACGGTCGCAAGTTTGAATTTGGAGGTCCAAAGGCGATTTGGTAGTGAACCAGCGGCAACGGCTATGTCTTTTTCGCTCGAAAATGACATAAAACGGCCTAAACCGTGACTTTTAACGACAAATTCGGAAAAAATAAGTAATTGGCGCCTTTCCGCCGATGACATCAGCATGACGTCATGGCGGGCCCAGGTACGGAGGGTGACATGGCTGCTGAGGTGTAGGCCAGCATGGCCGGACACGGTGGCGGGCGGATGAGGTGGCAGGGCTACGTGGAGGGCCACGCAGCGCGGGGGCGGGAGAAGGTGCTACGTCATGATGACGCATGAATGACATAAGGGGGAGGTGGTAACGGGGAAGGTGGTAAGTGGTTTCCCCGCACCACCTTTGGGCAAAGGCGGTATCGGGGAGGGGGGCTCCGAACAACCCCGCCGCCTGCCACACGTCCCATGTACGGGGCGGAAAACCACCGTTCCCCGGACGCTAAAGGTTGGCAGGTCCGGATCCTAAAATACCCACCCACCGTTGGACCGGGGGTGGCAGATGATGGACGGCTGGCAGGCCTCCCGACGGATCGTGCATGTTGGGGGGGTCCCACCTCCATTAAAATATTCAATTTAATATTTTGGGTGGAGAACTTTAGGTTTAAGGGTTTTCTGTGGGTTTTTCGGGCTTTTCTGTAGGAAAGAGGGTTTTTTAGTGGGTTTTAGCAGAGGTAAGGGGGTTCTTTGTGGAATTTCTGAACAGAGGGGAGGTGAAGGCTTGGGGGGGGGGTTATTACTCCAACCAGAGGCTAGAGCAATCCCATGACAGGGTTGGCCCTGGTCCCTGGTGGACCAATGTCTCCCTCAATCAAACTTATTTAGCTATAGTGCTAAAAGTGAGGATATTTATACAATGCTGGGGATTTATACACCATGGTGTTATAGTAGTAGGGGGAAGGGAATCATAAGGGATTTAGATAATAAGAAGTTAGGGGTTAATATGAGTGAGAAAAGTGAATGAGGAGTGATATCAGTGAGTATATATGAAAACAACTTATATTAGGGAGTAGATCAAAATGAAAAGAATTTTAGACAAGAAATGTGGCTTTTACAGGAGCAAGAACCAACATAAAACCTTAAATTCTTCCCTGAATCTGAACTGATGAAGGGATGTTAGTAAATGAATGTGAAAGGGGAAAAATGGGAAGTTAGACATGCTCCTTTGTTTTGTTGCAACATGATGGAGAAGAGAACCTTCTCAAACCATTGATTTTCCTTTGTGAATAGGTTAGCCCATATTTAATTGTAAGGAATGACTTTTCTTCAACCCCATCTGCCTACCCATCTATTTGCCTAGCATTTTTTGTTTCTCCATGGAGGGTGCACTTAGACTTGCAGACCCTTATGTGCCTTTTCTTTTCTCTTGGCTTTTTCTTTTGATTTTCTATCTAGAACTACCCTTATTGCTTCCAAGGTCCCAGATTAAGCAGTTGGGAACCTTAATTCTCTACCTAAGCTACTGGTCTGCCAAGATTAAACAGTTTGGACAGACTTTTTTCTCTATTCTACAACAGAAAATTGAAACATGGCATGATCCAGATTAGGCTGTTGGACCATCCATCAAAATTTAGTCAACCTCAAGCTATGTACACACATTGTTTTCTCTTGGAAATATGGGATCTTTGCATCACCAAAGCAGAGCATATTTGGACCTTTCTTTGCCAATCATGAAATATGAAACCTATTGGTATAGGTAACTAACACTAGGTACTGCAATACAATTAAAAATTTCACATGGTCAATAATTGAGTGATGTATCCTAAAACCAGCTTACCCTTTAGCTCTATTACCATGGATTTCAAGCTAGAGGCTAATATTCTTTTCCAAAATGAGCCAATATAGTTTGACTAAACTGTGGCTAACGATAATGGTCCTATATTGAGAGGGAACATTTTTATACCCACTTTTAAAGATAGGAAGAATAAGGATTTGAGTCCTATTCTTAGGGAAGTTTTGCTTTACCACCAGATTAAGAAGTTTATTAATATGAGAGATGGTGATAGGCCTTACCATTTTGAAATTTTTTTATCTTTGTATCCTTCAATATCCCTAGCTTTCTCATTACCAAGTTTCTTAATCCCAAACATTACTTCTTCCAAAGAAAATATATCCCCCACTATAGGAGTGTTTAAGATGTTTTTCCTGGTGTTCGAGGAGTCATAAACATTCTTAGGATAGTTATCCCAGTTCTTTAAGGGGATCAAATAGTTTTATTTTATTTTGCAAACAAGTATATTCCTTAAAAACATTCTAGCCTCAACTTTACAAAGGTGAAGAAGTCGCTCTTTCTTCTTATTAATGAATGACCTCCTATTCCTTTTGATAATATCTTCGAAAACACTTATATTTGCAAGCTTTACATTTTCGTTTGAAGAATTTCTAATCACTTTATGAGAGTTTTACAATCATTATCATATCAAGGGTTGGAAGTTCTACTATTCTTTTTATATAAAAGCTCGGGAGAAAATTTGTTAATGGTAGTGGAAAGGTTTATAATAAAATTGTAATAGATGTGATCAATGTTATCGTTATATGTTAGGAAACCTAAATCCATCTTTATATCCTTTAAGAAGAGATCCATTTTACTTCTGTCAATACAAATGTGCCTTTGAATCTCAGAGTTATTTTGCATGTGGCTAGTCTACATATCAAGATTTAGAGTCAAGGATAAAGGTCTCGGGCCAAAATTAGGCTCATGGTAATTTAGGAGGTCAAAATTTGTAATATGGTTGAGAACACCTCAGATATTGCATAGTATACAATACTACTACGTAGCCCATGAATACAAGTCATTTGGCTAGAGGTTGGAAATTATTAATTCCATTACAAATTATCAGGTCTTGGGAACGCTAAGTGGAAAATAGGCTATCGATTATGTCTTCAAAATTTCTTCCAAATATATTAGCTAAGTCCCAATGCTAAAACAAATACATATTTAATTAGTTTTATTTAATAATGTGGACTCTAAAAATGAATACACATTTGGCTAGATTTAATTATTTAGTTTATTTTTTATTAATTTTTTTAAT
Source organism: Pinus tabuliformis (assembly GCA_031772625.1). Lineage (NCBI taxonomy): Eukaryota > Viridiplantae > Streptophyta > Pinopsida > Pinales > Pinaceae > Pinus > Pinus tabuliformis. The sequence goes on along the minus strand of CM062805.1, from coordinate 1,043,340,840 downwards.
AAATGTAAATATTTGTCTCTAAATACTCACTAATGATTAATATAAATAATTTATTCCAATCCCCATGATTTACATATTGTATCATAATGTCAAGCGGTGCATGTAATTCCCTCTAAATAAAAATAAAATAAAATAAAAATCATAGTAAGTAAAAAGATTAATGTAACCATTAGAGGAAATTTCAGCCTAAAGGTGCCCATGAAATATTCATGTAATTCCCATGACATAATATGTAAACCAATCAAAATCCTTCAAATTTAAAAAGATGTACATCCCAGAAAGAGTATTCGTGAAATACTTTATTATTAATTTGGGTATCGATCAAATATTTTATTATTAATTTGGCTATGGATGAAATAGTTTATTATTAATTTGGGTATTCATGAGATATTTTTATTAATGTTACTTAACTACCTTACCCATATCAATTAGAATGTTGAAAATTTTATTTTTGCAATGTAAATTTTGATATTAGTGAAAAAATATAAATTGAAAATGTGCTCCCATTTGACATTAATAATCATGAAAAAAAACAAAATGAATTTTTAAATATAAAATATAGGTATAGACGCTAATAGCTAAATATAAAATATAAAATAGTTAAAAGTAAACTATAATTATAGTTAAATACAAAAAAATTAAATAGTTTAAAAATAGTTAAAGAAAAAAAATAGTTAAATAGTCAAAAAATATATATTTAAGAAAAGATACATTACGAGATAATGGCCGAAAATAGTTAAATAGTTAAAAAAATGTATTAAGAAAGGTCAAGTTAAATTTTATTCGGAACACCAAAAAAAGTCAAATATAAAATATATATATAGACAATTAAATATAAAATTTAAATGTAAAATATTAGAAATAATATATTATTTTTTATTAAATTTCACGCTAATAAATATTGTGGAACATAGATAAAAATAAAATGAAATAAAAATCATACTAATAAAAAAATTAAGATAATGTAATGTAAAAATTTGAACTCAGCCAAAATTAAATAAAAGTAAAAGGGGCCTACAATATGTCCTCCTCCCCATAGCTCGGGTCACAACAGGGGGATTTGAACCTCACCATAGCTTGGGTCACAACAGGGGGATTTGAACCTGGGTCTCTCTAGATTCAATGATTTAACATATGTCAGATTACCAATTGAGCTGCCCCGGCGCAAACATCAAAACATCTTATTACTAATTGATAGTGTAATTTTGTTATTTTTTTTATCGAGATTAGATTATACTATTTCATTATTTAAATTATATTTTTAAATATACAAATAAATTTATCACAATTGTATTTGTAAACACAAAAACTGATCATGTAATTTAATTAAGTGGTTTTTTCAATTGAAATTGGATAACCATCGTAGGATCATGTTAACCCCGGATCTATCAATCGATCAGAGGGATCAAATCTCTTGAGGTGCAAACCTCTTTTTTGAGTGAAAAATTTGAGGAATGGTTTGCACCTCAAGATATTTGGTCTCTCTTGGTGATTGATAGAACCTCGGTAAAGATGGATCTAGCTAGTTTTTATATATACAGATACCATATCTAGGTTGGATCTATCTCTCCCTCTCTCTCTCTCTCTCTCTCTCTCTCTCTCTCTCTCTCTCTCTCTTCTCTATCGCTCTAATCTCTCCTCCACTCTCTCTCTCCATCTCTCCCTTATCACCATATATCTCTCCACCATTCTCTCTTTATGTATGTTTTCTTCCTCTCTCTCCCCCCTCCAATTACATCTCTCTCTCCTTTCATATCTCCTATTTCTCAAGTATTTTATCTTTTCCTTCCACTCTCTCCATTTTTCTCACACCTCCCTCTATCTCTCCTCCCCATCAGTCTCTCTCTTTATTCCCTCAAACTCAGTCAATATATCCATCCCTCTCTCCTTCTCTATGTCCCCTTATAATCCCCTGATCTTTATATCTCCCTCTCTCTCTTTTTACCTTCTATCCCTCTATGTCTCCTCTTGTTCTCTCTGTCTTCCCTTCTCTCCTCTCTCACTCACACTCTCCCATCTCTCCTTTGTCAATCTCTTTCTCCTTCCACCTCTATCTATCTATTTCTTTGTTCTTTCCCCTCTCTCCCCCCTCCTCTCCTTATCTATCCCAAGAGATCTCTTGCTTCCTTATTTTCTCTCCCTTTCTCTCCTAGCTCCCTCTGTCTCTGCCCCCATATGTCTCTTTCTACCCTCCAACTTTGTCACTATATACGCCCCTCTCTCCCGCCTCTCCTCCCCTCTCCCCTATCCATCTCTCTACCACTCTTTCTCTCCCTCTATCTCCCATCTCATTCTCTCTGTCTTCTCTGCTCTCCTGTCTCCCTCTCTCTACACCTCTCCCTTTTCACTGCCTCTCTCTCCCTCTATATCCCCATGTATTTATTCTTCCCTCCCCCACTAAACCACTATCTCCGTCTCCAAATCCATATATCTCTTACTCCCTCCTCTCCCTCCCATCCTCTCTATCTTCATTCCTCTCTCTTACACCCCCCTCTATCTCTCTCCTCCCCATGACTCTTTCTCTATCTGCCCTGGTCACTATCTCCTATCTTGAGAATTACCTATCCCAAGATTTTTGTTTCTATGGATATGCCTAAGGGATTGGTGGAGAACCTCATCTTATACTATAGAGGTCATACAAGAAATCATATTTTGGATTATGAAGGTATTCCTTTCAGATGTCGTAGGTGCCATCAAGTGGGGCATGTTTATACCTATTTCCCCCTTCTATAGCAGAACCAAGTCCACATCCCCATGAATGTTCAAGAGTCAGCCGGTCAGAATCCCACTATGGGACCTTCTGAGGGTTTGCTACCATCATCCATTCGGGACGCTTCTACTATTACTTATCAAGGTGACATCGAGAACCCTCTTTAGCTAATTGATCACAATAAGGACATCACTGTGATGATGTCCCTACATATTTATTTTCCCTCCTTCCCCCCTTTCTCCTGTCATTTGTCTCTGATTTCTGATCATTTGATATCTTTGGGAACTATTCTTGAACATTGTCATCATTCCTCGATGCATCTCGATCCTATTTCCTATCTAGTATCATCTCTACTTTTGTGATACCCTACTCCTCTACTTGTTATTCATGCACACAATAATTCTTCATCTTCCTTGGGTATAGGGCACCTATATTTCTTCCACTCCACATCTCACCCTCCTTCGGGCCCTCTGAGCCTCCCTCATCTCGGGACTAGTTTGGGACCTCTCGCCCCATCCGAGATCCCGAAGATCTCTTGGGGTAGGAAATCCCATATTTTGAAATCTTTGAGCCAAGCCAGCCTGGACATAGTTGTCAGTAAAAAAATTTCTCTTGAAGGGGTTCTTAGAGAAATACATACCCCATCGATAGTTCCCCAATGAACTAGTTATCTTTCAATTCTCGAGGGTTGGCCAACCCCTCCAAAAATCTCTCCCTTTAGAACCTATTTTTATATGATCGTCTTGATGCCATTTTTACACTAGGGGCACAGTCAGATGTCGAATGCAAGCTATCATCTATTAAAAGGGTTGGACATTTCATGCGATTGATGCTATGGGAAGATTTGGGGAATTATATTTCGATTTCAACCCCAAATAAATTCTGACGCACAACATTTGGGGTTCACTAAACTTCATTGTTGTCTATATCCACTCTATTGAACTTGGCAACTCTATCATATTTGTCAACATATATGGTCCCTATCACAATCGTGTTGCTTTCTCAAACTCCTTGAATATGTCCTTTATGAATGTTGATAATCTCATTATTGGGGTAGACATGAATTTCTCTATTGGAAGGTTTGAGTGCTAGGGAAGTACGACTCTGGTGGACTTCCTATCTTATTACTTCGTTGGTCTTATGGAAACACATAATCTCATTAATATTGATATGCAAAAATTCCTCCCGACGTGGAGGAATCAAAGGGCGGTGGATGAAGTTCTTTCTCATATATTGGATCATTTTTTAATCAAGGAACCCCTACTAGAGAATTTTTCATGTTATAAACAATGGGAGGGACAAGACGAACAATCTGACCACTACACCATTTATCTTTAGATTTTTGGTCATTTTGACAAGCCTATAGCTACCTTCAAATTCAACTCCACCTAGCTCAAGGAGGTGGAATTTCGAAAAATGGTGATAGAACATTGGAAGATATGTGAACAGCCAGAGAATCGATCCATGGCCTCACAATTCAATGATAACCTTAATAATATCAAGAAGAAAACCATTTCATGGATAAAAGGGAAACATAGTAGAGACGAGGAATCTCTCTCTAAGACTGAGGCCACATTAGAATGCTTGGAATTGCCAGAAGGTGTGGGTTATGAGACAAAAGAATCTAAACTACAGATTATTCACTTGGAAATGCAAAAATGAAGAATCCTAGAAGCCAGAGAAGAAACATGGAGACTCAAGTGTAGGGCCATATGGCTTCATGCAGGGGATGACAACACAAAATTCTTCCACCAATATGCAAAAGCGAGGAATTCCTTCAATACGATATGGTCCATAATCGATGACATTGGGAATACTACTACCAATTTTAAGGATTTGGCTAGAATGGAGATTCATCATTTCCAATCGATGTTCAAAGTGCCCCGGCATGAGTCCCTCAACGCCATTATGGACATCATCTAGGAATTCCCTTGTTTTATCATAGAGGAAGACTCTGAAGAATTGCAACAACCCGTCACCCCGAAGGAATTAGAATATTTCCTTCGGTGGCTCAATAAGGATAAAATCCTTAGGACGGATGGGTGGATGATTGAATTCTTCCTCTATCTTTATGAACTCATTGGACATGATTTATTTGTTGTTGTTGAGGAATGTCACACCACTTGACAGTTGTATGAAATTTTCAACTCTACTTTCATTGCCCTTATCATCAAATCGTATGCCCATCCTCCTTTGTAGACTATCGCCTGATCTCTCTTTGCAATGTTATTTACAAAATGATTTCCAATAGAATTCGCCTTGTTTTCTCTTATCACATATCAAAGGAATGATTTTACTTTTTAGAATACCATCAGATCCGAGAAGCCATTGGTATCACCCAAGAGAGCCTTCAAATCCTCAAGACCCTAAAGCTAAAGGGAATGCTCCTCAAGATTGACCTATCCAAGGACGTTGAGAGGGCCAATTGGATCTACATCAGACTACTCCTCACTCACCTAGGATTCCCCATATCTTTTATTAAATGGATCTTGTGTTGTATCTCCACTGCATCTTTCTTTGTTCTGATCAATGGTGCTAATATATATATATATAATATATATAATATTTCATGCAGAGTGTGGACTTAGGCAAGGATTCCCTCTCTCACCATTACCTTTCTTGCTGATTATGGATGGATTAAGCAGACTCATGCACAAAGACACAAGGTGGTAATAGTGTTGATTGATTTAGGTAGTACCCATAATTTTATTAATTGTAAGATATCCAAGGACTTGAATTGCTTCCTAGATCCAAAACTAGAGTGTCAAGTGATGGTTGTAAGTGGAAGAGCCATAAATTGCTCTGGAAAGTTCCATAATATCAAGCTATCCATGGGAGAATATTTATTGACTAGTCCAATGTCTTCCATTCCAATGGGTGGTGTTGATGTTGTACTAGGAGTCCAATGGCTACAATCCTTGGGTACAACAGCTTTTTGATGTAGGAGCATCATCTCCAAAAAAAAAAACACCTTGTATTTTACCTAAGTTAGGGGGTTTCATGTTTTGAAGAAATATTAAAATTTCATGTAAATATTAATATTATTTTGAGTGATTCATTAATTATTTGTGAGAAATTGTAAATGTGAGAGAAATTAGTTTCTAGATTATTTAGAATTAATGAGGGAGCCTAAGTGGAATTAGTTTCTAAGTTTTAGGGATGAGAATCTATCTTTTAGGGATGTTGAGAGATTTAAGGGTTTGTTGAGGAATTGAAGGGATAAAGCATTAAATTAGATTTCTTTTAAAATTGTATAAATAGGATGGAGATTGTGAGTCAAGGGGAGGAGAGAGTGAGAAAGTTTTCTGATTGGATGCCTTCGGGCTGTTTGTAAAGGGCCATCTATTCAAAGTATCTGGCCAAGTCTGTAAGTGATTGTTTTATTTTAAATCATATATATATAGATTGGATAATCACTGAACTTGTTTTGTTAATCCGCTTTTCCACGACTGAGAAAGGTTCCTTAAAATGATGATTGTTGTTCTGTGTATGGGCGGAAAATTAATGTAATTCTTATTCAATACAGATTGTATTTAATCGTGGTTCAACTGTAATTGGTAGAATCGCTGTGGGTTTTTTTTATTGAATGGACAGCGGAACTGTATCTGTGGAATTGCATTGATAATACCCGCGGATTCATTGAAACGTGGGCTTAACCCTGTGTATAAGTGTATGGAGCGCGCACCATAAACATGTTTGAAGGCTGGGTTATGACTATGAGTGTTGCATGCGCCATCCATTAATTGAAAACACTCTGGTTCGTTGAGAATTATTGTACGTATTCAATTTGCTGAGCAGCCACCTATTTATATATAGATATATATATATATATTTATATATATATATATATTTATATATATATATATTATATATATATTATATATATATATATATATATATATTATATATATATATATATATATTATATATATATTATATATATATATATATATATATATATTGTGGTATTGTTAAGTTTCAGGACTGTGTGTATTAATTTGTATGGCCAGCGCAATATTATGAATTGCTTTGGACCGATTCTCCAATGGCTGGAGAATCGCTCTTTATAAGCTTACAGAGCTGTGCGTATTCTACAAAGTTAATTTTATTAGAACTAGGATTTCATAAGCTTACAATAAGGTTTTCCATCGCCTCCTTTAAGTGACAGATCCGAGAATTTGCCTTAAGAAGTGCCATTTGGTAAATCGCAAGTGTAGAGTCAAGGTTTTCTTCGGCTGATCCCTAAGTGCAAAATTGAAGGTGCCATCTGGGTAATCGCAATTGTAGATTCGAGGTTTCTTTCTGCTGGTCCGTAACTGTAAATTTGAAGGTTATTGCCGATGTTTCCGCGCAGAGATGGAACAAATATCAATCGTTCTCTACTTACCCGCGGATGATCAGTATCACCGTACTATCAATATGGTGATTTGTATCAATATCAGTATTGGAGCAGCGGAGATTTGTATCAGTGATCGCCGATATCTATAGAGGCGGATCGCTACAGTTTGAGCATCGTTGATGAGGAACAGGTATGCGATATCGGCATTCGATTTTAGCCAACTCTCAGTTTATATAAATTGCTATTGCCATAAGTCGAAAGGTTCGATTGTTTGATTGGAAGTTGTGTTTTGATTGAATGAGAATTGAATAAAGAGATTCAATTTAAAGTCATATTTGGGCGTTGGTGCCATGATCTTATTTGAATTCAAGGTGTAAATAATAATTGTATGGATGTCAGCAACAGAGTATCACGTTATGAGACAACGTGTACAGGTATGAGACAGCGTGTACAAGTATGAACAGGTCTCTGAATTAAATAAATACGTTAAGATTGTATGGAGACAAATTGAATTGCTTGGTAAGTCAACTGTAAATATTGAAACTGAATTGAGACCGCTGGGTACACTACTACACTGAAAGGGAAGAGGGCAACATATATTTGGTGCTTTAATTAGTTGAAACATGTAGCTTTGTGCATTCGAATGATATGGGGGTTGTTTTCCATGTTCACTTGAGGTTGAAAGGCATAAGTTCATTTTCTTGATTGAATCCAGTCGTATCTAAACTAATGATTTAAAATGGAAAGATCCAAAACTTATGAATTTGCATGCTGATGAATATTACATTTGAGATTATTCCTTATATGAATTGGGTTTAATTCCAATCATGAGATAACAACATCATGAAACAAGCTTCCACAAGTTTAAGTGTAAACTCTAGCGTGTATTGAGGTGTATGTTTTATATGCATGGTTGTCGGAGGATCCTGGTATTTGCAGGCCTTGCCTGCATCACTTTTAATTTTCAAGAACTTTTTATGAAATTTTCTTTGGAAGGAAATGAAGTTGAATTAAGGGGTATCATAGGGAAACCAGGAAAGGTAATCAACTCTGGCAGAATGAAATGTTGGCATCATGAGATAAGTGTTGTCCTTGATGGCAAACCACACTGATGAAAAATCATAGTGCAGAAGGTCAGCAGCAAGGAATTGATGTTCAGACTATAAGAAGAAGAGAAAATTCATATACGCAGGTTCATTAAGCCCAAGTCGCGTATACACGCTGGTTCACTATATACCAAGTCGCGTATACGCAGGTTCGCTATATACCAAGTAGGGTATACACGCAGGTTCATGAACGGAGAAGAGCGTACGTGTCAGAAAGCTTACTTTTGGTCCGTGGTAGTTAGTCCTCGGTACTTGAGCCTATGTTTTTGGACCAAAGTATCTCGATAGACGTGTTGATCCCTAGTATTGAGTTGATGGTATTGTTTTACTATGGTTTTGGACCGTGGTATTATGAAAGGCCTAAACCTATATAAGGAGAAGATCATTAGGCCAAAGTGTGCGAGCAAGTAATGAATATCTGATGAAGTGTGAGATCCAAATGCTGGTTATGGGTTGGTGATCTGAACCATGGTTTCACTCATGTGGAGGATGATGAACTATGGAACGGGATCTCAAGGCTTGGAATGATTATCTTCTTATGGTTTTACTGTGGATAGACTAGATCTATTGACACATGTTTATTGTTATGATCTGGGTATGTTTTGATGTCTGATATAGCTACGGAATTATAAGTTAAGTTTTGCAGATCTGTATGCAGGTTGTCTTTGGCAAAAGAGCGTATACACGCAGGTTGGGTTTGTCCAAGTAGCGTATACAATGTGAAGTATGATATTTGAAGATGAAGTTGGATCTGGTTATTGTTATGTTGTCTATGTTGTTGACAGGGTTTCAGTGATTCAGTATTGGGTGATTCATATGCAGGTTGTTTTATGGATCCAGTATGAAAATGTAAGAAATGTGGTCCCGGGAAGATCGTAGAGTTCAGTAGGCTAGCACCTACGTACTGGTAAACATATCAGCCAGTACAAGAGCCAGGGGGTTGTAGCTCCCTTCCAGGAGCAGCTGGAGAACGAGTAAAGGTTGGAGCATTCTGTAGGCAGGCACCTACGTACTAGTAAATGGATCGGCTAGTACAAGAGCTAAGAGGGTTGTAGCCCTCTGCAGGTTGTAGCCTGCATGCTGGTAAAGGACTGCACCAATACATTGTAAAAGAAGTTTCTTATTAAAGGAAGATAGAAACAAATTGCAGCAGGTGGTTTTCACCCACATTAGGTTTCCACCTTATATCATGGTGTTCATGTGTGTGCCTTATGTGTGATGATCTGTTCTGTTATACTGCACCTGTTTACTGTTAATATGGTTAATAATGTTCTGATGCATTTATTGAAGATAAGCTAACTGAATCATAAGATTACTGCATGTACGCTGATATCCTTAACTGAAGCTGCGTGTATGAATCTGAGTATGAAATTGAAAAAGTTTTATCTGATCTGATAATACAGATTCACCCCCCCTCTTACTTAGTATTATTTCCAACATGAAAAAGCTTCCAAATAAAGAACAATGAGGCTTAATTGCACAATTATGTTCACTAACTGTTCACACATCGAAATCATGTATTTCTCCAGATCTCCAAAAATTCTTGGACAATCATTCCAAGGTATTTGAGACTCCCAAAGGTCTCCCACGTATTCGTGATCATGATCATGCTATTCATTTTATTCTAGGATGTGTTCCTCCAAACGTCAAGCCTTATAGATATCCATATGCCCAAAGGAGTGAAATTGAACATATGGTTGCAAAAATGGTAGAGGTTGGTACAATTATCCAACCAAATTTTATAAACAAAGGAAGGTATGAACGGAAGAATTGCGAAGCAGGGTGGGAACTCATTCAAAAGTTGTTGAATATCCCAGTTCCAACAATATTGCCAGAACTTGACAAGGAAGGAAAAAGCATATTAGAACCTAAAGCATTTACAGAACCAAGAAGTCGACAGCTACGAAATTGATCAATTTCAAAGCATCTCATCAATCGGAAGAACTTACTTGTTGAAGATTTCACATGGAAGGACAAGAATTTTATACAGAAGCATCAAGAACTACTCAAGTGTTGAGGACAACACTTTTTGAAGGAGAGGGGCATGTTAGGCCCCTATACTACTAGTGTAACCCCTTATTGTTATTAGTACAACCCCCTTATTATATTGTTGTACCCATGTAGTCCCCATAGAAGCCGACTATTGTTATTATTGTGCCCCATAGAAGCCCACTATTGTTATTAAT